>CM065597.1:142965926-143575233 GCA_033119425.1 Bufotes viridis | reverse complement strand
TCACTACACGACTATGAGGTTCTGAAGAGGACACTTTGTGAAGATCTTTAAGGTCCCTTTATGAACCTCTGTGTTAACCGTCCTTATGGCCTCCTTCGAAACCCTACCGTTACCCAAAGCCTAGGAGTCCAACAGTATCACTGTACTATAATCAAGCATATCTTCTACATGGAGTTTGTATACAGAAAGAGATCCTGTGAATGGACCAGCCTGTGATAATGTGGTCCTCTCACAACACGACCATGAGGTTCTGAAGAAGATGATGCCTTGTGAAGCCCATCTTGGAGCAAAGCCTTTGCCACTAGGGTCTCTCACCAATTTGGTTTAAAGAGGTGGCCTTATGAAGACAACCCCCTTCTCTAGGGGCAATCACCATTTGTTTGGTCATGTAGTATTACAAGCGAATCAGAAAATGGTTGACCATATTACATGGATGGGCCAGGTCTGCCAGATCGGGCTCTGGTTCTTTGAGGGAGATCCAGACCCAACTTTGTGACTTCCATGAGACAACTGCTTTCATTTTTAGGTCAAATTTTCCATGAAACATGGGCAAGAGCACAGTTCAGTTTATTGTTAGGCTATAGAGAATGACACCAAAACCAGAACCAACTGCCCACGACTCTGCCCTAAGACGTGATGCCAAACACAAACGAGGCTCGGTGTCAGGACTGACCCTGCTTAGAGCTGGAAAAGCATGCTGTAATTCTTATCTGTCTCATCAGTAACAATGGTTTATAGCTATGGAAAATTCACAGCGTACGGCTGCGCAGCCACAATATATACAGCTCCGCTCTACATCTAATCCTGAAACTCAGCCTATAACATTCTCAGTGGGTTTCGGTATAAACTGAGCCCCTGCCGTTGTGCTCGGTAGGATAATGATTACAGCTCCTGGAATATGATGCTGAAACGTAGAACATTGTTCAGTCCTAATTTCTGGATGGTTTCTGTAATGCATTTTTCCGTTCACTGGAGCAAAATTCTCTCCATATAATGATTGCGTTTGGCAGGGCAGATGAAGGCTCTTTAAAGGACAACCGGCCACGTGTCATATACAAGAGGCATATAAGGTAGCACCAAAATGATGACTATTTACGGTTACAAAAAAAAAAAAAAAAAAGGAATTCACCGGCAACCACTATATTACCTCCTTGGCAGTGTTGTAGACATGGTGACCTCTATATACCGCCTCTATGTGAAGAACGCAGTCCTATCATATGCAGCAACTATACCCACCTGGCCAATCACCACCATTTATATAGGTCTATTTTGGACACAAACATTTTTACTATTACTTGTTCCAGTCCCCAAGGCTTCTCACGTGCTGCCCCTAAAATATGGAATTCTTTGCCTCAGAGTAACTCCTAACACAACCTGGGAAATGTAGAACTTGAGGAATAAAATGTACGTCCTGGGACAGCTCAAGAGCGTCCTCCACGCCTCACTCCATAATGGACCTCATATCCACATTAGCTCAGATACTGAGGGGTCTATACATGTAGGCACCATGCCTTCCTTACATCATCCCTCTTTTTCCTAGATTGTAAGCCCCAAAGGGTCCTCTTAACTTTTGTTTCATTATCAGTACATCTAAGGCTAATTTCACACTTGCGGCAGGACGGATCCGACAGGGTGAACAGCCTGTCGGATCCGTCCTGCCGCAAGTGTGAAACTAGCCTTAGTTTTTAATGTTTTTATATTATTTTTATATCCTTATTGATTCTGTAGAAGTGCAGAGCAGTCCTCGCTCAAAATGGGTGAAGGCCTCCTATGCAAAACATGAGTGGGGGCCCGTTTATAGTTAGTTTTTTTTAGAAAGAAGAAGAAGATATATATTATGTATATTGTAACATGATGGCTGGTAAAGTACTTAAGAGGGTGTATATCTCACTTAGGCCCCTTTCACACAGGCAAGTTTTCCGCGCGGGTGCAATGCGTGACGTTAACGCACCACACCCGCAATGAATCCGGACCCATTCACTTCTATGGGGCTGTGCACATGAGCAGTGATTTTCACGAATCACTTCTGCGTTGCTTGAAAATTGCAGCATGCTCTATATTCTGCATTTTTCGCGCAACGCAGGCCCCTTAGAAGTGAATAGGGCTGCGTCAAAATCGCAAGCATCTGCAAGCAAGTGTGGATGCGGTGCGATTTTCCCGCATGGTTGCTAAGAGAAGATCGGGATAAAGACCCGATTTTTTTCCCTTATAACATGGTTATAAGGGAAAATAATAGCACTCTCAATACGGAATGCTTAGTAAAATGTGGATTTAGGGGTTAAAAAATAAATAAAAAATTAACTCACCTCATCCACTTGATCGTGTAGTTGCAACCTCTTCTTTCTTGTTCAATCATGAGCTGCCGGCTAAGGGACCTGTGGTGACGTCACATGTACCATGTGATTGGACCATGTGATGAGCGCAGTGACGTCACCACAGGTTCTTTAGCCGGCAGCTCATGATTGAACAAGAAAGAAGAGATCGCAACTACGAGATAATTTTTTTTTTTTTAACCCCTCAATCCACATTTTACTAAGCATTCTGTATTGAGAATGCCATTATTTTCCCTTATAACCATGTTATAAGGGAAAATAAAAAAAATCTACAGAATACTCAACCCAAAATCGAACTTCAGTTAAGAAGTCCGGGTCCGGGTCTGGGCACCAGACATGCCGATTTTTCCCACGTGTGTGCAAAACGCATTAAAATGATTTGAACTCGCGTGGAAAAATCGCGCATTTCCCCGCAACGCACCCGCATCCTATCCGGCCCCGTTCTGCAACGCCCGAAGGGGCCTTAGACTGCTCAGATCGTTAATGTAAAAGAATCCAGGAAAGTGGGGATGTTTCATCAAAGTGTAATTTGCTGAGGCACGTTTCTTTACAGTGTTTTGTGGGCCTGGATTTTTATGGAATGGTGAGTAGGTTGGTAGAGGGACCTACTATTCCCTCCTACTCCAGTAGAACTTTTCCCCTAGCCTAAGATGGACCCAAGTTTAGCTTTTTTAAGGGTCGGAGCATGGAAGCTGCATGACCCATTGACTTTGCAAAGCTTGATCCACCAGTGTTGGCCTGGAGTACCTAGGTGAGTAACCTGATGAATAGTCGGCACCCAGACGGGCAAGGCGATTTATTTTGTGTACTGTATATCTCACACATTTGGATGCACAAGAGTGATTACTGAACATGAAGGCCATTGTCTTGTGGAAAATAAAAGTTGTTTTAACACCCGAAATATGAGAGTCTGTCGTTGTTGACCCCACCCCAAGCACACAGACGTGCGATATATGTACAGTTGAAACCAGAAGTTTACATACACTATATAAAAAGACACATATGCATGTTTTTCTCAATATTTGACATGAAATCAGAATGTTTTTGGTCAATGAAGATTACCATAATTATTATTATTTGCCAAATGCCAGAATAATGAGAGAGAGAATGTTTTAAGGCATTTTTATTACTTTCTGCAATGTCAAAAGTTTACATACACTTAGATTACTATGCCTTTAAACAATTGTGGACTGCCCATATGCTGAGGTCATGTGTTTGGAGGCTTCTGTTAGAATTAAAGACACACCGGTGTATGTATTTAAATGCACACCTGAAACACACTGCTTCTTTGTGTAGGATCATGGGAAAATCTAAAGAAATCAGGCAAGATATCAGAAAGAGAATTGTGGACTTGCACAAGTCTGGCTCAACCTTGGCTGCAATTTCAAGATACCTGAAGGTGACTCGTTCATCTGTACAAACAATTATAGGCAAGTACAAACAAGATGGGAATGTCCAGCCATCATACCGCTCAGGAAGGAGACGGGTTCTGTGTCCCAGAGATGAACGTACTTTGGTCCGACATGTGCATATCAACCCAAGAACAAAAGCAAAAGACCTTGTGAAGATGATGGCGGAAGCTGGTAAGATTGTGTCAATATTCACAGTGAAACGAGTACTGTATCAACTCTGCCAGGAAGAAGCCATTACTCCAAAAGAAACATAAAAAGCCAGATTAATGTTTGCAAATGCACACAGCAGCACAGACATTTTTGGAGACGTCCTGTGGTCTGAGGAAACTAAAATTGAACTTTTTGGCCATAATGACCATTGTTACGTTTGGAGGAAAAAGGGAGAAGCTTGGAAGCCCAAGAACACCATCCCAACTGTGAATGAAACACGGGGGCGGCAGCATCATGTTGTGGGGTTGTTTTGCTGCAGGAGGGACTGGTGCACTTCACAAAATAGATGGCATCATGAGGAAAGAAGATTATGTGGAAATACTGAAGCAACATCTCAAGACATCGGCCAGGAAGTTAAAGCTTGGGCGGAAATGGGTCTTCCAAATGGACTATGACCCGAAGCATACCGCCAAACTGGTTACAAAGTGGCTTAAGGAAACCAAAGTCAATGTTTTGGAGTGGCCATCATAAAGCCCTGATCTCAATCCTATTGGAAATCTATGGGCAAAGCTGAAAAGGCAAGTGCGAGCAAGGCGACCAACAAACATGGCTCAGTTGGACTACTTCCACACTAGCGTTAATGTTTTCCGGTATTGAGATCCGTCATACGGTCTCAATACTGGAAAAAAATGCTTCCGTTTTGTTCCCATTCATTGTCAACGGGCACAAAACGTAACTGAACAGAACGGAGCGCTCCAAAATGCATTCCGTTCCGTTCCATACCGGAGAGAAAACCGCCCTGAGATGTGGAGCAAGACGGATCCGTCATAACCCACAATGTAAGTCAATGGGGACAGATCAATGGAGTTCATGACGGATCTGTCTTGGCTATGTTAAAGATAATACAACCAGATCAGTTCCTAACGGATGCAGATTTGTCAGGAGGAATGGGCCCAAATTCGAAGCAAAAAACATGCATATGTGTCTTTTTATATAGTGTATGTAAACTTCTGGTTTCAACTGTATATATCTTCCAAAATATTTGTTTTGTCCATCAGTTCCAAAAAAAAAAAAAAGGGAAAAAATTACTGCCACCATATCAGTAGCAAAAACAAAGACATTTCGGTACATGTGCAAAAAAAAGAAAAATAACTGGATCGCACATCCACATGCTATGCTTTGATCTCATAACTGCTACTCAGCAGGAACCAGCGGTACTTGGCGCATGTGTACCGTCTCCTATGCTACATGCTAACTAAGCATTAGTGTACATTTTGATCAAAAGTCATAAGCCCACTCACCACGCCAAGGTTGCCACTATGAGTGGGATCTACTCTAAATTTGGCACTGCGCTGCGACCACCAACACCGCAGCACCCACCCAGCAGGCGGCGGGACCCAAAAGCCAAACAGCACCCCTGCTGATTGACAATGCCAAAACTAGCACTGGGGCCCCCCAACCCACCCGAACAGCACCACAACGACAATGGCCACCGAGCAGCACCGCACCATGTGAACCCTGGCGCTGCGGTGTCTGTGGTCGCTACGCAGTGCTGCACCAAATTTAGAGTACTCATAGAGGCAACCTTGGCGTGGTGAGCGGGCTTATGCCTTTTTATCAAAATGTACACTAATGCCCCAATTAGCATGTAGCATAAGAGGTGGTACACATGCGCCAAGTAGCGCTAGTTCCTGCTGAGTAGCAGTTATGAGATCAAAGCATAGCATGTGGATGTGCGATCCAGTTCTTTTTCTTTTTTTTGTTGCACAAAGACACTTCAGTAGTCATCCCACTGGCTTTCTCAATTAGAATAACCTGTGCAAAGAATCTCCAGTATTAAATACTGGTGACTCATGCTTCATGGATTAGGCTGACTGAAGCATGAGTCTTCAGTAGTTAATGCTGGAGATTCTTTGTACAAGTTTTTTTTAAATAGAGAAAGCTAGTTGGATGACTGGCAAAACATTTTCAAGGTGGGAAAAACGTCCAGTAGCTTTGACTTATTACCACTGATCTACCATGATCTGGATGAATAAGAACCTTCACAGATATACCGCCAACACCATATGGTCACAGAGTTATAGTGCCATATTGGGACTAAATAATACAGCAATAGTACACCCACTATAAAACAACTAGCAGTCAGTTTAAGATGATCTAAAGAGGGGAACTTTAGAGTAGTCTACATGAGGTGGGCATGGGGTGGGGGGGCATTTGCCCCTTTTGCCCGAACTTTCCTGAAGCTGAGAAGTAGATTGATGCTACTATATAGAGGTGATTATTTTAGTTATTATTTTGGTCCGTTTTTCCTGTTATGCTATTTTATGTATGACCCTCCTCCCGAAATAATCCAAAACGTCAGCACAGCATCGAAGGATAGGGATGCACCAGAGAAAACTGGCACAGAAAGCACAAAAGTTGCAACCCAAGAGAAGTTTCTCCCTAACAAACTTAAGAAAGGCTTTGGTTTGGTTTACTGACGCTAACTTTCACTGCTGTTTAATATTTTAGCTTTCAAAAAGATAAAACAATGTGATAGATCATCAATTACTCAATACACTAGATACCCGCTTGGCAAGCAGACGGGCACATCGCTGCCCACAACACAACATAAATGCCTTTTAAAAGGAAGGAACACACCAGCAGTATGCAGATTAATGAGTCAGCATGTAATGGAGTCTCCATTTAAAGCAATCCGAAGGAGAGCATTTTACACAGAGAACATAAAGTACTTGTCTGAAGACTCTTTTTTTTTTTCAGGGATAAGCAGGTTTGAATAATGCATATTAAAGAACAGCAAATATGATTTAAAGGTGACATGTTGTACTCCGAGTTATCCTGCTAAGAGGGCCGGGCCAAATGTCCAATCATTTATTGTAAACCGGGGGCATATAATATATAAAATATCGCTTTTTTTTTTTATAGAGCAGGGAGGGGTATTAGTCAGTGCCAATAAAGCATTAGTTTATTGAGGTGAAGGCCCATTGCCAGTAGTAGCTGAGATTGGCCTTAAAGAAGCACCCTGGCAAAAAAAATCCTATATAGAGCATTATATATATATATATATATATATATATATATATATATATATAATCACCTATTTTAGTAATGCCATTTATGTTCCGTCTTCAACTTTGATTCCTTCTTCCCCTCCGATACGGTTCCCTTATGCAGTCTACATTTCCCATCATGCCTCTGGCTCCTCACACCGCACTTGCTCTGCTCACAGTCCTCACAGCCAGGGACAGATCACTGACCTCGAGCTTCTGTTGGCCAACTCACCTCGGAGATTATGTGATGCGGCTTCAGCCTGTCTCCCCTGCCTCCTGCTTGTGATAAGTTTCTACTCGTCAGCTCTTACAAGCAGGAGGCAGGGGAGACAGGCTGAAGCCGCATCACATAGGATACACTGAAAATTGTGCACACAGTGCTTACATATACTGAGGGGAGTCTTATAACCGCCACTAATCACTGTATGGACTCACTATTAGATCACTGCTTTCTTGCGGTCTTAGGGCAGACATATCTTCAGCAGCACCTTATGAGAGGACATACAGAGGAATATAGTGAGTGGAGCTTGGTAAGGAGGGATCGATAGACTGACCTACAGAAGAACATATTCTGGGCTGGTGGTCAGACTGAAGATCACATCCTATAGCTGCCCAAATGAAGGGTTCAAATGTATGGATGCTGCTGACCTGAAGCAAACTACACTGCTAGGGATTTGCTGATGTTAAGGTTTAAGGTTAGGGCGTCATTTGCTATCTTGGTGTCTTTACAAATTAGCACTTTACTAGACTCCAAAATAACAGCACCTGCTGGGTCCAAAGGGTCTGCAGAACAGTCCTGGACTTGGGTCTCAGCCCGAAGAAGCTCTCCAAGAAGTGAAAGTCTATTGTGCATCCACAGAAATCTTAAACTACCACCTTTTACCACAACATTTCATTTCTAGGTCCAACGTTCATTAAGACGTTACTCTTTATTGCAGTCAGACTTCAGCTTTCTGTTAAATAATAAATGAGTTAAATAATAAACTTTTATGATAAATGAGTAAAATAATAAAATTCTGGTTGTTTTCTGCCACCACTAGAGGGAGCTAACTGCATAATGTTTCATCATTGAGATTAAAAGGAGAATTCCCTACTGCAGGGATGCCCAACCTGCGCCCCTCCAGCTGTTGCAAAACTACAACTCCCAGCATGCCTGGACAGCCTACAGCTATCAGCCTACAGCAAGGCATGATGGGAATTGTAGTTTTGCAACAGCTGGAGGGCCGCAGGTTGGGCATGCCTGCCCTACTGTGTATATGTGCGAGTCTCTGATAAGAGCAGGTTCCACTTCTGGGCCTACACCTGTGCTAAGAACATGGGCACCTGACCCCTCTCCAGCTTGGTCAGGCAACTGCCATGTGGATGATCTTGTATTGGGGCTATGTTGTGGTAACTTGCTGGTCAAAATGTGACTCCTTCCATGTTCACTAGTAGCGATGTAGCATCATGTGTGTTGTGGGCCAAAGTCAACCAGCCATAAAGTGGTTCTACAGGACTTACATATTGATGACCTACCCTCACGAGATTGTTGGGGTCCTACTCCCGGCACCCCCACGATCAGCTGTTTGAGACGCCCACATCACAATACGATTCCAGCGATACCAAATTTATCCATAGTTTTTATTATGCTTTACTACTTCATAACTTTGAAATATAATGTTGTGTGTTGCCATACTCTGACATTCTGCTTTTTTGTGGGGCAAGCTGTAGTTTTATTAGTACCTTCTTGGGGTACGTAAGCTTGTTGATCACCTTTTATTACATTTTTGATAACATGGAGGCAAGGTGACCAAAAAAGGGCAATTTAAGCATTTTGATATTGTAACTGTGTTCAGCGTGCAGGAAAAACATTTGTAGGTTTTAACATAATGTACATTTCTGGATGTGGTGAAAGCAACGATGTTTAATTTTTTCTTATTTGTAAAATTGCGAGGGGGAGATTCGGGCTTATAATAAATGTTCATATTTTTTTTATATACTTTAAAAACTATTTTTACTTATTTGTATTGACCTTTTCAAACAAATAAAATAAGAAAACAGCCCCCAGTTTTTTTTCAAAGAGAAAACAAAGTCAACACCCGACGTATTCCTGAGTCTACAAAATTAAAAACAAAATTATAATATGAAGTGCCAACCACGTTCTGGGAGATATCATTAGTCTAAGCTAAAAAAATCTATAATACATATTAATCAAAAAACTGTATGCCCTCAAATTCAGTACAGAGGCGCTCAGGACCAAATCTATCAGGGCAATCACACTGGTGAACGGGACCCCAAAAAAGGTTACACGTTAGGAGTTGGGTCTTCACCAAAAACCAAGATGTACAGAGTGGCTGTTTTCAGTGGACGACTAAGGCTGCATTCACACGAGCGTGACCGGATTAGGTCCGGATGCGTTGCGGATGCGCTCAGTGAAAACTGTGCGATTTCACAGGCAAAGCCATTCAGTTTTGCCTGCGATTGCGTTCAGTTGTTCAGTTTTTTCCGCGCGGGTGCAATGCGTTTTGATGCGTTTTTCATGCGCGTGATAAAAAACTGAAGGTTAACAAACAACATCTCCTAGCAACCATCAGTGAAAAACGCAATGCACCCGCACTTGCTTGCGGATGCAATGCGTTTTTCACGCAGCCCCATTCACTTCTATGGGGCTAGGGCTGCGTGACAAATGCAGAATATAGAACATGCTGCGATTTTAACGCAACGCACAAGTGATGCGTGAAAAAAAACGCTCATGTACACAGACCCATTGAAATGAATGGGTCAGGATTCAGTGCGGGTGCAATGCGTTCACAACACGCATTGCACCCGCGCGGAAAACTCGCCCGTGTGAAAGGGGCCTAAGACTTGGCAGAACGTTTCCTTGCCTCAAAGAACCAAATTCAACCAATCTATACACATAACGTAAGATACCTTCTCTAAAAAGATTAAATGGTGGAGGAGAAAGAAGTCTGAAAGATTGCCTTGTTCCCAAACTCTATTGAATTTCTCTGGGTCACTACAGCCAAATGTGACCCAACGAAGGTTGGGTGGGGTAAAGGTAGTTAAAAGGGTGTTGGTAAAGGAGATAATTTGGTTCCAAATGGAACTAGGATATAGATCTCTCTCTGGGACTTGTCTCTTAGACAATCAGCTGTATGATATATCCCCATCCTGTAGCTCTGTAGGGTAGTAGAAGGCTGATGCATAATTTGCAATGTCTTTTTTTTCCCCACACAATCCACACAGAGGGAAAATATTCATTGGAAACAAAGCCTTCAAGAGTGAAGAAGGTGTAGCCTGTGGTAGCTCCTCAGACCACTCGGAAATGTGGGGTGGAGTGGTGTAGAAATGTATGATTACGGAAGAGCTGACCACCCAAAGTGTTCGATATAGCGTACAAACTTCTAATAGATGGTTTCCAGTTCCTCTGACCCAAGAAGAAGAACTTTATTTATATATCTCCTGGTGTCATCATTGACTGTCTTGAGGTTTAGAAGTCAACCCATTTAAGGTTGTCCCCCAAGGTGTGCCAGATGTAAAAGGTGGAGAGGGGAGTCTTAGTTCTTTACATGATCGTGATCGTTTGATCGCCTATAGTATACTATAGACTAGAGTTGACTATTGCAGTCCATGGAGATTCTCCGTACTTCAAATGAGAAGGTTTTAAAGATAGGTGATTCGTAGCAATCATGGGGCCCCCAAGGACAAGTAGCCACACACAGAGGTGCTAGGTCCTCAGCATATCATTTGAATACCTTCAAACTTTCATAAGGAGGAACTGAGGTCCATGTCCATGGGCCCCATGATGAGGTAGTCATGGCTTTGGGCCTTTGATGCTAATACCCTACATTTACATAACTGACAACAAACACCATAAAACCGTATACATAGAATCCTCATTTTTGCACTTTTCCTTGCTTCAGAGCAGAATCCTTTTGTCACTTTTTTTTTTTTTTTTTCTTACCAAGGAAACCACAAACCTCCCGGCAATGATTTGGTGTCGCAACTATGAATGCAAAGCTCTCTCTGTGGTCAGACACTCACCTATGATTCCCTTCTCAAATATGCAAGAGTAACGGCTAGTAGTAAAAACATAAAGGACATTAAGTTCAGCAGGGCCTAAAAGAGTGAGCCCCATATGTCCCCATCCAGAGGGCCCCAGCACCTGGGGCACACGCCATACTAGATTTCCCTATAATTACACTCCTGGGTGTGTGGGGCATGTATGAAGATGCGAGGCCTTCACAGTAGCGGAAGTCGTCACATTATACTGTGCATACTTTAAAGGGGTTTTCCAGCCAGAGACATTTATAGGATTAATAGACAGGATCAGATATTTATGCCATAAATATCTCTAGCAGGAAAGCCCCTTTAAAGGGAAGACCTGCATAGGGAAGTACTTACCTGCTCCCAGCTCCAGCTGCCTTGCTTTGGTCCCCTGCTGTCAATATCTGCTTCGACACTGCTGCAGCCAATTGCTGACCGCAGTGGTGATCTAACCCCTTAAGTCATGTCAATTAGCCATGTGAGCCAAGTGGAGTAGGTCACAGCTACAGCCAGCGATTGGCTGTGGCGGTGTCAAAGTGGATCGGCCGCAGCGGTGTCAAAGTGGATCGGCCGCGGCAGTATCAAAGTGGATTTGTAATAACCCAGAGTGCAATTACCACCTCCTTTTGTACCCCCACTATCTTTAATGTGTGATCCTGTGTCATCTCACATATTTATTACCATATCCTGCAATATGTATATATGCATTTCCCTATTAACTAATGTTCACATGTAATGTGCCTGGTTACCAGCAGGTGGCAGCAAATCTGAGCAGAGATAGTTTCTCTGGAGTGGAACCTTCTAGTTCATTCCTGCCCTCTTTAGAGAGGGGAGTTTAGTCAGTCAAGTTCAGTGTCTAGCCTACCCTCCTTAGGCCTCATGCACACGGGCGTTGTTCGGGTCCGCATCCGAGACGCATATTTCGCGGCTCGGCCGTGGACCCATTCACTCCAATGGGGCCGCAAAAGATGCGGACAGCACTCCGTGTGCTGTCCGCATCCGTTGCTCCGTTCCGTGCCCCCGCAAAAAAATAGAGCATGTCCTATTCTTGTCCGTTATGCGGACAAGAATAGGCATCTCTATAATGGGCCGCGTTCCGTTCCGCAAATTGCGGAACGGAACGCGGAGCAGCTTCCGTGTTTTGCGGATCCGCGGTTTGCGGACCGCAAAACACCAACGGCCGTGTGCATGAGGCCTTAGGGAGAGGTTATGTGTTGGCTAGCAGAGCACTGCCTGCTCTGCTAGGCCCCAGAGGCCCTGCCTCTGGTCTATATGGTTGCTTGTCCCCGACTGGGTTTGCATTGCCTCAAAAGCTAACTGAGATTGATGCCAGGACAGAAGTTTCTAGGATTAAAGTAAGAGACAGACTACAGGAAGCTAAGTTCCAGCAGAAGAAGAAGAGTTTCCTATTTACCCAGCCAAGCATAGCTGAGAGAGAGAGCTACCGCATAGCAGAGCTGAGATTGTCGCAGAAGTGTTTGCCTGCCAGATTAAGCCAATACCTGCTGATGACCAAGATAAAGTTTGGAAACTGTTTGGATTACCGTTTATGCCAAGTAAAGCTGTGTTCAAAGTTACAACAAAGCCTGGACTCCATTTATTTTACCTATTCATCAGGCCCAGTGAGCCCGTTGCAGATTGGCTGCAGCAGTGTCAAAGTGGATGTAGACAATGCGGGACCCAATCATTACTAGACATTCTAATGGTCCATTCAGACGTCCGTAGTTCAGGGTCCGCATCCGTTCCGCAAAACTGAAAATTAATTTTAATGGGGCCACAAAAGATGCGGACAGCACCGTGTGCTATTAGCATCCGTGTTTTTGTTCCGCGGCCCTGCAAAAAAAAAAAAAAGATAAGAGCATGTCCTATTCTTCCCCTCAATCGCAGGCAAGAATAGGCGTCTGTATCACAGGGCCGGCCATGTGCGATCCACAAAATACAGAAGCACACTAGTGGTATCCGTGTTTTGCGGAACCGCAAAACACTTGCGGATGTGTGAATAGGCCCAGATTTATCATCCAGCATCAGCCACTGTGATAAATCTGGGGCATTTCTAGGCAGTCTAGTCTGACAGTCAAAAAAGGTTTGCATTGTCTAAATATTAGATAAAATTACTAAGTCTGCCCCATTGACTTGAATTAGAACTGTGTACTGCTTCATTCCCCCTCTGGGGGCGCTGCAGGGCATTTGAACACTTACTGCAAGGTTTCCCATCAAATTACAGATGGTTCCCGGAGGACTCAGCAGAGGAATGCTTTGTGATCAGCGTATTGTCAAGAGACCCTTGTAACAAATAGGGATTTTCCACGCCGGAGAGCTTCTTTAAAGGGGTTGTCTCACTTCAGCAAATGGCATTTATCATGTAGACAAGGCACTTACTAATGTATTGTCCTTTGCTGGCTTAATCCATTTTTCCATCACATTATACGCTGCTCGTTTCCATGGTTATGACCACCCTACAATCCAGGAGCAGTGGTCGTACTTGCACAATATAGGAAAAAAGCGCCGGCCTGTCTGCTGGGTGGGACCTTGGGAGAGCGCATGGGCTTTTTGTCTATAGTATGCAAGCACGACCACCACTGATGGATTGCAGGGTGGTCTGTAACCATGGAAACGAGCAGTGTATAATGTGATGGAAAAATGAATCCAGCCACCAAAGAAAGCAATATGGACAATCACAATACATTAGTAAGTGCCTTGAATTAAAGAGCTTTTCCTATCTCAGACAATAGGGGCATATAGCTAGGATATGCCCCAATGTCTGATAGCTGCGTGTCCCAGCGATGAGAACGGAGAGGTGAAATAAACGAAGGGCACACTGCGCATGCGCAGCCGCTGACTCGGCTATTTCCGTCTGCCCTATAGTAATGAATGGGAGCATGGGCCGCGCATGCGTGGTGTGCTCCCATTCACTTCTATGGGAGCAGCGCTTGGTGGTGGACGGACCCCTAGAAATCCGGGGTCCTCCAGCCACAGCGCTCCCCGCTCCGTTCTCGTTGCGATATGCCCCCATTGTCTGAGATGAGAATACCCCTTTAACTTTCCCTACATGATAAATGCCCTTTACTAAACCCGTTTGAGACTGTAATATGGCTGGATATTATAGACACAAGGCCCTGACCCCCTACTGCCGATTTTCGGGCTCACGTCCACCGCTGTATAATGGTTCTGTATTAATATGTTGCCCATAGAAGTCTGTAGGGTCCTACTGCACCCCCGCATGCCTCCAGTTTCTAGCATAGCGTGCTCGATCAGCTGCCATAGTCGCCAATAGTCCTGGGTTCGCAGGGACAGGCAGTAATTTTTTGAAACAGTCCCTGCAAATTCCGACTGTCCTGGACATAAAATGGGCGTTGCTTATGTAAACCCTGCCCTCAACTGGGCGTTCCTGCGCAGTTTGGGCGTGTTCCCAGGGGGCGGGAACTATTTGTCCGAATTAACCAAATGCAAAGTCGGTTAATATGCCTATGATGGCGGTGTTCTCCCCTCCGCTCTGAAATATAGGTACACTCAGGGTACTTACATCAACGGGGGCTCCATGCAAGCGAATTGGGTTTCGCAAAAAACATCTAATCGTGGCGTTCACTTCCACGTCGGCGGAATAGGAGCAAACGCTACCTTGACACACAAGGGGTTAACGTGGCTCTTGCAGAAAGTAGTAGTTTATTGTATGTGTCAGGTGACGCTGGTGATCTGCCAACCCCATGAGCGCTGGCACATGATGAAATGAGACGTTACAACCGTACTGCGCGGCGGAGACACCGGATACAGTTTTCTCAAGATTTACACTCGACTTTTTTGTTGTTGCAAAAAATAAATAAAAATTTGCCGACTGCACTGAATTGCAAGCTCTGCAGCGCAGCGACAACACGACCACAGCAACTTCAAGCATTCTTTTAGCAAACTCCTGCCGTGCAAACAGAAAGGCGTCTGCAAAACTGCTGATAATGACCGGGACGTACCTGCCAGCGTGCCCATTGAGGAGGGTGGCCGCCAGGTTTCGGATGGGCAGGGATGGCCAGGCCTCTGCTAGGCACCCAGACAAGCTCTGTCTCGCTCCCTGGTCTTCAGAGTCACAGCTACAAACAGCAGCAGCAGGAAGTGATTCCAACTCACATGGACTTTCTCTGACCTCACCCTCCATGGCAACAGCGAATTTAAAGGGACAGCTTTCCACGTCCTGCGGTGGGACAAAACAGTTTGCATTACTATAAATAAAGTTGAGTGTCAATGCGCCATAGCATCTAAACAGTCACAGGAAAAAAAAAAAAGAGCAAAGCAATCATAACAAATATACTGTAATAAAAAGTGTTCAAAATAATCCTAAAAACAAACAAAACAAAACAAAAAAGTGTTTCTTATATTCAGTTATTTCTTTCTTTGTCATATCTGTTCCTGGGAAAGCTGGGTGTCTATAATCAATATGCCCGCCACTACAGCTTTCCAAGAGTCCCGAAAGGTAAAGCTGTCAAATTATGTATTAGCATAGGAGGATGGCGCAGTCCGGCTTTCTCTTAAAGGGCACCCGTCACCACAAAATGAAGTGCAATCTGACAGCACCATGTGATCGAGCAGGAGGAGCTGAGCAGATCGATATATAGTTTTGTGGGAAAAGATTCTGTATAACTTGTATTTTACTCATTTTTTTGCTATTTCGATGCTTAGGAGTCCAGTGGGTGGTCCTGTCAGATCAGTCACTAATTAGCTCCGCCCACTGGACTCCTACGCATAGAAAAAGCATGGAAAAGCAATAAATACATTTCAAATCTATTCCCATAAAAGTATATATCAATCTGCTCAACTCCTCCTGCAATGTGAAAGGTTTCCTGCGGCAGGGTGATTTTAGGGAAAATGCTGCGTGTTTATTGCCACATATTTTTGTGACTTTTTGCTCCATTTTTGTGCTTTTACTGTTTTCTTCACAATTTTTGTGGCTTTTTTGCTCCATCTTTGTGCTTTTAGGCCTCTTTCACACAAACCTTTTTTTAGGGAGTGTACGGACAATTTTTTTTGCGTTCCATATACGGAACCATTCATTTCAATGGTTCCACAAAAAAAAACAAGTGTTTCCGTGTGCATTCCGTTTCTGCATTTCCGTTCAAAGATAGAACATGTCCTATTATTGCCTGCAAATCACGATCCGTGGCTCCATTCAAGTCAATCGGTCTGCAAAAAAAACAGAACGCATACGTCAGGGCTGGCCAACCTGCGGCTCTCCAGCTGTTGCAAAACTACAACTCCCAGCATGCCCAGTCTGCCTACAGCTTTCAGCCTACAGCAGGGCATGGTGGGAGTTGTAGTTTTACAACAGCTGGAGAGCCGCAGGTTGGCCAGCCCCGGCATACGGAAATGCATCGGTATGTCTTCCGTAACCGTTCCGTTTTTTGCAGAACCATCTATTGAAAATTTTAAGTCAGGAAGGAAACTGATACGTTAAAAAACGGCCCGCAAAACACTGAAAAAGCCATACGCTCGTGTGAAAGTGTGTTTTTTTCCAGTCTTATATCAAAAAACCATTTTTTTGTTTTTGTTTTTTACAAGCTGCCTCTCCCTAAAAACAGAAGTGCCTGAAGGTTATCTTTACGCCTCATGCACACGACCGTTTTTTTATGCTGTCCGCAAAAAGGGGTTCCGTTGTTCAGTGATCCGTGTCCGTTTTTGCCTTCCGTTGTGTTTCCGTGTGTCTTCCGTTTTTTTTAGCGGACATGACCCAAAAGATTTTACCAAAAGACAGGCTGACAATTTTTGCCAAGTGCCTGCCAAGGGATCCGCAAAAAAAACGGACGCGGAAGGCGGATATCAAACGGATGGCCATCCGCATTTTTTCACGGTCCCATTGACTTGAATGGGTCTGTGAACCGTTTTTCACGGACAAGAATAGGACAGGTTATATTTTTTTGACTGACTGGAATCACGGACCACGGACGCGGAGGACAAACCAATGGGTCCGCAGAAAATTACGAAAAACGGAGCAACGGACTTGGAATCAAACAACGGTCGTGTGCATGAGGCCTTAAAGGCATTCTCCCATTACAACAACCTATAACCCTATTCACAGAACGGGGATGAAAGCCCGATTAGCAGGGGTCTGGCCGCTCGGGCTCCCACTGATCACGAGAATGGGGGCCTGTGTTCCCCTCTTTATTCAACTCATGGGACTGCCAGAGATAACCATGTTCAAGCGCTCGACTATCTTCTCTGTCAGTCCCACAGAGTAAGGCCTCATGCACACGACCGTATGCGTCTTGCGGTCCGCAAATTAAAAAAAAAAAAGGATGACGCCCGTATGGCATCCTTTTTTTTTTTTTGCGGATCCATTGTAATAATTCCTATCCTTGTCCGCAAACTAGAAAAAAATAGGACATGCTCTATTTATTTTTGCGGGGCTACGGAACGGACATACTGATGCGGACAGCATTTTTTGTGGACCCATTGAAATGAACGGAATGGACAAGGAAACAAAATACGGTCGCGTGCATGAGCCCTAAAGGAGACGTACGAGTGTCTGTCGCTCCATTCAAACAGGGGGAAACAGGCCCCCATTCCAGTAGTCAGTGGGGGACCCAGCAGTCGGGGCCCCACTGATCAGGGCTATCCGCTGGATAGGGGATAAGTTGTTGTAAAGGGACATTTCCTTTAAGAGTTTAAAGAGGTGTTCCAAGTGGAGAAATCCCATTTTATTGATTACAGGGAAAAGTGCTGAATTTTCCTACAGCGCCACCGCAGGGTTGACATATGGCTGCCCGGGATACTCCCCAAAGTTCTGGGTCCTCCAGGGCAAGAAGTGGCCGGCTTCATGCTCTGACTAACAGATGAGGGGCCAGTAGAAGTTTACATTCCCCGTTGTGGCCATAAGGCAAGGGGTCAGTATCCTCTGTCACACCACGTGTTGTGAAACTACAACTCTCAGCCAGCATGTATATTTGCTCAGCTGTTCTCAGAAGTGAATGGAGCATGCTGGGGGTTGTGGTTTCACAACAGCTGGACCGCCGGAGGTCACCAGTAGAGTTGAGCGAACTTGTATTTTAAGTTCGGCGTCCAAAGTTCGGGTTCGGGTTATCGAAGCATCCCGTTATGGATTCCGCTACCACGGACCATAACGGAACTTGGAATCCATAAGAGGATTCTTCAATGAACCCGAACCTTGGACAACACGGAGGACCTGGGGTGATGTCACCGATCATGTGATCAGTGCAGGGGGCATGGCTCAGTACTGGATTGGATAAGAGGTGATCCAGTACTGAGCCACGCCCCCTGCACTGATCACATGATCAGTGACGTCACCCCAGGTCCTCCGTGTTGTCCAAGGTTCGGGTTCATTGAAGAATCCCCTTATGGATTCCAAATGCCGTTATGGTCCGTGGTAGCGGAATCCATAACGGGATGCTTCGATAACCCGAACTTTGGACGCCGAACTTAAAACACAAGTTCGCTCAACTCTAGTCACCAGTACCTCCACACCAGGAACGACACCTGTAGACCCATGTTCAGGAAGACCACAAATAAAAGAAACTATATAACGCGAAACGATCTTACGCCTATGATTTTCAGCGTTAGGACAGGCGGTGTCAGGGTGGAGCGCCCACGTGTATGGCCCATACCATCATCCAGACTTGGTATGTGCTATATCTGACAGCAGTGTCCGATGTGTTCTGCACTTGTAAACCAGCTCCCTGCGTCACATGAACATATCATGCATATCACATATCCTACAGGCATGTAACAATGACCACATCACGGAGGAATGTGCTGCCCTAATATATCGGTGGGTGGGGAGGGGGAGCAGGGTGTTCTAGATGCCAGGTTCCAGCTATATGCCCAGATGCCAAGCCTGCATTTATAGAAATGTGTTCAATGGGAAGAGAACAGTCCGAAGCCACCAATCAGATAATGGAGACCCGAGTGGCTACTGCGGACAACACTCCATTTTCCTTTGCATTTGAGATAATAATTATTATAATAATATTTAACCCCTTCAGTACCAAGCCACTTTTCACCTTAAATCCCAGGCAGATTTTTGCAAATCTGACCAGTGTCACTTCATGTAGTAATAACTTTGGAACGCTTTTACTTATCCAAGCCATTCTGAGATTGTTTTCTCGTGACACATTGTACTCATGACAGTGGTAAATTTGAGTCGATATATCTCACCTTTATTTATAAAATAGTCCAAAATTTACAAAAAAAATTGGGAAAAATTCACAATTTTCTAAATTAGAATTTTTCTACTTTTTAGGCCCCATGCACACGACCGTTGTTTGTTTCCGCGTCCGTTCCGTTTTTTTTCACGGATGGGATGCTTCCCCATTCATTTCAATGGGTCTGTCAAAAAATGCGGATGGTCAACCGTTTTTGTTCCGCATCCGTGATCTGTGTTTTCATTCCGTCAAAAAAATAGTGCATGTCCTATTTTTTTCACGTTTGCGGACAAGGATAGGCATTTTTACAATGGATCTGACATAAAAATCGGATCCGTAAAAAAAAACGGTCCGTCATCCTTTTTTTTGACGGACGCAAAATTTGCAGGAGGAGCGGACGCGGAGGCAGGCAACGGTCGTGTGCATGTAGCAATTCCTCATAAAAGAGTTATCAGTCAACATTGCCCACATCTCTGCTTTATGTTGGCATCATAAAGGACGTCAGAAGGTTAGAAGCCATTTTTCAAATTTTCAACAAAATTTCCAAAACCATTTTTTTAAGCACCAATTCAGTTATAAAGTGATTTTGAGGGGCTTACGTAATGGAAACCAGCCATAAAGAAACCCATTTTAGAAACTACACCCCTCAAATTATTCAGAACTGATGTTTCAAACTTTGTTAACCCTTGAGGTGTTCACAAGAATTAAAGGAAAATGGAGGTGAAATTTCAAAATTTCACTTTTTTTGGTATTTTTTTTTTTGGTTAATCAAATTTTTCTTGCAACACAGCAAGGGTTAACAGCAGAATAAACCTCAATATACATTACTTCGATTCTGCAGTTTACGGAAATACCCCATATGTGGCAGAAAACTGCCCTATGGGCACGTAGCAGGGGTCAAAAGTGAAAGAAACGCCATATGGATTTTGAATGTTTTTTAGGCACCATTTTGTGTTTGTAGAGACCCTGACGTACCCCTACAGTGGAAACCCTCAACCCTCCATTTTGGAAACTACACCCCTTAAAGAATATATTAAGGGGGGTACTGCGCACTTTGACCCCTCTAAGCGTTTTACAGAATTTAGAAACACTTGGCGGAGAAAAAGCACCCATAATTTGTTACCCATTTTCTCCTGAATACGGCAACACCCCATATGTGGTGGTAAACTGCTGTGGGGGCACATGGCAGGACTCAGAAGGGAAGGAGCGCCATATGGCTTTTGCAGCGCAGATTTTGATTGATTGGTTTGCGGGTGCCATTGGTTTTAATTTTTTAAGTTATTGTCTTATGTGGCAGCTAATTTTTTGCGGGATGAGGTGATGTTTCCATTGGTACCATTTTAGGCTAAATACGCCTTTTTGGCATTACACTTTTTGTGAGGCAAGGTGACCAGAAAATAGCTGTTTTGGCACGGTTTTTATTTTTTACAGTGTTCACCTGATGGGGTGGATCATGTGATACTTTTATAAAGCCAGTTGATATGGACGCGGTGATACCTAATATGTCTACTTTTTCTCTTTTTCCCTTTTGCAATTTTTTTTAACTTTATTTGGGGAAAAGGACACTTGTTTTTTTACTTGAACCTTTTAATTTTTTTTGTAAAACTTTATTTTTACTACTTCTTTTTTAACTTTATTTTTTGTCCCACTCTGGGACTTCAACTTTTGGGGGTCTGATCCCCTGTAAAATGCATTACAATACTTCTGTATTGTAATGCATTGACTGTAAGTGTATTACCAGTGTACACTTACAGCCTTCCTGCCTGTGAGATCCAGGGGGCTGAATCTCACAGGGATGGCAGCCACAATGCTTAGGGAAGGCATGGGGCTGCCGTCCAAGCCATCGGGTTTCCATCACAGCAGTGCGGGGACCCGATGGACAGCCCGCACCCGGCAGGATACCGCACGTGCCGCAGTCAGCGCTGACCGCGGCAGTGGAAGGGTTGATGAGTGTGCATGAGCCCTTACAGTTTCTGTCTCTCTTAGACTTGCATTAGAGCTTCAATGATACTCAATGGCAATGCCAGCAGTTTTCCCGACATAATATAGTTAAACCAGACAGACATTAAAAAGATCAGTGTGCCTGGTTTTGGTGGTAAACAAGTCTGGCTTTTTCCCCCAAAATCATGCTTTTTTTAACCCTTATGGCAAATGTAGAAAATTACCAGCTTCTCGTTATTAGTTAGAAAGTCCTAAAAGTCTTTCAGTATTCATTAACACTTTTAAAAATAAAGATAGAGGTCAAAGGAAAATCCTCTCTCCAGTTCTGAGAAGCATGTCTGACAAACAGGAATAGACTGAAGGACACAGGATATGAGCTCACAGAGGATGAGGAGTTACAAGATGAATGAAAGAAATTACAGAATAGATAACTTCATAAACCAAATATAACAATAGCCACTAGATGTCTGCAAAATACACTAAGTAAGTGGTTAACAGACATAACACCATTCAATTATGATAGATATTAAATGAGAGCGAAACCCTCATCCCTCCATTTTGGAAACTACACCCCTTAAAGAATATATTAAGGGGGGTACTGCGCACTTTGACCCCTCTAAGCGTTTTACAGAATTTGGAAACACTTGGCTGTGAAATTTTTTCATTTTCACAAAGGGTAACAGGAGAAAAAGCACCCCATAATTTGTTACCCATTTTCTCCTGAATACGGCAACACCCCATATGTGGTGGTTAACTGCTGTGGGGGCACATGGCAGGACTCAGAAGGGAAGGAGCGCCATATGGCTTTTGCAGCACAGATTTTGATTGATTGGTTTGCGGGTGCCCGCCAGTCAGCTAGTGATGGCCTAGGCCAGTGATGGGCAACGTGCGGCTTTCCAGCTGTTGCTAAACTACAACTCCCACCATGCCTTGCAGTAGGCTGATAGCTATAGACACGCTTTGCATGCTGGGAGTTGTAGTTCTGCAACAGCTGGAGAGCGGCACGTTGCCCATCACTGGCCTAGGCTATCACTTAGAAGAGGCTGGACAACCACTTTAATTCACACACTAATATATTTGTGCACAACCATGCCGTCAGCTCAATATGTCATCATTAAAATAAGGGGAGCAGCAAAAGGATAGGGCGGCACACTGTCACCCCTTGCAAAACACAGGCCCTGAGACTCATGCAGAGATTGCCCATAGTCTCCAACTGCTCTTAGGCAGTATTCACATGCAGCAGATTTTCTGCAGAGGTTCCTGAGGCTGTCCCATTCCTGTGAATGGGACTTGCAGAATTCGATGTGCTTGCTGCAAAAGAGGTTCTTCTAACCTAATTTTCAGTCGAAGAATATTAAAGAAGCCAACAATTTCCCAACATGTAGACTTCTCCTTTAAAACTTCTGCTTGCTTTTAATGAATAGAAAATGAGTTTATATTTAGAAACTAAAACCCAGTATAGACAGTTCTCACATAAAAGACGCTGCGGCCGTGCTGTTTTTGGGACACGGCCATGTTCTACATGGCCATACGTGCCGCACCAGCATCACATTAACTAATTAGAACCAAACTGTTTATTCGCTTTTTTTAAAATTTATCTTAATCAGCAAAACCGCACGGCCATTAACAAGGAACTCCGAATAAACATGGCGGCCGCGCTGCGTGGTCGTACCCTAGGCAATCCTTTGTGAGGTAGGTAAACTGTGACATTTTACCTGCACTGATACATTGCAGCAAACTATAGAAATATACATATGTACTGCAGCTATATGTTGTCCACAGAGGACTAGGTTGGATATAATTGTGGCAAGCCCCCAGCTGCAGCCTCAGTATGTTTTCTTTTACTGACAACAATCAGAGATCTTGACAAGGGGAGGAATTAAAGTAGATTAGAGAGCTGTAAAATGTACAAACCTCAACATGGAATGCCCTTTATAAAGCATTCATAGGGTTTCTATATAGACCGAGGGCCTCCACTGTAAGAACAGGCAGAGCTGTTGCCCATAGCAACCAATCAGCTCGCTGATTTCATCTTCTAACCTCCACAGGGAAAATAAAAGCTGGATTCTGATTGGTTGCTATGGACGGCTGCTGTTCTTTGCCTTAGATATGAGGCCCTACTGGATCTGAAGGGATTTCGGACAGGTCCTGGTCCTGTCCGATTCTTCCTCTGCAACATGCTGTGTATTAAGCTAGGGCTACGTGGCAACGTGTGTCGCACAGCACAGCAGGACATATGTACTTCGCTTTGTTGTGTCGCCTCATGGCTGCCACACATATACCACAGTGCACGGCTTTAATACATCTGGCGCACTTTACAATTTCTGAGCCACATCCCTGTTTTTTTGGGGGGTTTTTTAGACAGTTTTCCGTGACAGCGGATGTGCATTCAATGGAGATAATTCGCAAGCCAACTCCCACTGTGGAGATTCGGAAACGTCATTTCCGTTTTTTTGCAGCCCCATTGAAGTGAATAGTTCCGCATACGGGCAAAAAAAAATGTAACGGACATGGAAAAAACACATTGGTGCGCATGAGCCTTTAAGCTGTGGTTTGGCGACGAAAAAACAGCAGAGCTTTAGATGCGTCGCACGCAACTTATATTGAACACAGTGGAATGAATGTCACATGTGACACAAAACGACACTTGCGACACCAGAGACATACATTAAATGACGCCATGTAGCCCTAACCTAAAACCCACAATAAACGTGCAATACAATGGCGTGCCTCTGTTGCTGGCTAATTCTCCAGAGCAGCGCTCACCACCAGCAGGGTAGCTTGACAGAAAGAGGGGCTCCATCTGACCCTCTACAAACAAGGGCATCTGACTTACCTCATCCTGAAGACCTGGTAGAAACAGTCCATGAGGGGTTGGGGTCCAGAGGGGTGCAGTGGCAGTCTACAGCCCCAGACATAGAGGCAGAGATGTTCCTGTCTGAGGTTTGGAGTTCTGCTCCTGACACACCTGGACCAGAGCTCCCAGATCTCCAGCCCCTGCACCTTGTCACACCTGTGCAGGCTTCACATCGACTCCCCCACCTGGGGATCAAAGCCTGGCCCACAACTTCTCTGCTGCAGATATGGATCTCCATTGCTGACTGTAGGTAGGGGTTTCCCTATAATCTGTTTTAAGGTTCCATGTGATATAATAGCACTAAGGACCAGTGTTATGCATTATACAGGTTCCAGGCACAGTGGTTTTACGGTTAGGTCAGGGCTTTCCAGGGCTGTTTTCGTGCACATGTTGAGGAAACAGCATTTCGACAAAATGTACCGCAGTCTCCAAAAATCCCAAGTTGTTAGGCATCGTGCAATAATGACGTAAAGACCAACCGAATGCCCTCCCTCTACTTATTACTGCGCTATTGTAGCCTATTGCATGGGAGTTTGCCCTGGCTTATGGTATGATGCCACGGAGTCCCGGCATTGGGCTATCTGCACACGTTGCGGATTGTGCATGGAGAAACCAGTACCAGAAAATCGTATGAGATTAGACAAATCTCATGTACACTTTGCTTTTTCGTTCCGTGCAGAAATTGGCCTGACGTGGATCTCTGGCACGGATCTCACCCTTTTCAATGAAAGGGTAAGATCTGCAGCAAAACTGCATGAATTACACACGATAGTTTTGGATTTGGTGCAAAAATTTTAGAAGAAGTTTTGCAAGATCTGCAGGTGGCAGCTCCATAAAGACATGCGATAATTCATTGCAATGTGAGGCCCAGTGCACACAACCATGGACCCGGTCTTGTGCAAGCCAATTATTTATTTTATTTTTTCTCTGTAGATATGTCCTGTCCTTGTCTGCAAAACGGACAACAATAGGACATGTTATATCTTTTTGTGGAGCCTATTGAGATGAATGGGTCCACATCCGATCCGCAAAAAAGCAGATTGGATGCAGACCGAACGTACGGTCTTGTGCATGAGCCCTAAGGCAGAAGCAATCTGAAGATCACATATTCAAGCCTCCTAGGGGGGCTGAAAAAAGTGAAAAAAATAATCACCTGATTTCCCCATAATAAGGTCTCATGCACACGAACGTATTTTGTTTGTGTCCGTTCCGTTTTTTTTTGCGGATAGAATGCGGACCCATTCATTTCAATGGGTCCGCAAAAAAATGCTGACAGCACACTGTGTACTATCCGCATCCGTATGTCCATTCCGTAGCCCCGCAAAAAAATAGAGCATGTCCTATTCTTGTCCTTTTTGCGGACAAGTATAGGCATTATTACAATGGATCCGCAAAATCAACGGATCCGGAACATCATCCGTTTTTTTTTTTTGCGGACCGCAAAACACATACGGTCGTGTGCATGTAGCCTAACAATAACAAAATAAAGATCATAGGCATTGCCGCATCTCAAAATGCCCGCACTAGTAAAATATAACTGTATTTATTCCGTACAGTGAACATCGTAACAGACAAAAAAAAGATCAAAATGAACGATTTGCAGTTTTTTTGTTGCTTCACCTCCCCCCAAAAAATGGAATAAAAAATGACCAAAAAGCCATCCACACCCAAAAATGGTATCGCTGAAAACTACAGATCACCCCACAAAATATGTCCGCACAGCTCCCGAGATGGAAATATAAAAAAAAAAAAAAAAAAACAGGGGAGGGGGGTCAAAATAGGGTGATGCAATGAAAAAAAATGCGGTATTGTTGTAATTGTACTGACGTGGAGAATGAAGGACATGAGTCAATTTTACCATGAAGGGAACAATGTAAAAACGAAACTCATAAAACTATGGCGCCACTGTGTTTTTTCCAGTTTCACCCAATTTTGGAATTTTTTTTCCAGCTTCCCTCTGCTTTGTATGCAATTTTAAATTGTGACGCTATAAAGTGCAACTTGTCCCACAAAACAAAAAACACGCCCTCAAATATCTATGGAGTGGAATGGAAAAATAAAAAATATATGGTTCCAAGAAGGCAGGGAGTAAAAAAATCAACCGTATTTTGTGGATCAAAATAAAGATACGTTTGTATGCTTGAGGCCTTAATTTTCCAGGTCACACATACATATTTGTATTTTGTTTATGCGGAACTCAACCTGGCGTGTGGATTTCTAAACCCGTAACACGTCAATCATTTGTGCAAAATCTGCACAAAAATCCTCACTAATACCCCAGTTCAAGGGGTATCTGCAAATAAATTTGTTTCTTAAATTTGTGTAATGCATTGTTATACGATGTTACATATTTCGACCAGTATAGTATGTATAGATGGCCAACCCAGGGTTAAAAACCCTGCCTTAGCCCTCATAGGAGGTTAGATGTGGGCTGGCCCCACCAATAACTTTTAGGAGTCTAGACTGGAATCTGTGCCTTGTGCTCCTTCTTCTTGAGCCTCAGGTTCCAGAGACTAACAAATCTCTGCAAAATCTACAGTAAGAGAATGAGAGAAAAGGAGAACTTGTAATCTGCATGGCCAAGCATATGAGTCAGGGTACTTTCACACTTGCGTTGGTGCGGATCCGTCTGTTTTTTGCACAGACGGATCCGGACCTATAATGCAAACGTTTGTATCCGTTCAGAACGGATCCGTTTGCATTAGTTTTAAAGAAAAATGATGGATCCGTTTTGAATTACATTAAAGTCAATGGGGAACGGATCCATTTTCAAATGCACCATATTGTGTCATTGAAAACGGATCCGTCCCTATTGACTTAAATTGTAATTTAAAACGGATCCGTTAGGCTCCGCCTCTTCAGACGGACACCAAGATGCTGCAAGCTGCGTTTTGGTGTTCGCCTTCAAAACAGAATAGAAGCGGAATGGAGCCGAACTGATGCATTCTGAACGGATCCTTATCCATTCTGAATGCATTGGGGCTGAACTGATCCGTTTTGGACCATTTGTGAGAGCTCTGAAACGGATCTCACAAACGGAATCCAAAACGCTAGTGTGAAAGTACCCTCAGTAAGGTAATCTGCAACTACAGCCATTCAGACCTTACTGCCGTGAGGAACACTGTTAAGACACCCTGCACACTTGGATACATATTGGCCAGATGTGCCTTCCAAGACTTTGTATGGGTATGGACATTACAGCCACCATTACCAGAGTACTATTGCCTGCTATAGATTCTACTAAAAGTGACTTTGGCTAGGTACTGTACAAAGAGGGCACTAATGTCCACCCTTGCCTAAATCCATACACCTCTATCGGGGACAGAATCGCACTATGAACAGTTGGGACTTTGTTTTGCTTTAGTTGGATGCACTACTACTCCTATTTTACACTACAGAAAAGAGAAACGTTTCTTTTTCTATCTCTGGTCTGTTTTCCTGACTTCTACAGCATACACCTACACCGTTGCACTCTACACGCCCTGCCTTGCACCCATCCAAACACCTAACATCAAAGGCACCCTAGTTACTATCACTCAGTAGCCCCAGAACCAGGGTGTGCCCAAAGGGAAGAAAGGCAGACCCCTGTTTTCAATGCACGGCCCTGGGGAACAACGGCGTGAGGACAGCTGCCGTGAATGCCTGTGACAGCCAGAGCCACTACCACTCCCATCCTCCGGCTCCTCACGGGTCCTGCACATATAACCCATTATTTTTGGAACTTTCAGGTTGCAGCTTGATCCGCCTCATATATATATCATAGTGGAGCAACTTTAAAAAAGTAGTCCTGGATTTTGTTTTTGATAGCCTGTCCTCAGGATTGATCAGATTGGCGGAGATTTGACACCCCGCACCCCCTACCAATCGGCTGTTTGAGAGTAGCTCCAGAGCTGGAAGTACACAACTGCTGGTAACTGTAGTTCTGCTCCCACTGAAGTGAATGCAAACAGCTTTATCGCAATGGACGGAGCTGTGTAGTTACAGAGCTAAAAAGAAAAAACGACTGATGATAGGCCATCAATATCAAATTCCTGGATAACACCTTTAAAGGGGTATTCTCATCTCAGACAATGGGGGCATATAGCTAGGATATGCCCCCATTGTCTGATAGGTGCGGGTCCTATATCGAAACCAGGCTTGGACTGGCCCACAGGGGAACAGGTGAATTCTCCCGGTGGTCCTCTGAGCAAGATGGGCCCCTAGTCCACCTACCCTCTCCACATGATACAGTAGACTGACTGCACTATATAGGTAGGCAGCATATAGCACCTCAGCCAGCCAATGTTCATATAAAAAAATGGGTGGCTGAGATGACTTGTAGATACAGAGGTAGGCCAGTCGAAATCCTTTCATCAGGAACCTGCCTTCTCAAACTTTCTGCAGGTGCCTCCATAGTCAATCATCTTTAGTCTTTAGGGTCTTGCTACTTCTTGCCGCTGTGTGAGCAGATAATATTTGCATGTAGCTGGTCAGTGGGCCTCCAGAACGAATTTTATTGGTGGGCCCATGGCACCCCAGTCCGACACTTTGGAGAACGGAGCAGGCAAAGTGGTGACTGGAGGCTCCAGTCTGGTGACCACCAAGCACTCTCCCCATAGAAGTGGATTACGCCGCACCGCGTAAGCACCGCCACCCCTCCCATTCACTTATATGGGCCCAATGGAAATGGCCGTGCCAGTGCTCAGCTATTTTCATCAGCCCCATAGAAATGAATAGAGGGCGGCTGCCCATCCGGAGTTTGCCCCCCCACCACTTTCAGGGCTCTGTTTTGGAGATAGCTGGGATTCGCACCTATCAGACAATGGGGGCATATCCTAGTGCGAGTTTATATTATATATTATAGCTAAATAATAAAGTACATGGAAGATATACAATTTTGGACTGTAGTATTCAGGTTAAATTGCTGTGTTGGCACTTTGCCATAAATAAGTGAGTTTTGGGTTGCAGTTTGGGCACTCGGCCTCTAAAAGGTTCGTCATCACTGTCCTAGTGATATACCCCCATTGTCTCAGGTGAAAACCCCTTTAAGGGCATAGTCACATAGTGGGGGTCATTTACGAATATCTTTACGACAGCTTATGGTGTAAAATTTGTTACAAAACCCTTTTATGAATACCCATGCGACAATATTTTGTTGCACTGGCATTTTAACGCCATCCTCGCCACTTGGGAGTGACATGGGTATAATGGGGCCCAAGTCATTTACTATCTTTTACGCCTGGAAACTCGAGTAAAAGATTAGTAAAAACTACTCCAGTCAGGGGATCAGTCTCAAATTTACACCGTAGATCACACAGCACATACACTGTCCTTTTTGCTTTGTAGGAACTGCATTGGCATCCATACTGGTTGTCAACGTATGGGGGGGGGGGGGGTAAGGAAAGGGGCTAGTAAGCACTAGACTTGAGGAAGAAGGATAGGATGACGATCCAGAAGGCTAAACCTTCCCGTACATGGGGCAAATGCAATATAAATGTGTGCAGCCACCAACTTAGCAGAGAGAGAACATTTTTACTTTGGTTTCTGGGAAAGCTAGGTGACAATTTGTCACCCAGCTTTCCCAGAAACCAAAGTAAAGACTTTCTCTCTCTGCCAAGTTAATGGCTGCACACATTTATATTGTATTTAACCCATGTACGGGCAGGTTTAGTCTTCAGGTTTAGCCCAGCCTTCCTCCTCAAGTCTTGAGCTTCCTAGCCTATTTCCTTATCCCGCCGTACGTTTCTTGCAAGACGTCAGCATTGTATAACACCTTAAAGGAAGATGTTGAAATATAGATAAAATGCTGAGGGCTAGGATCCTCGCATTACAGGAGTTAAACATTAATGCGCTACCTGTGGTGGTCTGGCGGATAATGCCGTGTTTTTTACCCTTGTTAAATTTAGAAGACTGGGAAGGAAAGCTTGTAGCTAGGAGGCATGGCTCCTTAAATCATTAGTTCCCCCGTAGCCTGCAGCAGAATTGGATCTCGTCTCGGCGCTGTCCACAGAGATGGTTTTGTTTTGCTTGGCCTGCAATATCTTGACAGATTTGACTCCATCCCGGAGCTGCGTCTCCGAGACCGGAGTTTTAGGAACAGAAGCTTGAAGGTCTTAAAACAGACATTGGAATTTTCTGACACTGCAGTGTGTCAGGTCACGGAGACGGAGTCGCACAAAGTGCTGTATGCATGGAAATAGGAGCTCGCTTTTTGCTCCTAGCTCGCATCCATCTGCTGCAATAATAGGAATCAAGATGGTGTTTGTTGCTTGGGAAAAATCAGACATCTGCTCTTGCAAAGATCATTTGCTGCCAGGGTGTTGCATCGGAAAAAAAAGGCACTGTAGTGGAGATGAGCCATCTGCCACTCAAAGAGTTAAACACCCAGTTATTGTCATGATATTATAATATAGTGACAGACACATGGTCGGGCCTGCGCGGACGCCGGTGCTGACAGGGCCATGGCCTGGCACCTGAGTAAGATATTGTGTAGCATTGATAATCTGGTATACAGATGTTACTTGGTCACTATATGTTGGTATTATATGAGCCCTGTATGGCGGTATTTACTTTTGCTATTGGTGTGGCACTGCTACGCAGTAGGGGATATTTGCAAAAACGGCTTTTCACTCTGGTCTTAGTTGTCCCCCCTGTACTGCACCTCGTCATAAATTAGGCGCATATATGGAAGTCTGTGCGCCTGTCTGGTGTAGTTTTTTCGTCTTTTTTTCACCTGCCGAAAAAGTGGTACATTTGTCAGGCCGGAACTCTCTGCCCCCATCCTGCCCATCTGTCATACTTGGTGTAAAAATACCCTTTGCAACAATTTTTACACCAGACTTTCTTAATAAACGACCCCCAGTATGTTACTTTGGCAGTGTATATTGATGATGGCGGCACCGGAGGGCACGTCTGTAACAAGATGGTTAATGGTTCATCCGTGAAGACTACATGTTTGGTCCATACGTCTGTTTTTAGGCCTTCGTACGTCATCCGTATTCCACGGACACTGCTAGGCTGAAAATTTAATTTCCAAAGCATCTCCTAGCAACGATCCATGAAAACCACGGACCAAACGCAGGTGGCATCTGCGTTTGTTCCATGATTTTCACTGACCCGTAGACTATATTGTGTGTGAGGGATCCGTAATCGCAGACAATATAAGGCAGGCTTCCGTGGTCTCACCTCGGGCCACGGAAAGCCCCTGATTTGTGAATACAGCTCATGCACACGAATCACTGACGTGTGAACGAGGCCTTATATGGTGAATTTAATGTATTTGGACATTATATTGTATGCAGTATGGATATGGTATGACGGTACACCATTTGTGGAGGGCACCACCAGTTGGTAGTCCCCCACAAATGGTGCGAGTTTATACATATGAAGTTTATAGTGCCACAAAGTAACAGTCAAGTGTAGATGCCTGAATGCCGATGAAATGCCAGACCCATTTTATGACATTATAAATGTAGTGGATATTTGCCTATTTCCCCAATGCAAAGTTATAAACTCCTTACTTTATTTTACTTGAAAGGGTTAGCTTCCACTGTTTGATACTGTGTAACTGCATTTTATTTGTATGTTGTGATATATTTCCTGTTCATTTGCACTATATTGGCGAGGCTCTGTAGAAAAGGTTAATGAATATTGAGAGACTTTTGGGACTTTGAATGAGAAGCTGGTCATTCCACAGCTGCCATAGGGTTTTTAAAGAAGAGCATGTTTTGGAGAGAAAGAGAAGACTTGTTTACCACCCAAACCCGACAGACTGACCTTTTGAATGGCAGGTGCTGCTATGTTATTATGGCTGAAAAGCTGTTTTTGTCTGGAAAAACTGCTGTGTCATTGCCACTGAGTATCACTGAAGCTCTAATGTAAGTCTATGAGAGACGGAAAGTGTAACATTGTAACTGTTTGTGCTGAGTTTCTCCACTCCACCCCTCCCACTAAGAGGTTTTAGTTTAGCCAGAAACTGTATATAAGGAGAGCAGTCAGAGCCCCTAGTGTTGTCAGGGATCAGTGCTTAGAAGAGGAGACTCTGACAGACTGCATGAGTGACCAGAAGAAGACGCTGAGATGGGGATGCTGAGCCACAGACAATGGGTCACCTGGACTGCTGAGCTACAGACCGTGGGCCTTCAGCCTTTGACCAGGGTACCAGGCTTCTGAGAGGGGGGGGAGAAGGAGGGACAGCTAGCTTAGGCCTTTCATCAGTAATGAACCCTTCTTTTGCCCAGGAGGACACTAGAGAAGCCAGCCCTATGCCTCGCCTGTATTATTTTGTACCTGAATTCCTTCCAGTAAAGAAGCACCCTGGTTACTGCAGACCCTGACTCTCTGGACTTCTTTCCCATTGGGGTGCACCGCACCTTACCATCCCTTCCGGAGAGCAGAAACATGTGGTGACACCTCGATGGTGTCCAGGCATTGGGGCCACCCCAAACCTGCCCGCTGACATAACACTCAATTTAGCAGCTGATGTCTAGGCCCCCTGATTCCCCCATAAACACGCATGCTCGGACAGGCACATTTATTTGGGGGGGGAGGGGATTAAAAATCCAGTGCCCAATACGTGGTACAGTTTTTGGGGTACAGTCGTGCTTCCCTTATAGACATTAGATCATTATGACAAGCCTTTAGTTAATTTTGGGGGTCTAAAGCTTCATATCCATGTTCTACAGGACCCACAGTACCCCTTGAGGCTTGCAACAAGAAATAATAAATCATTGTAAAGTGTGACTTATTATGAAGACGTTTGATTATTGAAGCGATGCGGTGCCACGGGGTGGGACATGGAGTGCCTACGGGGTCCCCAATCCTGATGATATAGGGTGCTGCAGTAGAGGCCAAAATTTGGATATCGTCAGTAAGCATTGCTGCAACTGTGCCGATGATCAATGGGGCCTCCTGGTGGTCATCCCAGGAGTTGTCGTCTTGCAGCACTGGGGTCTTCAGCTCGAAAATCTGCAGGAGGCTAGTACTATATGTTCTCCTTCCCTTTGTGAAACTTTTCTTCTAGTTAACCCCTCGATACACTAGGAGAAGAGATTGTGAGCCCCAATGGGGACATAGACTGATATGAGTTATTATAGTTGTGCATGGGCGAGGAAGCCGCTGCCCCCAAAAATGATTGCATTGCCCAGGGTGATGATGCCCTTTCCATACCGGGTGACGTTCAATGTATCGGAATATCGTTCCGAGGAAGGTTAAACCCCCATTGACACCTTCCTTGTACGCTCCTTAATATTTAATCTCCCGTGTCTAATTCTGCGTCGTCACCACTATCTGCACAATTAGAGGGATCAATAGGATTGGGGAACGTTACGAGCAGTACTGAAGACGCTCCGGCGGTGAAATAGCAATAGACGGGAAAAATAATGCAGTGTTTAACATCATGCTTTCTACTTTGATTACCAGAGAAAATGTTATAAAACTTTACGAGGGACTATTTGTCACCAGTGGAGGAATATTATGAAGCTGCTCAAATGCCCCCAAGGAAATGAAATGGGAAATATAAGGACAGGCTGTGAATCTCAGCGCTGCAATTTCTTTCTAACATTTTAAGAGGTTCCCATTAACATTACAGGGCGCTGCTAAATATTCATGTAATTTAAATATTCTCTGATGTGCCAAACGAGGGAGGGGGAATTAGAAGCTATAGATAATGGGATATGTAAATATGAATAAGACAGGGGATTTGCCATCCCTCTATCTTTAGGGAGCCGCAGGTGCGCCGGATGAAGATGGCGTCTGTGGGTCTTTTCCATGCCCTGAGCTCTTAACTGCATTAACCCAATCCGTACTGGGGGTGCTCTGTGCCTTTGTGAGGAAGCAATGAAAGGGGTTGTCCCGCGAGGGGGTGAACCCTGTCCATATAAAAAGAGTTATCTCTAACGGGGCATATGGATGACAGAGGGGCTTCTTAGGACCACCACAAAGAACAGGTCATGCAATGGAGGACATTTTGAATATCATTGCATTTGATATGGGGGTCAGAGCATCTGATATGGCGGTCTGATTTGAAAGGAAGGGGGGTATTTTTTCTATTGTCACACAATATAAGGGGGCATTTTTTTTACTGACCACATTGTAAGGAGAACTATTACTACTGGGAGCCTGCGGGGAACATGACTACTAGTATGGGCACTATGGGAGAATTATTACTTTTTGGGCACAATAATTATTTCTATTGGTGGGACTCTACTATTACTGTGGGGGCACCCTGGCACAGTATCGGCTTGGGGTAATTATTTTGGGGGGACATTATGGATACACTATTACACTGTAGGGGAGACCACGGACAGTACACGTCCATAATTCAGACATATGGATGAGGCCTAACCCTCCTGTCATAACCGCTCGCTATAGACCTTTAACGCCATTCCCTTCCCAATGACACCCCGGAGGATTATCCTGCCATGCTCGTTAACATTTCCATGTCCGTCTGTTTCATCAGTGAAGATATATCTGTGAAGTATCCATGCATGGGCGGATTGGCCATGGACCTTACATGGAAATTTCCAGGTGGGCCGATGCCCAGGGAGCCTTCTGGACCCTCCACGCGGCCGACCAGTGGAAGTTTTTGGGGTTGTATTTTGTGATGGACTGTGGTGTCTGGCTCTGTTGGGGCGGTATAATGTGCCGCAATATGGTATTGCTGGCCCCGCTTCCATCAAACGGGGCCAATTTTTAGTATTTTTTCCAGGGCCACTTTAAGTTCACTGTCCGCCCCTGAGTCCATGTGTCATCTGTATTCTACGGACGTTACTCAACTCCTGAACATCTCCTACCAATGGTCCGTAACTGACAGAACATGGATGACGTCTGCGTTGTCAGTGGTTTTTCACGGACCCATAGAGTTCACTGGGACGTGTTTGGGCCACATCATAGACCAAAGTGGTGTCTATGAGATTTTTCAGGTCAGTGGAGAATCATTGATGTATAAACAAAATCAATGGGTACGAGCTGTCGGCAGGGGTGCACCACCAATGAGGCCAGGTGAGGCAGCACCAGAAGGGGCAGAAGAATGGGCATTGAGTGGGGCTAGGTTAGGAAATTGGCATGGGAGGAGCGCCATTTTAGTTTTCGCCTCAGGTAGAACAAAGGCTAGGTGCAAATCGGTCGGTGTCGGTGGAAAATGCAAATAACACACGTGACGAAGTCCTACGACTCCACGTACCAGTCTACTAGCATCGGTATCAATCTCAATTCTTTTTTTTTATCCCCCAGCATTGTAAATACTTTTAGCGGAGCAGCACAGAAGGAGCCATTTTCAGTAAATCAGCACGTTAAGTGTTAGTGAGAAGTGATTTCTGCTCCAACCTGATGCGGCTGCGAGTTTAACATATGGCGACTGTAGAGAAACACGCTTATAATCAGGCAGGAAGGCGCGCAGATATACAATTGGTTTTGGCTCGCACACAAACTATCTCTAAGCACTACTTCAGCCAGAGCACTCTCAGTGGTCCCGAGGACTGACGGCGTCCATTGGGCTCCGTACAGGACGCTCTCTCTGCCCGATGACGTCATCCCTGGCACCTCGGTTTATTTTATTTTTTTAATGAGCATTCCTGTAGCATTTCAGCCCAACGCAGCCATTAATATTCCAATAGAGAACAATGCACGTCCCGATATAACGAACGCTTTCAGAAATGTATTTCGGAGCTAATATGACTGTCGGCTTGTGCAAATATATTCAGATTAAACCAGATAAAGAGCAAAGAAAGGACGGGTCGGAAACAAAAAGGAATATTCATTTGGTACAGATATTTATAATTGAGCTATTCAGCCGGTGTATCTTTAATGGCGAGACGTGGAAGGAGGAAAATTAATTTCATATGAATGAATTTAAGATTTTGCGGGGCAGTCGTTGAAAGAACAATCCCAGATGAAATATTAAAAAGGAAATGTTTCTGAAATTTGCATATTTAAAGGAACACTCCGGGGTCAAACTGGCTCTGGGTCGGAGCATATGGTGTATTAGACCAGGAGTCAGCAACCTCTAGCACTCCGGTTGTTGTGAAACTACAACTCCCAGCATGCTCAATAAACTTCCATGGTGGCTATGAGAACCGCCAAGAAAGTGTGCATGCTGGGAGTTGTAGTCTCAGCACAGTTAGAGCAGTTAGAGTGCCAGAGGTTACTGATGCCTGGACTAGAGTGTTCCTTTAAACCAGGGGTGCACAACCTGCGGCCCGGGGGCCACATGCGGCCCTCTATACCATTTTGTGTGGCCCCCAAACATCTGGTTAAAGACATGTAAATCTATGTCTTATGGCTTCTTACATGTGTCTTTCATGTATTCTCCTATTAGATTGGAGTACTAGAACTGTAACTAGACATTAATAGTATATACTGTATGTTTAATATACCAAAAATACAGTATTTCAGTTGTTAATACCCCTTTAAGTTTTATTTTCGGCCCTTGGAATTGGTTCGGGCTGACAATGCGGTCCCCAGCCAGAAAAGGTTGTGCACCCCTGCTTTAAACCAATAGTCTTCAACTTGTTGCTGAGGTTTGTGCAGCAACCCTGTCGGAGCATGAGAGGGAATGATGGGAGTGGTAGTGGTGCTGGTTGGCCTAGTGGGTCACTGTGCCTAGATGCCTAGAGCAGTCTAGGCATGCTGGGAATAGTAGTGCAGTTTCTTTAAAGGGAACCTGTCACCAGATACATCGTTATGACTCCATCTTACATAAGAGACGCTCACTTATCAGTACATTGTATTGGTCTTGGTCCTATTTGGATAGATGGCGTCTTTTTAATTTTATGCTAATTAGCCCCTGGGTGCAATGAGGGCGGGGCCGTTGCACCCAGGGCTCCGCTCATTTTCTTCCAGGCTGCACCCCCACCACTTTGACAAGGCCAGGCAGGGTAGACGTACTCGTTCTTGGTCCCAAAGTCTTGCGGCAGACGTTTTGGCGCACGTGCCGTACATGGCTGCAGTGCCTGGTCATCTCCAGCCATGTACAGCGTACTGCTGTGAGACTTCAGGGCCGGGCATGAGTCCGCCTACACTTCACGACCCTTAGAGTCAACGGGGTGGGGGTGCGGCCGGCAAATGAAAAGGAGCAGAGCCTTGGGTGCAACAGCACCGCCCAAGTTGCACTCAGGGCTAATTAACATAAACAAGCATTTGTGCTATGTGTGAATGCAACCTTAGACCTCGAGACTTCATACAGAAAATTATTACTTTCACTTTACTACACGGCTGAAAAAATAATTTGCCCAGAAAAGGGTCTACAAATACTTTCATGTCAGATCTAGCACTGGATTTCCCGATATTTGACATTTTCAGCGTTTTATTGCCCGGTGTATTGAAAATGAAGCAATAAGTTGCTACCATTTGTTCCGTACAACTCTATGCATCTCCATGGTAACAGACTACAAACAAAGCCTGATCCTGGAGTCAGATGTTACAGCTAGGTTAGAAGAAGGGCAGATAGACGTCATAGGTCTGCACTGGAGCTGTGTACGCCAAATGTTAAGATATTTTTAAGCAAGACTCTACCTTGAGATCAGTCTGCGGTAAAAATTCAACTATGAAGAAACGCTAAAGTTTTTCTTGGCTAAGTTTACAGGTCGTTGCATTGAAGTAGATAAATTTGATTTCTCAGGCCATCAGCGGCCGGGAAGAGGAGATTATGGCATTTCTCCGGAATGAATCTCCCTAATTGTCAAGCAAAGCGTGTTCCCATTACTTACTGGTCTGTGGGGAGGGGAATGAATACAAACAATGTCTTGTCCCTGAAATAGGTGGGGAGTCGCACCACGTTGCTATGTCGACAGTCCCACTCTACCGGGGCCCCGGCGCTGGCATGTTCTAGACGTGGGCATGCTGGGGTGAGATTAGTCTTTCTCACCTTCTGGTCTACGTCCTGCAAGTGTCTAACCTCGGCCTCCACGTTCTGAGCTTCATCCTCACTTCCTTCTGATTCATTATCAGCCAGGGCCACCGGGACGGCGAGCCAGATTCTGTCTAATGATCGTTTGCGATAATAGGTCCCAGTTGCACATTTGCCTCCATCTTTCATTCCGAAAGTAGTGAGATCGCAACTGCCGACAGTAAATCTCTTTGCAGACCCCAGTTGGAAGTCAAAATGTGTGATAGGGGATTTGTGGGGACCCTGGACACCCCATCTCAAGCTCTGTGGGGTGTCCTGTGGCTCTATGCATGCATGATGAGACCATATAGGCCAGAACAGTGTGAGCCGTAAGGGTTTGACTGCTGGGACCTCCTATAATCACGAAGACGAGGGGGCAGGGGTGGTGTCAGAACTTAAAGTGGCTCTGGAAAAAAAAGTAAAAGTGGCCCTATGTCAGGGTCTTACATGATAAGAGGCTTGGCCAGCAATACCGTAGTGCAGCACACAATACCGCCCCAGCAGAACCAACTACCACAGTGCAGCACACAATACCACCCCAGCAGAACCAACTACCACAGTGTAGAACAAAATACCGCCCTAGCAGAACCAACTACCACAGTGCAGAACAAAATACTGCCTCAGCAGAACCAACTACCCAAGTGCAGAACAAAATACTGCCCCAGCAGAACCAAGTACCACAGTGCAGAACAAAATACCGGCCCAGCAGAACCAACTACCACAGTGCAGAACAAAATACCGGCCCAGCAGAACCAACTACCACAGTGCAGAACAAAATACCGCCCCAGCAGAACCAACTACCACAGTGCAGAACAAAATACAGCCCTAGCAGAACCAACTACCACAGTGCAGAACAAAATACCGCCCTAGCAGAACTAACTACCACAGTGCAGAACAAAATACTGCCCCAGCAGAACCAACTACCACAGTGCAGAACAAAATACAGCCCTAGCAGAACCAACTACCACAGTGCAGCACACAATACCGCCCCAGCAGAACCAACTACCACAGTGCAGAACAAAATAGCGCCCCAGCAGAACTAACTACCACAGTGCAGAATAAAATACCACCACATCTGCTGCAGTATTCAACTGTATTACCATCCTGAGGATGACGATACAGCTGAATTCAGTAGGGGACCAGGTCCAGAAGTACGTGATGCTCCTACCATCAAGTAAAGGGGTTGTCTCATCTCAGACAATGAGTGCATATAGCTAGTATATGTCCCCACCTATATCGCACCCGCACCTATATTGAGAACGAAGCCCCAAAAGTGGTGGATGGCGCACTGCGCATGCGCAGCTGCCCTCCATTCATTTTCCATGGGGCCACCGTTGGGCCCATAGAAGTGAATGGGAGCGGTGGCCGGTCATGCACGGTGCGTTCCCATTCTCCTCTATGTGGAGAGCTCTTGGTGGCCGGAACCACCAGCCACCACTTTATGGCGCTCCGTTCCCGATATAGTGGGACCCGCACCTATAAGACCATGGGGGCATATCCTAGCGATATGCCCCCATTGTCTGAGATGGGAACACCCCTTTAATGCTGAGAGCATCAGATTGTTATGTACCTGGCTGCTGACAGTGAGGAGCACCCAAGCATTAGTCCATGGGAAATTTTCCTCTAGAGTCTATGGCCAGTCTGCCCCTGCAAGGGGGTCTCAGTACTTGTTATTGGTTAGGTCCCCACTGATCGAAAAGTGATCACTTATAATATGGGAATACTCGTTTACAGTTAAAGGGGTCCTCTAACTTTAGCAAATAGCATTTATCATTTAGAGCATGTTAATACAAACCACTTACTAATGTATTGTGATTCTTCATATTGCTTCCTTTGCCGGCTGGATTCAGTTTTCCATCACATTATACACTGCTTGTTTCCATGGTTACGACCACCCTCTAATCCATCAGCAGTGGTCGTGCTTGCATACTACAGGAAAAAGCGTCAGCCTGTCTGGTGGCCGGGACCATGGAAGCGCACATAGGCTGGTGCTTTTTCTTATATTGAGGAAGCACGGCCCCCATTGATGGATTGCAGGATGGTCTGTAACCATGGAAACGAGCAGCGTATAAGTGACCCTGGGTGTGTAGCTTGTTGTGCATACAGCATCTATATGATGTCGGCACTTTATATGTCTTAGTGCACAAATGATTTGTTAGTCCTCAGTATGTGCCACACATATATGTTGGCATTATGGAGGTGGATGTGTAGTTCCAAGGTAGTGTTTAGAAACGCATAGATTGATTTATCTGCTGTGCCTTTAGGGTAGGTTCACACGACGACATTTATCGAGCAACAAATAGGGCACAAGTTCACTGCAACATATGTCGCGCGACAATTTTTATAATGGGAGTCTATGGTGTTGCACTGTGACATACTGTGACGCGACAATCGCAGAAAAATCCATCTTGAATGGATTTTTCTGCCACTGTCGTGCCGCAGTCGCAGCATGTCGCATGTCGCAATGCGACACCATAGACTCCCATTATAACAATTGTCGTCGTGTGAACGTACCCATATATGCATCAGCTGCATATATCATGTGTTGCAATGTTTTGTTTTGGCCACAGATGCCACTACTTCCATACAGTCCTGAATTTGAAGGATTCTCCTTAATTTTTAGTGTCAATCCCAGCAATTTTGGGCTGCACTATGCCAACAATGGGCAGAGCTTATGTAATTTGCCTGGAAGTGGGCATTCTTGGGGCATTGTTAAACCTTTTAATGCATGATGCCATACATGTATAGGACTAGCGACGCGTGCAGGAGATGTATGGAGCGAGCTAACATGCTGAGCTTGCTTTATACATGGATCCCACTGGCAGTGATCGGGATCCGCAATGATGCCGATCCTGGTTATCTAACCCCTCAAATACCGCTGTCAATAGCGACCGTGGCATCTGTGTTTGATGGGGAGGTGGGGGTGGCATCTTCTGTCCTCCGGAGACCCTGCTGCGAAATCAGACTGCTCCGATCAGTTGCCATGAAAGCAACTTGTGAAGGTTCCCAGGACAGTCATGGCTAGCTGTCTGAAAAGCCGTGCCGGAGGCACAGCTTCACAGGCAGCCTGTGAAAAATATTGTATTGCAGTCTATAGGACAAGCGATCAGAAGATTGAATGTTCACGCCCCCTCTAAGGGACTAAAAAAATAAAGTGTTATGAAATCACCCTGCTTTCCCAATTTAACAAAAAATTATAAAAAGTCCAAACTATAAAAATATCTAAATATTTTCCTGTGCAGTGAACACTGACAAAAATAAATAAAAAAAATGCACGATTCACCTTGTTTTGGTCCCCTTATCCCCCCAAAATAAATCAGTCAGAACATGGCAAGGCAAAGAGAATTTTATTTTTTTCAAATATTTAATTTTTTTTTTAAAGTTAAGTATAATAAAAATTCAAAACATTTTTATATCGCCATAATCATAGTGACCTGCAGAATGAGGACATCATGTTATTTTCAGCAAATAGTGAATGTCGTCCTATCAAAACCCAAAAAGTGCGGCAGAATTGTGGTCCTGAAAAAAAAGAGCCCCTATATGGCTATGTAAATGAGAAATGTAAACGGTTGTGGCCTTTGGAGGGTAGAAAGGAAAAAACAAAAAAGCAAAAAATAAAGAAATTGTCCCAGTCCATAAAAAGGTTGTCCGAGTTATGGGAAAAAAAAAAACAGCACAGTAAATCTGATGGTCAGCGATATATAACTAAGCTAAGCAAGTTTTAGGCAAAAAAATATACATTTTCTCATTTCCCTGGTTCTCTTCTGGCCTTTGTCTACTTGCAATAACAACAATCTCTGCCCCTCCCCCTGCACTGCTAAGGGAGTGAATACAACTGCTGCCCTGAGTGACATGTCTGCCTGCTGGGAGACTCAGCAGCATGTTGTATGTGTAGAACTACAAGTCCTAGCTGTACAATGACACTGCTAATACACACAGGATCTTCCCCCTACCTGCAATGCTCTGCAGAACATCTCTGTCAGCTCCTGTGCCCAGCATTTGTCTCCTCACTGCCTGCAGCTACACAGTAGACACTTCAGCCCTGAGTCTGTGCAGCTGAAGGGGTTAAAAATCCTGGGAGAGAGCAATAAGCAGCAGCCGCAAGTGAAGGGAGCGTGGCCAGTACAGTGACATAGTCTACTGTACAGGCTTGTGCACAACCATTATCAGAGCAGGGAGAGAAGCTGACATCACAGGTCATGTGACCCTCAGTGAAATCTGAGAAACCAGCCACTGGAGATAACCTAAGTTAATTGGAAAGCTGTTACATTTGCCTAGTTAGAGACATAGAAAGAACAAAAAAAATAACTTGGACAACCCCTTTAAGAAGTTAAATGCCCAAAAGTATAAGTAGTTGCATAGTGAGTGGTGGGGTGCAATCTGCCTGTTTAAATTATATACGTTTTTTTCTTTCATAACCCTAAATACCTCCTCTTAAAGGGGTTGTACAGAATTCGAAAAACATGGCTGCTTCCTCCATTAACAGCCTTATACCTGCCCATGGCTTGCTTGTGGTATTGCAGTTCAGCTCCGTTAAATTTAAAATCCACTAAGCTGCAATACCAGACTCAACCTGTGGACGGGTCTGGCGCTGTTTGCGGAAGAAAACTGCCAACTTCACTTTAGTACTGGACAGTCCCTTTAAGGCGAATCTGCTCAGCAATGCAGAAGTCCAACTCGGCCCCTTCTTGCTGCATTACTTGTATACATGTGCCGCTCAGGAACGACCCCTGTGGCAGTTCTGCCGGTGGCCACATTGGATTCCTAGAAAACGGAGAAACGGCTGAATAGAATTTTTAACCATTCGATGTAAAAGGACTGCTGAGTTTAACTTTAGAAGGAACCGGTCCTTAGATGTGACACCCGGCCTCCCTGTGTTGTCAGCAGCCCCCTCACCTTTCTGTATCCGCAGCACTGGAGGAGTAATCTGCTCGCCCTGCGCGCACACGGCACTGCAGTTTTCCTCTCTCAGAACACGGTTAGAATTTTTGATTTGCCGCTGATAAATTTGCATTGCAGCTAATGCGTGTGTCTAGACAGACAGCAAACTGAAGTCCTTTGTTCTAGCATGTAACACGCATAGCTTAGCGGGATCAGCCCCATTGTTTGGAGAGTGCTTTAAACTTCATACTCGCACAACCCTTCCAGCTTCCTGCGCAGGGACAGCCAAGGTTAAACTGCGCTGTGGGCCTGCTGAATGGATACGGGGGATGGGAGCGGGCCTCGAAGTTCTGAGAAAGAAAAACAGCTTAGCAACTCCTGAGCACAGGACGGTATTAAAGGAGTCTTCCGCGAATTAAGTATTGATGACCTAGCCTCAGAAAAGGCCATCCATATCAGATTGGTGGGGGTCCGACTCCCATCACCCCTGCCCATAAACTGAGCGCTACAGAAAGAGCTGTGAGGAGGATAGGTGTAGAAGTGGTTTACAGCGGCTGTCCTCACTCTGGCAGCACCACGTAGGGGCAAAAGTGGGGACTGCCGAAGGGCCATGAGCTGAAGGGGTTAGAGATTGGCATTGGGGGGGCACTGTTTCAGTTTTCACCTCAGGCAGCAGAAAGGCTAGATGCGCCCCTGAATGGAGGGCGAACCTATTCTTCCATCGAGTCTTTTGGGGACTGCCGTCTGGTGGTAGTTGGGTTGCCCTTGATGGTATACAATTGGCAAGGGCACAAGGTCAGAGGGCGGGCGAAAGGTTAATGGAGTCAATGATCAGGCCCGTTTGGTTCCAATAAATAAAGTCTCTCTTTACTGAATAGATGATGGGAGTAGTAGTTCATACTGTAGCAAAAAGCACAGTTCTGAGATATGTTAGAGAGTACAATTCTCCCAATAGTTGTTGACAGGTAGTGGCAATGATGGCAGTTGTAGTCCTCAGTCTTTCTCTAAACACACTTAGCAGTTTCACATTCTCAAAAACTCTTTCTGGGATTCCCAGTCTGAGGGTGCAGATCTTAGATTCGGGTGGCCAGTCCGTCCAGTCCGTCTCTGTGTGGCGGGTGCAGGAGGCAATTATCCCTTTTCACAAGCAGTAAAGTCTTAATGCCATAAACGAGCATTGCCTTACTGTCTGACTCCAGTGCACGGCCTTGATGGTTGTAGAGCAGTGATGCCCAACCTACGGCCCTCCAGCTGTTGCAAACCTACAACTCGCATGCTCCGATGCTAACATCAGAGGGTTCTGCCTGGGTGAAAATATGGGTATGTCCGGGTTCAGCTCTGAACCCGGACAACCCCTTTAACTCTTTTATGTCCATAGACCAGGGCTGGCCAACCTGTGGCCCTCCAGCTGTTGTAAAACTACAATTCCCACCATGCCCTGCTGTAGGCTGATAGCTGTAGGCTGTCTGGGCATGCTGAGAGTTGTAGTTTTGCAACAGGTTGGCAATCCCTGCCATAGACAACTATTTGGAATACATAGTACACAGAGAGAGAAGCGCTTTAAGCATTAAATTACATTTAACTTTTAGCAAAAAATGAACCTTTAATAGTGATCCACTGGGTCACTGCACAGCCTCTTCATAGTATACCAAGCACAGCGCCGTACATTGTATAGTGGCTGTGCTTGGTATTGCAGCTCGGTCTTATTCACTTGAATGTGACCAAAGGACACGACATCAATGGTTGACATATTGGGTGGGACCTCTGGAGTGGATAGCTGTAACGAGCTGTAAATTACCCCCTGCCAGCAGCAATGGCCGACCACTGGCATTCCACCTTTAACCCTTGTAGCAAACACACAGTATCCAACCAGCTCTGGATGATCGCTGAGTTCTGTGGGTGCCCCGCCTAACTGCCCCAGCAAATAAACCGATGCATAATCCGAAGCCCCCCAATACCATGAGCTAATCTACAAGGGCCTTAAAAACCAGGCAGCCCCTTTATTTTTACATTGCATTTGTAATCTGTCCTGCATTACAATCTGAAACGCACTCTTATGTGGAAGGAACTAGTGTGTTCATTCTAATCTTCCAGGTCCATCAATGTAATGCAAGAACTAAAGTAAAGACTGACACAAACAGAGAGCTAGAAGAAAAGAGAGAGCAGAGAAGGTAAGACTGTGCAACATTCAGATGTCAATGTTAAAGAGGATCTGTCACCTCTCCTGACATGTCTGTGTTCATAGATGAGTGGGGCTTCGATTCCAGCACTGTGCTGTTCCTCCGTTATTCCTCCTACAAACTTGTGAATAAATTGACAACTTGCACGCTGCCCAGTCAGTGCTGCCGCTGTCAGACTGTGTAGGAACACACAAAGAGAATGGGATTCAGACATTTCTAGGAAGAATAAAAGAGGAACAGCACAATGCAGAGTTTTAAGAAAATGTGCCTCATGGGGAATACAACTATTTGACAGGTCCTCATTTAAAGGGGGTTGTAAGGTCGACCCTAATCCTTAAAGGGGTTGTCCGGGCTTTTACTATTGATGACCTATCCCTAGGGTGGGGGTCCAACACCCGGCACCCCTACCGATCAGCTGTATGAGGAGAGGGCGTGCGCATGTCTCAGGATAGGTCATCAATAATAAAAGCCCGGACAACCCCTTTAAATTTACCCATAAAAGGGTTGTCTCACCTCAGACATTGGTGGCATATCCTAGGGCAGGGGTCGGCAACCTCGGGCACGCCATCTGTTGTGAAACTACAACTCCCAGCATGCATAATTGCTCTTCTCAGAACTCCCCTAGAAATGAATGGAGCATGCTGGGAGTTGTAGTTTCACAACAGCTGGAGTGCCGCAGGTTGCTGATCACCGCACTAGGATATGCCAGCAATGTCAGATAGGTGCGGGTCCCATCTCTGGAAACAGAGAATGCACTGCACATGCGTTGACGCCTCCGTTAATTTCTATGGGAGTGCCGAAAATAGTTGCCAGTGGCATAGAAGTGAACGGAGCGGTGGCTGCGCTTGCGCAGTGCGCTCTCCATAAATTTCTATGGGACCTATTGGCGCTCCTATAAACGTGAACGGAGGGCGGATGCGCATGCACAATGCACTCTCCCTCACTTTGGGCGATCCATTCTATAGATAGGTGTGGGTCCCACCTATCTGACAATCCCTTTAAGAGTAAAATAAGATTGTGCGCTCTGAGAACATGCAGTAAGTGTCAGCCACGGTGGCACCATGCTATTATATATCGCGGTTGTCGCTTTTACAGTTGCCATGGTGATCCGGGGTGGGACACACCTGCCATTAAATAATCAGCGATGTCCTGGTTTACGCGGCGAGAGGCTGCAGTAAGACGCATCATTTCTGAGATCCAGAAAGCTTGTTAAACAGTCGCCGGACACTCCGTAAAAAATTATTGTCAGTTAAAGTTCAGGGTAATTAAAATGCAATTCCTGCTCCATATATCAAGTGATCTCTCCGCAGCAGAAACACGCCTGAGCTTCAGAAAACGGGGAAAAATGAGTTCAGTGGGTAAGAGCACCAACTCCAACGTTACAGCAATGTAACGTGCCCCCCATTAGGTAAAGCAGAATGATGCCCAGTTGTCAGACTGCATCCGGATTTGGGAGGACTACTAGCGACCATAGGAATGAACGCCATGGAGTTCTGCAAGAAGAACGAGCATTTAAAGGAGAATAATAAGGAGTTAATATAAGAGGGGATCCCTCATTTAGGACAAGTGGCAAAAGAAAGCATGTACCTTCATGCGTTTTGGTATTGGCTTTATGGTAAGTCGTGTAATACTCCATTACTCCTGTGGGGGTGCTGCAGGTGAATTCAGCACATGCAGTCTGGCTCCGGCCAGTCGCTAGGGGTCTGAGTGGCAGGGAGGCCTTCTTAAAGGGGTTCACCCATGATTAATGTAAGAGTAATGAAAATTAGACATCAGATAGTACAGGACACACTTTCTAATAAAGCTAGACCCAGCCCTGGACCTCTCATGGATCCAGAGACCCCCCCCCCCCCCATTCATTGCTCTAATAGATTTGTATCAAGCTCAGCTCAGGGGTGTGTTCTTTCTCCGGAGGAGTGTCCCTTCACGCTGCAGGGTGTGTGTCCTTTCTGGCGCAGCTGGTGGAAGTTGAAGTTGCCTCTGAGCATGTGCGTCCACCTTAGTGGGGTGGTGGTCAGAAGAATAAGAAAAAGAACAAAGAGCAGGTGGCGCTATACAGATAACACTATATTCAGTATCTCAGTGCCTATACAACATTTTTAATTATGTGCCGTTACAAAAGTATTCGGATCCAGGCGAGGTGTAAAGTAGGACTGGCTGAGTTGCCCCGAGCAACCAATCAGATTCCACCTTTCGTTTTTGACAGCTCCTTTGGAAAATGAAAGGTGGAATCTGATTGGTTGCTATGGGCAACTAAGCCAGTTCTCCCTCAGTCTACTGAATATTTTTCATGGGACCACCCCTTTAACTAAAAGGGGTTATCTAAATTGTAATTGCCCGGATAAATGCCAGTTTGTCAAGGGGGTCAACACATAAAGGGGTTTTGTAAATCAGACAACGTGTATAATCTAGGGGGGGAAGGCGGTCATTTTACCACTTGTGACTATGGCAGGAGTCGGCAACCTCAGACTCCCAGCATGCTCCATTGGGAAGAACCAAACGAGTGTGCATGCTGGGAGTTGTAGTTTAACCACAGCTGGAGTGCTGATCGCTGGTCTACGGCAATCCATGTTTTCCAGGTGACAAAAAATGTTTAGAAAAGCATCAGAATGGTGAAAACTAAAATCCTATCCCCCTACCGCTCCTGTTCTTGTGTTTCTTGGGTTCCTGGCCGGTCCTTGGTCGTTTGCTGCTTGTCGGGAGGCACCAGGGGGCAATCAGTGGTTGGGGTGGGTCACTGCTGAGCGGTCATTATGGAGAGGCATCTGGAAGTGGAGACCCACAGGACCTGGGAAGTGTTGGAGTGAGAGCGGTGAGGGATCGGCGAGGGCGGTATTATTGCTTTTACCACAGTCCTTCCCAGGTCCCCTGTGGGTCTCCACTTCTAGATGCCTCTCCAAAATGACCTCTGACCAGTGACCCACCCAACCACTCATCGCCTGCGTGTCGGGAGACAGAGGGGCACATTTACTAAGGAACTTGCGACTATTTTTGGCATAATGATAAAATAATCGCAAGCCCCTTTATGAACCGACCGTCGTGCGACAGTATTTAGTCACGTGGCCGGTTTTGCGCAGTTGGGCGGGATGAAGGCAGAGTGTGGGCATGTCAGGGGCCCCGGCAAATTTACATCCGGAAACAGGAGCAAATATTAGCGAAAAACTACACCAGCCAGGCGCAAGGACTGCCACTTATGACGAGGCGCACTTTTTTTTTTTTACCCCTGTAGAAATGTCCTATCCTTCTCCACGAAACGGCCAAGGATAGGACGTGATTTATCTTTTTGCACGCTGGCAGAACGGACAAACGGATGCAAATTCTACACGGTATGCGTCTGCATCTTTTGCTGCCCCCCTTGGAATGAATGGGTCCACGTCTGATCTGCACCAAGTATACGGCGGGGTGCATGGGGCCTAATTTGCATTGCCCAGATAAAAAAATCTATAAGGCGGGCACGGAAACCAATCTAATGTACAAATCCTGCAGCCGAGGCAAGCGCCGCAGCCTCCCCGCTATCGCCCTGTGTTACGTAGCCTGCACACTGTGCTGCTCTCTACCCAACATTTAATTTGCTAGTGCTGACCTGCAGTATGGATTTTTTCATAAAATTTCATTAAGCCTTTTATTTCCATAAGTCAGATGGTACACAGGGTGTGGAAAGATTTACGATTTTCCCAGTAACCCTTGGCATACCAGCAATCTTTTTTTTTTTTCTTGTCTTTCGAGCACAAGCCGTCTTTTGGCGCATTTACCCTAAAGGGATGTAATCGACAGGGTGAAGAGTCCAATGCAATCGGCTTTGGCAGCCTTTCCCCACTGCCGAGTGGCCGCTAGAGGGCAGGTCCTGACAACACGCACCCATGATCTGTTGTCTGACACCTCTCGCGGGAGGAAGCAGTGAATGGATTTGACCTCCACGGCCCTTGGTTTACCGAAGTGAAATGAGCCCAATAGAGGCTTATAGCTGGTGACCAAGTGATCGTCCAGCCGATGGCTGCCTACGTGCATGTGACAACCACGACCAGCATCTCAAAATGGCATCTAGACGGGTTGTCGACTCTTAGGGGTTTTGAATACTAGTGATAAGACTTTCATGCACAATGCTGTCAGAAAGCAAAGCACGCCAATGTGAACAGAGACTAAAAATGGCCATAGACATTCAATCATTTAAAGGCTCATGCACACAAACGCATTTTGTTTCCGTTTTTTTACAAGTCCTTATGCGGAACCATTAACTTCAATGAGGCTCGAAAAAAAACGGAAATGAACATATCCTAGTTTTGTCCGTTTTGCTCCAAAAAATGGATGCAACACGGACATCACATGGATGTCATCTGTTTTTTTGGTGGATTGCAAAATACATACAGTCGTGTGCATGAGCCCTAATATCTATAGGGGGAGACGGGTCAAGTGTGTCAGATTTCAACATGCCTGAGGTGTCTGGCAGCGGCTTACTCCCCTCTTCCCTATTGACAACACATGCATCCTCAGCCAACCCAAAGCATGCATGTGTATGAGGTACTGGGAGGAAAAGCATGGGTACCTTTCTGGTAATAATGATTTTTTAGCAAGTGTCCGCAGCCTGCCCCCTGAAATGGAAGATTCATACTTATCTGCTCTCCATCTTCCGGTCCCTGCAGGGTTTTCTTCTGGCAGTGCAGGCGCATGGTCACCTGCACCGCTGCATCCAATGACTGGCTTCAGAGGTGACATGCTACTCGTGGCCACAACACTGCTGAAGCCAGTCATTGGCTGCAGCAGGACATGTGACCATGCGCCTGCACCGCCGGAAGAAAACAAAATCACTATTACCAGAAACACCTTTAAAAAGGTTATGACAACTTATCCTCTGATTAGTGTCTGATCACCGGGGTCCGACCGCAGGGGGGTGTGTTCCCGTTTGAATGGTGAATGGGTCATGCATGAGTCTTTTGCTCCATTCAGCTCTCTGGGGCTGTCTGATCAAGCTGAGCGCTTGTAGCTGACTATCTCCGGCTGTCCCATAGAGTTGGATGGGGTGGTAAACATGCATGTGTGTCTGCAGCTCCATTCACCCCCCCCCCTCCCCATTCTCGTGATTGGCGGGGACCCCAGTAGTCAGACGCCCGCCATTTATCCCCCATTCTATGGATAAGGGATAAATTGCTGAATTTGGACAACCCCTTTAAGTATTGATGACCTATCCTTAGGACAGGTCTTTAGTAAAGTATAAAATTGTGGGGGGGCGCACTATCAGCACCCCATCTGTTTGAAGGGGCCGCAGTGTTCGGATAAGCGCTGCAGCCTCTTCATAGTACACCATCACAGTGCTGTACATTGTATAGTGGCCATGCTTGGAATTGCAGCTCAATCCTGTTCACTTGAATGGGACGGAGCAGCAGAAAGGCCACGTGACGGATAGACATGATGTCACAGGCTGCAGCGCTCGCACAAGCACAGCTGATCGCCAGATGTTCACGCTAGGATAGGTCATTAATCCTGGAAAATGGGAAACACTTCCCAGTCTTCATCCAATGGTGCTGGAGATCGTGACGTATGATTAGCAGCTGCAGATAGAATTACAATCCCTGCCTTTGGTTTACCCTGAAGCATCACTGAGGTTCACGCCCCCCTTATCCATGTCCTGACACTGTTAATAGACTGGATAATCCGTGATGACAGCCAGGAGACAGATTACTCAGCACCATGATGACAGTTTTAGTGACCGGACAGTATGCGGAAGAGAGGGCCGAGACGGGCGCTAAGGCTCGCTGTAAAAGATGACATGGCTCAGACACTGCATCAAAGTGACCGGGCGGCCACAGGCACAGGATCAGGTGCTACTTAAAGGGGTCCTCTCCCTTCAGCAAATCACATTTATCATGTAGAGGAAGTGAATACAAGCCACTTACTAATGTATAGTGATTATCCATATTGCTTCCTTTCCCGGCTGGATTCATTTTTCCATCACATTATACACTGCTCGTTTCCATGGTTACGACCACCCTGTAAGGGCTCCTTCACACGACCGAATGGTTTTGCCGTCCATTTTTAAAGGATCCGTTTTTGGTTTCAGTCGTTTCCGTTTATGCGGATCGGAAGCATATAATAATGTTTTAACAGTAAGTACATTGAAAAATTGGGCTGGACATAAAATTTTCAATAGATGCTTTCACAAGAATGGATACGGAAGACATACGGATGCTTTCCGTTTTTTTTTACAGCCCCATTGACTTGAATGGAGCCACGGAACGTGATTTGTGGGCAATAATAGGACATGACTCAAAATGTAGCGAAATGGAAGGCATACGGAGTACATTACGTTTTTTTTTTTGCAGACCCATTGAAATGAATTGTTCCGTATACAGGCGGTATACTGAACGCAAAAAACGTCCCGTATATGGAACGCAAAAAACCTTTGTGTGAACGAGCCCTAATCACAGCAGTGGTGGTCGTGCTTGCACACTATAGGAAAAAGTAACGGACTAAGTGCGCTCCCACGGTCCCGGCGATCGGATAGGCAAGCACGACCACCACTGCTGGATTACAGGGTGGACATAACCATGGAAACGAGTAGTGTATAATGTGATGGAAAAATGAATCCAGCCAGCAAAGGCGGCAACATGGAGAATCACAATACATTAGTAAGTGCCTTGTATTACCTTTCTCTACATGATAAATGCCACTTGCTGAAGTGAGAGGACCCCTTTAAGAATCTGTCACAGAGGTGTACCTTTACAACAGGAATCGGCAACCTCCAGCCGTTCTGAAACTACAACTCCCAGAAGGCTCCATTCACTTCTATGGGTGTTAGAACAGCCGAGTATGTTGCATGCTAGGAGTTGTAGTTTCACAGCAGCTGGACTGCTGAAGGTTGCTGATCCCTGCTCTACAAGTTTTCAATCACAACCAGCAGAATTGTGACTGCAGCTCTGGAGAACAATGCAGATCAGTATAAGAAAAGTAATGTCTTTGCAAAGTTCCTTAACTTCTTTTGTAGACTCTTTCTATGTAAACGGGTTTTCGAAGGAAAATTCTCCATTGTAAGACGTATTCTCCGAGGACAACTTTGCTGCAATGTTTTTACAGCAGGCAAAATGTTGGGATATAGCTTGAGCAATTGGTTGACGCATTTTGGGTTAACTGTTCCTGGATCCACAGCGGGTAAATATCCTATTACATTTGACCGTTAAAGGGGTATTACAGGAACAAGTAATGCCTTGTCCAAAAGATAGGCGATAACCTAAATTGGTGGGAGTCTGACGGCTGGACCTCCACCATGAGACCCCGAGTTCCCTGTTTGAATGGCGCAGTGGTCGAGCATGCACCCTACTGCTGCCACATGGGTTGCACCTCCACCGATTTAACACTTATCTCCTATACTTGTTATGACCAGAATAGCCCTTTAAGTTTTACAGACCAGGAGATCCATCATATTACCGTTCATCTGAGATCAATGAATGGATTAGGATTAAAGGTTTTCAAGACTTAAAGGGTCTCCGAGTTCTCAGAAGACTTTTTTTTTATTGTATTCTTTATTAAAAGGGGTTTTCCATCTCAGACAATGGGGGCATATCGCTAGGACATGCCCCCATGGTCTGATAGGTGCGGGTCCCACCTCTGTGACCCGAATCTATATCGAGAACAGTACCCTGAAAGCGGTGGCGGGCGCTCTTAGCACGCACAGCCGCCCTGCATTCATTTCTATGGGGCCTCTGTAAATAGCCAAGCGCTGGCTCGGCTATTTCCGTCGTCCCCATAGAATTAAATGGGAGCGGGGGCCGCGCATGCGCAGTACGCTCCCATTCACTTCTATGGGGAGCTGGCTTGGCGGTGGCCTCCAGTCACCACCTTGCGGGGCTCCGTTCTCGATATAGGTACGGGTCACAGAGGTGGGACTCAACCAATCAGACAATGGGGGCATATCCTAGCGATATGCCCCCATTGTCCATGATGAGACAACCCCTTTAAGTCAGCTTGATGGGACTCCCACGAGACTTCAGGGCGAGGCGTAAATCTTTTCGCTAGTCTGTCAGTCTTAGTGGTGGGGGCGTAGTATGAGGAGGGGTGGGCAGAGCCTCTGGGAGCAGCAAAGTGTAATGGCACCGCCCTCATTGCTCCTAGATGCTCATTTGCATGCTACAAAAGTACAGTTTTCTTGGAAATGTAGTAACAGAGGCTGATGGGACCAAGACCACGGTCTTCAGCTGCCAAGGGCTAATGTCTCCATGTTTCTGATGACAAAAGCCCTTTAAAGCCTATAGATACCTTTTTGGGGGCAATATGTTTCAATTGGTCCTTAATAAAAATGTTGAGCCCCTTTCTCTGTACAGCCTTCAGTTTCTCCAGTAGCAGGCTCTGTATTTTCACTCTGTTCCGTCAGGCAGCTCTGCTGACGGCTCCTCATCTCTGACCTTAGAAACAATCACATCAATTACTAATAAGAATGTGGCCTAAATAAGTGTTTTTAAGACCGTTTCGTAATTCTGTGGATAGAGGATAACTTGTAACAACCGGAATACCCCTTTAACACTTTGTGACAGAATGGCTGAATATTTTTAACAAAGACCAATTGAAAAAATTGTTGTTTTTTTTGCTCAAAATGAGTAAAATACAATCATAAAAATAAAAACTGCCCTCGAAGGTGTCCGTAGCTTTAAAAGGGGTTTCCCGAAATCTAACAGATGCCCCCCAACGCCCAGGCCTCTCGTATACATTATAGCTAGCTGCTCGGGAGTCTGGTCCCCGTCGCGGCCTGCAATTGGCTGCGCCCCCGCGTTGCCGGAGAGATGTAGGGATCGAGGACTAGGTAAGTATAATGTATACAAGGGTCCCAGGCATTGGGGGGGGGGATCGTTTAGACTTTGGATAACCCCTTTAAAGCTCCTTACACCTTTCCCCAGTCGTTTACCCTCATTGTGAATGCTCCCCATCAATCCAACCTGGACGGGAGCAGCTTCTGTAGAAGTCTGAGCACATACTTAGGATATGAAGTGTGGAGAGGCGAGAGGATGTTAATAAGATATATTACGACCCTGGCTTGATTGACGCTGCCGGATACTTGACGTGTATTTACATGCCTTTATTAAAAAAAAGACTAGCCTCGCACTGATGAATAAAAGAAGAACAAGACCGACTCCTACTAAAACTGCCCGGGAACATCGCTCCCCCCCCGCATGCATCTATTTACATATCTATAAACACCATAAAACACCAGCCCAGTCCTCCGACGAGCAGCATGCTGACGTGAACCCCATAAATAAGCAGCTGGTTCACCAGGCTAAAGTCGAGCCGCCTCCGCCCCAGCAGCAGCAGGATGATGGACAGTTTGTATTGGAATCGCAGGAACACTCGGATGCCCAGATACTGAAGGCAAAACAGGATGGAGAGTGCCACCCAGAGGATGGAAGTGAAGAGGCTGCAGCTGAAGTACAGCAGGAAGCGGATGAAGCCGTACATCCATCTGGACTTCAGGTAGATGTCAAAGTTGTTGTACTTGGTGCGCACCAGGTGCGTTGTCCGGACCGGTCCGCAGGCCGAGTGCAGGCAGGTGGTGTGGGGGCCGTGGAATGACCGAACGCGGCGGGGGATGGGGATTACAGGCATTGGGGACTCCACCTCGTGTAGAGTCTCATGGGAGGTCTTGGTCGGCTCATATCACCAGGAAAGAGGAGGAATACTGCTAGGAGGTCGCGGAGCAGGACTTGTGTATACCTGCAAGCACAAACAGTGGAGTCAGTGGCTCATAGAGATATGTATACAACACGGCCGGCCTCTTCACATAAACCCTTCTGCATCGGCAAATTGTGTCACTGAGACCCCTTCTTCTACTCACCCCGGTCCTGCCTATGGGACCCCCCCACCCCTCTGTATTAGGCCTCATGCACACGACCGTATGTGTGTTGCGGTCCGCAAACCGCAGAAGCTGCTCCGCGTTCCGTAATTTGCGGGGCCACAGAACGGAGCAACGGATGTGGACAGCACACGGAGTACTGTCCGCATCTTTTGCGTCCCCATTGAAGTGAATGGGTCCGCGCCCGAGCCGCTAAATATGCAGCTCGGACCAAAACAACGGTCATGTCCATATGTCCCAACAGGGCAAGTGTAAAGAGGATGTCTGCATAACACAACCCGTTTACTGACAAAGGGCATCTGTCAGCAGTTCTGTCCCTATGACACTGGCTGACCCGTTACATGTGCACGTTGGCAGCTGAAGACATCCGTGTTGGTCCCATGTTCATATGTGCCCGCATTGCTGAGAAAAATGATGTTTTAATATATGCAAATGAGCCTCTAGGTGCAACAGGGGCGTTACCTTTACACCTAGAGGCTCTGCTCTCTCTGCAACGCCGCCCCCTCTGCACTTTGATTGACAGGGTCAGAAGTGATCACATTTCCACTGCCTGGAGCTGTCAATCAAAGTGCAGAGTTCGCGGCAGTTGCAGAGAGAGCAGAACCTCTAGGTGTAATGGTAACGCCCCCGTTGCTCCTAGAGGCTCAGTTGCATATATTAAAACATCATTTTTCTCAGCAATGCGGACACATATGAACATGGAACAGGTCAGCCAGGTACAAAACTGCTGACGGATGCCCTTTAACAATGTCTTGACAAAGTTATGTACAACAGGGGTAAGTTCCTCTGGGGAGGACACACTTGTATAGTAGTATTATTCAGTGTGGGCACTATATGGAGGTATTATTCGGCATCCTGTGGCAATATATACATAAATTCTGACTGAAAAACCGCCATACTTTGTATTGCTACCCATTTTATATAACAAGGCCCTGGCGGCTGCCCTCACAGGGACGACTTTATAGTCTATCTTGTGTCGAAAACTGGACGGGAAACTGTTTTCTTGATGTCCATTTGCCGTCCTGTTCGATCTCTCGTCTGTGGGGTCCCTCATACGTGGGGTCCCTCATACGTGACCACTTCACGGTGTAATTATTTATGAAGGCGCGCTCCTTTGTATTTTGCTCCATGGAGAAGTCCAAGGTCTAACAGGAAAGGCATTAGAGGAGCCGTCCCATTAAGACCTCCACTTTCCATAGGCCCTGTGGACGTCACAGAGGGGCCCCCGCAATCCGGATCCAGGTCAGTGCGGCCAAAGGTAAACTATTGTCATTATTCTACACAGAACGGCGCCAGAGAAGCAAATCTAGGAGTCTCACTGAGTTTTAACTCCAGACGCAGCACCCCCTACGGGTGGCCCCTCTGACGCGGCAGCCCCTGTGGGTGGCCCCTCTGACGCAGCACCCCCTGCGGGTGACCCCTCACCCCCACCTCCCTGTCACACCACGCCGCCCCAGGTGACTCCTCTTCCAGCTCCTCTGTGGCACAGCGCCCCCTGCTGGAGACCCTGCCGTCCACACTCGGTGCAGAGCCTTCCCAGCCTGATAACACAGCGCCCCCCACAGGCCATAAACTTACCCGTACAGCAGGTGTCCGGGGCCCCGTTGCCTCTAGCCCCTCCATTCCCCACACTTCAGGATCCGGCAGCCGGTATCACGCCCCCCTTCATGAGCCAGACTGCCCCCTGCCCCTCTCTCACTTCCTGCTTCCTGGTAGCAACCATCGCGAGAGCAGGAGGCCAGGTACCGTTTCCCTGGTTATTAGGGAAGAGATCCCGTTACCATGGCGACAGCCGCAGCAGCCTGGCTTATATATCTGCTGCTGAGTCCAGTCCCAGAGATGGGGGGTGCACAATGGATATTGGGGTGTCCTGTCTCCTGTGAAAAATACTTATGAGGCTGTGATAGTGGCAACCAATCAGAATCCACTACACTGCCAAGTTAAAACATGGTCTGGTCAGTTGCTATTAGCAACGTGGTCACTTCTATGAGCGTACACAGCAACTTGGACAAAAATTTGAGAAAGTTATGTGACCAAAAGAAGTCCCAGATCCCCCATGAGCAGCAAAGTCCGCCAATATAGGGTCGCCACTTTTCCGAACAAAAAACGCCATGTTTACATGGATAAAGGGGGCGTGGCTTAATACAGGATGTTGTTTGGCACCAATGGTTTGATCTTTTTTTTTTTCTTAATAAAACTTAATTTAAACCGCTGTGTATTAAACATCTATTAATCTCGGTTTTAAAATGTCTCTGCTGGGTATGGAACCCATGACCCTCTGCATTGAAGGCAAGGACCGTCAGTGCACCGTCCGCATTTTTTGCAAGCCCATTGACTTCAATGGCTCCATAGACCGCATTTTCGGGTCCACAATAGGACTAGTTCTATAATTTGCAATACGGATGGTAAACATATTTTGCGGACTGCAAAACAGATACAGTTTTGAGGCCTTATAGTCAGTGCAGTCCATCAGGTGATTTGACGGAGGCGGCGCTTCCATTTTTTTAATTGTTCTCCTTCTATAATTGATGGTTTTGTGATTTATTTGGGGCCATTAAATTTTTGGGCAATTGCTAAAAAAAATATAAGATGCCCTGATATACATTGAAATAAAACTCCCATACAATGTACTGGTGTATATGTATGTGTATAGGGAGATATCTGTGGATTCCAGTGCATTGGACATCTGAATACATAATACATGGGAAAGATACGACTGAGATGACATTTACTAGCATTGAGCTCTGTGGCTCAGGGGTCCGAGTCTTTGCCTTCAATGTGAAAGGTTGTGTGTTTGATTCCTGGCAAAGACAATTTAATAATAGAGACTGAATGAAAGTTAAATACTCAGGGATGTTCAGACTGTCGGTACTGTATTCTTCTTCTTTTTTTTTTTTTAACCAGACCATTGACTTGCACTGCCTCGGAGTCCCAAGCAGTGCAAGTCAATGGTCCAGTAAAAAAAAATATATACGGTATATGAGCAAAATACTGGCTATGCAGGTGGAATACCGGCCAGTTGGTGACCCTATTAGAATAGGACAGGCACAGCATTTCTCGAAACGGGCATATGGAACTGTGAAAAAAAGCCTGTGTGAATAGCTCCCTTGACTTGTATGGTTCAATCTGCCGTCCATTTTAAAAGACGGTCAAGTGAATAAGGCTTAAAGCCTGTGACCTGTACCAGAAACATAGACGGTTACACCCCCTGACTTTACCTGCATCCACCTGACCTAAGGATGCCCATAAAATTTTTGTTTGCTCCCTTTATGAAATCCAAAATGGGTGCACAGCGATCACCGCAGGGCTGGTGCACGTCGCCTTCCTGATGCTGGGACCTATGAACCAGAGAGGAAAACAGGTGAAGGATGTGGCCCCTCCATGGATCTCCATACATTTCAATGGTTGGGGTGTAATACTACATTTCCTCTGTAGTAGTCGCTGCAGAGAAAACATGTCCATTCTCCCTGCTCCAGGCCGGGGCAGCTTCAACGCGTAAAGGGCTGAATTGGGACATTTTTGTAAACCAGGAGCCACATGCTGGGGTGCCCACAGATAGTGTTATTAATGGAGTCAAGAAGTGCCCTCTTAAAATAGAGAGGACCCATCGCCTCTTTTGACATGTCTGTTTTAGCAGTTACTTGCATCCCCCATATAATAACAATTCTGGAAGATCTGTTCCTATGACTGTTCCTCTTTTATTCCTGCTAGAAGTTATGTATGATTTGCTAGCAGTTTGCAATGAAGGTACAGAGGAGTGTTACCAGTTGGGGATATGTCACTGTCCCTGCACAGTCTGTAGCACTGATTGGATAGTGTCAAAATATGCAGGTGCAGTGCCCCAGAGGACCACTGCAAAGGTTTCTTTCCATGCTTTGAATGTGATCCCAAGAGCTGTCTGTAGGTAGCACTATTTAGGTTTTGTGCCCTACTCCGCAGGAGGTTGGCTTGAAATTTATTTTCTGAGGGGGGAGCTGTGTAGTCTGACTGCATCAGCCAGTGAGTCTGGCCTAAGCAGCCGAAGAGTGAGGAGATACATGGGTCTGTGCAGTGTGAGGCCTACTACGAGGGGCTCTCCATCCCGACATGCTGAGGACATGTGCCAGACTCCTGGGAGAGAGAGAAAAGACATCTATAGACTGATAGGAGACTCTGTGTAATGGCAAAGGTAACGCTCATTTATGGCTATGGACTTTGCTGCTTGAAGCGATGCCTTCGATGCGGATTAGGCAGGGTGCTGGCTCTCCTTAAAGAGACCATTTCTGTATGGAGACCTATTGGCAATGCTGCACAATATGCAAAGAGGTATATCCCTAGGAAAGAGAACCATCTCTCTACAGCCACAAATTTGACTTTTAGGGAGCCACAAGGTGGCGGTAGCGAGATGGTTCTCTTTCCTTGGGGGATACCCCTTGCCATATTGTTTTCCCATGGAGCATTGCCCATAAGTCTCCATACAGCACTGGTGTCCTTAAGGAGAGCCATCACCCTGCCTACTCTGCATTCAAGGCATTACACTCAACCAGCCAGAATCCTACTCCGTACTGATGAGGGGAAAGCACCCCAAAACAGCCGTCTACGGATGGATATCTGGCCTGGCTATTTTCCCTTGTCATGTCCCAAGGTTTGTTAAAAAGTTGGATTTTGACTCACAGGAAGCCACTTCCACAAGGTGGCGCTGGCGAAATGGTTCTCATTTCTTGGAAGATACTGGTACTTCTTTGCATATCCTTTGTTCCAACCCATGGCCGATATACATGAAGATGAATGATCACAGATTTAAAATCCGTACCACGCGCGTCTTTGCTTCGGAAAGATTTCTGAGACTCTGGTCCACTTTGCTGCAAATCTGCTACGGAAATTCAGCAAGGTTTACGCCGCGTGTACCCTAAAGGTACCACCCGCCATGTCATACAGGGGTCGATTTTAAAGCCCTGCATGGACCAGTCCCATACAATACAATCTTAGAGGACTTAGTAGGCCAGGTATAACAGGTGGGGGCCACAGCTCCAGTGCCATGAGGGGCCAGTTCTAATACCCGACCCTTCATAGACGCCACAGCACAGTGTCTTCAGAGCTCGTCTAGCTGTGAGCATTCTTTCTGACACGTCCACGTCTCCTCTGATCTATCGCGCCCCATAGATTTTATCGGTGCGGTAAATGAGAGCCATAGAAACGTTTAAGTCTCACTTAGAGCTCCGGCCGCAACGCGTAATAGATATTTCCCGAGTTTGAATGAGCCGCGAGATTTATCGGGAAAAGCCAAGGATCCAAAGGATCGTTCTAAACAGACCCGTCACCCTGACAGCTCCGCAACAAACAGCGGCAGATCCGGCGCGGGGAGATAAATCATCGATACCTACATCCTGAGAGGCTCCCGGGTGATTGTCAGCTCCGAGCTTCACATTAAATTATGCAAAATAGAAGAAAAAAAAGAAAACCAAACCTCATAATGCTTCATCAAAGATGCATAAAACTGTCAGGACCAAATAAATCATCCCAATTAACTCGCTTTAGGTCGGGATTGCATTTATTAATTTAATCAACAGCGGCTTCATTTGAAGACTCGGAGGTGATAAATTTGCAAAGACTAAGTAGACACTAAGGTGGCTTAACCCTTCCCCTGCTGGAACGGGCAGGACGGCGGAGGGAAAAGGACGGGCGTGATGGCCGTGTTTACCGGAAGGGTTGTCATAGGCACCTGAGCAGATGTAGGAGTGGGAACTATTCAGAAAAATTGGAAAGCTGTGGGATCCTGAAGGCCTTGACCCTTTTACTACCAGTAGGGTGGCCCCTGGCTTCACCCCAGAAAGCCGGACCTCGTCGGCCACGCCCCAAAACAGATAAACCACGCTCCTTGAAGCCACGCCGCAATCGCCGGCTGTAAAAAAAACGAATGAAAGAAGAAGGAAGAAGTTTCTGAGGGGAAGGTGATCTGGGGGCAGCCAGGGTGCTTCCCCTCAGTCAGCGACAGGGAGCCATGTCTGCGGCTCTAGTGACTGACTGGAGGTGAGAGAAGCCTCAGTCAGTTGCTGCAGCTACTGAAAGGGTGGACATCCCTGTGTCCGGCCAGTCCCTGCGCCAGACGGAGGACAGGGAGACAGAAAAACGGACGCCTGGCCACCCTAACCACCAGTGGAGACCTACTGATTTCTACTCCTCTCGCCCCTTTACAACTTTAGTAAAGGGGCAAGAGGAGTAGAAATCGGTAGATCTCTTCTGGAGGTAGAAGGGTCAAGGCCTTCAGGATCCACCGGCTTCCAGATCATGAGGCGAAGCATAAGCAAGCAGGGCCCGAAACTAAACCGACCGTAGACAAGTGGGCGGGGCCTTCCATGCGCTCCGGGCCTCCCTGTGCCACGGGCCCCATAGCAGCTATATTGGCAGCACGCCACTGGCTTTGGTGTCACTTTGGGTGGGGCCCTCTCCAGTTAGGGTAAACTTACTTATATCTTAAAGGAGTTTCCAAGAATTTAGATTTTGATGGTCTATCTTCAGATCAGTAGGGGTTTGGGTTGCCACCTCACCGGCAAGGCCAGTATATTAGTGGCCCTGCCGGTGGCGGTAATTTTTGTTTTACCGGCAATTGCCGGTATTTTTCTGTGCTGACTGTTACTAATGAGCGCTTCCATAGTGGAGCGCTCGTTAGTATAGCCTTTACCTCCCCCTACCTATCCCCCCCTGTTAATAAAAAAAAATAAAAAATCACAGGATGCTGGAGCGCGGATCCTGTCCTGAGCTTTCAGCCAGCAGGGAGCGTTCACAGCGGCGCAAGCAAATTGAGGAGGTGAGTGTTTTTTTTTTTTTTGCAGAGAAGGGGGCATTATTCTAACTGGGGGCACTAATGGGAGGCATTATTCTAACTGGGGGCACTAATGTTAGGCATTATTATTCCTGGGGGCACTAATGGGGGGAAAGACTCTAACTGGGGGCACTAATGGGGGCATTATTCTAACTGTGGGCACTAATGAGTGGCATTATTCTATCTGGGGGCAATAATGCGGGGTATTATTCTAACTGGGGGGGCACTAATAGGGCCATTACTCTTACTGGTGGGCACTAATGGGTGGCATTAATTCTGTGATGCTCTAATGGGGCATTATTCTTACTGGGGGGCACTAATAGGGGCATTATTTTTACTGGGGGCCACTAATTGGGCCATTACTCTTACTGGGGGGCACAAATGGGGGGCATTACTATTACTGGGGGCACTAATGAGGGCATTATTAATTCTGGACGGCACTAATGAGGGAATTAATATTATTGGAGCAACAGTATGATAGCGACTTAACACCCATGTTAAACCACGCCCCCACAACCACACCCCCTTTGGGGTGTGGCTTAACTTGGCCGCTATTTTTTGTTGCGAAAGGTGGCAACCCTAGTGGGGGTCCAACACCCAACACCACCACCAGTCAGCTATTTTGGACGCTATACAGTGGATAGAAGGCTCTTTCCACTGTGTAGGTCTCGGCACCAACCCTCGGCCCCCATTCACTTGATTGGGCGCTCAGCTGCAGTGCCCCAACACACCCACCACACGGTGCACGCATCCTTCTGCTTCCAGCTGTGTACACTGTATAGTTTCTGGTGCCAACGACAGCCCGAAACAGCTGTTTAGTGGGGACCGGACAACCCCTTTAAATGTGCGGCATTCATCATCCGATTCCGCAGCACATTGTTCACAATGAGTGGAATGTGGTCCACTTCTGGGCCTCTCTGTGACTCCTCCAGTCTCTCTATCTCTGATACAACCTGCTGATGACTCTGTGACACTCTGAGCTCAGTGGCCACTTCCGTTTTGAGAACATCTTGCTTGAAGCCTCACAATAAACAATTATTAGGTGTCGTCTTGGTCTCATGATGTCAAAATGTGAACTGGGACCCGCACCTACAACGAGAACGAAACGGGGAGTGTTGTGGCTGGAGGACGCCCGATTTCCCAGGGTCCGTCCACCACCAAGCGCTCCTCCCTGCTGCTCCCATAGAAGTGAATGGGAGCGCACGACGCATGCGCAGCCCATGCTCCCATTCATTTCTATGGGGCAGGCGGAAATAGCCGAGCCAGTGCTTGGCTATTTTCAGCAGCCCCATAGAAAAGAATGGAGGGTGGCTGTGCATGCGCAGTGCACCCTCCGTTCATTTCCCCGCTCCATTCTCGTTGTAGGTGCGGGATCCACACCTATCAGATAATGGGGGCATATCCTAGCGATGTGCCCCCATTGTTTGAGATGGGAAAACCCCTTTAAACACTCCTCCAACCTTCTAGCCATCTTCTCCCCCAACACATCTGCCCCTTCCCCAGTGAGGTCGGCCTAGTTCTCCAGGAACCCGAACCCCTCCTTCCTACACCAGTTCTGGAGCCACTTGTTAACCTCTCTAATCTCCCGCTGCCTTTCTTGTGTGGCTCGTGGTACAGGCAGTATTTCGGAAAACACTACCTTTGAGGTCCTTGTCCTAAGCTTGTGACCTAAATCCCTAAAATCATTTTTAAGGACCCTCCACCTACCTCTAACTTTGTCATTGGTTCTGATATGGACCATGACCGCTGGATCTTCTCCAGCCCCTCCCAGTAATCTGTCATCCCGATCCGCGATGTGTCCAACTCGAGCGCCAGAAAGACAGCACACCGACGATCCCGGTCTTTGTGACAGACCCCTAATAATGGAGTCTCCCACTACCAGCACCTGTCCGGCCGGCCCTGCTCTCCTGGGCCCCTGCTTACTGGAGCTGACATTGCCCTGACTGGCAGAGGAAGGGTCCGGCTGCAGCAGTGCTCTCCCTAAACTGACCCTGCAGAATAATGCAGCTAGTGTGCGTGTGACATGCGATCGTTGTTACTGCCATCCTGCTCGGTTTATGGCGTGTCATACAAGTCCAGTTTTATTACCCTCGATAAGGCTTGTTGTTGTGTAAATCTGTAAAATGGCCATCGTGCGCAATATAAAACTTTCCTGCTGATGACTTGTTGAAATCTGGGTGTAGAGCATAGCCTTAAAGGGGCAGTCCATAACTACAAAAATATGGCTGCCTCCTTCCAAAAACATTGCCACCCCTGCCCAATAATCATAAGTTGTCACGCATCTCAACATCAAATAACTACCATGGAGCTGATCTGCAATACCGCATACAACCTGTGCGCGGGTGTGGAGCTGTTTTTGCAACACAGCAGCCATGTTTCACTAATCTTGGACAACCCCTTTAAGTGACCCATACACATTACACTAAAGTTGATCAAAACGGATGATTTCAGCCAAAACGATTGTTCCTCGGGTGAAATTTTACAACTTTAGGTGTTGATGACATACTTTTATCGTCTGAAGAGAAGCCGGCCATGTTTGAAATGATCACCTGATAGCCGGATGAAAGATCTATCGATCAGCCTACTTCTGTCTAATGTGTATGGTCAGCCACAGACTGATAACGAGTGATGAAACACAAATTGATCAGTGCTCGTTTAAAAGGTCTGTCTCATGACCCAATGCAAAGTGAATAGGGGCGAATGATCATTGTTACGATCATTCATACCCCATTCAGTTTACATATTAGGCAGTTAAAGAGCACATGAAAATACTATTCATCACCCAGCTCAGCATCTAAGATGTGTGGACACCAGACACATCTGCCTTAAAGGGGTTGTCAAGCAAAGTGCATTTATCACCTATCTATGATATAGGTGAAAAATGGCTGAGATCCCGAGACTACAAACCTCCTCACTTCACGACCGCGGAGTGTGAACAGAGCAGTGGTCGTGCCATTTAATTTCTGTGGGACTGGCAAAGAGCGTTTCTCTTAGCCCCATAGACATTGATGACCACAGCTCCTCCTCACTGTGGATGTGTGGTCTTAAAACCCCCACGTTCTAAAAATCGTTACGGCCCGAGCAATCAAACATTTATCTCTATTAGGCTGCATTCACATGACCTATGTGTTTTTCGGTTCGCAAATTGCGAATCTGCAAAAAATAAAGGATGATATCTGTATGCCATTGTTTTTTTTTTTTTTTGCGGATCTATAGGACATGTTCTATTTTTTTGCGGGCTATGGAACGGACATAATGATGCGGACAGCACATGGGTCCCCATCCTATCCGCAAAAAAAAAATGAAACGGACACGGAAACAAGCAACGTTCGTGTGCCTATTTACCTGATCTTCTTGCTCTTGATGGAAGCTTAGTTGCGTGTAGTAAATAATAGTGACTTTGCTGTGTCATCGACATCACGTTTCCATTCACTGATCAAGTATAGCCGCAGTATAAATCATGGGGGAAAGACAAAACAGAGACAGGGGGTGGAATTCAGACTGCACAGCTCTGCCAAACTGAGTCCCCCCCCCACTGTATTATTACCTACATGGGCACATATAAAGCTGTCTTTCTCTATTAAAGAGGTTGTCTAACTTGGAAAATCCATTTATCCAATGGTGGATTTTGTTGAATAGAGCAGAGGAGGTCCGCATTTAGGGCCTACATCCTCATCAGAGGCAGAAAATGCCCACAAAGAGGGTCTCTCGCTCTGGAGGACCCGACATGTCCGTGCATTACACGGACAGCCCATTGATTTCATTGGGCAAATTGTAATAATTCAATCCATCTGCGAGGGCGCTACAAGGAAACTGAAATCTTCTCGCCAGCTTATGATCGAGAGCCCCAGCAGCAGTAACCCATGGGATCAACTATTGCAGAGGGACACTTATAAAGGGGTTGTCCCATTAAGACAACGTATGTGTCTGATCGCGGAGGCCCCAGAAGTCGGACCCCTGACGCTCACAAGAACAGGAGCCCGTGCTCTCCTGTTCAGGCATTCTCGCTGCCGCTCAGTTTAACTCTACGGGACCGAGGCAGGTCCCATAGAGCAGGGGCCGCAGTGGTCAGTCTGTTTCCCATTGTCTTCATGGGACAACCTCTTTAACAAAAAGATTGCCTAAGGCGAATAATCCCTTTAAGGATCTCAATGGCCACACCCCTTGTCTGTCTAATCCCTCCCCCTCGACTTTTACCAGTCTTTTTCTGGTAGTAAAATTGGGGCTAAACGAGAACACCTACCACCTAGTAGACAACCTAGCAGTGGTACCTTCTTCAGGAGCGGGCGGTGTAAACGAATGTTACCTGCTCCTCTTACTGTCCCATAAAGCGGGCGTTATTGCCCACAGTTGGCACATGTGTGTGGGTTGTGTCCGCCAGTAAAAGTTGTGTTGTAAAATGCGTGGCATTCCTGGCTCCTACGCTTTCGTGTTTTGCACCGTCACTGTTTTCATGTATCATGGGATTGTCTGGTGCCGGTTTACGACTTGATTGCCGGCAATTACCTTTTTTGCCCCGTCATTTTTTAAGCATTTTTTTTCGCTTGTATTTAGTAAGTGTTCTGCCGCGTCATACAATTCTACCCCGCTTTATTTATGGAGTGTAAAAATTTCATGACTAAGTGACAAAGGTCAGTTCATTCATGATGGCGCGGTGCCGCCCTGGAGGCTATTACAGTTCAAGGGGATATTGCAAGGACATTTCGCTCCCCTAAAAACATTAGTTTCTCTGTAAGGGCTCTTAATAATGTATTTATGTAACGTTATCCGACATGTAATGTGCCTGGTCACCCATCAGGTGGCATATGTTCTGGCAGATTCCTTTAGATAGGATGGAAACAACCATTTCATTCTTATCTCCCCTTGGGGCAGAAGTTGGATAGTTCCGGTTCCCACCAAGGAAGGGGTTACTGTGGAAGGAGTGAGTTGAAGTTTGGAGTCCAGAGGGGCAACACATGGCGCAGTGAGGGGAGCACCCCTCTTCCCCGCTGCAGGAACCTCTGGGAGCAGCTTGCAGAGCACCCCCCGCTCCTTGCATTATCCTGTACTAAGATAATTAATGAGTAAAGGGAAAACGGGCTAAAGACCCCCTCCTCAGAAAACTATATTGAAGCCAAAGCCTGTTAGGAATGAGAGCAGCATTTAGAAGACCTGCCACCATATTGCATCCAAGAACCAAGTAAAGGAGAATTGCACTAATCCCTCCGAAACCGATTGTATTGTAAAGTTCAAGTTATTATTCCAGTAAATACGATAGAAACTTTCCCAAGTCAGCCTGAAGGTAGGAGCACCGTGACACAAACATTAGGCCGCAGTATACCACTTGGCATCCTACACACCAGAACTACTCCACCTGAGGGGGCGGCCTGCTGCACATCCGATCCGCGTTCTTTGTGTATCGGATCCGGACCCTTTAAGGGGGTCACTCGGACGGTATCTGTGTTTTGTGGATCCACGATTTCCGATATGGTCATGTGCAGGAGCCCTACGGCTCATGTCTTCTGTAGACCACACAGCAGAAATCCTGATCCAAAGGCAGCAAATGATGCCAACTAGTTTTTTAATTTGGGGGTTCTTTACAAGTCCTTAAAGGGGTTCTCCGGGAATACAAACTTGCAAAGAAAAAATCAGTATTCCTGAAGAACCCCTGTAAGGGGTGTTGTGAAGTGACCCAGTGGTTGACTGCTAAAGAGTTAATATTGTAATTAATTGCCAAGGTACTTAAGTGGTTAAAATATTATTTTTCTTGTGCACTGTGCATTTCAAATGGTTGCATAAAGGCATCAAATAGTTAGCTGACAGTCTTTAGTGCAGTTGCCAGGGTGAGGGGCTGGCCCCACCCCACTGGTTGGATGTGAGTCTTTGCTGAGCAGGCCTAGAGAAAGGATGTGTAGGTGTGAGCTGCTTACAGCTAGGCCTAGTCCAGGAAACCTTCATCTCTAATACTAAAAGCTACCCCTGAGAGACAGAGAACAGACATTTATAGATTGTTGAGGACCACTAAAAAGGCCATGCTGAACAGATAGTAAGGTAGACACATGTTTATGGCAATAGGCTTTACTGCTTATAGAAAGAGCTAAGACGCCGCCACACTTTTGAGATGAACTGGCCTTCCAATCTAAGTTCTAAACCCCGTGGACTGAGCATAGCAGAAAGCATATTAAGAGTTATTGCACTCCTGGGGTCATTGCATAATGTGTGTTTAGAGAGACTAAGGGCGGATGGGACCCCCACCGTTCAGCTGCTTGAGAAGGCCACAGTGCTCACAGGAGTGCCGATGTCTCCTCCAGAGGATGGGTCATCAGTATTAAACTCTGGGAAAACCCCTTTAAGGCTGAGAGCATGAAATTATTATGTAACTGGCCAGTGGCCATGAGGAGAGCTTGGGTGTCCCCTGGGCATTGGCCCACCAGGAAATTTCCCTGTAGGGTCTATGGCCAGTCCACCCCTGCATATACATAACATCAAGGGCACCCCAGCCACCACCAGGCAGTAGACCCCAAAAGTCCAGGGTGTGCCCTGAGAGGAGAAAAGGTGAGCCCTGCCCCAGGGAGCGCCAGAGCGAGAACTGCCACAGTGGGTAGAAGTACCACCACTCCTATCCTCTACACCACCTTCCTTCCTGGATCTGCTGCAGTTGTTTGGGATTCATATATTGGTGATCTTCTCAGGCTAGGTCATGGGATGAGTAGGGGCTCCTGGCTCCTGGTCTCCACCCCCCAGATCAGCCCCCTCCCCCCCATCTGATATTGATGACCTTTCCTGACCATCAATATTTAAGTCCCAGAAAACCCATTTAACAGTGTGACACACCCTTTTTGGAGATGATGACTTGGAGGAACATGGCTGTCACAGCTGTCCAGTAGTGCAGCTCCGCTCAATTGAAGTGAATGAGGATGAGCTGCTATGCCACAAACAACCCGTGGAAAGGGTCAGCCGCTATTTTTGGAAGTCAGGTTATGGCATTGCAGCCATGCAAACAGATCCCCCCCAAGGTTTCTTATGCGGCCTTGTAGCTGAGACAAACACTCATGTAGTGAAGCTCTTCGTAATCTGGACATATATGGAGTGCACATGTAAGAAATGGCTGAAAATAACAAGATGGTGGGATACGGGAATACTAAAAAACGTGTGCCCTTGTATGTCCACTGAGTAGTACTGAGTGGGACCATGTAACGGCATCCACCACTATGATGTGGATGTATGGTCCTGCCGGGTGGGACGCTCAATGACCATACCTGCATTATGTACCAGGGATGCTCAATCTGCGGCCCTCCAGCTGTTGCAAAACTACAATTCCCAGCATACCCTAATAGCTTTAGGCTGTCCTGGCATGCTGGGAGTTGTAGTTTTGCAGCAGCTGGAGGGCCGCAGGTTGAGCATCTCCGATGTAGACTATTGCGTCCTTCTTGCCCAACTTCTGCTGTCCAGGCGGTCATAATAAAATGTCCTTGTTACATTATACATGTCTTACAAGGGGCACACCATGAGGAGGGATAACCCACGGCAACATATGTCGCCATTCTTTAATCTGCCAACTCCCGAGTTTCCATATATCCAGCTGCCCGCTGTAGTTTTCCTCCTGCGCGGAGGGAGACTCATGCCAGAACTGATCTTTATTGGATCGTTTCCGCATCTGCAACATCAGTTGCAACGCCAAATGTTCCGTTGTGCCAGATGACCATGCAACTTTTGTTCTGTCGGAGCAGTACACAAAAACATCATTGGGCGTGTCCTGCTCATGATGAAAACACGTTCTTAGTACTTGCTGTGTCCTCTGTCCACCACCAGTTGACCAGCCTGATGGAGTCCAGCTTGTGCACTGATATCTTGGGCTCGCCAGCTCTCTAGCGGTGGGGTCGTAAAGTGTACGGTGTGTCAGCTCTTTACCATGCCTCAGTATTTTCTATCTTTTTGCTTTGTCAGTTTTCTTCCAGGGTTTACTATCCTACTTTTATGAGCTGTTTTATAACCCGTCATGTTGGCTTTTGCAGAGTAATCTTTACTGCGTTACCTTGACCGGGCTGCTTATCTTTACATTCGATCACATTTTTGCCTGGTCACGTTTTTCTCCTTCTCGGATCGGCGTTCAGCGCCGGCGCCAATTACAGCATAAATATCTCATTTGATGACTGTGTATTTGTCAGAGTAGATATAAATGGGTCATACATATCCATTACCATTAAAAGGTTGCCCTTGGGTTGTTGAAGAGCTGTCCAGAGGGGTTTCCTAGATGAGGTTCTCCTCCTCTCCTTCCCTATGGATGGTGCTACCTTCACCCTCCATGATCTTGGAAATGCAAGTGCCGGGTTAAAGGTCTGAAGACCACGCCACCCTTCTCTTGCAAGTTTAGGGAAGGCAAGGACCAGGAGCATGGTTAGTACTGTGCCTTTAAGGGAGGCCATTTCTATAGCTATGGTGGTAAGATGTCCTACAGTGCATTCGGCTGGCCATGCCCACCCAACATGGGGATGAATGTCCCTAGAAAACATGACTGGTGGGGAACTCTGCGGAGATTGGTGTGAGAACGCATTGGCATAGGCACTCTTTGTTCTTCACATGGACCTTGTGGCTAATTCTTTATAAGGGCCAGCCCTTCCCGCCAAAGTACGTTGGGTCATGTGCTTCAATAGTGCAGAGTGTCTGATGTAGCACTGCGGCCCCATTACTCTGCACAGCAGAACCTTGCGCAGTGGTGCAGTACTCCAAAGGACTACTGCAAAGGGTTAACTAATGCCAAATGTTGTGATTTATTGTGCTGGTGTGAATTCAATAACAGTGAATTAGCAGACTGTGTTTAGGTTACCAGGGTGATGGACTGTTTCTACCCCTGGGTAGTGAGAATGAGTAGTCCAGTCTGAAGCTAAGAGTGAGACGTGTGTGCTAAGAGCTCCTGCATGGACTAGGACTAAGCTCAGAGAACCTTTATCGCTGACGCTACAGCTGCCGAGGAAGCAACACTGCTACCAAAGTATCCCTGAAGGAAGGAGACCAGACATCTTAGAAGGTCTAGCACCCACAAGGCTGTGCATTGGATAGCAAAGTATTGTGCATGTCTATGGCGGTAAGACTTTGCTGCTGTGCAGAGGGAATACTGCTATAGCATCCCTTTGACTTGGATTCAGTCCAGGAACTGCAGAACCTAATTGCTGAGCGGTTCTGCTGAGCGACTGTAAAGAGTTCTTTAAAGAGAGAGAGAGGTTGGGAGTACTACAACTTACCAACGTTTCAGTTGGTAAAATCGGGGCCCCACCCCAGGAACGCCCAGTTATGGGCTGGGTTTATTCTAGACCCAATCATTTTCAGCATGGGACAACGCTAATTTGCCGGCACTGTCTCTGAAAATCAGGTACCGTTCCGCCAAATTCAGGACCGTTGGCAACTATGCACCCATCATTGTTGCTGCCCATATACTGCTCCTGGGAGAGGATTACCCCGTGGTATATCTTGGTACTGTGCTTTTGCTGCTACCTGTACTACTATTCCCATCATTGACTCAGTAAAGAGACTTTATTGCAGTCAATGAGCCGGGTTGCGTTCTCCACCATCCACCAGCCCCTGCATCTAACCTCCCGCTGTGCACCTTGCCAAACATTCACCATCAAGGGCACTCCAACTGCCAGCACGCAGGAGCCCCAAACTCAGGGTGTGCTCCGAGGGAAGAAAGACTGCCCCCTCAATTCATTGTGTACGGCCCTAGGGAGCACCAAAGGGTGGAGATTGCCACGAAGAACTACCACCATCATAGCCACTACCACTCCTCCCATGTCAATTCATAGTCCATCAATATCTGATCGGTGGGCGACCGAAACCAATGACTCTGTCAATCAGCTGTTACCTTGTAGTCGGCACCAGCACTACACAGCTCCCCCCATTGTGTAGTGGACGGAGCTGGTAACTGCAGATCTGCTCCCTTTGAATTAGTGCAGTGCTGCCGTTACCAACTCCATCTACTATACAGTGGACGGAGTGGTGTAGTTCTGGCGCCAACGTTTGGAGCCGGCGGTCCCCTGACACGCCTTACCAACAGGAGTGTGATGTTTCAGACCCCCTATTCTGCACTGATGAGATTCAAAAACCACGAAATAAACAGTCTGCGGAGGGGTGTAGTGCAACTATAGCGGATGCAGAGATAGCAGTCAAGACCCCTAGACACCACTATTATATCAGGGCCTTTTTTGCACTGGGTTCCAGAAGTTGCACCTCTGGAAAGTACTACAGAATGCTGTATCGCTGTAAAAATGTGGCATTAGCGCCTTTCAAAACGTTGTCATCGGCCTTGCAAGCATTAAAAAATTTTTATAGCCCAGCGTAACACATTTAAGTCAAATCATGGGGCCCTAGCCTTATACTTGACTGATACAACCTAAAAAAAACAAGCAATAAGTTCAACCAGTAGAAGTTTATTATGAGCCATTTCCATCTGTAAGTGAAATTTGCACAAGTCACCAGCAGAGGGCGGTAGAGGCAAGTGTATGGTGTATACTGTATCTCCTGCACGCCCCAGTCAGAGCTGTATAGTATATGGGGAATATCTAGAAAGTGGGAAATGGTAATATGATCAGAGGAAATAACGGAAGCAGAAATATAGACTGAGACATGTATAAAGCAAAGAGATGAAAGCTCTGTATTCTAAAAGTGTCATGGAATCGAGTAACTGAGCCCTTTGACATATTTTTCGTTCTGGACAATCCCTTTAATTGAGGGGGGTTATCTAGAAAAAAAACAACATCTTTCTCTGTGGAGGACCAACATCTTCATGCATTACACAAGCAGCCCATTCATTCGTAAGGAGCACCGTGTAATGTGGCATGTCACCTGCAGTGGCGCTGTAGGCAAATTGAACACTTACTGTCAGAGGTGACCACTGATCGCTCGGGATCGCACCAGTGGGACACCCTAAAATAATCTTCAATACAAATATTTCTATAAGCGAGAGGACAGAGGCCGTCATCCCTCCTAGCGGAGAGAGCGTCAGTGTGATCAGCAGAGACACTTACAGGACAAGTATCTACCTGCTTCATATTAACATATACTGTGCAGGGAAGAGTGGAAACTTGAATTGTATTTGCATTGCATTAGCTTCCCATGACTTATTTTATTCCACAGCACAATTTATGTATGAATTCATTTATTTACAAGGACACCTATGCTGCCGCCGGTTGCTAAGAAACGGTTCCTGCCCCCCTCCGAGGATGGCATTTGCATAATATTCGTCTGGAACCTCTGCAGATATGTGATGGCACAGGCCGGGCATTTCTCTAGTCACAATCTCGGGTTTTTTGAATAACCGTTTCCCATCAAGCAATTCCAGGTCTTCCAATTACCTCACACATGCACAAATTTGCGTCATCTTCCAATCTGATTGTCCAATCTTTATTGATTGGCTCTTACTAGAACAACACCATTATTTACCACGTCAAATATGTTTTTTTTTTCTGATTTTATTTTCTGATATAATTTTTTTCTCGTTTTCTTTACATGATTATGGGGGTGGGGGGTTCATCTTCCCTGAGCATTCTGAAGTCGGCTTTACAGAAGCCACAGAAAACTGTTGTCTGACTTGAAAGTATTGTGGGCATGCAGAGGCTGTGTGCAGGGAGTAGATAAGCTGCGTCCATCAGCTACCATCGATGGGGAATCCTCAATGTCCTGTCTGTGATGATAATGAGATGACTGCTGAGAAGTGATCTCTACAGAATAGGAAGTGTCAGCCTATGATGAGACACAGTGACCAGAGAGAAAACTGCAGGATGTAATATTATTTTATACAGATCATGACATGGGCTGTAGTAACCCTGTTGTAACTGGCCAGTGCTATCACCCATAACCTGGACACACTGGAGGTTCTTATGCTGGGCCAGTCTGACCCTGATGAGGTTGTTGTGATCATGGTTCTTCCGTCCCATCTTGGAGATTCTCTAGCCAAACCCTAAACTGTATGTTCCTTGGTATATTTACGCAGTTGGTTCCCCAACCTTCCCCTTCTATTTAAAAACTCTATGGACCTGAACATCTTTCTGAATTTTTGTTTTTGTCTAGTTGTCACCCCATCAGTCTGTTTTCAATCAAGGTCTTCTCAGTTCTACAGGAACTTTCCACTCAGAATCTAAAGATCCTCTGTGTCACATTCGGGTGTGGGAGGGAAACACCACACCGAACATAGGAGGGAAAGGGGTGTGGGATAAGGCCTGGAAACTTGGGAAAAGAGATGGACACCTCCTAGTAAAACCCCAATCAAAGTGCTGACTAACTACCAGTAAGAACAGACACCAGAGGTAGGTGAGTTCATACACAGGAATACCTAGTCCTAACTCACCCTATAGGACCCTGGTACTAATGTCAGGACTGAGACAACCTGTTCCTACAAAAGTAAGGACAAACAGGAGTCTCCCTCAGGCCTCAATACAAATGACAGGGAAATGCAACACACTGAACTCAAACAAAATACAAAATGGGAAAGGAAAGACTTAACTTCAAAGAAGCAATGCAAGCACCAGGAACTCCGCCGAGATCCAACCACACCAGCGATCCACAACTGAAACAGAAGCTATAAACCGCACAGCATAGTGGGAGAAGCAACTATAAATAAGGAAGGTTAAATGACTACATAAGCAACACCTGAGGCAAGGGATGTGACCATTACCAGAAACAACACAGACGCCTATTGATCCACAAGGAAACGTGTCAGATCAAACCACATGTTGCCAGTCTCACCTATCTCCTGCCACCTGTCACGGGAATGTCCGTGACACTCTGTAAGTACCGTAAATCTGCTTGAGTCATCCTCTTCTGGTCTTAAACATCCTATTTTTGGTTTCTTGGTAATAGACCTACTCTAGTAATATGGCTGACATAATAGCTCCTCCAAAGGTTGTCACCGAGGTGACAGCGTACCACGATCTGTAGAAACTTGACAGGAGTGGACAACTCAAGGACATTTTTAAAAAATGTAGTCATCAGCTTCTATTTGTATGGTTTTACCCATCTGCTGCCCATTCGGGGATGGCCGTGCTGGCTTCATTATTACATGCATGCAGTTTTACAGGAACAAGTCCAGAATTTATCAGTTTTCTTCCCTCTGAAGGATCCAGAAAGCTAATGAAATCAATTACCACGACTAATAAAGACCCTGAAGACCTTTAATTAAACCAGGTTTTAATTAAAGCTTCGAGAGCTCATGATGTTCTACATCAGGCCCAGGAGACGGGTGACTTGTCCTGCTAATTTACAAGGAACAGATCAATCGGGAGAGGCAGAAAAAGTGAGGACTTTGTCAATTTTACTGGGAGAAACACCATGACAGGCCTGTCCTACTGCGAGGACCTAACTATACTGGTATGATGGATCTGACCTCTGATGACCTCTGCAAGAGGTAATCACGCGTAGACACAAGTTAGTTATGGCAAGCTACTACATCCACCATGTAAATCTGGGTTCCCATGAAAGTAGAGATGTAGCCGGAATATCTTGGGTTTGGATCAAAAACGTTACCTTGACCCTCGTGTAACCCCCAGGGTCAGATTGGGGCTCCTTAGACCCACCAGAGGTAATTTATTCCCAGGCCCAACTCCCTCTTCATTAATAAAATCTAACAGGTTTTGATTCTAAGAAAGAGACCCTAGTGCCAAGTAATTGTCTCCAAAGGCGGCTCCAAATGAGTTTTTCTCTGAAACATGGCATCAGTTATGTGACTCTCTTTACACCCTGACATTCAGTAAGCAGCAATGTTACATGACATACATGTGCTGGGTCAGCACACAGGACACATTCATGTGATAAGTAAATAGGAATAGTGGTGGAATCATGATTTTTATTGTGGTTATTACAAGAACTACATCACGGTATGCCTGTCTCTAGGTGATTTGTAAAATGGCTGCCTGTCTCTAGGTGATGTCATGTGGTAATAAAATTAAATGTGAAAAAACAAACGCAGAACATGCATTAATGGTGTATATAATGTATATGTTCTGCTCCCCAGTAGACTACTAATCACCTGTTAAATACCTGGGCAGTTCACCGAAAGCCAGGTCACATGACATACGTGAGGATCACATGACTGACGCCATGTTTACTCCTATCCAGCTCTCATTTGGATGCCTTTTACAGGACTAAAATGGGTTGTACCATTTACTTTTCTTTAGAGAGAGTATACTGCTTGGAAATAATAAAGGTCCGCAAGCAAATTTTTTAAATAAATGTATATTAGAAAATTGTTTGATATCCTATTCCCTTAGGAAATAAATTATTAAAACAGGAATACCTCTTTAATCTTCTCCAACGCAAGACGCCAAGTGGTGCTTTGCTGACAATATTTGCAAAGCATACTTCCACTTTAAGAGGATAAGATTGGGGACGTAACCTATTTCTGCCATAATACCAAAAGTCCTTACTGGATTAAGACAACCTCGAACATCTGCATAGGCGACAGGACAAGACTCAGAGGGTAATATTAAAGAGGTTGTCCGACAACCCCCAATGCTCCGAACCCGTGCCACATTAAAAAAAAAAAAAAAAGCAAAAAAAACTAAACTTTTCTGAGGTTTGGCTTGGCCATGGGACCAAGAAATGGTTTGGTCCCATGACTGCTGTGCCCAAAAATTTGAAGAAGGCCCTCCGCCTTAGGTATAGTTGCCAACAGTCCTGAAATTTCAACAACTGTCCCTAATTTTAAGACAGTCCCAGCAAATTTGGGCTGTGTCAGGTAAAGAATGGGCCAGGCTTAAGTAAGCCCTGCCCACAAGTGGGTGTTCCCAGGTTTGTTTCGGGGCATTCCCTGGGGTGTAGCTTATATGCCTCAAATTTACTAACTATAAAGTTGGTAAGTGTGCTCGAGCACCAGGGGCCCATGTTCTCCGGCTACCTTTGCACCCATATACTTGCGCCATTGCCTCACCCAGTTCAGAACTATTGGACACTATCCATATTCATTAAAAGGCGAAACTTTCTGGGGGTGTATTTGGTATCCGACAGCGCTGTGTCTAGGTACTGGAAAGTTCTGGCGCTGGGAAGTAATATATAAAGCACAGGAGGAAAATGCTGCTGAAATGAACACACAATGGCGGGCGGCGCGGGCAAAGACGCGCGCGGGGGGGGGGGGGGCACAGGTTTCTGATGCAGAAACTGAGAAATTAGGGCGTTATATGAAGAGACACCTGGTGTTTAGCCGGGAAGGAGAGGAAAATGAAATACCTGATATTAGAAGGCAGGAGAGGGACAGATGGTCGGAGGATCACCCAGCCAGCCGAGGCGATTAATAACGACTGTTTTATATCCTCTACCATTAATTAGTATCACCTATACCAATGTAACTGACACTGCTAGATGATTACATGGCGGCACGTACACAGAAATACATCATTTATCCCCCTCGTCCCAAAACCATCTGGGGACAACTGGGGTGGCGGGGACTTAGAAAACCATAACTTAAGACATTTAAAGGGGGTGTTTTAATTCACCTTATTAGAGTTCATATACTGAAACAATCTACATAAAAACTGACGAACTATGTCCATACATTACTTATCCTGTACTGATCCTGAGTTACATCCTGTATTATACTCCAGAGCTGCACTCACTATTCTGCTGGTGCAGTGACTGTGTACATACATTACACTACTTATCCTGTACTGATCCTGAGTTACATCCTGTATTATACTCCAGAGCTGCACTCTCTATTCTGCTGGTGCAGTCACTGTGTACATACATTACTTATCCTGTACTGATCCTGAGTTATATCCTGTATTACACTCCAGAGCTGCACTCACTATTCTGCTGGTGCAGTCACTGTGTACATACATTACTTATCCTGTACTGATCCTGAGTTACATCCTGTATTATACTCCAGAGCTGCACTCACTATTCTGCTGGTGGAGTCACTATGTACATACATTACATTACTTATCCTGTACTGATCCTGAGTTACATCCTGTATTATACTCCAGAGCTGCACTCACTATTCTGCTGGTGGAGTCACTATGTACATACATTACTTTACTTATCCTGTACTGATCCTGAGTTTCATCCTGTATTATACTCCAGAGCTGCACTCTCTATTCTGCTGGTGCAGTCACTGTGTACATACATTACATTACTTATCCTTTACTGAATCTGAGTTACATCCTGTATTATACTCCAGAGCTGCACTTACCGTTCTGCTGGTGGAGTCACTGTGTATATACATTACATATCCTGTACTGATCCTGAGTTACATCCTGTACTATACTCCAGAGCTGCACTCACTATTCTGCTGGTGGAGTCACTGTCTACATACATTACATATCCTGTACTGATCCTGAGTTACATCCTGTATCATACTCCAGAGCTGCGCTCACTATTTTGCTGGTTCAGTCACTGTGTACATACATTACAACTACAGTTTGCTCTGGGAGAAGCTTTCCTGATCTTCCGGGGTGAGATCCAATCTTTGGCACTCAGTATATGTCCATGTGCTAGATCCCTAACATGTCAGCCACTGAAATCAGTGGGTGTTCATTAATCTCAGTGGTCTATAATGTCTAGGAGCCACTGAGATCAGTCAGAGACCCTCTTTATAAGCTACTGTGGTTTTCCTGGAGTTCACCAGTATCTGCTGGGTGTCTGACTTTCTGCAGCACCAAACACAGCGCCATACATTGCATAGTGGCTGTGTTTGGTATTGCAGCTCAATGAATGGGACCGATCCGCACAAAGGCAACGTGGCCAAAAAACACAAGATCTCAGACCCCAACCGATCTGTGGTTATCATAAGCGTTCAGACCTCTTTACATATGAGCCCCAGGACTCTATGTATAGATGGGGGCGTGGGAGTAGGTATAGCCGCTGCTTTTGCCCAATGACAAACACCGCTCTGCTACATCTCTATGAACGTATATATGGAGTGTGATGTATGACTTTGTCTTCAAGCAAGTTCAGCCTTGTAATCGGAAGGAGCGGCGTCGTGAGATCCAGTATATCATGTCTAATCAGCTCCAAGTTACGCCGCACTGACAAATATTAAATGACTTTTCTGAAGGACAAATACTCGGCCCGCGGCATCCATCTCCTGATCACGGAGGCGCTTCATTTCTTAAATAACAGATCCATCCTTTCTATGAAGTGTCTCGCCTTTCCCTGTGACCGCCGATTTCTCCGGCTCTTCATCAGTCCCCGGGTGTAACTGCTTTAAGAAGCAATGTATAACGCTGATAGACAGCGGCAACTTCATTTCAATTTCTTCAATACTGCTTAAGTCAGTCCTTTGTATTAGGCAGATTGAGTGACGGGCGGAACGCGCAATGGGCAGGGCCCTGAAAATGGAAGCTGCCTTCCCTCGGCTCGTCTGCCGCTGACATATCCATGCCTTGTACTCGGAACCCGATACCTGCAATACATACCTGTTCGTGTCAACATGACGAGCAGTCCGGACTCCGCAACGCAGAATATAAAGCCGTGTGGGTCTTAAAGGGCTATTTTCGTCTTAGAAATATATGGCATGTCCACAGGAGGGACACTATCTAGGTGCAAGCGTGGTCATTCCCATGGCCCCTATAGACGGGGTCCATTCACACAATCGCGGATCTGCAAAACACATACACCAGCCGTGTAGACCCAGCATCGTGTTGCGAACCCATTGACTTCAATGGGTCCCCGTTCTGCAAGATGCAGTCAAAGATAGAACATGAATACAAGGGATAAGGCATGCTGAAATTCAATATGCCCAACCCCAAACCCTCGCAAATTGAAGCGATTGCTATTACTCACGCTCCGTGGTCTCCCGCCGGCGGGAACCACACTGCCCTGTATCCTGACATACGCATACCGTCAGGATGTAGTGCATGTGAGCAAGCACTATGACCTGACGCTGTGTGGCGTCAAGAGGACAGTGCAGTGCGTGAAGAAGACGATGCAACTGTGGAGTGTCGGTGGGGCCCGTACAGGAAGTAAGTATGGGGTAGTAACCGATGTCACTGGGGGGGAGCTGATGGCACTGGAGCGGAGTGCAAAAGGCGCCTAAGGAGGTAGGGCCCTCCATAATGAAACCCAGATGTAGGAAAGCCAAGTGGTACAGTATGGCCTTAAATGTCCCTTTATGTGTGTCATGGTGCTCCTACCTGGATTCGACTGGACCCCAGGCTTTGGCTCCGAAGCAATAAGTAGGGGGAATAATTGAGGGATAAAAGAATAACTTGAGTCCAGACCCTGAGATGGAGTTCAATAGCAGCTTTACTTCAATAAACAGTCATCAGAAATAGTCTTCAAACTTTGTCTTGGTCCCAGCAGGCTTTAGCATTAAACTGGCAGGCTTGTTCAATAACTCTGCTTGCTTTCTCTCTCTTTCTCTGCTGTACTGACAGGCTGGCTGTATAATTCAGCTTCTTCTGTATGCTGCACTACACTTTGCAGTCTGACTCTGGGTTATGCCAGGGAACTTTCCTCCTGGCTCCTGAGGCTTTAGCTTTGGCCTCCATGGCCAGCAGAGCTTAGGGTGCTCTGGCTGGCGTGGGCATGCCCAGCAGGGACGTGTCCCATAGCAGGGGGTAAGCTAGACTAACTCTCACTGGTCCCCACCCTTCCTGCAGAAGGTGGTACTCGCCCACATCTCCACAGAGGGGGGTTAGAATGGATTGGAAAGCTCTATTCTACCTAACGTTAGTTCTGCAAAGTTTGCTGCCACCTGTTGGTAAACCAGGCACATTACATGTGAACATAACAGTTTCATAGAAATAGGAATGCACAGTGTATAGGACCTGAACAAAATACATAAGATGACAGTAGCAGGGTGTAGGAGTGGTAACACCACTCTGGGGGGGAGCCTGATGGCACCGGGGGGAGAACCTGATGGCACTGGGGCGGGGGAGCCTGATAGCACGGGGGGGGGGGAGCCTGATAGCACTGGGGGGGGGGGAACCTGATGGCACTGGGGGGGAACCTGATGGCACTGGGGGAAGGGGGAGCCTGATAGCATGGGGGGGGGAGCCTGATGGCAGTGGGGGGGAACCTGATGGCACTGGGGGAAGGGGGAGCTAATGGCACTGGAGGAGGAACCTGATGACATTGGGGGGGGGGGAACCTGATGGCACTTTGGGGGGAACTGATGGCGCTGAGGACTGATGGCATGGGGGGGTCTGATGAGTTTTTATAAAGGAAAACTTTTTTTATTTTTTTTTATTAGTAGAGTACTCGTTTAATCGTTGGATTAACCGGTAGAATACTTGATTACAAAAATAGTCGATAGTTGCAGCCCTAGTGTCGTCGTACCTGTATACACATGGGTGCCTTCAACTGATGTCGGTCTTATGTATATGAGTTGCATCCCCCCCGCTGCTGGAAACCCAACCGATCATCTGTAAGGCTACTTTCACACGCGCGTTTTTTGTGGGTCCGTCATAAATCTGCAAAAACACTTCCGTTATAATTGTACAACCGCATGCATCCGTCATGAACGGATCCGGTTGTATTATGTCTTCTATAACCATGACGGATCCGTCTTGAACACCATTGAAAGTCAATGGGGGACGGATACGTTTTCTATTGTGCCAGATTGTGTCAGAGAAAATGGATCCGTCCCCATTAACTTACATTGTGTGCCAATGCCGGACAGCAAAACGCTGCAGGCAGCCTCCAGAGCGGTATGGTGACTGATCGGAGGCAAACTGACTCATTCTGAGCGGATACTTTTGCATTCAGAATGCATTAGGGCAAAACTGATCTGTTTTTGACTGCTTCTGAGAGCTCTGAACGGATCTCACAAACGGAAAGCCAAAACGCTGGTGTGAAAGTAGCCTTATCTGGGAGGGAACCTGGTAACTAGTATTCAGAAAGCCCTGCAGCGCCTCCACTGGGTAAATGAAGTATTGCACAGTTCAAATCAACTGATTGCTTTTGCAATGCATGGGCCCTTTGTAGCCTTCCCATTCAGACATTAGTGCCGGAGAACCCCTTTAAGAAAACTTTTAGGACAGAGAGTGCAGGGAAAAGGTGCAAAATGAAACTGCAATGTGAGAAATATCTACTGATCAGTGGGACCCCCGACATTGCCCCCTACGGGGAGAGCAATTGAGGGACCTCCACTGATCAGACAGTTACAGCAATGTGAGATCATAAATACTGAAGTCCCGGAGATCCCCTTTAAGGAACCGTCTTCTCTGACCTTTTCCAGCGCCCTGTCTGCCGCCCGCTCCTTACATCTACTCCTATACAATCTCTTTAATGTACGAGGCCGGAGCAGGATTTCCATCAGCCGAGGCCGGAGCTGTCATTCCAGCCCTCCTACTTGTTTCCTCTTTTATGGACATTGAACAATCCAACTTCATTAGCTAAAGCTCGAGGAATCAGCGGTTTGCAATCCATCTCTTCAAGGAGGGGAATATCCCAGACGTATTTACAAGATGGAGCATGGCGCCAGGGGAAGAGCTGGCCAGTTTTATACTTCCAGCACTGGTGGGACCTTGGAAAACTGTGTACGAGTCGACAGCTATCCCTCCTGACCCACGTCTAAGGATCAAGTAGACGTAGAAGAACATCAACATTTTTTCTTGTCTGAGTGCAAAGGATGAGTTACAGTACATACATGTCCATGCTCCAGCATCCAGTCGTCTGTCCAAGGTGCAATGTCTCTGTCCCAGATAATGACGTATGGTGCCAGGCAAGATGGCAGACAGTAGCACTTTAGGGTAGTCCTCCTCACTCTGTCTCCTAATATTCCCTCCCTAAAACACTTGTGGCTATAGTTCTCCACTTGAGTGATGCAGGCTGTTGAGTGTGCATGTCCTGAACTGTGGTGATGGGTGTCTTAACTTGTTATCCCCTCACCTGCAGCAGAGTCTGTATAACTGCAGTTCTGATTACTCTGCTGTCTGTAAACACTGCAACTTGTAGATCCTCTGTGGCCTGGGATCCTGCAGTCTCCTTGGAGTAGTGGTCCTCACAGGTGAGCTATATCTCTAGTCCTAAAGGACCTTGGAGCTGGAGCAGATGGACGAGCTAACTCTCTAAAGCTCGCCCTTCTGGCAGGAAACAGGACCAGCCCCCCCTCGCACCAAGAGAGGACGAATGGAATGGCATGCGTGGCCTCCATTCATTTCTATGGAAGAGCTGGCTCAGCGATTTCCAAACGGAGGGTGACGGTGCTTGTGCGTTGCATTCGGAAGTCCCATAGAAATAAGAAATCAGCCGTCACTCCCATAGAAATGAATGGAGGATGGCCACGCATGCGCGGTGCGCCCTTACTCACTTTGGGCACTCCTTCCTAGAGAGAGGTGCGGGACCTGCACCTATCTGACATTGGCTGCCTATCCTAGGGATATGCCACCTAAGCCTCAGGTGACACAACCCCTTTAACTATTAATTCTGTAACGCAGAACTTCAGAGCACAATGTGATGACGTTGCACTAGCGCAGTTGTATTGCGCGGAGTCATCAGGGGCTTGCTGTTGCGACTTCAAGATGTCGGCTTCCATGCTCGAGAATCTAAGCCGTGGTGTTAGAGCCCTACCTCTGGCCGTACAGAGTCTCTATCTCTCCAAGAAAGTCTACAAGATCAAAAGCCGTAAAACATCCCCCCCCCCCCCAGCCCCAAGAAAATCTCAGACTCCCCACCAAACACAGGCTATTAGTGTGATTACTGGAGGTCGGAAAGTTCAAATGAAAATGTCAATTTTCATTTGTTAGAATGGGCCATTTGGAAGAGCCAGGCCGTCTGATAAGGACCTACCTCCAGAGCCACCCCCCCCCCCATCCCCACCTGTAAAATCATTGCTCCCCAAAGGCCTGCAAATCTCATTCAGCGGAGAGGTGCCGATACAGACCCCTGCCAATAAAAAGATTAATGGGGAGGGTCAGCGCCGCCTGGCTCCTGCTTTGTACTCAAAGACTTTGCTGCCTATTTTCGAGATATTAACAAACCGCCCCCCCTCGCCCATACACACGCCTCTGGACGCCCGCCGTTGACTTTTAGATGGTCATAGATTTATTGGCCGAATCTACGCCATTAATCTCTCTAGTTAAATACCGCTACACGCGTCCGTCACCGCCGCGGAAGTTAATAAAATATGTAGTGTGATGTGATCAGATGTCGCCCAATAGTTTCTGGATATCGCTTGCTATTTTTTTTAATGGGATGTCAGATTTATTACAGGGGCCCGAAGTCGTTACAGGCGTGATGTGAATAGCGTCAGAGAATTCTATTCAGTTCAAGCGCTAATTGATGGTGGGGGGTCTAAGCTGACCGTTAGAAATTTATGCTTTTAATATTTCCATTTTTCCTACCTGATTGGTCTTTAAGGGATTGTCCCGGGGTAGACAAACATGGCTGCTATCTTCCTAAAACAGCGCCATGGGTTGTATATGGTATTAATTTCACCTGCACTAAACTGCAGGACCATGCACAGCCTGTGGACGACTGTGGCGCTGTTTTTGGAAGAAGGCAGCCATGTTTTATCAATCCCGGACAACTCATGACATTTCTCTGCACGCTATTGCAGCAATTGGTTATAGCAGTTGCAATACCGGACATAGACAAGAGTGGCGCTGTTTCTACAATACGGATGATATTTGGGGCTGCAAGGTTAAAGGGTTGTACTAGAATCGAAAAACATTGCTGCTTTCTCCCAAAAAACATCACCATATCTGCCCATGGGTTGTCTGGTATTTTAGACTTACTCTATTGAAGTGAATTGGGTTGAGCTGTGATTCCACATACAACCTGAGGATAGGTGCGGCTCTGTTTTTTTTCTAATTAAGAACAAGCTCTTTAAAGGGGTCTTCCAGGATTTTACTATCAGATCTGCTATCAGTATGAGATCAGTGAGGGACTGACACCCTGTACCGCTGACTTATCTGCTGCTGCAGCCAATTCTGGCTCATTCCCTCTCTGGGCCTCCAATTTGGTGCTGCTGCTGCAGCCAATCGCTCCTGGCTCTTTCCCTTTCTGGGCCTCCAATTTGGTGGTGGTGCTGCTGCTGCAGCCATTCGCTCCTGGCTCCTTCCCTCTCTGGGCCTCCAATTTTGTGCTGCTGCAGCCAATTGCTCCTGGCTCCTTCCCTCTCTGGGCCTCCAATTTGGTGCTGCTGCTAAAGCCAATCACTCCTGGATCTTTCCCTTTGCAGGCCTCCAATTTGGTGCTGCTACTGCAGCCAATTGCTCCTGGCTCCTTCCCTTTGCAGGCCTCCAATTTGGTGCTGCTACTGCAGCCAATTGCTCCTGGCTCCTTCCCTTTGCAGGCCTCCAATTTGGTGATGCTGCTACAGCCAACCGCACCTGGCTCTTTTCCTTTCCCGGGCTCCAATTTGGCGCTGCTGCTGCTGCTGCAGCCAATCGCTCCTGGCTCTTTCCCTCTCTGGGCCTCTGATTTGGCGCTGCTGCTCCAGCCAATCGTTGGCCGCAGCGCAGACCTTCTCCCCTTGCGCCACGTGACCATCTGGCATGATGCCAGAGGAGCAGGTCACCGTTACAACTAGCGATTGGCTGCAGTGGTGTCAAACCAGAAGTTTACATCCAGGGACTTGAGCGGAGCAGCGAACGTCGGAGAACACGGGAGCTGGGAGCCAGCATTGGGGGAGGAGGAGGAATATCCAAAACCTCCCCTAAACATGCACAAGATGAAGTGCAAGATGTTAAAAAAAAACATGGCTGCTTTTTTCCTGAGACAATACTAATCTATATTACTGTGTGTGCTACTGCAGCGCAGCCATATTCAACTTAGATGCAATACCAGACACAGCCTATAGACATGGGCGGCACTGTTTCTGGAAGAAAACAGCCATTTTTTTCCCGTCTGCTACACCCCTTTAGACCAGTAAGTTACGTGCTTTAATGGTGAAGCTTCAGGTTTTTAAACTAAGCCCGTTTTGCCCCCTTTACATCCACAGTTTGGACATTCTCCTGACCCCCCCACAATCTTTATGGTTTAAATCCACCTTCCCTTGTATCCAAAAGGGCAAAAGGACAGCACGGTGGCAGTCTTAGAGAAGAGTGTCAGATGACAAGTCACCTTATCCAGGCTTTAGAGGTAAGTTTTTCATGAATATCCTACAAGTGCTGGTGAGAGCTCGTACATGTAAAGCTAGTAAATTATGCACGGCCGCTGCGAGCCTTGAGCAGATGGTGCTGCGGATGGTGAAACCTAAGAAGGTTGTATAAATGAGACTGTTATATCCGAAAAATAGAGACTGCCAAACCCTTTGAAGGTCTCGTAGAGAGTGCTTGAAATGAAAGATTCTCTGGAAATCTAGAGGTCACAGTAATGCTGCCCAGTGATGGGGACACAAGGGGGTCCTCGCTACGGTGCCTTTGTACGACATCTAGAATATGAGAAGACGTTGGTGATGGAAAGTTCATCTTGTCCAAGGCTGCTTCAGTCAAGGTGCACTGGCCGGGTTTCTGTAAGGAAACCGTATTATCTTAGGGACATCCTATGACATCATGCTGGATTGGTGACATCACCACTCAATCAGCTAATCCAGAAGAGGAAAATAGTGATGTCATCGGTATTTATAATGTCATGCTACTTTGAACCTTTATATACTGCCTCTTTGCCTAGCTGGGTTACCCATGTTACGTCAGCAATCATCTACACTAATGAGTCTGAAAATTCACATGGAACCCGTGACAGTATTAAAGGGGTTTTCCAGGATTTGCTTACTGATGATTTATCATTAGGATAGGTAATCAATAACATATTTGGTTGGGGTCCGCTTCCAGGCACCCCCACTGATCAGCTGGTTTCACTAGGTCCGGTGTCTGAACCTGGTTCTGGAACTAGATGGCTTCCACCCTTCTGTTGAGGTTAGACCATCAGTAAGAAAGTCCTAGAAAACCTTAATGATACTACTTCAGATACTCCTTTACACTACGAATGGGTACTAATGAGGCACATCCACAAGGAACCAAGAATTGGACTCTCCAGAAGCCTTCAAAGCAAAGTCTATAACCAAATTGATTACCCAAACATCTCGTGTCCTCTGTGGTCCTCCTAGGTGGCTGAAGGGCCTATAGGGAAACTGAGGAACCAAGCAATTATTACCACCTATTGCATCAGTTCCTCACCATGAATCATCATGTAAGGTTACTAGTCCAGGGGTGTAGCTAGAGTGAAAGCAGGGGAAGCGGCTGCTACGGGGCCCAAACTCAGAAGGGGCCCACCCGGGCGGAGGACTGAAAGATTTTATTGTCAGGGCCCCCTCAACAGTATTATTCAAGGACATTATATACAGTGACATGATGTACAGTATATACATGTAGGAACTGGACAGAGTGGCTGCCAGGCCTGGTCTGAGAGAGCGATCTTAACTAGCCGCAGGCAGGAGGGTTGCACAGGAGGAGGGGATTGCTGTGGAGGAGACTATTCAAAAATTTGATGTGGGGCCCAGTCAGTTCTAGTTATGCTACTGTCCTAGTCCTGCACCTATACATAGAAAGACCCACAGGACGCACCATGCATGCGCGGCCGACTTCTTTTCGTACCTATGAGAGCACGGAAAATAGCCAAGCGCTGGCTCGGCTATTTCTGTCAGCCCCATAGAATTGAATAGAGCAGTTGCCGCGCTTGCTCAGTGCATTTCCCAATTATTTTAATGGGACTTCCAAAAAGCAGCCTGCTCTGCTATTTACTGCTTTCCCATAGAAATGAATGGAGGGCCGCCACGCATGCCTGGTTCCCCATCCAGAGGTGGGAACCGTACCTATCAGACATTGGGGACATATCTTAGCAATATGCCCCCAATGTCTGAGATGGGAAAACCCTTTTAATTAGTAGTTTGTAATAACCTATGGAAAAAAGATGTTTTACATACCACTTACCTGTTCCTGGTCTGTGTGACCAGGATGCTACTGCTGTCACCCTGCAAACTGCTTTGTGTATGTTTTATTTTTTCCATATCTAAAACCTGTGCTTCACCCATACTCTACACTCTATACTTTCATGTGCAGTGGCCGAGTTTGGGGTGGCCCCAACACTATGCTGGGTCTGTACCACGTGCTGCTGCTCTCCTGAAGGGATGGTAAGGTGCAGTGCACCCCAATGGAAGATAAGTCCAGAGAGTCAGGGTCTGCAGTAACCAGGGTGCTTCTTTACTGGAGGAATTCAGGTACAAAACAATACAGACGAGGCATAGGGCTGGCTTCTCTAGTGTCCTCCTGGGCAGAAGAAGGGTTCATTTCTGAGGAAAGACCTGAGCTATCTTTCTGTTTCTCCTCTCTGTCTCTCTCTCTCTCTCTCTCTCTCTCTCTCTCTCTGTCTTTCTCCTGTCTCTCTCCTGGTACTCTGGCCAAAGGCTGATGATCCATAGTCTGTGGCTCAGTTGTTCGGTTGGCTACTTGGTCACAGGACTGGTGATCCAGACTGGCAGAATCTCCTCTTCTAAGCACTGGTCCCTGACTGCAGAACACTACAGGCTCTGACTGCTCTCCTTATACACAGTTTCTGGCTAAACTAGAACCTTCTAGTGGGAGGGGTGGAGTGGAGAAACTCACCACAAACAAATACAATGTTACACTTTCTGTCTCTCATAGACTTGCATTAGAGCTTCAGTGATACTCAATGAAAATGACACAGCAGTTTTTCCAGACAAAACATGTCTTCAGACATAACACCAGAGCTAAACCAGACATCCAAAGGGTCAGTCTGTCTGGTTTTGGTGGTAAACAAGTCTGGCCTTTTCCCTCCAAAACATTCTCTTCTTTAAACCCTATGGTAGCTATGAAAAATTACCAGCTTCTCATTATTAGCTAGAAGCTCCCAAAAGTATTCATTAACCCTTTCCATAGTGCTGTATAAACACAGTGCAAATGAACAGGAAATATATTACAACAAACTTTTAAAATGCACTTACACAGCATTAAAGAATATAAGTCAGTCTAAGTTAACCCTATAAAGAGAAAAAAGTAAGAATCAATGACGTTGCATGGGGAAATGGACAAATGTTCACAAATGTCCAGACTTCAAAGTACCCCTGCTCCAGGGCACTACACATGTACAAGCTCCTTCCCCTCCCTGCTCCTGTGTCTAACACTGAGAGAAGGGAGGGGAGAGCAGAGTGAGCCGTCAGAAACAGGAGCAGAGCTCTGACAGATTTATGCCAGAATCAGCACCACCACCAGCTAGGTGAAGCACTTAAACTGCTGAAGCAAAATGGTAGAAAATTGTTAATGAAAACTATTTAGAAAGTTGCTGCCTTTTTTTTGCTTAGGTAGCAAATATCCAATAAAATAAAAAACTGAGTTCATATGCGGAGGAAGCAGGGGATTTAAATACGGCACAGCAGCAGGCACCTTAGCCGCCCGTTCTCTCCTCTGTTTTTAAACAGCAGAGGCCAGGGACTAGTGTCTGCGACTGGTGATAATGCTAAACGCAGACATTTAACCCACACATGACCACTGCATCTAAGTTCTGAAAAGCTGAAAGGGCTGCGCTTCTGAGCCAGAAACGGCTTTCCTATGTAGTGATCGGGGGAGCCGTGTATTTGCTCTGATGTGCTGGGTACGATGTTCCCTATGCAGTAAAACTGACCTGTTACCTTTATTCTCTGGGTCAGTACAGCTATACCACATTTATTATAGTTGTATTTATATAGTTTCTTGTGTTTTAATACTGAGAAAAATAAAAACTTTAAAAAGAACTTATTTTTTCTTTTTATTGCCATATTCTAACTCCTGTAACTTTTTTATAGTTATGTCTACAGAGTTGCGTGGGGGTTCAATTTTTGCGCTACAGTCTGTCGTTTGATACCGATTTGAAATGTGTGTCACTTTTTGATCACTATTTATTCATTTTTTTTGGTAAGTGAAGAGAGGAAAAAATGAAAATTCGGTCAATATATTTTATACTTGGATAGCTCGGGCATTTGGGGATGAGGAGATGCCCATGATCATTATGTTTTTTGTTTATTTATTTTTATTATAACTCTTGGGAAATGGGGATAATTTGATACTTTTTTGTTAAACTTTTTTTTAATGCAATTTTCAGGTCGCTCTTAGCTTACATTGTAGTTCAGTAGCACTATATTGTAAGCCTGGTTTGCTGTTATCCTGTGGATAATCAAAAATAGCTAATTTTTGAACTTTTTGGGGTCTTTTTCTTGTCATTAGCATGGCCCAACAGTCTTAGGACGATCCTTTGTTTATTACATCTTTTATCATCCATTCTACATACAAAAGCTGAGAAATGTAACTCGGGCGCAGTGATTTTCTCTCAGGAGGTTAAAGACCTCACTGTCCTTTTCCTGAAAAGCCACGTGTGTCCCTTCCAGTGGTTTGGATGACCTTCTAGTGACAAGAGTCTGAGCGAGGTGCTCAATATTAATGCAGCTTGACCTGTCTGCAGCATTGGATACCGAGCCTCATGCAAGTTTAATAGGCTGAAATACTACGGAGGATTTGATAGCACGATCCTCTGCCTGTCTCAATCCTCTTTTGCTGACAGGTCACCGAGCGCTCTTCTTAGATTTTACCCTAAGCCATTCAGTCCCCTCTGAGGGGAAGATTTTTTCCTTTTTATCCCTTTTTATGCTTTTTGTAGTCCTCATAATAATAATATATTGTAAATGGAGATGTTATCCTAGAAAAAAAAAAAATTCCCAGGGAAATAATGTCTGAAGAGGTTCGAAAGAGCAGAACTGGCCTCTTTGCGTTGTTTGTGGGTGTGGTTAGTCAAATAAGGGGCATGTTTATGCAAATATAGGTTTTGCATAATTTCTAGATTGCATGTGTATGCAAAAAGTTACAGACGTTCAGATGCTCATTGCCCCTGGGTCCTCTTCACTGGACTTCCGGCCCCCGTCGTCTACATAGAGGGGTTCATGTGCTCTGCTGCGTCCAATGACTTCAGAGGTGACGCGTCTCCAAGCAGAAAGTGGCATTGCACAGACGTGCTGCTTGGGGGCATGTCACTCCTCTGGATGGGGGGGGGGTCTGACGCCTGCTGATCAGCTGTTTGAGAAGGCACCGGAAAAATTTGAAGTGAATGGGGCTGAGCGCAATACCAAACACAGCCGGTATACAATGGACGGCACTGTGATTGGTGAGCACGGAGAAGGCTGCTGCGCTCACAGGAGCGGCGGTGCCTTCTCAAACAGCTGATCGTCGGGGGTCCCGGGTGTCGGACCCCACCGATCAGATACTGATGACCTAGCCAGAGGATAGGTCATCAGTATTAAAATCCCAGAAAACCCCTTTAATGTATTGTGATAGTCCATATTGCCTCCTTTGTTGGCTTGGTTAACTTTCACATTACACATACGATACAGCAATCAGGCAGCGGTGGCCGTGCTTGCACACTATAGGCAAAAGCACCTGCAAGACAGCAGCAGTGTACATAGGTCAGCAGTTTTTCCTATAATGTGCAAGCTGCTCAGGGGCGGATTAAGAACTTAAAGTGGCCCTGGGGAAAAAAACTAAAAAAATTTCCCCATGTTGTAGACGGGTCCAAATTGATAGAAGGCAGGGCCAATATAAGTAGACAGGGCCAACAATACTGTAGTGCAACTCCAAATACCGCCCCAGCAGAACCTAAGACACAGTGCAGCGCAATATACTGCCTCAGTATTCAACTATATCACTGTCCTGAGGATGGCAATACAGTTGAATGCAACAGGGCCATTTCTTCTGCCAGCCAAGTGCACACCGGATGGTCCTAATTAATGCTCAGAGCATCAGATTATTATGTACCCAACCGGTGGCCATAAAGAGGGTTTGGGTGGTCCCCTGGGCATCGGTCCACCAGAAAACTTCCATGTACGGTCTATGGCCAGTCCACCCCTGCTGGATTTCAGGGTGGTCGTGAATCAGCCAGCAAAGGAGGCAATATGGACAATCACAATACATTAGCTAGTGTATTAACTTTCTCTATGTGATCAATACCATCCTCAAGGAAGGGGGGTTGGTACCATTCCCCACTACTGTGCTCAGGTTCATGTATATTTGCCATCTAGGGCATTAGCAACAGCACCCCCTAGAGGTATAAATAAAGCCCTTTAGGCATCATTGCCTGGGAATGTTTGCTAAATTTTCATCCCCTATACCCCCTACCAATAATTTACCGCTATCATTATCCACAGGTTAATTGACATTTGCCCTTTGGGTCACCATAGACAGATGCTTTGCCCATAGTGTACCAAGGGCCCTACTTTTACGTGATTTCAATGTAATTTAACAAAAATCTAATCTTTTATAGAGACATTAAGATAAGTCGGTCTAGTGCGAGGAGACTGTCCCACCCCGCTGGCAAATGTCCTTCGTGGAATTTATCATCAAGTTTATATAAAGCTATCATTTTAATGGCGCTACCTAACGTGGTCCGCGATTATGCAGATCCATTCAGAAGAATGAAATATAAACTGTATAATATATTTAATCAACAAAATGTTCTACATGACCTGCGGTGTATAACGTGCTCAGTGCATGATAAATGTACGGTGTCTCGCCAGTCAACATATACATGACAGACGGGTAGATATATCTCCGCTGACTTCAAGGGTTTGGCCCATCCTAGCTATACACCATCAAAGTCAGATAGGAGCAGCACCCACCTCTGGGACCTGCTCCTACCTAGAGAACGGGACCCCCGACGTGAAGGAGAGCACTCCACGCATGCGTGGCATGCTCTCCATTTATCACTATGGGAGTCTACTTCAGTCTAGAGATAGGTACCAGTCCCACGTCTAGGACCCACTCCTATCTGACATTGATGGCATAAGTTAGTGTTATGAATATCCCTTTAACCCGAAGAGGTCACTTACTAATGCAAAAAGTTCTACCAGCCAATCCAGCTTATCTTTACGTTGGCTAAACTGCCCAAAAATGTCTCTTTTGCAATATTTTAGAAGTGCTGGGGCTTATATTGATTGCGCACATAAAAGGGTCTATGCTTGGACCCCACCTGATGACTAAGAATCATTGAAAAACTTATTGATGGTCTGGAGTGGAAGCCATGTATTAGAAGTTGATGTTTCGTGGATTTTCTATTAAAGGGGCCGTCACCTTGTCGGGTGCTACAGCTGTCTCTCAGAGCAGAAGGTGTGAAGCGGCTCAATGCAAAGAACACTTCACAGTAAGGCTCCACTTCCTGGGAACTTGAATGAGATGAATCTGGCAGAATAAAACTTCATATACACACTACTCCTGATGAGAAAAGCTCCACAAAAGGTATGTTTGTCCTGCTCTCCTCAGCCCCTACCTAGTGCTGTCAGCAGTTTAGCATGGTCAAAACTGCTGACAGACTCCTTTTAATTCAACCCTTTGCCGAATTGCATTATGGTCCCAGATCGTATAAAAAATGATGAGCTTTTGAAACTATCCACAATGCTATAATTTAGATAGAAATCCCATTAGCTTTATGGGAAAAGTTGTGTGGATTCATTATTCTTCTTTTTTTTCTTTGAGGGGGTCCGATTATAAGATTTCATTTTATGCCTCCCATCATTCACAGAGATGAGAGCATCTTCCTTTTCTTTATCAGAAGTACATGACCCTTAAGCGCGTGATACCTTCTCTTAATGATGCGGTGGATATCGTCTTGGCTGGAGAATATTACATTTCTTACTCGGCTCCGTGGACGAGGTGTTCATTTTGCTCGCCGTTATGCATATTCAGCTATTTAATTTGCTCTGTGCCTATGTAGGTGGCAGACATGATTTGTCAACCCAGACGGATAGTTACAGAATGCATTAAACGCCTCCAGTTAATTAGAATATGGATGTCTTAAAGAAATATGTCGCCGGGCTGGTGCTGGTTCTTAGACAAGGATCACACTTGAGATGTCTCCTTTGTCTTGTGGTTGATTAAGTGTAAAGCACAAAAATATGACAGAGGTTTAGGCTGCAGCATCTTCATGAAGGTGGCCATAGACAAGAGATACTTTGCCGGTAGATGCCAACAGTCTAAGCCAACAGGCCAAAAGGGTGTAGCATCTTCATGAAAGTGGCCTTAGATAAGATATATTTTGGCGATAGATACCAACAGTCTAAGCCAAAAGACTTTAGTATGTTCATGAAGATGGCCATAGACGAGAGATATTTTGGTGGTAGATGCCAACAGGTTAACAGGCTGTAGCATCTTCATGAAGGTAGCCATAGAGCAGGGGTGCACAACCTGCGGCCCTCGATACCATTCTGTGCGGCCCACAAACATCTGCTAAAAGACATGTAGGTCTATGTCTTTTGGCTTCTTACATATATCTTTCATGTATTCTCCTATTAGATGGGAGTCCTAGAACTGTAACTAGACATTTATAGTATATACTGTATGTTCAATATGCCAAAAATACAGTATTTGAGTTGGTAATAGCCCTTTAAGTTTTATTTTCGGCCCTTGGAATTGGTTCAGGCTGACAATGTGGCCCCCAACCAGAAAAGGTTGTACACCCTTGCCCTAGAGGATAGATATTTTGGTGGTAGATGCCATCAGTCTAAGCCAACAGGCCGTGGCATCTTAATGAAGGTGGCTCCAGACAAGACATAATTTATTGGCAGATGCCGACAGTCAAGCCAACAGGCCAAAAGGCTGTAGCATCTTCATGAAGGTGGCCATGGACGAGATGTATTTTGCTGATGGATACCAACAGTCTAAGCCAACAGGCTTTAGTATGTTCATGAAGATGGCTATAAATGAGAGCCATTTTGGAGGTAGATGCTATCAGTCTAAGCAAACAGGCTGAGGCATCTTAATGAAGGTCGCCATAGAGAAGACATAATTTGTTGTCAGATCCCGACAATTAAGCCAACAGGGCAAAAGGCTGTAGCATCTTGATGAAGGTGGCCATAGACGAGAGACTGTCAGCATCTACCACGAAACTATCTAAGCCAACAAGTCAACAGGCTGTAGCATCTTCAAGAAGGTGGCCATAGACGAGCGATATTTTGGTGATAGATGTCAACATTCTAAGCCAACAGGTCAACAGGCTGTAGCATCTTCAAGAAGGTGGCCATAGTTGAGAGATAATTTGGTGGTAGATGCCATCAGTCTAATGTGCGGGTCGGCAAATGGTAGATCATGATTTACTCAAAGCAGGCACCAGAATATCTAGGTCACTAGGCTGCTGTCTTACTGTTCCTTCTGCTCCTTACAAAGTGAATGCTTGTTTACTTGGAAAACTCCTTTAAGGTGGCCTCTCTCTCATTAGAGAAACATGGCTGATTGCTTCCAAAAGCAGCTCTTCTCCTGTGGAACCTCCCGCTCTCTCATGTTCACTTCAATGGAGCTGAGCTGTATTACCACACATAACCTGTGGACAGGCATGGCGCTGTTTCTAGAAGAAATCAGCCACGTTTTTCTAGTCCTGATCCAATACTTTTCCGTTTAGATCAGGCATCCTCAAACTGCGGCCTTCCAGCTGTTGTAAAACGACAACTCCCACAATGCCCTGCTGTAGGCTGATACCTGTAGGCTGTTCGGCTATGCTGGGAGTTGTAGTTTTGCAACAGCTGGAGGGCCGCAGTTTGAGGATGCCTGGTTTAGAGCGTCGGAGATGAATTGTCTCTTCCGACGTTAACCCTCCATGGTATGAAATAATAGAACGAATCAACCAGTGAGAAAATAATGCAGATTGATATCGACCAATAAATTACGTAAAACAAAAATAACCTCCATCCTCCGCACCGCTTCTCCCCGGATTGTCGCCAGCTTGTTTGTGTTACTGTAATTACATGGTAACAGGCAGGAACATTGCCCTGAACGCGAAGCTTTACAAGCCGCATCCAATCTGCATGCCCCCATAGGTTTACTAGGGCCGCCATGTGCCCAGCTGTTAGATATACCCATTATCTTGGCAGAGGAGACCACAAATCAAAGTGACAGACCAATCAACAGCCCTGGGGATCCGATCGCCGACCTCTCACTCAGCCACCCACACACAGAATGTATTTTACAAAAAGAAATCCCTTCCAATTTTTTATTTTTTTTGTGATTTTGTTGCTCCATTTTAATATAAATGGATGATGGGGGTTGTTATGAAGCCGAATTTCTCCCGTCGCCTTCCCCTGCCTACCCATACTTGTGTTATTTAGCCGCCTTTGTTCTTTGCCGGAACATTCAGCCACCTCCTAATAGTCCCTTTAAGGGGGGATGATGAATGCATAAAGTGTCTATTGATCAGTGCAGTGATTGATTACAGGACCCTTCTGACAGATGACTACAACACAACAACTGCCAATATGGGGGCACGTGCGTTAAGCCTCTCTCGCCCCGCTGCCTAATACTATCTGACCCGCCGGGCCGTAGGGTAACTCCCTCATCTCGGCACCTAGGAAGGACCCTCTCCGCTCCCTGTCGAATAATTCATCGCCAACTTAAGATGCTCCGACATGGAAAAATTGGAGATGGGGAAATATGATGGATTATAGCTTGAAAGGAGTCGACTCTCGGAGGTTAAATTGATCCCCGGGAAAATGGTTTTGTCTGGTGTGAGAAATGGTCAGAAATTTTCGCAGGATTTTTCTTTTTTTTTTTTTTTTTGCGAGTCGAGATCTTGGAAATAATTCTCCTTTTTAGATGGTGGTATGTTAACCATGAATGTGCCCTTTAAAAGTGGTGTTAGATAGTGTCTGCGGGGGATTATACACTAAGACTCACCATGACGACCAGAGGGGCGCTTCTGTATACATTTTCAAATATTAGAATCGGTACTAACAATAATTATGAAAGATTGCAAGAGTGTTATATCGTTTTTGGCCTCTTGGAGCGCTGTTGCAAAAATGAGGTGTTGCAATTAGGCAGACAGCCGGTAGGGAGGTGCACAGTTCTGTACGCATGGTCCATAGGCAGTGTGTGCCTTCACATGGAGATATTTTGCATGCCATTTCTAGACGATATCATGGCCAAAAATAATACATTTTTAGGTTTTTTTACCTGTACCCTGACCGGTTGTGTGACGTGTCGCCCTTGATGACTATTACAGACTTTTGAGAAGGAGCAGTAGGTTCCCATAGGTGCACTTGGCCTGCATTGTTTGATTATACACTTAGACCTTTTTTGACAATCCAGATCATTCCAGCATCATGGATGATGAGACCCCCACTGACCGCTAACATGAAGGACCCTCTGTGTGCCGTGCCACTTCGTCTCTGAGCAGTGGTGAGTGATCAGGGGTGGCTTCAGCACCAGGAATCCCTTTGATCAGAGATGTTCAACCTGCAGCTTTTGTAAAACTACAACACCTATCATGCCCTGCTGTAGGCTCTCTAGGCATGCTGGGAGTTGTAGTTTTGCAGCAGCTGGAGGGACGCAGTTTGGGCATCCCTGCCTTTGATCAAATGTCTGACATGTCCCTATGAAGTGTCAAAAGTCTTATTTATTTATTTTTGTAACTAATTTTTATACTCTTTAACATAACCATATGGAATGAGTGAAGTTCTGCGCTCAGTGTCAGCCAGCTGCAGCAAAAGCTACATTTATGAGCGATATCGGTCCAGTGCGGTACACTGTGACCTGAAACGCGTGGACAGGTAGAAAAATATTTCATGTAAAAAATAAAGGATTCTCTCACTGATCTTCACAATCTGCCGAAATTTGGCGATGATGGGGGATAAACAGCAGCAGGAGCTGTAATCGCCTGTCGGCGGAAATCACGCAGAGGAGGCGCTCTTATAGAGGACTGCCTCTGGCTCTGCTAATTGTAGTAACCATAGGTCTACCTGAAAGCTTCCAGGCTCTAAGGCAGAAATCAGCCTCCAGCACTCCAGCTGTTCTGAAACTACGACTCCCAGAATCCTTCTTTCACTTTCACGGGAGTTACAAGAACAGCCAAGAAAGTCTGCATGCTGGGGGTTGTAGTTTCACAGCAGCTAGAGTAGTGAAGGTTGCTGATCCCAGGCACAATCGATAACAGAACCCCCCGCCCCTCCGGATTGGACAGCTGATGCCCCTCTGCCTCTGACGGAGCTGTATCTGAGCACCGTATGACGGTACTTACTGCATGGCACTACTAGTAAGTACAGTATCGTACAGTATGATGGTCGCAGCACGGATATACTTTTCATCAAGGCATCAATGTCTATTATTTGGGCACCGTACTATATGGCGGGTTGTATGGTTATTTGTACAATATATGACAGTACAATATTTGGGGGCGGGGGACCATCTAATGTAACAGCTTTACATTGGATGCATCCTTTTTGCCTATTTTCAGTAAAATTGGCGGCGTGCCTATAGAACAGGGCACCCGATCCCAACAATCATATTGGGTGCTGTAGCTTGCTCATGCCACCCATTGTAAGAGAGATTTGAGACCCTCAAAAGTAGACGTCCCCTCACCCCGTATGGCGCTCGCTAGGTTAAATGTCCGGAGCGGTTAATGTATAGTGTGCTCCTGTATACTGACAAAGGAGGCGACGCGGTGACTGACGGCTGAATGAGACGTCGTCGTGTCTCGCTCCCGCCCCACATCATCTCATCTATTATCCCGATTTCTCCGGCGTGAAGGGCCATTTATCTGTCCGTCCACTTGAAGAGCCGACCGGAAATTAAAGAAAACAATAAATACTTGTAGACGGTGTCTTTTGCATATAAACCGCGGTTGGCGGTGACGGTGCGTCTGATTTGTCGCAGACCGTATATACCCGCCATGTACTGATGCTGAGGAGTGAAGCAAGAAGAGCGCCAGGAAACAGAAGTCTTTGAGGAGTCCTCTTCTACCTGGGCATTTGTGGTTGTATCTTGGGAAAGCTGGGTGGTGTCCAGGGTGACCTACCTTCTGGGGTGCTTAGTAGGAGTGGAGGCTCAGGTGGTTGATAACCTAAGAGTGAGGGTAAGTGTGTCCTGAGAGAGGAGCCGAAGGTGGTCAGACCATGTTCCGGAGAGAGTCGGGGGTCGGAAGTGTCGAAGAAGCAGAAGCTGGTGCAAGCTGCGGTTAGATACAGCAGATTAGCAGCACAGTATCACACAGGATTAGATACAGCGGATCAGCAGCACAGTATCACACAGGATTAGATACAGCGGATCAGCAGCACAGTATCACACAGGATTAGATACAGCGGATCAGCAGCACAGTATCACACAGGATTAGATACAGCGGATCAGCAGCACAGTATCACACATGGTTATACATAGCAGGTCAGTAGCACAGTGTCACAAAAGGTTAGATACAGCAGGTCAGCAGCACAGTATCACACCGGATGAGATACAGTGGATCAGCGGCACAGTATCACACAGGATTAGATACAGCAGGTCAGCAGCACAGTATCACACAGGATTAGATACAGCAGGTCAGCAGCACAGTATCACACAGGATTAGATACAGCAGGTCAGCAGTACAGTATCACACAGGATTAGATACAGCAGGTCAGCAGTACAGTATCACACAGGATTAGATACATCGGGTCAGCAGCACAGTATCACACATGGTTGGATACAGAAGGTTAGCAGCACAGTATCACACATGGTTGGATACAGCAGGTCAGCAGCACAGTATCACACATGGTTGGATACAGGAGGTCAGCAGCACAGTATCACACAGGATTAGATACAGCAGGTCAGCAGCACAGTATCACACAGGATTAGATGCAGCAGGTCAGCAGCACAGTATCGCACAGAATTAGATACAGCGGGTCAGCATCACAGTATCACACAGAATTAGATACAGCGGGTCAGCATCACAGTATCACACATGGTTGGATACAGCGGGTCAGCATCACAGTATCACACAGGATAAGATACAGCAGGTCAGCAGCACAGTATCACACAGGATTAGCTTCAGCAGGTCAGCAGCACAGTATCGCACAGAATTAGATACAGCAGGTCAGCATCACAGTATCACACAGAATTAGATACAGCGGGTCAGCATCACAGTATCACACAGGATAAGATACAGCGGGTTAACAGCACAGCATCACACAGGTCTAGATACATAGGGTCAATATCACAGTATCAGACAAGATTAGATACAGCAGGCCAGCAGCACAGTATCACACAGGATTAGATACAGCAGGTCAGTAGCACAGTATCACACTGGATTAGATACAGCGGGTCAGCAGCACAGTATCACAGAGGATTAGATACAGCAGGTCGGCAGCACAGTATCACACAAAATTAGCAGCACAGGTACCTCAGGTGGTAGCTTTGGCATATTCTATGGTTGGCGGGTCCTGTTGAAATCGGCAGGTGTGGCTGACCTTCCCCTAATGTGTCCGCCATCTTCAGGGAGATCTCTGTGAAGACCATTGTTGCAGCAGTAATGGCTGCCATATTGGATACTACTTTCCCCGAAACACAGAAAACCAAGATATTGTGAATATCCAGACCCTTCCCAGATGAGGGGCACTCGGGTACCACTATTTTTAGGGGCTGTTCCTCATAATGTGACCCTCCCCCACCAGTCTATATGTCCCTGTAACCAGGGTACTGTGCTGGAGAATCCGGGATTAATGAATTAAAGATCATCTAAATTCTTCTGAAATACTTAAGATGTGAACCATCTGTAGGAGGATGGAGGACAGATTACACTTAACCTTCTTCTAGGATGGAGATTACCATGAGAAGCGCTATTGTAATTAAGACGGGGCAGATGTTCTTGGCTCTCGTTAGTTCTCCGCAGTCATACGGCAAATCTCTTCTTGGAAACATAAGGAGCGTCTCCGGCTAAGTTTAGAGTGTCATTTGGAAATGTAACTTCTTGTGTTGTCCACTTCTATTGATTCTCAGTTGGAGCTGTCTGTGGGAAAGCTGGGTGGTAACTAATAGAACTTCTACTGCAGAGGGCACCCAGCTTTCCCACACCCCTGAACATCTAATCAGCCTGCCTATAGTCAATGATATTGAAACGTTTTACTGAAAAGTGAGCAAATTTTCTTTTCAAGTCTCTGAATAAACCCTGTGACAGTATGCCCGCCCCTTTAACAGTAACCTCCACAGAGGCCTGTCCACCTAACAGTGACCTCCACAGCATCCCACCTCCTTAACGGTGACCTCCACAGAGGCCTGTCCACCTTAACAGTGACCTCCACAGCAGCCTGCCTCCTTACTTGTAACCTCCATAGAGGCTAGCCCCCTTAAAAGTGACCTCCACAGCATCCCACCTCCTTAAGTGACCTCCACAGCACCCTGCTTCCTTAACTGTGACTTCCACAGCATCCCACCTCCTTAACAGTGACCTCCACAGCGGCCTACCCCCTTAACTGTGACCTCTAAAGCACCCCGCCTCCTTAACAATGACCTCCACAGCGGCCTGCCCCCTTAACTGTGACCTCTAAAGCACCCCGCCTCCTTAACAGTGACCTCCACAGCGGCTTACCCCTTAACTGTGACCTCCATAGCATCCCACCTCCTTAACAGTAACCTCCACAGCAGCTTACCCCCTTAACTGTGACCTCTAAAGCACCCCGCCTCCTTAACAATGACCTCCACAGCGGCCTGCCCCCTTAACTGTGACCTCCACAGCATCCCACCTCCTTAACAGTGACCTCCACAGTGCCCTGCCCCCTTAAAGGTGACCTATAGCACAACAAAAAAATGGCCGGGTTATTATGGAAACTTGGTGTAAAACTGTGTATGTCAAGACTGAGGGACATGCAAGCTACTATTGGCCAATAAGGGTCATGTGATGGTGCCATATTTGCATTTTTGGGTATATCTCAAGAATAGTAAGTCCTAGAGAGACTGCCGCACCCTCTCCCTTTGATTGACAGGGCCAGGCAATGTACACGTACGTCATCACCCCTGGCCTAATGCACCGGGTGTGGCAGTGGCAGAGAGAGAGCAGAGCCTCTAGGTGTAACGGCAACGCCCCCGTTGCTCCTAAATGCTAATTTGCATATAGTAAAACTTTATTTTTCTCAGCAATGCGGGCAAATATGAACATGGGACCAACACAGATATTTCCAGCTGCCAAGTGCACATGTAACAGGTCAGTGAGTGTCATAGGGACAGAACTGCTGACAGATGCCCTTTAACTGTCCGACAGCGGGACTCAATGACCGGTACAGTTTGCCCCTGTATACTCACAAAGAGCCCCCCCCCCCACGTTATCTCATCTATTATGCTGATTTTGTAGGTGTAAAGGGCCATAAGCGGTACTTGCTGAAACTGGAATACCCCTTTATTAGTTTGGGCCTTTAATGAGTTCCTGTTCCCTGTGGTTAGTTGCTTGGTCACATTTGTTTGCTTGCGTCGCCCTTGGATATGTCGCGCAGCTGATCAGAGAAGGACATTTATGCTGTGTGCAGGAGAACAACCACAAATCACCCGTCTGCCCTCCCTCCCAGCATATTGCAAAGTGTGATCCTATTTTACGGTCTTTGGAGACATGTCCACAGATTAAGGTCTGCACAATCTTTCGCAAAAACTTAAAAAATTATTTTTTAAATAATTTTTTTCAAAAATTAGTTTACTGTTTGACTGTTATCTATGGGGGTTGTCCCATTTAGGAATTTATGGTATATTGTCATAAATGTCCGATAGGTGCGGGCCCCATATCTGGGACCTGCTTGTATTTTCTTTTCAAAAACAGGGCCCCAAAGTAAATAGGGAGCAAGCTTCGCATGCACGGGCACCCCTCCATTCACTGCTGTGGGACTTACAAAGATAGCCGAGCGCTAAGTCCTATAGGGGTGAATGGAGAAGTCGCTGTGCTCTCTGTTCATGTCGGGCCCCATTCTTTAGATAGGAGCAGGTCCTAGAGGTGGGACCTGCACACATCAATGTGCTATAAGTGTCCACATAGTGTCCCCTTTAATACTACTAGAAATGTATGTTAATTAAAGAAACACTCCAAGTAAAGCTTACTTATACAGTGTTATGCCTAGTGCAGGGTCTGAGGGGGCGGAGCGTCACATAGTAGTTCTCTCATTAGTGTACTTGCTCCACCCCCAAGGACCAAAGTTTTATAAAAACGGACTAAAAGAAAATATGTCTGTCGCTCATGCACTTCCCAGATTTGTGGTGGCCCCAACGCTACGCTAGGTCCTCCAGACACCATTGAGGTGTCACCACGTGTTGCTGCTCTCTGGAGGGGATGATAAGGCGTGGTGTAACTCAATGGGAGATAAGTCCAGAGTGTCAGGGTGCAGTAACCAGGGTGCTTCTTTACTGGAGGAATTTGTGTGCAAAACAATTCAGGCAGTGCACTGGGCTGGCTTCTCCAGTATCCTCATGGGCAGAAGACGGTTCTGTACTGAGCAAAGGCCTGAGCTATCTCTCTCTTTTCTTTCTCTCTCTCTCTCCCTCTCTCTCTCTCTCTCTCTTAGAAGGCTGGCTCCCTGGACCAAAGGCTGGTGGTCCAGGGTCTGAGGCTTAGGGTACTTTCACACTAGCGTTATTCTTTTCCGGTATTGAAATCCGGTAAAGGGTCTCAATACTCGAAAAAAAAACTTACGTTTTGTCCCAATGCATTCTAAATAGAAAGCAGTCCATTCAGTATGCATCAGGATGTCTTTTGTTCCATCCCTTGTATGGTAATTGACCGGACAAAATACGGCAGCTTGAGGCGGTATTTTTTTCCGGGCAAAATTCCGGAACACTACCGGACTTGCTGGATCCGGTATTAATTTACATTGTGATGTATTAATGCCGAATCTGGTACCAAGTGTTCCGGGAATTGCCGCATCGCCAGATACGGTTTTCCTGTCTGCGCATGCGCAGTTCTTTCTAGCTTTGAAAAAATTAAATACCGGATACGTTATTCCGGATGATACTGGAAAGACAGATCTGGTATTTTAATGAATAAGTCTAACAGATCTGGATCTGGATCTGTTTGCATACAGATTTCCGGATCCGGCAGGCAGTTCCGGCAACGCTAGTGTGAAAGTACGCTTAGTTGTTCAGCTGGCTCCCTGGTCAAAAAGCTGGTGACCCAGAGTCTGTGGTAGAGTATCTCTGTCTCAGTCTGTCAGAGTCTCCCATACTGAGCACTGATCCCTACCTGCAGACAGCTGGGGCTTTGACTGCTCTCCGTACATAGGTTCTAGCTGAACTAGAGCCTTCTAGTCGGAGGGAATGGAGTGGAGAAGCACAGCATAAACAGAAACATTGTTACAATTTCTGTCTGTCATAGACTTGTATGGAGTTTTAATGCAAGTCTTTTTTTAAATGACTAAGCACTTATACCAGACACATACAAGTCTCCAGGCATAAACAACAGAGCTAAACCAGATAGTCAGAAGCTCTATATGTCTGTTTTTTGTTTTTTTCATTCAAAACTCTGCATAGTTAAAAAGTCATAAAGTCTCTGCGCATTAGTTGGCAGTGCATTAACTTCCACAGTGCAGTGCTCTATAGTGCAATAACAGTGCAAATGAATAGGATATATTACAATAAACATATAAATGCAGTTACATAGTAGCATAGTTTATAAGGCTGTCTGTCCATCCAGTTCTGCCTGTTTCCTGCAAGTTGATCCAGAGGAAGGCAAAAAAAAACTGTGAGGTAGAAGCCAATTTTCCTCAACAATGTAAAACAGTATAATGCACACAACAGCATAAATGACAGTGCAGGTTAACCCTTCAAAGTGCAATAAAGTAGGGAGTTGATGGTTTTGCATAGTAGCAATAGGGGCAAATCTCCATAGTACAAAGTGTCCTTGCTCCAGGGCACTACACTCACAGCAACAAATCAGAGGACAGCCTTCATTTCTTAAAGGTGAAATATCAAATGAAAGCTGCACTGTGATTGGTTGCTATAGCCAACAAGCTGCTCCGTGGTTGGTCTTAAATCACCTGTAATTTGGAATGTTTTTTGAAGTGTAACTGTCAATTTTTTTTTTTATTTTGTAATGTATAGCGGCAGTGATACTTACCATTTTTGTAATATACTTTAATTACTGAAATTGTACATTTCTATGAGAAAAATAGCTGTAAAGTGGCCCATTTTGAGCTTTAGCAACGCTCCTCTGTTAACATAACACAGTCAGTGTGGAGCGCGTCTTCACTGTTATGTAAACAGAGGACAGAGGAGCGTTGCTAAGGCTCAAAATGGGTCACTTTACAGCTATTTTTCTCATAGAAATGTACAATTTCAGTAATTAAAGTGTATTACAAAAATGGTTAGTATCACTGCCCCTATACATTACATAAATAAAATGGGCAGTGTTAGTAAATCTCATGACTGTCTGGGTAAACCGGAAAAAATGATGAAGGAATCTGAAGGAGTTGATACTTTAGCACCATTCCCTTGATTTAAAGGGACCTTCCGTCAGAATAGACTATGTCTTTGCATTGTTTAGGCTCACTAATGACGTTAAAGTAGTAGGGACAATTGCCTCAATAACTGCCCCCTGAACTGATCAGTCGCGTCTACTAATGCCCATATGTCATCGCCCCTCCTCCAACAATAAGCCCTCCTGGCCGATCAGTGGTGCGGGATCATGTGATCATGCCTTATGTGTAATTTAAAGGGGTTGTTCGGGGATATTTGGCCTGGAAGCTTGCGCTCAGATTTGACTGCTTCAAACAGTCCCATTACCTTTTATGGATTTTTGGCCCAGAATGGGCATTTGGGGCCCCTCATTTTGGGTAACCGTGTAGGTCCCAGACAGTTCTAGAGGACCGGTCTATTTTCCCAACATGTGTTTTAGTAAATGCTTGTATTACTCATGAAATACATTGATTCTATAGATGCCAACTCAATTCAGTTAATTTAAGCCCTGCCCCTTAATCGCCCACAAACAGCCCAATTTGGGATAAAATACCTCAAATTCATAATATGCCCCCTTCCCGCTCATTTCCCACCTCTCTTTGCAATTCTGGAGCATCTTTACTTAGAACACTGCGTTGTTCTGTTCCTTTCTTATTACTCTAGAAAATGTATGAATAGGTTGATGATTACACGTGACGTTAACATTCTTCGTACACAGTCTGACACTGTCAACACTGAGTTAGGAACACCCTTCTAACTCGTAACACCTAATTAATTTAATTTTACATTTCTAGGAGCAATAACAGAGGAACAACACAACACAGAATTGTAAGAAAAGATGCTCTGGAATTGTTACATGATGAGGAAGGCAGACATTCACTAAATTCAGGAGAGGTGACTGTTCCTATTTAACAGATCATAAAAGTAAAAAAAAAAAACATAAATGTAAAATCTGATTAAACATGCTAATATTAAGTTTTGCTGAAATTCAACATAAGACAAGAAATCAAAAGCACAGTAACCGTTTTTATGTACATGCCTCCTTGTGTCTTTCCTCCCGTGATGTGAGACCGCTTCTGTTACTGAAGCTAAACAATCAATTACCGAGAGGGGGAACCGAACTTAAACAATTTCTCTTAACCTTTCATGACCTTCTGGTATCATCTAGAGGAGCATCCACTTCTTCCAACAAAAGGCTTCTCAATAGCCCCAATCTGTTGGAAGAGTCGGGACTATAACGATGAACTTGACAGTCTGTAGGATCGAAAAAGAGACTGTTCATAAGAGGGGAATCAATTAGACTGCAGCGTGTCACCCTCTAGATATTGAGGGGATAAGAGGATTTTCTTACTATTTTCTCATTCCATGTAGAAAAATCTAATTAATACTGCCGGATGAGATGAGCAGTGGCATGACGTCACTGCTGTCGAGCTGCGTTCAGTCTTCTCTACTGGAAGCACTCTACCGATCCTGAACATCCAAGTCATAGATGTCCACATGACCATATGGTCCATTCACACGTCCGCAGGTGTTTTGCGGTCCGCAAAATTGTAGAGCGCAAAACACCGACGCCGCACATGGCCGGCACTAATAGAGAAGTCCTACTCTTGTCCGCAGCTGCGGACAAGAATAGGACATGCTCTATTTGCGGAGCTGCAGACCATTCCATCCGCTTAGAGAATTAATGCGGCCGCACCCATTCCGCACAATTGCAACCCTAGTGCTAAACATGCCATTACCTAATGTATGATCCAGCTCCAAACCTGTATGGCAGCACATGGACTACAAAACCATGGCCCTTTAGTGTACCTCCTTTTGCCTTTGTATAAAATCAGAGGCATATATAGTATTATAATGTCTTTGGTACTGAAAGGTGTTTATATCTTACCCAGATGGGTGGGATGAAAGGAATCCAGAAGGCTGTATGATTTCAGTAAAGTATTGTTTGCTGATACTGGTTTATTCAGACTTAATGGATGTGCTGGATTTTTTTCTTTCAATAGTAAATAGGATTGATAGAGGGACATACCATTCCACCCCTTTCCAGTACAGCTATTTCCCCTAGCCTGAGGTGTTCTGAGATGTAGTCGCTGGGAAATATATAGAGACAGTCTCTATACAGTCTAGGTCAGAGCCTTGAAGCTAGTAGACCTGTAACCTCGGAACGCCTGATCTCTTTGTGTTCTGTACCTAGCTGAGGTAAGTACTTACTGTTTAGTAAGTGCCCAGAAGGGCAAGGTCTTTAATTTTGTCATTTGTGTTTTTTTTTGGTGTCATGGCTACACCCAAATGATTGGACAACTTGGTTGTCCTGTATTATCATGGGTGCTAAATAAACTGAAGTGGACTTTTAAGACTGCTGGGTCAAGTGAAGTCTGTTGCCGAGGCCCTGTTCACACATGCAGATCCCTACAATAGGTACAGTAGGGCCCCATAGACTTCTACATGTACGGTATTATGTGTTACGTGTTAGTCGTGTGTGTGAGGCCTGAGGAGAATAAGTGTCCGCGTGTCGCTCTTCCATCATGCCGATAAATTGATGCGGAATACATTTAGATTCTCGCTTCAGTAAGTGAGATTTATTACCCCTATAAATTGCCTCTGGCATCGTAGAACGGGGAATATTCATAATTTCTGACACGGGCGACATCCGTTTTGACAAACTCTCCAAAGTCTTGTTTTTTTTAATAATGATTCCCCCCCCCCCCCCCTTTATGCCTTTATTACTCTCTCCATGTGACCATCCTGAGAATTTTCTCAAAGATTATAAATTTCCACTGCCCTGATCCGGCAGATGTTGACCCCGTTCCTCTCTTCGATTGGTCCCCGGTGACGGAAAGCTATTGATTTTTGAAGCGGTCTCTTTGGTCGGATTAACAAGGTGATAAATGGCTTGCCATTGATTTTCTCTTAATTGACAATTTGGTGAACCTGTTTTAAAATCCCAAGGTTTGTTCTGGGGGCTAAGTATTTGCAAGTAATTTATAGCCGGCCTGGTCTAACGTCTCTTTGGATACAGTAGCCATGACATGTTCACTGTACAGGGATGTGCTTGTAGCGCAGACGATGCTCGAAGCCAATAGATGGCAGTGCAAGCATTATTATAGTGGAGGCTGTGGCTGGGGATGTACTCGGAGAAACCCTACTGAAGACCTTCTTGGAATTCTAAAATAAACCCTGCAAATTCTAATAGAGTATGTGCAAAGTGAATTAACAAAATATTCATTGTGACCACCATTTGCCTTCAGAGAAGCATCAGTTCTTCTTGGTACACCTGCACAATTTGTGGGGAGCTTAGATGGAAGGTTGTTCCAAACATCTTGGAGAACTAACCACAGATCTTCTGTTCACATAGACTTCTGTCTCCTCATGTAATCCCGAACAGACTCAATGATGTTGAGATCAGGGCTCTCTGGAGGCTATGTCTTCACCTCCTTGTTCTGTTTCTTCTTCTGAAGATCGTTCTTGATGACATTGGCTGTATTTTTGGGGTTGTTGTCCTTCTGCAGAATAAATTTGGAGCCAATCAGACACCTCCCTGATGAATAAGTATCCACCTGTATTCTTCAACATAGAGGACAGGACACCATTAATCCTGACTAAATCCCAAACTCCCATTTGCTGAAATGCAGCCCCAAACGTACAAGGAACCTCCACTGTGCTTCACTATTGCATGCAGACCCTAATTATTGTACCTATGTTTTCGTGTATAGTCAGAGGTATGATTTTTTTGGCCGCATTGCTTCCATGAAGGCCACTTCTGGCCAGACTTCGTAGAACAGTAGATGGGTGTACATAGGACCCATAGGTTTATGCCAGTTCTGAGCTGATGGCACTACTGAACATCTTCCAATTTCAAAGGGAAGCAAGTAGGATATGTCTTTCCTCTGCTGCACCATAGATCTACCAGGTCATCTAGTCCACTGCTGGACATCTACCAGGTCTACCAGGACATCTAGTCCACTACTGACTGAAGCCCTACCATCTCCTTTAAAAGGTTTCTTGCCAAAGCTGTCTCTTCGTCCTCGATGACGATGAGTCCTAAAGTTGTCACATTATAACAGGGTCTGCACAAAGCAGGAGTAGTAGTGTCCTTGTTACGTTTGGGCACAAAGGCTGGGAGTAACCAGCCCTCCATGTGGAACCCGGCAATCCAGAAGGTTTTTCTGGAGGCCTCACAGGAGTTCTGGGAGAGTTGGAACTTATGTTTACACACCCTTAAATAAATCTAAAGACAGTCGGTGACAAGACAAAGCTTTTTCAATTAAAACGGTTGGCCTGTTGTTGGGCATCAAAAACAAGAGCTGAACGTGTTCAACAAAAAGCCTCATTATACCCCTGCTGAGGCAACGCAGATGCTCCAGAGGTCCTCCACTTGTTTACAAGCTGCCAGTGATGACCTGTCCTGGCTTCATGTGACCACTGCAGCCAATAAGTGGCCTCAGTGGTTACATACCACTTGCCCAGTAAGCAGGTATTATATGCCCATGGGGGCATATCCTGGTTGGTTGGGAGGATCACATGACAGCAGGTTTTATTACTTTTTGATGCTAGAGACATCCTTGGTATACAACGTGCCCTGAAATGTTGGAGAAGCCATTCAGTGGGTTTGATACCACCCTCTAGTGTACTGTCAGGGTAAGGCAGAATTAGTTGTATAATATTAACATTATTATATAACAATTTTTTTAATTATTTTTGTCCTGTGGCTATACACTATGCATGCTGTATCTTCCCAATAATGTCGAGCTATCACAACCCTCCCAATATCAAATTCATTTTGAAAGCGTTTGACCTCGAGCGCACTACGGTCTTGCCCATGAAATGATTCCCATTTACCAGCTCTAGATCTGACCTCCAGTCACATCCGTATCCAAGCTTGGAAAGGCCCTGATATACGGCAGCGTCTAATCTCGTGTTCATGACCTCTCCTGCAAGCTTATAAAGGAGAATAAAGAGAAGAGGAGGTCACGGGGCTGACAAATTGTCCCATTTCCTGGAGGTCCATCGATCCAGACCACTGCTTTTGTTCCCCGCTCCTGCCACTGGTTACTGCTACTGGTAGTTGGGTAAGGTCTTCAGTGCAATCTATAGGAAATATGTTGCCTATGGAGAAACGTAACTGTCTTGGCTCCTTCCCAAAGGGTTTCCACTGGGTAAAATAATTCAACTGGTAGCTCCCTCACTATTGCAAAACTAAAACTCCCAGCTTCCAAAGCATGCTGAGAGCTGTAGTTTTGCAACGGTTAAGGAGTCACTGGTTGAAGGACACTGAGTTACCCCATCTTTATAGCAGATCACTATGGTCCTACTACCAACATATGAATACTGGCCAACTCGAACCAACATCGCTCTGCTAGGGTCAACTTATATAGCAAGTTGTACTACATGGAAGGGATGTAATAGAAAAGTCACAGCATCTACATCTCTTACCTTCTCTATTCTCCATCATCACCTTGCCATCAATTGGTGTAGCCCCATGCACCTCCCATGAGGACCAGCTCATAGGAAATCCTGCTCATGGTGCAACCAGTAGTGGCCCTGATCACTTCCCATGTCCTGACCTTATTCTAATCTCTGGCTGCCATAATCTATGGCTGTAAACCATCTCCAACACCTGGCCGCATATGATCCTGCCTGAAGACTGCTTCCCCCTGCCACTATTGGTAACTGTCCTGTGACCTGGAGATTCCCACTGGGAAGGACAAAACCTCATGGCCGGGGGTTAAGGTTGAAGGACAGATTATCCCATCGGCTGTGCTCCAGTAAAATTCCCAACCTGAAGATGTCTACTTCCATTTTCACTTGCATCTGTTTTCTGATCTGACTAATAGAGGCAGCACCCCCCATAGCGATCCATTAGATCATTCTGGAGAAAAAGTACTTTTAATCCATATGCAAATGAACAGTTAGGTGCATCAAGGGTGGGCCAAAGCCCCTCTCTTTCCTACGTAAGATCATCTTGCCTGGCCCTGCTAATCAATAAAGAGCCGGAGGATGGGCAGAGGAAGCAGGAAGAGCATCAGCCCTACGTGGTGCCTGGTTTAACAGTGAATTTCCTCTTAAAGGGGCTGGCCAGAATTCTGCAAGTGATGGCCTATTCCAGGGATGCCCAACCTGCAGCCCTCCAGCTGTTGCAAAACTACAACTCCCAGCATGTCCTGATAGCTGTAGGCTGCCCAGGCATGATGGAAGTTGTAGTTTTGCAACAGCTGGAGGGCCGCAGGTTGGGCATCCCTGCATATACTATCTGATTGGCGACATTCCGACATTGAAGTGAATAGGAGCAGCGCTGCAGTAACCAGTTCTGTCCACTACACAATGGATGGAGCTGTGAAGTTCTGCTCACCGGAACCAATCGGAAACAGCTGATCGATGTGGGTGCGGGGTGTTGTACTGCCGCTGATCAGGTAGCAATGGTTTATCTCTTATATGGGCTGAATTTTTTGCAGTGTTGTCACCGATTGTCTAAGACTTCTGAATGGCAAAACCTGCTTAATGCTATAACACTGCGCATGATAAAGTACTCTTGTTGGGGGGGGGGGGGGGGGTAGAAAGAATCCAGGAAACCTTGGTTTTTTCAACAAAGTGTAGTTTGCTGAGGCACGTTTCTTTAAAGTGTTTTATGGGCCTGGATTTTTATGGAATGGTGGGTAGGATGGTAGAGGGACCTGCCATTCCCTCCCACTTCAGTACATTTCTCCTAGCCTGAGATGTAGCTGCTGAACTTATTACTGTAGGGATAAACACAAGCCTCAAAAGCTCATTCAGTGGCAGTGCCTGGAAGCTGCATGACCTGTGGTTTCTGTATAAAGCATGATCCCCCTGTGTTTGGATCTGAAGTACATAGGTGAGGTAACGTAATGTATAGTTAGCGCCCAGACGGGCAAGGTGATTTTGTGATGTCATGCATATGTAGATGCGTAAAAGTGACTGATGATCTTGCATACCAGTGTCTGGATGGAAAATAAAAGCTATCTGGACCTCCTGTCATTGCCGACCCCACCACAAGCACATGGACCCGCAACACATGCTATATCCTTTCTATTCAGGAACATGGAACATCTGGATGACGGATCTAAGGTGGAACATTTCTCACGAGGAAGCCACATTGGTAATGCTGGTTAGCCATGATGGATACTTCTCCACTGCCCAGCCGGCCACCCTGTGCTCTTATTGACTATGGGGTAGGTAATTCATTACACCCCAGTCTCCTCCGTGGTCACTTACCATCCATTCTGCCACTTTTCTGCAAAGTCTGACGAATCAATTCTCATTCACAGACCTCTCTTCATTTCCCTGTTCTGTTGTAGTTTTGGAGGCTTTGAGGACTAATCCTCTCGGGAAGTAATAAAAATTTTTTAATCCTGTGTTTAAAATATGAGATTTACTTGTCAAAATCCTGGTCTGCAAAAAGTATTATCATATCAGCGGAGATGCGGGCGAGCCTGCGCCATCCAGGCCGAGGCTTCCACTAATACTGCTGTCACTCCGAGATGTCCGGGCAGAACTTAAACTGCCTTCAATCATCTTTCTAGTCGTAAGGCCAGCGATTAATAGAAGCATTGTGCTGGGTTTACTACCTAAGTACCTGCTGTGTATACAGAAGCGACATGTAATATTGCTTCATCCCCCCTCCCCCTCGGATTATTATAACCGTATTATAATGTTATAGCTGTACAGCTGCTATTTCAGCAGTAATATGAACCGACCGCTGGGACCCTGATTGATCCCGAGAACGGGGACCATGTACTCCCTGCAGCCCCCCTGAAATGAACGGAACGGCTGGTTGGGCATGCATGTGGCCACTCCATTCATTTCTATGGGAATTCCGGAGCTAGGGGAGCACTGTACTGGGCTATCTCCAGAACTCCCATAGAAATGAATGGGACTCGCCACTCCATTCATTTCAGGGGATTAACGGTAGGACCCCCACCGATCTAATGGCTATCCCTTTCCGGTGGATAGGGGATAACTTCAAGCAACGGAATACCCTTTTAACATATAGGCAATGAGTGCAGCGGCATAGGGTTCCACTAGGGGGCACCTTAAAAGTTGTTTCCTATTGTATAGTAGATTGTATGTAAAGGCTCCCATACACATTAGATTACCATTGGAGGAACTGGCCAATTCCAACGGGATCCGACGGTGGAATATACAGGGGTCTTCCAACTCCAATCAGATGTCATGGGAGAAAAAGGAACGGGAACGTTAAATTTCAGTGTGCAATCTTTTTTTTCTATCAAGAGATAAGCTGCCGCTAGAGGCATCTGCCAGCTACCTTCTGAAAACACATGCACACTCAGCTGAACGAGCATGCATGTGTATTGGGGTCAATCAGCTATGGAAGATGGAAGGCTTAAAGGGGTTTTCCAGGCATTTGATATCCTCAGGATAGGTCATAGTTCATCCATATCTGATTAGTGGGGGATGGACTCCCGGTACCCCAGCGATCAGCAGTGAGCATTAGGACAGTGACGTCACATTCATCGGTCACATGACCTTGGCGCAGTTCAATCCCATTCCAGTGAAAGGGCCCAAGCTGCAATACCAAAGACAGCCACTATTCAATGGACAGCGCTGTGTTTGGTGAGCTGTAAGGAGGCCTCAGCGCTCACCGGAGCCCTGCAGACTCTTCATACAGCTGGTCGGCGGAGGGTGCCAGGACCCTTGCTGAGATCCTAAAAGAGGGGCCTCTCTATATTAACCCAGAATTCCCTAATAGGGTATCTGATTTTTTTTTTTAAACTAGACAACCCCTTTAAATTGCTGATTCATGGGCTGCGTATGGTATTGCAATTCAGAATTTGAAAAAAAAACATGGATACCTTCTTCCAAAAACAGTGCCACACCTGTACACAGGCGGCATGTGGTATTGTAGCTAAGCATCATACACTTATCTTAAAGGGGTTTTCCGGTTTGCATTAGCATCCTTTACAATAATAATTTATGAAAGTAGCTGTAATTTCGTAATGTATTTCTTTTACCTTAATTGCTTTTATCGCCCGTTCTGGGCTGTGGTCACATGACCATGTCCATGCAGCTCTTTCCTTATTCCTGTGATGTTATGTCCATGGGCGGGGCAGTGATGGGGGAGTGTCTATGTAACTAGCTAGGTGGGAGGAGCTATAAACTAACTGGGTGTTATTAGGGGCAGTGATAAGGTAATGTTTATGTAATTGAGTGGGAGGAGCCATAAACTTGCTGGGTGTTAGGTGCAGTAATAGGGGTGTGTCTATGTAAGTAGCTGGGTGGGAGGAGCTATAAACTAGCTGGGCATTGTTAGGGGCGGAGCTGGAGCTGTGTCAGAGGAAGGAGCAGTGCATCATGGGTTTGGATGGATACAACAACAGGAAGTGCTACATACAGGATGGAAACCAACCAGTAGAGGGATTGGTTTACATGTTGAAAACAGGTCAGGGGAGTCCAACATAAAAAAAAAAGCATGGGGAAGATTTGAAGCAACTACATGAACATTTTTGTAAAAAACCATAGTGATCCCGGAAAACCCCGTTAAGGTTGAGCTGCAATACCAGACACAGCCTGTGGACATATGTGGCGCTGTTCCTGTAAGAAAGCAGACATGTTTTCCTAATGTTAAAATTCAACCCTTTTGACAACTTGACAACTCAAGGACTGATGATTTTTTTTTTTAATATTGACCCCCAATGCAACCATATCATTATACATGATATTTGACTGTATTTTCCTAATTGTAGGTTCACAAGAGCTGTAAACCTGTAACACAAAAGGACAATATTCAGTTAGTCAACGGAAGCGGCAAGATTTAATGGGTTTTCCTATTTACATGGCGATTTATGCATGCAGGCGGGGGGGGGGCAGAGAAGTGAGAAAACGCCATGTAGGCATGCAAATTTATTTAATGTGATCGCCCAGAACAAGAGGATGGGAGGCAGGATTTATGGCCGTTCACTGCACCCACCTTCGAGTCTTCATTTGTTTAATAAAATCAAATATTCCAGGTCCGCCCTCTCCAGCCGCATCCCATGTTAATGGCCCCGGCACTGGCTTTAATTATACAAAAAGGCAGAGCAGAAATATGTAAAAGGATCATGTCGTAAAGTGGAAACATCTCCGCTCTTTATAGCCCTCGGTAATTCTGTCTTTGTCCAGTCTCCGCTCTCACATAAACAGTCGTCATTGTCAAAGAATTAAACATCATGAAAAGTGTCTTTATACACGTGAATAAACAGCTCAAGTCAGCAGCCGCCCTGGAATATCATTCTACATCTTAATGTTCCTTTATTACCCATTTTTGTCTGATACAGAGCTCCAAATCCACAACCTAGACATCTCTAGGGGGAGCTCACCAGCTAACTGTATACTGATTATACACTGAGCTCTGTAGCGGAGTCCAGTGCTTACAACTGTAGCGGAGTCCAGTGCTTACAACTGTAGCGGAGTCCAGTGCTTACAACTGTAGCGGAGTCCAGTGCTTACAACTGTAGCGGAGTCCAGTGCTTACAACTGTGGCGGAGTCCAGTGCTTACAACTGTGGCGGAGTCCAGTGCTTACTACTGTGGCGGAGTCCAGTGCTTACTACTGTGGCGGAGTCCAGTGCTTACTACTGTGGCGGAGTCCAGTGCTTACTACTGTGGCGGAGTCCAGTGCTTACTACTGTGGCGGAGTCCAGTGCTTACTACTGTGGCGGAGTCCAGTGCTTACTACTGTGGCGGAGTCCAGTGCTTACTACTGTGGCGGAGTCCAGTGCTTACTACTGTGGCGGAGTCCAGTGCTTACTACTGTGGCGGAGTCCAGTGCTTACTACTGTGGCGGAGTCCAGTGCTTACTACTGTGGCGGAGTCCAGTGCTTACTACTGTGGCGGAGTCCAGTGCTTACTACTGTGGCGGAGTCCAGTGCTTACTACTGTGGCGGAGTCCAGTGCTTACAACTGTGGCGGAGTCCAGTGCTTACAACTGTGGCGGAGTCCAGTGCTTTACTACTGCGGCGGAGTCCAGTGCTTACTACTGCGGCGGAGTCCAGTGCTTACTACTGCGGCGGAGTCCAGTGCCTACTACTGCGGCGGAGTCCAGTGCTTTACTACTGCGGCGGAGTCCAGTGCTTTACTACTGCGGCGGAGTCCAGTGCTTACAACTGCGGCGGAGTCCAGTGCTTACAACTGCGGCGGAGTCCAGTGCTTACAACTGCGGCGGAGTCCAGTGCTTACAACTGCGGCGGAGTCCAGTGCTTACAACTGCGGCGGAGTCCAGTGCTTACAACTGCGGCGGAGTCCAGTGCTTACAACTGCGGCGGAGTCCAGTGCTTACAACTGCGGCGGAGTCCAGTGCTTACAACTGCGGCGGAGTCCAGTGCTTACAACTGCGGCGGAGTCCAGTGCTTACAACTGCGGGCGGAGTCCAGTGCTTACAACTGCGGCGGAGTCCAGTGCTTACAACTGCGGCGGAGTCCAGTGCTTACAACTGCGGCGGAGTCCAGTGCTTACAACTGCGGCGGAGTCCAGTGCCTACAACTGCGGCGGAGTCCAGTGCTTACAACTGCGGCGGAGTCCAGTGCTTACAACTGCGGCGGAGTCCAGTTCTTACTACTGCGGCGGAGTCCAGTTCTTACTACTGCGGCGGAGTCCAGTGCTTACTACTGCGGCGGAGTCCAGTGCTTACTACTGCGGCGGAGTCCAGTGCTTACTACTGCGGCGGAGTCCAGTAAGTTGCTTAGCTTGTCCCACTGATGTTTCTTTCAACTTGAGGTCCAAGATGAGCGTTTGGAGCTCTGCTTAAAACAAATTGGAGATCCAACTGCCATAAAAGTGCAGTGTATTCGGAAAGTCCTTAGACCCTTTTCACTTTTTTCCCATTTTGTAATGTTGTAGCCTTGTGCTAAAATTTTAAAAAAATCTAGTTTTTTTTTTTACCATCGGTGGACAGACACCTCTCTTTTTCACCTTTCTTACCAAGGCCCTTCTCCTCGGATTACTTTGTTTGGAAGAGGCCTAGTTGTTCCAAACGTCTTCCATTTATGAATTATGGGGGCCACTGAGCTCTTTGGGAATTTTCAGTGCAGCAGAAATGTTTTTGTCGCCTTCTCCAGATCTGAGTCTCCACACAATCCTGTCTCTGAGCTCTACAGGCAATTATTTCCTCCTCATGGCCTGATGAAAGGGTGTGGAGACTTTTCAAATGCACTGTTTTAAGTAATTACTCTGTACAGGATTCTGGACCTATAACAACATGGCGTTATAAGGTGGACAATTAGTTTAAGGCCAGCTGACCCTGGAGAAAGCAAATCCTCCTTTATGGTGGTGACCTAAAGTTGCCCATACACATGACAGGTGTAAATCTGCTGAGCATGCATGTGCTTTCAGTGGGGAAAGAAGAATAAGCCTCAGGATAGGCCATCAACTGGATAACCCCTTTAAAGTTGAGCACAGGTAATGATAGGTTTCTTCTAATCCAAACACTATCTCTAGTTAAGATACAATCATGTGGAGAGGCTTCATGTTCCTTACTGGTTTCCTGTCCACGTGGAGGAGATGGTAAAAAATATCACTAATGACTACTGAGAATTTGAACAAAATGGCGACATTAGTGATAGAAATTTACTCCATGATTACAGGCTGTAATGGGAAAATGGGGCATCGCTCTGGTTCCCACCATCAGAACTCTATGGAAGGAGACCAGTACCTACTGCTACTACTTGATTGTCTTCTCTCCTTACCAGCCCCAGGAGACAGGAGTCTGATCCTCAGGCTCATTATCCTCTCTTTACCTAAGACTGAGATGCTTGTCAAGAATATAAGTTCTGCTCAGGTTCACATCTGAAATGGGGGCTGGAAGATTAGAGAATGGTTGTAGGGGTCCAGGCCCATCCTCAGGACAACACGTCTAAAGATGAAATTTCTGCTTCGCATAGTTAAAGGAGTTGTCCAGGCACTTCTGGATCCTTCCTGGTCTCTACTACTTGATCCATCACTGCTGTGACCATTGATTGGTTGAGTGGTCATTTCTTGACTGTCAAGACAGACCTGGAAATATGGTCCAGCGAAGACCTGGGAAGCATTGGAAGGGGATCGGTGAGGTATTTTCTTTTTATGACATTTTTTACCTTTTGTTTTTAAGGCAGAATTGTCCAGAATCCCTCAGTACAGCATTGCAAAATACGTTACCCCTCGTTCAGTTTCACCATAAGCATCCCGGTCCATTTCCGAGGGTCCACAAGCTCAACAGCCGCTTGTTTTTCACAGTATTTACGACCACTTAATCTTTTTGAACAGCTAAAACCAAATTTATCTTCAAGTATTGATCAGGCCCGGGCTGATAGAAGTTCATGCTCAGGAGGTCCCAGTCTTTGACCCTGAAATAGGAAATGAATCTCAATTCAATAGAGTGATATTTAGGCCCTGGGCTCGGCGGCGGCTGCAGACACCGCTTGGAGGTAAAAATCAATAGGGTGTGCTAATGATTCATAATTTATAGGCCAGCTGCCATTTTAATATTAGCAGAAGTGTTATATTGCAAACGGATTGGAACATAGGTGGTGGCACGGAAAATATTTCTTAAAGAGCTTTTTTCTCGGCAGAAAAATGACGAGCGGCGTGGCTGATTATTATTACATGTAATTTATTGGTTTCATTTAAACCACTAATTTAGAAATCCTTATGAGCAACGTATTAACTAGAAGGTTAATGGCTGCACTCAGAGATTTTATATCGCTGCCATATCTTCAAGGTATAGAGAGGAGAGCTAAGATTTATTTAGCGACGAAAGGAAATTAGCCATAATGGAGGATCGAAGGCTCGCGTTCTTCTAGATAAGACCACCTAAGCGTTTCTAAATGGACTCCGTGATACTTTGAGATGGACATTAAAAACTCATAATCGGTGTTATCTGTCCCTATGGGGCAGAGCTGCTGTACCACCTGTGGATAGTTGTTGCATGTTTTTTTGGAAGATACTGTAGCTGCCATGCTGTTCTGATATTGGACAACCTCTTTAAGGCTATATACATACCAGAGAACTGTAGAGGATCTATGAGAAGAAGAGTCCTGCCTGGCTTAGTTCCAAACCATGTAAAATGTGAAGCTTTGCAAGATGACCCTTATGCAGTCTCAGTCTTGAAAAAACCAATTGGGAGCCGGTCTAATGGTCACACAGCTCTCCTCTTCTATTCTACAAATATCATGGAGAGGGTGGGAGAGTAAGCATGGCAGGGATGGGGAGGCAGTGGGGCACTGGAACCAGTAGGGAGCTCCATTTTGATATTTGACCTCTCTCCTCTATGTACAACCCAACCCAGTGCTGTATAAGAGTAATGTCATGCTAACCTTCCAGGAAACCAGTGAAGGGGCCTCTATGTGACCACAACATGATGCTTTGGTTGGACTATAGCTCCAACACTAGGAGCATGTAGACCAACCATTGTTCTGCTCTGCTATTAGAGCTGATGGGTATCAATGGGAATAAAGAAGGTTGGAAGGCAATGTGCAGTGACCTCAGAATTTGACAATCAACTGGTTGATACTTGTGAACCAAAACCCATTGTACGTGTCTATGGTTTTGCTATCTATTGATGGTAAGCGAATTAGGGATGTGATAATATTACAAACAGTGGACACTTTGGACACAGAATGCTTAGAGACCTAGCCATGGTGACTCTTCAGGCAGCAGAACCACCTCCAGGACTGCTTACTGGTAATTGGCTTGTGGTGCATGCCATTAATAACAGGTAGAGGGTAATATTCCGAAAAATAATCGGTAACACTCTTAGCTCTTTGGGGACTTAATGACTGGGGCTCTTTAAGACCATCTGTCCTTTATGTCAGTCCAAACTAACTGTTGACCATTAACAGATGAACCTCCATTTTCTTATGGTGTATCTAGGACATATAAGTTGACGATCCTGATTTTGGTGACCCGGTTTTGGAACGTCTAAAGACCATTTGCGAGTCTTACGATGACTGCGATCAGCAATCAAGACCATTTGCTCATCTCTCATTTTGCCCCATTGTCGCAACCCCAACTACAAGATCAGTGAATGCTTGAGAATCAAATATTTCATTTAGCTGAGAGCTCATAATCCCATGATGCTGACAGAATATCTTTCATGGTTCTCTTATGGTGGACACTTATTGATAGATTAGGATGGAGGTATTGATTTGTGATAACCTGGAGGACATATCTGTAATTGCTCCCTGTGATGTTGTTCTAGGTGGATGGCTGGGGGGTCACATCACTTCATCTACAAGGACGCGTTTGACAAGATATTATCTTCAGACATCAGGTTTTATACCCCTAGAGATGATGGGAGTACTGCAGATTGGAATAACCGCATCAAAACCTGGTTGATAGTCTCAGAATTGACCGCTCTTTGCTAGGCTGACCCATTGATGGCGTTATACTCTGTTCTCATTTCCATTCTGAGTCTTTTTCAGGGTTTTAGTCATGCAGGGCTATTCGTACTGTCAAAATTTATCCATGAGTAAGGACCGTACGTGTAAGGTCCGAAACGCGTAGACTGTAAGTTATTGTCCTGTACCTGGGAAAGTTTTTATCGCAACGTTAATAAAGAAAGAAAGAACAAGAAACCTCACTGGTGAGCTGGACTTCATTTCCTTTATTGTCAAAATTTATGGACACCAGAGTGGAAGTCAACAGATCCCATCATAAGTCAACAAGGTCCATCCGATGCCTCTGACGTCTGTGCTCTCTTGTATTCCATTTTCTACTCTTCTGATGGAAATGTGAACTAGGCATTAGATTAGTTGGTTCATTTCTCATCAGATGAGAACTAGGCCCATTACAGAAAAAAACAACTACTGCCCACGTGTACATGAAGGAGTTTTGTGTAGAACATAGCATCACAGAGTATGTCCAGTTCAGAAAACCCATTCATTGACCCTTAACTATGTGGACAATGGCCAGGAAAAAGTGTCTCCATCACTGGAGGGCTCAGCACATCCAATAACAGCACATTCATCACATTGATTTATATGGACACTGTGTTATACTTAATTTCTCCTGTGGTGGCGCTGCAGGGAAATTGAATGGCTGCCAAGTTTCATCACCGATTACTTCTGATTGATGCACATTTGATATTCACTACTCAATCAGTGTAGGACTGGAGTTTTTTGGGCCCACCAAAGGAAATTATTCTCAGGGCCCAACCCCCATATCATCAATAAAGTCTAATACATTTTGATTCAAATAAATTGTCCCTCATGGCAAGTTATTGACGCCAAGGAAAGCTCCAAACGATATCTTTCTCCTAGACTACTAGGGCCCACCAGAGGATCCAACACTATATTCAATGGATTGCACAAAAAATGGGGACAAATGTTCATTTTTTTCCACCTGAAAACCGTTTCAGTACTGACCCTCCTAAGAAAAATCAAGAGGGTAATGTTCTCCCTGCCCTCTTCACCAAGCCCCCTCATTTTACACTGTGACTTCTTTCAAGGACCTTTTGAGATAGCACCATGATATAATTTTATAGACTAGGCCAGAATCCGTGTTGCCAGACATTATTTTAATATTTTAGGTTTCGTTTTTATCTTATTTTTTTATAATTATAGTTATAAAAAAAATATTATTTTGAGAGTTGAAATGTATGGCTGAAACAAGAAAAAAAATCCTAATTTTGATCAGACTTTGCCTAGAGAATGTCCTTGTTATTTCCTTGAAGGTCATTCATTACCATAAAAAATGCTTTATTCCTTCCATTCATTCTCGCCTATTACAGACTCCTCACCGATCCTTTTATTTATTTTTTATTTTTTTTACATAGAGGTTACTGACAAGTAATATATTCACTCTCTGATGTTATTACAGAGATAAATAATTTGGATTCGCATTGCACTCTGACCCCGTTACCTTTTCCCCAGTTAGACACATCATTTGGCTACATTTAACTGGTCCGGCCTTTCCCTGGCATCATTCCATTAGGACCATGGCTGGTACTTGGCGTCAGGCAATTTATTGATGGGGAATGGGCAGGTGGAATATTAAAATTTAAGACCTCGAAGGGGAGGCAAATTAATGGGGCATTATTTATTAGCAACAGGGATGCAAAGAGTGAATAAAATGGAAACGACCTAAAGACCCCATAAATAGTCCATAAGTAAAATGAAGATTTTTGGATCGGATATGGAATTTCTATGGACGTTTAAAGAGAAGGGTCAATGTAGAAGATTATTGAATGGTTAAATATATATATACTTGACTTACTGACCTTCCTTATGTTATAATCTGATGCTCTTTGACTTGGCCTCTGACTCTGGCCAATCCTTTTGTTCTCCCAAGATATGAGCTACCACCAGAGGTTTCTGCCATTGACTTTCTCTTCCCCCATTGAAACTCATACACACTTGGTGGGTTAAAGTGGCCATGTATATGTGTGTAGGGGGGTAGCTGTTGGCCGGCAGTTATTGAAGACATAAGTGGGCCCCAATAGAAGAGCTAGGACAGCATAATAACTATGGTTAACCAAGGACCCAACATAAAGCCACTTTGACACCAGGGAATTGGCTCTATATAGACAACTAGAGACTGGCCAAAATGCCGTTTTGTTCCCCATGGCAGAAACCTGAGGGTCACTACAAATTTTGAAACCATTCTATACCAAGTACTTAAAGGGATACTCCAGTTGCCTAGAAGATAAGTTTACACCTATCACATGGGAATGGTGAAGAATCAACTGTTGGGTCCTCTGCCTTTTGCTGGAATTGGTGACCCCAGTATTCCAGCCTTCCTACCAGGGTTGCATGTAGCTTGGGAGCGTCAGCTATCGAAGCCCTACTCATCCAACATATATCACCTATCCTGTGGACAGTGGATACAAGGAACGGGACACTGACTATGAAACATTGGACAACGGGAACATGGGCACCTACTTGTTGGATTCTAGATCCTAGCAAGATCATTTGATTTCTGTACCTGTCTGGAGCATTCAACCATTAGGTACCATGGATTAGGACACCTAAATACTAGCGACCGGTCTCTAAACCATTCATTACCAAGTACTTAAAGGGATATTCCAGCTGCCCAGAAGATAAGGTTATCACCTATCATGTTAGAATGGTGGGGATGCAACTGTTGGGACTACCCTTTTTTGGAATGGGTGACCCCAATATTCTAGCCCTTCCCACCAAGGTTGCTTGGGGTTTCAGTTTTTGGAGGCCTACTGATCTATCATTTATCATCTATCATATGAACAGTGGATAAATGTTGATGCTTCTTGGGTGCCAAAAGTCCTTCACGTTGACCACATATTGAGGTCACTGTCACAGTAATAAATAATTGTCACAAGATCGAGAACCATTTTTAATCCACTTTTAAAGTTAAAAAACGACTTGATTAATAAGGCGGTAAGTAGATTGCCCCATGTCTTGGAACTGATGAGAAACTCCTAATATCCATAATTTCATAATGCAGAACGGCTGGTCTATATAAGTGACTAACTTGAAATTAGCTTATTTATAAGGGGGAGGCATCAGGCAAGGGGGGGGGGGGGAGCAGCAATAAACCATCCATATGATGGTTGTTATTATTTTAATGTGATTTCCAATGTATTCAGTTATTTAGATAAGAGGACACTTAATAAAATTAAAAAAGATGCATAATTTGGCTGCACAGTCTAATTGACGGGACTAATCTAACATTGTATTAATAGAGGCCTCTGGCATTTCGAGATCTGTTGGGGGACTGGTAAGAACTAGCAAAATGGCAGCAAAATAAAATATGAAATAGGGGGAGAGGTACATACATATATTAATTTATGGAAACAGACTATATTTTTTATAGTCCTTTATACCAAAATGAAATATTCAGTTACAAAAACACAGAAAAAAGGGGATGAAGAGGTATACGTCCACTCAATTGGAAGCAACAAAACGTTGGGATTAATAAACAAAACAAAAAAAGTTTATTAATAATCCAATATTGGAATGTATCCCGTGGAAAGAACCGATTGGTAAATATGTTGTGTATTATATTTATGTTGTGGATTATTGATAAACTTTTTTTGTTTTGTTTATTAATCCCAACGTCCTAGATTATATTTGTTTTGCTTTCAAAATGAAATATTCCATAAAACTAGCAGGTGGATCAAAATTTACACATCTCTGCAGATATCTAAACCAAAATTGAGATTGATCAAAGACTGGCATTTTACACCGGTCTTTGAAATTTCCTACGCTGCCAGAGGATGCAACTAATTTATGGCAAGGCACAGGCATCCTCTGGCAGTCCATGCTGGGGCCCCCACTTTTCAGGTAAGTCGCAAGGATGGTGTTAAAGGGAATGTAGGGCATGGGCAAATTATTCAGATTGTTGATCTCTTACAAAGCATGCCCCTTAAGCATCCACTATTGTATAAATTATAAGAACTCTGATCAGATTGGGGACAAATTGACGCTATAAGTAAGAAGAATCAAGGCAAGGCATTACTAGCAGATACTTTAGTCTGACCATAGATGGGTATCATTCTGCTTCCACACATCTCTATACCCATAAAGACTTGGGAGCTCGTCCAGGATTGTATGAGATTATGTAATGCCCTAGATTAAGGCTACTTTGGACTGTGGACATATGCCCCTATTGCTTCTATGCAAAGCCATCAACTCCCTACTTAATTGCATAAGTAGGGAACGAAATTTTATGTTTATTGTAATATATCCTGTTCATATGCACTATTATTACACTGTATCTGCACCGCACTGTGGAAAGGGTTAATGCACAGCCAACTAATACTGAAAAGATTTTAGGACTTTCTGGCTACACAAAATTGTGGAGGGAAAAAAACAGACACATCTGACTGTCTGGTTAAGCTTTGTTGTTTATGTCTGAATACTTAATGGGAAAACTGCTTAGTCATTCCCATAGATTTGCATTGAAACTCTATAGAAGTGTATGGCAGACAGAAATTGTAACAATGTTTCTGCTCAGAATGTGCTTCTCCACTCCACCCCTTCCACTAGAAGGTTCTAGTTTAGATGAAAATTGAGCAGTCAGAGCCTCTAGTTGCCTGCAGATAGGGACCAGTATATAGTAGAAGAGACTCTGTCAGACTGCATGAGTGAACAGAAGAAGACACTGAGATGAGGATACTGAGCCACAGACCCCGGGTCACCAGCTTTGTGACCAGGGAGCTAGATGGACGACTGAGCCACAGACCTGGGCCACCAGCCTTTGGCCAGGGTACCAGCCTTGTGAGAAAGAGAGGGACAGCTAGCTTAGGGCTTTCCTCAGCAGGAAACCTTCTTCTGCCCAGGAGGAGCCTGGAAAAGCCAGCTCAGTGAATTGACCATATTGTTTTGCAATTGAGTTCCTCCAGTAAAGAAGCACACTGGTTTACTGGAGACCCTGACTCTCTGGACCGATTTCCCATTGGAGTGCACCACGCCTTATCATCCACTCCAGAGAACAGCAACACGTGGTGACACCTCAACGGTGTCTGTAGGACCCAGAGTAGAGTTGGGGCCACCCCAAACCCGTGTGCTGCAATTATAAGCATCGGCACTCGTCTATGGGCTGAATCTGGTATTACATCTCGGCTTCCCTGATTCAGCTGAGCAGTTGTGTAGCCATGAGGGTTCTTGATTGACATTTCTTTGACTAGGGGACAAATGCTGAGAAGCAGTGATATAGTCCCTCAGCCCTAGTTGTGTCAACCTTCAACAATTGGCAATTGCTATTTTTCCTCTCAATGGTTGAGCACCAGATATTTTTTCTTCATGATTTCTGGGTACTTCAAGATGCAGAAAGAGCTCCTCACCGATCTTAAAGGCGACATTGATGAATCTGTTGATTGATAGGTTCACTTATGTGTCCTGCTGTCGCGCTTCATTCACTTTTGTCACAAAACCGCAAATAGAGTCTTTGTGAAATTACCATACCTAATGACTGCTCCTATGATTCTGCCTTTTGTTCCCACAATGAGCCCTTATAGGAGGACAGGCATTTTACAGCTCCCGGGACCTCCAGAGTGGAATGGTACATATATCGTGTGTAAAGTGACTGCACATGGACGATTGTCAGGCAGCCTCCAGTCTCATTGTCACCTTTTTGAGATCACCAAAATCTCTTTTCCTTTAAATTTATGGCTCAGGTTGTGTCATGGTTAGAATAATGCAGTGCAGGGAACCCGGCACGTGGTTAACATCTATCTTGTAGACAAGACGCATTATCATAGCACGGTATTATGTCTGCGTGATTTAGTGAGGTTTTATTCAAGCTCAAATTTACATTTTCCACATCAGGGGGCATTGCATCCCAGTTGACCCCTTAATGTCGTAGCTATTTGTATAATGTCATGTGTCCCCTCTGCTCTGACCTTTCAGTGGGGGTGAGGGTTTACAATGATGGGCTCAGTTTCAACTTTTGATTATTAGTATTATGTATGTTTTATCTATAGCTGTACATTTGGATAGGTGACATTAGTGCCCAACAGAGGAGTAACGTGAAGCCTCTGGCATCTAATGCAAAATGTCTAATAAGACCTCCCGCCTAGATTGCACCATTTGTAATACTGGTGTCCAACGACAGACTGGGGTTCCTTGGGCCCCCCAGAGGAAATTACGCATGGGGCCCAACCCCCATATCATCAATAAAGTCTAAGGCGTTTTGATTCAAATAAGCAGACCCCATTGACAAGTGATTGACTCCAAAGGAGGCTCCAAAAGGGTTCTTTTCTCTTGGATCTTTGGGACCCACTATGGTATCAGAGCCTGGGCCCACCAGATGTTCCTTTGGTTCTCTGATGGGCCAGTCCAAAGTTGCCGGTGTCTTCTTATGTGGCATAAGGGACTTGGGGACTCCTTTGGGACCAGATATGATTGCTACCTTGGTTCCCACCTAGATTGCAAGTCAACTTTGAACCAGTGATGACTTGATCACGGATTTTGCCAGGGTCATACTGACCTAGCAGAGGATCTTATGGGAGATCCAGGTTCTGACAAAATAATGAGCCCCTACTATAACAGGAACCCAAAGGTGTAGTAGAAGACACCCTCATGTGAAGCTGACTTTGGAGCTAATGACTTTCCACTAAGGTACATTTTACAGTATATGGATTAACAGATAACCTCTTGGACCATATTGATGATATCTCCAGGTATTGATGACCTTTATGTAAACTGTACAGGTGGAGGATAGGCCCCCATGATCTTATCTCAGGGGTGCACCTAGCCTTTCTGCTGCTTGAGGCGAAAAAACTGAAATGGCGCCCCCTCCAATGCCAAATTCTTAACCTAACTCCTTTGCCACAATGAGAGCGCTCATTGGCCATGGCCCTTCCGCTGCCCCCCTCTTGCCCCTACCTGGTGCTGCCTGAGACGATCGCCTAACCTAGCCTCATTGGTGGTGCACCCCTGTCTTATAGTGGGCTCAAGACTGGCCACTGCTGATGTGCAACCACTTGGGTCATGTGTACATGTATATACAGTCAAATGAAAAGTGCCAGCAAGCACACATACAGACTGGACTTGGTCAGCAGCCCGATCATTATTTTTCTCCCAACTTCTGGCCCCCAACATATCATATGGTCGGTTTGTGTCAAAGTCAGTGAGTTCCACCAAAAAATCGAATGTGTATGGCCAGCTTTTGGAATCAGGTTTTCATTCTTCACGGTCCACCATCTAAACTTTGAGAAGTACCGATATGTGTGTTACAATATACTGTATGATCAACCTCCTGTAAAACTTGTGGTGGCAAAAAGTTAATGGGGTTATCCAGGAGTTTGATATTGGAGGCCTATCCTCTGGATAAGTCATCAATATCAGATTTGCGGATTTGCGGGGGTCTCCTGGCACCCCTGCTGATCAGCTGTTTGAAGAGGCCGCGGGACTCCTTGAGTGCTTAGGCGTCTTCCTAAGCAAGTTACATCACTGTACGTCGGTCACGCGGCCTAGGGTCAGCAAGTGAATGGGCTTAAGCTGTGATACCAAGCACAACCACTATATAATGGATGGCGCTGTTCTTGGTAAGCTAAGAGTAGGCTGAGCTCTGTCCCCTTCAAACAGTTGATCAGAGGTGGTCCTAGGAGTTGGACCCCTCTAATCTGATATTGATTATATACCTTGAGGATAGGCCATCAAAATTCTGGGCAAACCCTTTAAGATGAGGCTAGTGGATCAAAAAATATTGTCTAAGGTTTTTTAGTCATAGCCCCATGATTACATGACCAAATATTGTAAGCTCCACATTGTACTGAGGCATCGTAAGCGTTGTATGCAGCGCCGCCATTGCAGCCAATGACCTCCATTATCGCCTACATCCTGAGGCTCCTTTCTGCATCCCTCATTTATCTCCTGTTAACCCCTCTGCCGTCTCCGTGTCACTTTGGAGCCTGAAGCGCAGCAGTTTAAAAGGGATCATGGCAAGTTCCTCTTCAAGTGGACCCCAAACATTTGTAGGTCACCACCCTCTGTCTAGGGTGGCCATTCTTCATAGTGGGAGGTCTGCGCTGTCTCCCGCTGTTCAGGGGGCAATGCATTGTCTGAATGTAAATGGCCTCGCGACTCAAGAGCGCCTTACAAGACATAAGTGTTGTTGAGACTTGAATAACCCTGAAGAGATTACGCTCACCACCCATTGTGTGCAGCACAAATACATGGACACTACAATTTATTGCAATCTGAGAAGCTGAGCCAAGCGGGGAATGGCCGATACACCCAATGGGGAGATATTGTAGAAAGTGAAGTTGCCTGTACACATTATTTTTGTTAGTAGATTGTTCTCCCCATAGATACATCTATGGTAGCATCATAACCCTGTATATGGGGAGCGGCAATAACCCCATGAACGTATGTAGGTAGCGGAATAAATGCTTCAATGTCTGCAGGTAGCAGCATGACCCCATAAATGTCTACAGGTGCAGCATGCCCCCATAAATGCCTACAGGTGCAGCATGCCCCCATGAATGCCTAGAGGTGCAGCATGCCCCCATGAATGTCTATGGGCAGCATGCCCCCATGAATGCCTACAATTAGCTGCATGCCCCCATGAATGCCTACAATTAGCTGCATGCCGCCATGAATGCCTACAGGTGCAGCATGCCCCCATGAATGCCTACAGGTGCAGCATGCCCCCATGAATGCCCACAGGTGCGGCATGCCCCCATGAATGCCTACAATTAGCTGCATGCCCCCCCATGAATGTCTACAGGAGCAGCATGCCCCCATGAATACCTACAATTAGCTGCATGCCCCCCCATGAATGTCTACAGGTAGCAGCATGCCCCCCCATTAATGTCTACAGGTAGCAGCATGCCCCCCCATTAATGTCTACAGGTAGCAGCATGCCCCCCCATGAATGTCTACAGGTAGCAGCATGCCCCCCCATTAATGTCTACAGGTAGCAGCATGCCCCCCCATTAATGTCTACAGGTAGCAGCATGCCCCCCCATGAATGTCTACAGGTAGCAGCACAAACCCATGAATGTCTACAGGTAGCGGCACGTCCCCATGAATGTCTATGGGTAGAAGCATGCCCCCATGATTGTCTATGGGTAGAAGCACGCCCCCATGAATGTCTACCAGTAGCAGCATGCCCCCTATGAATGTCTACGGTTAGCAGCATGCCCCCATGAATGTCTGCAGGTAAAAGCATGCCCCCAATGAATGTCTGCAGGTAGAAGCATGCCCCCATGAATGTCTACAGGTAGAAGCACGCCCCCATGAATGTCTACAGGTAGCAGCACGCCCCTATGAATGTCTACAGGTAGAAGCACGCCCCCATGAATGTCTACAGGTAGAAGCACGCCCCCATGAATGTCTACAGGTAGAAGCACGCCCCCATGAATGTCTACAGGTAGAAGCACGCCCCCATGAATGTCTACAGGTAGAAGCACGCCCCCATGAATGTCTACAGGAGGCAGCACGCCCCCATGAATGTCTACAGGTAGCAGCACGCCCCCATGAATGTCTACAGGTAGCAGCACACCCCCATGAATGTCTACAGGTAGCAGTGTGCCCATTCATTTTCTGGAAGCTCTGAGGAGCTATGTTGGATTTGGGGCCGATTCTCTTTCCTGATCAGCAGGAAGTTCTTAGTAATTAGGACATCGCCTGGAATACCAAACATAGCCAATTCCTGTGTCATGTAATCATATCTTCATCATATCTGACCTTTTATTATATTGCGGAGGGGTGACCAGTGTAAGGTGCATGTATGTCTGGGCGGATGTGGTGACCTTTATCGCTTGTCACCTGCAAAATTGCTTTTCTTGACTGCAGCCCATATGTTTCCAGGTCACATTTTTCACTATAAGGACACATCTTCTCTGCGGCAGTTTTGGTACATAAGACCCTATGGGTGAATAAGGCCATTGGGCACGGAGCCGAATGTTCAAGCTCGCAGGAGAACAAAATATTGCTCACTGGGAATTTAACGAGGTTATAAAAAATGTCAGTTTTTAAAAACAGCATGGCACCTGTCCACAGGTTGTGTGTGCAGCGTGCCCAGGAGAGAGGAGAGGATCGCAGTGATAGTAGCAAGAATGGTAGTTGTAGTTGTTACTCACTCTGACACTATCCTGGGCCATGCAGTGATGTATAGGGCACACCTATTTTCGCTTCAGGGTAAGCCCTGGTTCTGGGGTTTCTCCTGCCTGATGGTGGTTTGGGGGGCCCTTAAAGGGGTCCTCTCACTGCAGCAAGTGGCATTTATCATGTAGAGAAAGTTAATACAAGCCACTTACTAATATATTGTGATTTATCCATATTGCTTCCTTTGCTGGCTGGATTCATTTTTCTATCACGTTATACACTGCTCGTTTCCATGGTTACGACCACCCTGCAACCCACGAGTGGTGGTCGTGTTTGCACACTATAGGAGAAAGCACCAGCCTATGTGCGCTCCCATGGTCCCGGCCTCCAGACAGGCTGATGTTTTTTCCTATAGGGTGCAAACATGACCACCACTTATGGATTGCAGGGTGGTCATAACCATAGAAACGAGCAGGGTATAATGTGATGGAAAAATGAATCCAGCCAGCAAAGGAAGCAATATGGAGAATCACAATACATTAGTAAGTGGCTTGTATTAACCATGTCTCCATGATAAATGCTACTTACTGAAGTGAGGCATCCCCGATGAATTGTGAGGTGCAAGGCAGGGCCCCCTGCAGTATTGGAGGCAGTTATCTACTTGCAGCAAGGTTCAGATACACCATTTCTAGTTCTCAGCATGCATGGACTGGCAGTTCTTATACTGACATTTCCACAGTTCTCACAGGTTACACGGCTGCAGTGACAGTTACTAGGCCAAGATGTCTCTTTAAAGCAATTTTCCTCACACTGCACTTTAGCCTGTGTATCCATAAATAGGACGCAACGCTTCTCCTTCACGATGCAACCACAGGGCGGCCCCCAACGGCAAACTAACTTCTGCACCTTTTGCACAGGTTTCCATGCTGGGAGGGAGTATAGTGGCCACATCTGGATTCTGCCTTTGTTGAATCTCGTGAATAGGTTTGTTGCGGAGCCTATAAGCTTCTTACTAAGCAGTTTATCTCCACAGAGCTTCTGCGCATACCTCCTCTCAACACTGGAATGCTTTTCAAATATATCTTGCCGGCTAGTTTTTTTCAGCGCGGTGTTCTGCTGCCTCAGCAAATTTCATTGTCTAGACCGGGGATCGGCAACCTTCGGCACTCCAGCTACTGTGGAACTACAACTCCCAGCATGCTCACTTGGCTGTTTTTGTAACTCCAATAGAAGTGAAAGGAGGATTCTGGGAGTTGTAGTTTCAGAACAGCTGGAGTGCCAGAGGTTGCTGATCCCTGGTCTAGACATTCACTGTCTCTACACTGAATGTTCTGACTTAAATGCTCCCGAGAGCTACACAGTCCCACCTAACAACTGTTTGCTACGACCCGTTAACAAAAATGTATAGCTACACAGTAAATCACATCTTTGGCCTCTTAACAGCGTACATGTAAGAAATGCACATTAGACCCCTTTTTGCAGTGGCAGTCGGACACTGCATGTGGTATTGCATCTCAACCCCATTCACTTTAATGGAACTAGGCTGCAATACCAGACACAATAGCATGGACATATGTGGCCGCACTTTTTTTTTAAACCTATACAACCCCTTTCATTTTATCAAACATTATAATACCGCCATAATACACTGGTCACATAGAGAAGGTCTATGAGGATTGTGGCCTCGGGAGATGATGACCTGCGGGCGAACTAGATGATTTAGATGGTGTTTTTATGTCCGATCTCCGCGTTTAACATTGAACTCTTAACACCGTCCAACCCCTATGGCCCATACAGACGTAAGTACGTGCTTACAAAATAATTACAATCTCTGCCTCACTCCGTGGTCCTGGCAATGACATTTGCCTCGGGTCATGAACGTTAATATTATTCCTGATATGCAATGACCAGCCAACCCTGAATGCTTCAATAAGGGGGAAGGGGGAGCAATAAAACCCGTTTTTGGCACAATTGATAAATCACATCTGGATGGCTGTGTATTCAGAGGCATTGACGGCCTACGATTGACGACATTCGGGGCAGTGTAGTGTCAGGCCTGTCTAATGAAAACCATCCCATCTAACACTGTGTGTTTCCAGCTGCCGCCAGACGTAATCTAGTGCCGTATGGAAAAGACCATGCTAATCTCTACAAGGTCATTAACGAGCGGGGCAACATTACATGCAGCCAGCAGATGTGATACTCCCATCCCCCCCGAATAATGCTGCCATAATATAACTGAGCCCAGATACTAAACTCTACGCTCCGCTCATCGATTCTGGTCCGAGAATCGCAATAATGGTTCATTTCATTATACTGCAAGAACTTTATCCATCAGCCAAATGCCAATGTTTGTTACGTCTGAGTATTGAACCGGTTAATTTGTACCATTTTTATGCAATGCCTCCTTTAAAGGGCTTTTCCCACGAAAACATTCTACATTTTGTAAAACCAGCACCTGGGTCTAAATACTTTTGTAATTGCATGTAATTAAAAATTTTGTATTGCCACTGAGCTATTCGATAAAAGCTCTGTATTGCGCCACCTGTTGTTAGCTTCCTTATTTCTCTGTCCACCTTGCTGAGGTGGTCGCACATGCTCAGTTTCATCATCCAATTGCCACCAGCCATATCTGCTGTTAGAAGCTTCCTTATTTCTCTGTCCACCTTGCTGAGGTGGTCGCACATGCTCAGTTTGTGTCGTCCAACTGCCACCACCCATATCTACTGTTAGAACCTGTGACCGTAACGGAGAGAGCTGCAGCAGAAAAGGCATGTCCCCTCAGCTGTGATAGTTAGAGGGCTGCGGCAAAAAGGGCACACCCCTTGAGCTGTGAGTGGGAGAGGGCTGCAGCAGAAAGGACACGTCCCCTGAGCTACCAGGTTGAAATAAATCTAGCAGAGCAACTGGAGCAATCAATGTGAAGATCTCTGGATCCATGTGAGGTACAGGGCTGGTTATAGCTTTGTTAAAAAAAGAGACTGTCATGTTCTATATGATATCTGATTGTGATCATGGCATAACCTCTTAAAGGAACAGCTAAATCTGATGCAATGTGTTATGCCTAGTGCATGGGGGGCGGAGCATGACACAGTGATTCCCTTTATTACTTTGTCATGCGCTGCCCCCTCAGATCCTGCAACTTGTCACCACTTGTTCCCTGCTATTCCAGCGCTCTGAGACCAATCTTCATTGCAATATGCTTTCCATATCACGCCGGGCCGTCACGTCCTCCTTTTTTCTCGCTCTTCCTTGCCCAAGGCTATAAACCGGCGCACACTATTATCTTCTACCATTCCAAGATGACCCACCCATGATCTTCTCTTCTATGTTCTGGTCATTTGTGGTCAAACACCACCTGCTACTAGTCAAAAGTTGTCTTACATGCCTACCAAGATGTGTCAGATTTATCGACCAGCGTAAAAAAATGGAGCTTCTTCTGCCCGCCTGGTCTAATTTAAAGAGGGGGGTTTGGGACCTCCCAAAAATGTTGGTAAGTGCAGGGAGTGTTTTTACTAAAGAAGCCTTTCTCACCTCTCTGATCTCCTGCCGTTCCAGCGCCTCCACTCTAAAGCTCCCCCTAGTCTTTTTTTTCTGGTACTGCAGCCAGTCACTGGGTGCATGGGTCACATGGGGTAGTCGGGCACATCATCACCGTTCCAGTGAAATCATAATTTCCTTTTATATGTAAATTAGAGCTGGAGTGCACCAAGGGAAAAGCCCTAGTCTCTCGGTGCACCCCAGATCTATTTACACCTTTTAACTGGCAGTGCCAGGCATCAGCATCCTCTCGCCTGGATCTGTAGTACCATGCCAGTACCATTGCAGCTTATGCACAATAAGTATTAGATGTACTGCTCATGCGCTGGACGCTGAGGCCTGGCTCTGTCAAGGGGAGGGTGGGATGTGGAAAATGGAGGAGCTGGGGTGCACCAAGTGGCTAGGCTCGGTGCACTCAAGCTCTAATTTAGATATAGAAGATAATTTTGTCTTTAATGGAATAGCAAAATGGATTTTCGCCATTCGGGCATCATGTTAATCCGCAGTATCCACCCTACTAGGCCGTATGTTTGGTCAAATAAGGCTGATCCTGCTGATGGGTCCGCTTTAATAAATTTAAAAAAAATAATTTAAAAAGTGGCAAAACAAAACGCCGCTTGAGCAAAAAAATTGTCCCTCCCTGGCTAGTCTTTGTATAGTCCTATAACCCATGATTCTTTTTACTTAAGACAAGCGAGAAAAACCTGCAAGCGCATCGGCTGTGGCGACCAATCTCTGTCAGCCATAATTGTTAAAAATTACTGTGTTCAGAGCAAAAAAACATTCATTTTTGGAGCCGTTAAGGGAAAAAAACTAAGGCTCTTAGATCGCGGCGGGAGATAAATGAGGCTCACCAACAATACGACCTTTTACTGCGCCATTCTGACATTGAATAATTTTTAAATTATTTACATTTTAATTCCAATCTCGAAAGAGATGCTGGCTGCGTTTTCATCCCGCTTGATGGATTCCCTGGAACACATATGGAGAATGAGTTGGTTCGGCCTGTTCACCCCACCGGTCCAGTTCCCTCTTTGTTCTCTCCCCTTCACATAAATAAGCAGCATTAGAATTAATGCGGTACTGGTGACTTCATAAAGAAAATGTCCATTAGTTTAGAGGAGGACTGGGCCCCCCTCATCCCCCTGGAAGGGATCTAATGTAATGAACCGTTATTTGTTATCATAAACATATTGTACCGTGACTAATCGGCGTCTGGGCTTTTGCACTTATTGCCGGTGGTAACCTTAATGTTGTCTCAGCTCGACGCCCCTTAAAACGTCCAAAAAAATCCGTATTAATTGATCTAATAAGTCACCGTCCCCGACCATAAAACAATTCGTTATTGGCCCATCAGCATCCATTTTCTGCAGCACTGATCCCGCCATGTTTAAGCCATAGATATAGCTGTATACTGTACCCGTCCTCCATGTATAACGCTTGTAGTATCCTCTAGGCGACCCTAAGAGGGAATTTTTCATGCAGATGCGTCTTGCCTTGTGCGACCGTTAGGATGGATTTTGACGTCTACATAAAGGGGTTCTCCGGGTTATTATAAATAAAGTTAATTAAAACTAAGATTTTAATAGGCTGGAATCGTAGTTTGAACGGAAAGTTCTTTTAATTTTATAAAAAAATGTATTGAAACGTATATGTTATTCAAAATGTTTTATGCACCAACTTAGGACCTTAGCAGAGGCCTACAGAGGGTCCCATTATAGTGCCTGGTTTTACCTCCTAAATCGGTAGGGCCTGGTGTATGCTTCCTGCGTCATGTCTTTTCCACGATCTTCGGCGGTCAGGTTTGGTGTGGCCCCAATGCTATGCTGGGTCCCTCGCACACCGTCGAGGTGTCAGCACGTATTGTTACTCTCCGCACCGAGCTGGCTTCTCCAGTCTCCTCCCTGGCAGAAAAAGGTTTGGTGCTGAGGAAAGGCCTGAGCTAGCTGTCCCTCTCTCTCTCTAAGATGGCTGGTGATCCAAGGACTGTGGCAGAGTGTCTCTGTCTCATCGTCTTCTGGTCACTCAAGGAGTCTCTTCTTCTAAGCACCGATCTCTCACTGCAGACAACTAGGGTCTCTAACTGCTCTCTTTCTAGTGGGATGGGTGGACTGGAGAAGCACAACCCAAACTGATACAATGTTACAATTTTCTTCTGCCATAGACTTGCATTAGAACTTCAGTAATAGTCAATGAGCATGATGAAGCAGTTTTTCTAGACAAATACAAGTCTTCAGACATAATAACATAGCTAAACCAGGCATCAAAAAGGTCATTCTGTCTGGGAGTTGATGACTTTACATGGGGGAAATATGGGTAAATGTCTGCAAACAAACAGACTTCAAAGTACCACTGCACCACTACAGACTAGAGACCTTCAGGACAATTCCCGCCCTATCCACAAGATCGGTGATAAGTGTATGATTGGCAGGGTTCCCAAACACTCTTGAGGTGCAGTGGTCACACGTTCCCTGCTGCTCGATTTAAAGTATTTTGCACTAACAGAGAGAGTCTATGGGGCTGTCTCTCTCAATCCCATAGAGATGGAATGGAGCATCCATGCATGACCATCTTTCTATTTAGATTTCTTCCAAAACAGGGGCTCAAGACGCCCATTCCAGTGGTTGTAGCTGGCAAGCTAAGACCTTTCCTAGGTTGCCAATATGACTTACATGTTTATATAGCTCGACTTGCTTTTAATACTTTTAATACAGTTCCTATGTTTATATATTAGAGACAGAAAAATAGTTATTTACAGTGACAGAAGAAGGTTATGCAGTTATATATTGTGTTCACAGAAGTAGAAAAGATAATATGCCTTTAAGATTCAGTAAATGAATGTAAGGTAAGCTCACTGACACAGCAGAATTAACAACAGAAAGCATAGAGTTAAACTGTTGTTACTGCCCAGGAGCCTTAACCAATCACAGCCAGTCTCACACTGAGTATCCCGGCCTAGCAGAATCTTCTGGAGTCAGTATAGACCAGAGAAGAGGAACTGGTCAGACATATCCAGTCAGTCCTGTGTTTTATGGGAACAAGAGGCCAAATAGGTATTTAGAACGGTTATATAATGTTCATATTGGTAATACTGTGATCAGAACTATATACGGAGACCAGTTGTATATGTTTGTTTACAGTTCCACCAAACTGCCACCAAATTACGCACAAACTGCAAACTGAGCAAATCAAACTAAATCAAACTATTGGCTAAACCTCAGATATACCTCTCAGAGTGTTTATCAAAGTGCTTAAATAACTTAGAGTAAAAGTACAGATACCGAAGAGATAAATATATCCACCATTTATGTTAAATGACAAGATTGAACAGTTAAAGCACCATTTTTTGCATACCGCCATTTTGTGATACTTTATACAACATGTGTTTGTACATGGACTATCTGCTGTGGAGGTGGCAGTGTTATATATAGAAGAAAGGTTGAAGTTAACAGAGAAGTTATTTCAAGCATTTGGTGTGCTCTTTAAGCCTACTGTTTCCATAGAACGGCGCTAGAATAATTAGCTCAAGAGAAACAAGACTGAAGCAGAGTAATAGACAGTCTGGTTGGACTAAAAGGTTAGAGATATCAAATTCTTCTAATGCCACAGCGCAAAGGGCACTTCATAGTGCTGCGCCTGTCCCAGTGGTTAGAGCCCCACTCATCGTAGGAGTCTGACTTTGTTCATCTTAGGATAATCCCTTTAAGCGTATGATCAACTTTGAGAGCTCCAAACTAGAAAGTGTGCCTTCTCCAAACTTCTTGAAAAGGCCAACTTTGGGGGTTGAAGGAGAATGCATGGGTGATATTTGCTTCTGTGAGAAATATAACCAACACTTGTAACATGGGCAAATTGTACAACATAATAAAAAATGTTGGCTTTCCACTGAACGCTGAGATCCAAGATAGGGTTCAGGTCTAAACTAGGAAGTGTACCTTCCAGAAACTTCTCCAAACTTCTCAATGATCCTGGCTTTGGGGGCTGAAGGAAAATGTGTGGGAAATATTTGCTCCCATGAGAAAAATAACCAATACCCATAACATAAAACTCCATAACAAACACTAAAATTATACAACTTAGTAAAATGTGTTATCTTTCTGTTGAGATCTAAGATAGGGTTCAGCTCCAAACTAGAAAGTGTGCCTTCTCCAAACTTCCTGGTAAGGCTAGTTTTGGAGGCTGAAGGAGAAATGTGTGGATGATATTTGCTTCCATGAGAACTATAACACTGTAGCAGAAAACTCAATAACACTCACTCATGGGATAAATTGTACAACATAGTAAAACATGTTTCAAGATGGGGTGTATTTCTAAAATAAGCCAAAACTTCTCAATAAGCCCAGTTTTGGGGGCTGAAGGAGAATGCGTGAGAGATATTTGCTCCCATTAGAAAGATAACCAAAAATCGTAACATAAGACTCAATAGCAGGCACTCAAATTGTACAACTTAGTAAACAAAAACTGTTAGCTTTCTATTGAATGGTGCGATCCAAGACAGGGTTTAGTGGACCAACCAGGTCAAGAGTCGGTGAAATTAACAAACACGTTTGTCCATAATAGACCTATAAATAATACGTAACCAAATTATTCTAGTCAACATAGTGAACACAAAACAGGGATTTCCTCCTCCAGCTGGTGCGTAACTCAATGCATTGTGGACGGTGGACAACACAACAGAAGGAAATGAATGAGCCATGTGTCAAAAATGTAGATAATCCCTCAGAACTCACACAATCAATCTCTAGCTCCAGGTAATTCCGAGGACACAACACAGGACAAAAACCACACAAGGTGTCCACATCTAGAGGGTTAAGGCTTTTCTATAGCCAGTCCTAACAAACAAAAGAAGACAAAAATCCCCTCTTCTGTAGACCCACCAAGGACCTCAACCTTCTGGATTCGGTTCTTCGTATACAAATATCCCTCATTGTCTTCACTGAAACCCAACCAGCTCCTCAACGTTTTCCTCGCTGCTTCCTGGCTGTAGATAACTTGATTAGTCCTGAAGAATGAGATAAAATAATTTTGAGTTGAACAACGAAAACGAAGAATTCTTTAAGCTTCGAGTCATCAAGTTACCGTTCTCATCAGGAAAAGTAGTAGATTTACATATAATACCTCCCGTCACTCTACCCCTAATAGAAGAGAGTTTCCCAATACCCTACTCTCTGGTGCTAGAAATGGCAGCCATCTTTCTGTGCAAAATATAATGGGTAAGTGATGCCCACTATTAACACCAAGAGTATGGGCCCTGAGGTAGACAAAGTAAGCAGCTGGCTAGGAAGTCAGTAAGGAGGGGGCACAGATTTAAAATGAGCCATTGCTTTGCCAACTGTAGGTGAATCATTAGCCTTGCCCGTTGGGAAAGTAGTTGGCAAAAAAAGAAAATAGGAGCGTCAAAAGAGCAGGCCACAAAGGGTTAAAGAGTAAGCCATATTGTCCCTCACCGGGCCCCTCTGCTGTTCAGCCACTGGTCCTGTCCTCTTTACTTCACTCTAATGCAGGGGTCAGCAACCTCCAGCACGCCAGGTGTTGTGAGACTACATCTCCCATCATGCTCACTTGCTTGGCTGTTTTCTAAACTCCCACACAAGTGATAGGGGCATGCTGGGAGTTGTAGTTTCACAACAGCTGGAGTGCCGAAGGCTGCTGATCCCTGCTCTAATGGCTCCCAGAAACGCCATGAAAGACTCACTCACTGGTTATACTGGTGACCCACCTCTGCCCCGTGAGTCAGGACCAGGGAGTGAAAAGCTGCAGGGTCCGGACCAGTGTCAGAACGGTAGCGGTGGAGGATCGGTGAGGGCAAGATTGGCTTATTTCTTAAATTTTAATCCTTTGTAGCCTCCTTTTTATTATTTCCCTGGAAATTCCCTTTAAAGGGGCTATTCTGTCATTAATGTAACAAATGAAAACGATACATAATCTAGTACAGGACAATCTCTTTCTAATAAAGCTGGAACCAGCCCCGTACCTCCCACGGGTCCAGAGATCTCACCATTCATTGCTCCAGTTGCTCTGCTACATTTATTTTAGGCTGCATTTCAGGGGGCATGTCCTTTCTTAGGGGGTATACCCTTTCTCAGGCGTGTGTGTCCTTTCTGTTGCAGTTCTTCCTGTCTCAGCTCAGTGGGCATGCCCCTTGTGCTGCAGCTCTCTCCATATGACAGCTTAGAGGGCATGTTCCTCCTATTTCAGCTCTCTCCCTATCACAGCTCAGGGAGCATGTTTTTTCCAGCTGCAGCTCTCTCCATATGACAGCTTAGAGGGCATGTCCTTCCTGCTGCAGCTCTCTCTCTCTCTATCACAGCTTGGGACATGTCCTTCCTGCTGAAGCTCTGCCTGATCCTGTCAATCAAAGTGCAGAGGACGCAGCAGTTACAGAGGGAGCAGAGCTTCTAGGTGTAATGGTAACGCCCCCGTTGCTCCTAGAGGCTCATTTGGATATATTAAACCCATAATTTTTCCCAGCAATGCGGGCACATATGTAGATGGGACCAACTCAGCTGCCAAGTGCACATGTAACAGGTCAGCCAGTGCCATAGGGACAAAACTGCTGACAGATGCCCATTAGGTTATTTAAAAAACCTTTTTTTTTTACAAAAAATCTACAAAAATTCCGATCCCCTCCATGTATAATGGGGACATTTGTAGAATTATTCGGCGGCCGTATTCTGTGCTAGAGGGAGGCGCTAGTGACATGGACGAATTCTCCTCTGCTGCCATTGTCCTGCAGGAGACCAGCCGCCCGTCTGTACTGCTGGGACTCCCAATTCACTTTTAGGGCTCATGCACACGACCGTATGTATTTTGCGGTCTGCAAAAAACGGATCCGTAAAAAATACGGACGACGTTCGTGTGCATTCCATATTTTGCGGAAAGGAACAGCTGGCCCCTAATCGAACAGTACTATCCTTGTCCGTAATGCGGACAATAATAGGACATGTTCTATTCCTTCGCGAAACGGACATACGTAAACGGAATGCACACGGAGTAACTTTCGTTTTGTTTGTGGACCCATTGAAATGAGTGGTTCCGTATACGGTCCGCAAAAGCAAAAAAAGAAAACGGAATGCACACTGAAAGGATATACGTTCGTGTGCGTGAGCCCTTACTCGTCAGTGCCCGAGTCAACTGGAATGGACTAAATTATGTCTGACAGCTACATCTCTGAAGAGCAGTTAGGATTAATGCAACCATTTAGTACTTAATGAAGCGACAACATGTAGGACCCCCAGGAGGGAGGCAGTGATGCCAGTGATGCCCCCGGGGGGACTTTGTAGAGTTAACATCAGCTGGTGTCCTGAATAATTACCATTTGGATACAGAACGCCCCATTAGCTGTATATAAACATCCCCGCCCAGTATAATGACTCATTCAGCTTCTTCTGTACAGCCTGATGAAGCACAGCTACATCTGCCCTACACCGCCACATCGGGAACTGTTATTTATTTATTTGTTATTGTTTGTTTGTTATTGTTTTATTCTTTTTTTTTAGAACATTGTAACAAAAGCCATAATGGTCGATGATAATTCTAAAAAAAAAAAAACAACATCCGCAGGAACCATTGGTCGAATAAATTTTTGTACAAATTTCCGTAAAAAGTTTTTTGCACTGTGTATGACGGACAAGTCAGCGCGCCCCATGATTACTATGTGGGCACACTGCACTTGGTCAGAGATGATCACACATTGAATTTTTGTTAATAGTTTTTTGTTTTTCGACAGAATTTTAGTATAGCTCCATGTAAACGTAGCTTGGTTTGGCACCCATAGAATTATCATGGGGTCCTACTGTGACTAAGGGCTTGTTCACACGACCGTATGGTTTTGCGGTCCGTTTTAAACGGATCAGTTTTTGTGTTTTTGGTTTCAGTAGTGTTTTCACTTCTGTTCCGGTTCAGTTTCCGTTTGTGATCCGTTTGCGGATTGGAAACGGAAGCACATAATAATGTTTTAACAGTAAGTACATTGAAAAATTGGGCTGGGCATAACATTTTCAATAGATGCTTCCACAAAAACGGAACGGATACGGAAGACATACGGATGCATTGCGTATGCATTCCGTTTTTTTTACAGCCCCATTGACTTGAATAGAGCCACGGAACATGATTTGCGGGCAATAATAGGACATAACTCAAAATGTAGCGGAATGGAAAAACAGAAATAGGAAAACGGAATGCATACGGAGTACATTCCGTTATTTTTTTTTGCGGACTTATTGAAATAATTGGTTCCATATACGGACGGTATACTGAACGCAAATAATGGCCCATATACGGAGCGCAAAAAACTTTGTGTGAACGAGCCCTAAGAAAGACCCTGATTTCACACGGAGGCACACCAATGTTTTTTTTTATCAGTCCTGTAAAACCACAAGACACCCACATGTCACCATCCAGGCTCCACACACTCAGCTCTGCTGCATACATATGTTATCCCATGATTAAAGGGATTGTCCCATGTTGAACATTGGGGGCATATCGCTAGAAAAAGGGATCAGCAACCTCTGGCACTCCAGCTGTGGTGAAACTACAACTCCCAGCACGCTTCATTCACTTTTTGGGAAGGTCTCAGAACAGCCAAGCAAGTTTGCATGTTGGGAGTCATAGTTTCACCACAGCTGGAGTGCCAAAGGTTGCTGACCCCTGTGCTGAGATATGCCCCCAATGTCTGATAGGTGTGAGTCCCACCTCTAGAACGGAGCCCACAAAGTGACGGAGGACGACGCACAGAGCATGCGCGGTCCCAGCCCCATAGAAGTGAATGGAGCGGTGGCTACTCTTGTGCGGTGAACTTCCTATTGATTTCAAGGGAATTCCTAAAATAGGTGAGCGCGCTACTCGGCTATGTTCGGCACTCCCATAGAAATGAATGGAGGGCGGCCGCGCACGTGCGGTACCCCTTCCGTCACTTTGTGGGCTTCGTTCTAAGGATAGATATGGGTTCCAGAGGTGGAACCCGCACATATCAGACATTGGGTGCATATCCTAGCCATATGCCCCCAATGTCAACCCCTTTAATGCAAATAATGAAAATCCACTATCATGGATGGTGGATTTTCATTATTGGCAACCTCTTTCCAACAAACCTAGACCCAGCCCTGGACCTCACATGGATCCAGAGATCTCCACATTCATTGCTCTGCTAGATTTATATCAAGCTGGCAGCCTAGGGGGCATGCACTTTCTCAAGGGGTGTGTCCTTTCTACTGCAGTCGGTGGCAGTTGATGGATGGAACTGAGTATGTGCTTCCATCTCAGTGAGCCGGACAAAGAAATAAGAAAAAAATAAACAGCAGGTGGCGCTATACAGATGCATTATATTGAATAGTTCAGTGGCTATGCTATATTTTTAATTACATGCAATTACAAAAGTACTCAGATCCAGGGGCTGGTCTGAAAACTGTAGAATATTTTTTTGTGGGCCAGCCCCTTTAAAGGGGTTCTCGACTGGTTCTCTGGTTCCAGTGCTGAGGTTCTTTCTTCTCCAGTAGCATCTACACACCTGTCACTGGTGCCAGCCTTTCAATGGCCTCAGCAGTGACATGTGCTGACCCGTGACCATTGATTGGCTGATTGTGATGATGTGAGCGTAGACGGCGTATCATCCTTTCGATCCAGCGGGGACCAGAAGCAGAGGAGAAGGTGTCTCAGCGCGGGACTTTTTTTTATCCCTGCACCCTGCATAAAGGTACCACTGTGTGTTATCAATTGGGGGCGGGGGGTGTCCCTGCACAGTCTGACACTATCCAATTAGTGCTGCTAATGGCAGACTGTGCAGGGACACCCCCCCAACTGGTAACACTCAGAGTTTGTGTCCCTGCACAATCTGACACTGGCAAAACTAACTGGACAATGTCAGACACCCATACCACATACCTCTAGTATTCCTGCTAGAAGTTTAGGAATAAAAGTCCAACTGGGTGTTACCAGTTGGGTTTCTGTCCCTGCACAGGCTGAAACTGGCAGAACTAATTAAACAATGTCACGTTGTGCAGGGACACCCTCCAATTGGTAGCACCAAGTGGTACATTGATTCCTAAATTTCTAGCAGGAATAATAGAGGAACAGGACATGGCCTCTTTCTTCTGGAAGCTGAAACCCGTCTAATGGCTTGTATCAGGTACGCCGTCATACCGCACACAAGCTGTGTCCAGACGTGGCACTGTTTTCAGAAGAAAACAGCCATGTTTTTTTTCTCCAGGACAACCCCTTTAAGGAAAAATATAACATTTTCAACTCCACAAAAAAAATGGAATCATTTTTATATTCATACCTCCATCACCAGGGTGAGTAGGACTAAGATTTTCTTGATCGCCTCGGATGATAAGGTTGATATTCCAGCAGAGATATGATGATAAGTAAAGGGCATATGGCCCCTACTCTACCAAAGTCCCCAGGGGCCCCGCAGCGGATCGTGCCTCCATAAGAGCTTTCATGCTCGGACAGGATTATAAAGTGTTAAGAGTCCCTTGAGGGCCCTAAGGATGTGGAGATAAGATCAAGCGTTCCTTCTTGCCAGGTGGCTTTTGAACGACCAGAATATCTCAATTAATTTGGCGATCCGTCTTATGTGCGCCGCGGTGGAGGGTAACCTATCTGGAGAATATCGCTAATGAGTCGTTTTATAATACAAGCTATTAAATGGCGCTCAAGTGGTGTCTAGGGATTTAATCTATGATTCTGGATGGATTTTAATTAATATCTGGAGGTGGAAGGGCAGTTTATTACAGGTTGTAGGCAGCTATGTACATTTTTTTTTTATAATATATATGTATATATATTTTTTTATATAGATTTTTAATATATATATATATATTTAATATGTTATGTTTGTATTAGATTCTATTCCTTTATAGTCATGGTTGTTGCAGATAGAAGGAATGTAGGCAGCTATGTACAGTAAAAAAAAAATCTCATTTAATTTTTGTAATTTTAGATGTATTTTTAATATTTTATTTTTTATTTTCTAATATTTTATGTTTTTATTAGATTCTATTCCTTCCTAGTCATGGCTGCTGCATTTTGAACGGTGACAACAGCCAAACTCTCTTCACCATCATGGCCGTGATATGGACGTTGACTCTTCTCTGCTTCCTTCTCCGCTTCATAGGGTCATCTTGTGTTTGTGACTTACATCACAGTGCCTTCCGTATCCGCCAATAGAAGGCCTGAGGTGCTGTCATAACAGGCACCCTGGTGGGCAGCAATGCAAACTGCTCTTTTTAGGGTTACCATCGGCGGAAATATCTAAACAAGAGGATGCTGAATTGTTCTTTACCCCTTATCATCCTGGGTGATGTCATCTGACTACCTTCGTAGGCTTAAGATATGGCAACGTCCTGTAGACAGATATAATAACGTTGGCCATACGCATTGCATATGTCTGCTGAACCTACCAGTTTTGAAAGATCTGAGGTGGCTTCCTGATGGTCCCCCAATATCATGCTGAAAAAAGGATCAGGCATGTTGAATTGATTCTGCCTCCCCATTGACATAAATAGGCAAGCCCAGCTTGGTTTATGGTGGAGCCGGGAGGAAAAATAGCTGTCCGGCTATATTAGTTGTCGACGACAAAGTTTTTGTCCAGGGTTAGAACAATGGGGTCTGCTCGTTTTACTACATCCAGCTATATAAACTAGCTTTAGGATTGCTTTTCATGCACCTTTTTGTATAGTAAAAACAAAACGTATAAAAAAAAATCCATAAAATCTCTAAGCCGAGATTAAATTGATATAACAAAGGGGATGTAGATCCCCTGGGTAACAAGAAATGATTTGGCTAGGGGCTACTCCTAAAGGCATTATCTAAGTGGCTCTTCAGGTGGTCCACAGGGATCAGGACTCTGCTGCAGGGGAACCACCAGGCCACTACCTTTTGGAGTCTCTGTTCAAGTGACTGCTGACCCACGAAGGGCCGTGGGCAACAGTATGGAGCAGTGAGGGATCAAGTAAAAACATAGGGACAGGCCAAGGTCAGAGCAGAAAGAGTACGAGCAAGTCGGTAACCAGTCCAAGGTCAGGGCAGAAGTCGGTGCACAAAAAAGGCAAATGAACACACAGCAACCATTGCAGGAAACTAGCGAACTAGAAGCTACTGCTCGGCACCTTCTCAGAGTTGAAAGTACCTTAAATATCCTAAGGAGGCCAGGCACAGGTTGAGGAGGGAGAGGGTGCGACAGAGAGGCAATGCCGCCAAGATGCATGCCTCAGTCTGCAGATGGAAGTGCAGCATTAGTCTAGGAACCGGGATGAATGGCCAGGGAGAAGAAGATACTGGCAGGACCAGCCACCGGACCACTGAGACAGCGGAGCCGGTGTTCATGGAGCTGGTAGTGCCCACTAGCAGGAGAGGATCGAGAGTGAGCACAGACCGCCGCCGTAACAAGGTGTTCTTAAAAGGTGTTCTACACTTTGGTCAACCTTTGCTTGTTAGAAGAGTCCCTTAACAATAAGCAGATCATCGAGTATTCTCAGGAAAAAACAATAGGAATAGGTGTTCAATTTTCCCGCAGTGCCACCACTGAAGAAATGAAGCATTACACAGTGTCCATTCACATCAATGGGTTGTCTGTGTAATGCAGGACAGGACAGGACCTCCAGAGCAAGAGACCCTCTTTATAACCGTTCTCCACTATAGCCAAGAGATAAAAATCCTGAATAGGAGACCAATAGGAGACCACCTCCCACACTAATTAACCCAGAATCTCTAATTAGACAGCCTCTTTATCCGTAGCATCGATTTCATTTATTTTTTTAATCAAGCAAATTTATTTTTTTCTTTAAATTTTTTAAGAAAAGGCATAAAAAACACATGAACCTGGTTGGTTGTTTGGGACGTCATGGTGCCTGAGCCCACCTTTCAGGCTCCGGTTGACGTGCACTGATCACCTCCATAGTGATGGTCCGACAAGAGAAAATTTTGAACCCTTCATAATCAGAATATCCAGAATTTGTCAAATTGGAAATAAAAAAAAATGCACACAGGGGAATTTTACGATTAATATTTATAAGGCTCCTTGATAGCACACCTAAAAGCCAAACCAATTCTAATCTACTTAAAAATAATGTACTAATTATAATAATATGAATTATGATTCGCTCTAGCCTCCTGAACACAGCAAGTCTGTTCCTGCTTGGGATGCAGGAAAAAAAAATATTAAATCCAAAAATATTTACATCCCCCCCCCCCAAAAAAAAATAATCTAAAATATATTGATAATTAATTGGATATTTTAAGAGGCGGTAAACTGTATTTTCTCCACAAGAGTTAAAATCATTTCTACTCAGTAAATTTCATCCAGATGGAATTAGCATTTTTGCTGACAAATTTATTCAATGTCTTGAAATGTTTCATCATTAAGGAGCAAATAAATAATACACATTGACAGACACATATTCCACAGCATTCAGCGGACGAGGAACAATTTACATACTGATTTTTTTTCTTTTTTTTTCTTTTTTTTTTACCAATAAACCAAAATTGTCTTTATTTTCTGTATATAAAGATAGGGACATAAAACCAGACAATGGAACCATTAACATAAAACTGAAAGTATAAAGTCCATCATCATTAAAAATAAAAAAAAAATCACCGGATGGTAATCTTGAGGAGATAATGATTTAGAATTAAACTTTTTGAAGAATATTTTTTATTTGGCAACAGATTTTAAGTGCAATTTTATAACGTTCCTATAGGTCATATCTTACAATGTACAGGTGATACCTGCATGGACAGTCCTACCTTAAGAGAAATTCGAAGGCGATTCCACTCTATGTTTGCACATTCCACCACTGATTTATTTTCACGTGAAATCTTGTAGGTTTTATTTTAGGTTATGTAGTGTTTTTTTTAGCAGGCTGCAGTGAACAACATGTACTATGAGTGTATTCACTTGCCCAATGGGCGCCTAAGATGAGAGACCCTATATTTGGGTTAGTTTCTAGCAGAGGTTTAACTTAAAGGGGCTTTCTTTCAAAAACAGCGCCACGCCTGTAAACAGGTTGTGTACGGTACTGCAGTTTAGCTCCATTCACTTCAATGGAGCTGAGCTGCAATATCAGGCCAAGCAATGAACAGGCATAGTGCTATGAGAAGAAAGCAGCCATGATTCTATAATCCTGGACATCCTCCTTTAAAGCTTTTGCGCCACAATGCAATATGTGTAGCGGGGTAGAGGGTCCCTTGGCCACCAGGGCTGCTAGCTGGACAGCCCCTATGGCTAGGCTTCTGGCTTTGAGGAACATTGCCAACAAGGCCCAGAATAGCACAGGTGGGGTATCCAGAAGATATGGTATTAGAGTAATTACTTCTGTTGGTGTTGTGACCAAGACTAGCCTTTTGGTGTTCACGGACATTAGAGATTTAGAGGTGGAGCCAGATCTTTTTGGCAGGATTCACATGCAATTTAATTTCCGCTGGACTTGTAGTCCTTTTTCAACATCTGATGTCAGAGATAAAGCCGGCCATATTCAGGGGATAAAAGTCGGCCAACCATCATTAGCAAGAGCTTCTGTCTGCTAAAAATGGGATTGGCCAGGTTGGAAAATTTTGCCTGTGGTTGGCCGAAAGTAGAGTCCATGTGTATGGAATCATTTGCCGGTGTCTGACGCCTCCCATCCTCTACCCCATATTCATCTTTGTTTCTTTTAATGGGAGAATTGGACAATTCTTGATATCAGTTTCTAGAACATGAATTATTAGATGGACCAGCTGTTATCGAATGTCTATGGCCAGCGTGGCCTAGCCAATAAAAATGAAAAAATGCATCAGTTGGGTGAAGAAAATCAATAAGAATGACACAAAGATCGATGGCAAGTTAGTGAAGTCATGCCAAATAAGACCGAGTAGATACCTCTTTCCATGGTTCGTGCTTAGGCTCTAGAAATACATATAAATAAGACCAAAGTGGGTATCCCGATAGAGTGCAGAAGATGGTGGAGAAGGTGATTGATACCATACAGCACAAGGATAAAGGTGCAGAAGAAAGTCACTGAGATTTGTATACATACGGAGAAGTCTCTCTTAGTCCAATTTGTATAAGTTTTTAGGACGACACAAATCAGACACTGAAGTCTTCGATCAATATGTCTGGCATTCTCCAAAGTCCCTGCAGTCAAATTATTCGGCGTCCTTGCCAGGCTTTACAATTGCTTTATGCTCCACTTTTCATCCCTTTCCAGAGTAAAAGTCTTAACTCCCCCCACCTCCAAACTTAACTCACAAACGGGAGTTTGGTCCATGTCTCACGTCAAAACTGAGCATGGTCAACTTCATCTAACCAAGAAGCGGGACTGGCAGGAAAATCTGGATATCCACCACTACTGCCAGTGGAGAGATCAGAACTTGGTCCATTTGCACCTAATACCCTCATGGAAGGTGGAACTCCTTGTCCACCTTGAGCCATAATACCCAATCCGGCATCTGGGAACGACAAGCTTGAAATCAACGGCTGGTGGCCTGGCATTGGCTGTAAGGATGCTGGAGACTGAGGTATTCCGTAGGGGCTGTTGGATCTTAGGTCGTGATACTGGTCTGAAGTAGGGATGCCACCATGATCCAAGGAGAAGGCACCGTTGCTTCCAGCCGGTCTACCCAAAACTGGAGACGCCTCATTTAAACTGTTATAAATCCCATTGGAATGGTTCATTTCTGAGATGGTGGGTTCATCTGAAATGAAGATAGTTGGATATCAGGGCATGATATTTTAGTTCAACATAAGTATTATTGATGATCTTCAGGATCTATTTACATTGAGGAGATTTTATAATAGTGTGGGTGATAGGGTTCGTAAGAGTATAAACTGGGCTCATGGTACTGTTACTTAACACATTACATTACCATTGAGTGCTCAACAATATCTACAGCACTTTAATCACCAAGGACGTAGCTATGCAGAACTAGCAGTTTTACCTGGGCCCAGGTGCCTTGAGGGGCCAAAGGCACCAGTATTATAAATGGCACATGGTGGGCAGAAAGCCAACCACCACTTAATGGGGCAGGATCTGCTTTCCTTGTATATTTAGCTAGAGGACTATAAAGATGATGACCTATCAAGAGTCCAACAAGTACCTACCTGTAAAAGAAACCTCTGCATCACTGTCTGGACCTTCCTCCTGGATACTATCCTTATCAGACTTAGAATTTCCCCTTGACCTTTTCATGTTCCTGAAATACTGCCCCCATCGTTGTCTCCCAGCATCTTTTTTTAATCTTTTCTCCTTCGCTCTTCTGTTCTGGAACCAGACCTTCCAATAGAGTGACAGAAGTTATTGTTTGTGACTATAGATTTGCAACTGTAATACAACAAAATAGAAAAGTCTCAAATTCAAATCATGTAAAATATAAAAAAAAATGTGAAATGAAAGTTTGTTTTTCTTATATGTATAAAAATACAAAATATTCTTTTTATGCATATTTAGTCAATTATATTGCATATTATATTTCATATTTACTAAATATTAAATCAGTTATTTCGATTTATGAAATATATTTACATTATATTTATATTTTATTATATCTACTAAATATTACATCTTTAGATTTATTAAATGTATTATATTTGATGCTGTGTATTATGGTTTATGTTTTATCATAGTTACTAGATATATAATCTTTATTTAGATCTGTTACATTTATTATATTTATGTTGTATATTTTATTTATATTTTAAGTACTTAAAACATCTTTATTATATTTCTTGTATATTATATATTATGGTATATTCTATTTATATTTTATTTTATTTACCATATATTAAATCTTTATATTTATTATAAATATTTAAATAATAGTTCTAATTGAAAAAAATATAAAGTATGAAGTACCCATTATTGCATAAAATACTTAAATAAATAAAAAAAAACTATGTATTACTTATTGCAAACTGTTTTACATTTCTTTCTTTTTTTTCGTTGTCATTTATGGCTTTTGGCATTCAGTCTGAATTGTATAGATGATATCAGTTGTGTCAGGCAATTTCTCAGAACTTTACTGTGACTAAAGGATAATAAATGTATAAAGATAAAAGATGTCCGCCAAATAGCATTTTACTGCCCCATTAAATCTATGAAATAATTAAATGATTATTATTGTAGTGTAAAATTTATCTATACTCACAGGTTATAGTTTACAAGCTATTTGAATCATGATATTAGTATATATATATATATATATATATATATATATATAACAATAAAATACTGTAACAAAAAAGTATTATAAATTTCTGTTGTCATGTAGAGAACTTTTTTTTTCTATTTCTGTTCGTAATGTAAGTAGTCGCCCCCTGCGCTGTTTGCCGTGATACATGAGTGGAGTTTTTTCTTTCCCCTCCTCTATAATTAATATACATTTTCCTATTAACATGCAGATCATCCCTTACCTGCACCACTCTCATATCCAGGCCTGTCTCCGATGACAGCTGCTCTCTGACATGTCTGGCAGGTTTCGGCGAGTTGTTGTAGGCATTTTTCAGTGTCTCCAGCTGCTTTGCTGTAATGGTCGTCCTTGGCCTTTTGGCTGTGGATTCTGCTTCTGTAATACATTGAGAGTGGGGGGGATTATAAGACACCAATATTCAGTCCGATGTTTGATCATCTTAACCAGAAATATGTTTTGTTGTGGAAATTCTAAATTCAGTTTCCCGCCATTTCTTTAAAATGAAATTCCGGAACGTCTTATTTAAAAATTCAAAAATATTTGTCAAATTGACTTAATGTTACGTCAATTTGCTAAATTGTTGGAAATGTTTTTTGACCCCATAGAATTTAATATTCCATTTTGATATTTCTAACTGATCATATCAAATTGTATCAAATTCTGGTCATATAAAATCAATTTTTAGCTAAATTAATTCTAAAATGACATTACAGACTAATTATTAAGTGTCATGCAATTTAATCACTCAGTTTACCTTTATTTTCTTTACAATACCGTGAATTTGATATAAATATATTACTTTATTTTATATTTAATTTCAGGATATTTTCATCTTGATATTGAGCTTTATGCCTCATTTAGAGAGTGTTAATAGTAGTAGAACGGTAATGGCTTATTATAGTTCTCCAAGTAGATAATGCATGTTGTATATTGTATTTTATATAATATTTTATTCACATCATATTTACTAAATGTTAAATCTTTATAATTATTTTTTTAGTAGCTGGAGATACCTAAAGTGTTAGCAATAGACATACAGATATGCCCGCCCTTATGGCTCTTTCAGACAGGCGATGTTCACGTCCATGTACTGTCTTAGTATAGAATGGATGACCCCGGCCTGAACACTGGTCCATTGTAGTCAACGGGCATGTCCCATTAAGGCCCATCTTTTCCACAAGACTCGCCCATTATGGCCAATGGTAATTAAACATAGTAATGGATACCGGTGCTTGCAGGTGGCACAGTCACCTACCTCTCTGCTTTGCCGTCTCATAGTCGGCCTTGCAGACCAGCCTGCTGTCCTCCATCAGGTAGAACTCATCGCCGGTGGCTAGCTGCCTCTTGCACACAATACAGGAGAAGCAGTGCAGGTGGTATACGAACTCCTGGGCACGCCGCACCACCTGGGTAGGGGGGATTCCTTGTTGGCAGGCCGCACATTTTGTCCCAAACCTCCTAAAGGAAAAACGGCAAAAGTCAAAGAAATCTATTACATTTCATTATAAGTTACACGCAGAGGAGCAGGAAACAAAAAGTAATTGGGGTCCCTTTTGGGTCTAATCTATGCCAACTGATTCCTCCAGTCTCAAGACCAAGAGGTCCTCCTATCCAATCCCCTGTGAGAAAGAAGGGCTTTCGAGCCTTCAGTCAAGTTTTTCCATCTCTTGTCAATTGTGATGACCTCCATAGTCAATGGAGGTGGGGGCACTGTGATGGCTGTCTCCTCCATTAGGGGAAGGGGATAGGAGCCACCTGAGCTGAGGCCACTAGTCTACTACATGCACTCCACAGTGGTGTAACTATCGGAGAAACAGGGGAAGAGGCTGCTTTGGGGCCGGCCGTCCAGGAGCAGTGTCACAAACAACTTAAAGAGGACCTTTCACTGGATTTTATTAATTGAGATAAGTACTTGTACTTGCGGGGTACCCCCCGCTGATGCTGCCACCCTGCCTTTTTTGTTAAAATAGCGCTCCTACGCCGCGCTGTGCCTCCCGGGATTTTCCCCGCTCAGTATGCAACTACTGAACATCGGAGCAATGGGGAGGAGACGCAGTCTTTCTCTGTGGGCGTCTCCTTCTTCTTGTCCAATCGCAGCGCAGAGCGTCACAATCAGCGCACCGCGCCGCCAGCTAGGGAAAAGTACAAGCCGGCAGGCGCAGCGTGCTATGTTAATTAAGCCTGCCCACCAAGTTCCTCACCTAAAGAAGGAGGAAGCGACAGGCAGGAGAAGCAGCGGGGCAGGCAAAAGGAGCATCACAGCAGTACAGATTTGCTGTGGGGCCCAGTCACTTCTAGCCTGACCACCATAGTTGATATTTCATGCAACTCCCTTGGGCTGAGGATTCTTGGGTGAATGTCATGTACCCCTATTTGGGATCATGAATTAAGACCAATGGAGGCTCTCCTTAAATATTGATGACCTATTAGGATAGGACATCCATATCAAGTCAGTGGGGGTCCGACTAGTAGCACCACCACCCCCAAGACCAGCTGTTCCAAGGTGCCAAGCTGCCTAGGGGGGTGCTTAAGCCTCTTTGATGTATACCAGGCATGGCGCCTACATATTGTGTCGAGGCTGAGCTTGGTACTGCAGCTTAACCCAGTTGAATAGGATCGGAAGGTCATGTGACTGATGGAAAGCAAGAAGAAACGGCTGCAGCACTCAACTGAGCTCTACGGCCTCTTCAAACAGCTGATTGACGGGGGTGCCAGGAGTCAGACCCCCACCAATCTAATATGGAGACCCATCTTTAGTATAGGTCATCAGTATTTAAGTCCCAGAAAACACCCTTTTAGGGTGCACGAAAATTAGGTGAAGAGCACCAATACCTAGTGTGGTTGTGGAAGGTACCATAGCTGGTAGCCAATGGCTGAAAATGACGGATTAGCCGTATAAATCCCCACCCCCTATTATAGAAGTAAATTATAATATATATATTATACTGTATGTATATTTTAGGGTATTTTTAGGAAGGCTCACATCCTTCCCTGTGTATTAATACATAATGACAGTAGCAGTGACACTTACTTAAAGAAGTCATCTTTGCAGTAGACGCTGTCCCCTCGGCTGAAGCACTTCTCGGCCAGCTGGATCTGACAGTCATTGCACTTAAGACATTTACTATGCCAGTGTCTGTCCAGCACCTTGAGAATAAATCTGTCCATGATGTGTTGATTGCAGCCGGCGCACAATGGGATTTCTGCAACAAGAAAGCACAGACGTCTATTTTCTACCTGAGCTATAGGGCTGCAGAAGTAGCAGTTGTACCTTGGGTCAGAGGGGGTCCAGAGGCCCCTTTGACACTATTATTTTACATGCCACTTGGTCAGGGGATGATACATATTGATTTACCTCTGCTAATAGAATGGGAGTTTGCTATTAGCATCCATGCTAGCATCTTACAAATCCTTACAGTGAATGTCCACTTTTTAACACCATATCGTTTTTTAGGTCTACTGAATTATTTTCTTGTCTATCTTGTGTATATCTTTTGTATAGTGTGGTCAGAGCTCAGTTATTTTTTTTCCTATACAGAGCTCCAAATATCTGATAATAAATGATAATATTCTGGCTGTCCACAGCCTCCACTAGGGGGAGCTTAAGAGTTTAATGCCTACAGTATTGAGATCCATGCATGAACCGTACGCAGTAAGCTCCCAGGCTCCCCCTAGTGGTGGCTGCAGGCAGACAGAAAATTATCATTTAAGGTTGGGTGTACATAAATCTGTTGTGTCTGGCCACTTTTTACAGAGCCGGACAAAATTGATGTAGGAGCATGAGCACTTTAGTACACAGTTCTGGCATCCATAGAAATAAAATGCAGCATTTGACAATGGGCATCTCATGCCAGATGAATATGAAGGAGCCCCTAGGGAAACTGAGCCAGATATATGGGAAGGGTCCCTTAGTCTGTCTAAGCAGGCATTACATGAGATGCTAGACCCTAAGTATGCAAAAATGAATGAAATACTTATTAGAACAATACGCATAGCCATGGTAGTCACGTCTTGACTGTGTGTGGCTCCTTAGAGGGTGCAGGTAGTCACACAGCTCTCACCCTGAGTGTGGCTAAATGCAGTTAATAGCAGTGTCTATTGTCTGGACTCCTCAGGTCTCTCCCTGCGGCCACTGAGGACATTATCCATATCCTGCCTAATGAGAACTCAATGGAAGGCAGTCATTACAAATTTCCAATAGTCATACCTCATGATGCCTACAGGACCACACAAGAGCAAGGCTGCACCCACCCTACAGGATCCTCACCTGTCACTAACAAATATCTACTATTATTTCTAAATATAATAATTTCAGAAGTCTATAATAAAGTACATGTGATGATAAAAGGTGGGATAGATAGATAGATAGATAGATAGATAGTAGATAGATAGATAGATATTAATAGACCATATAGATAGATATTAGATAGATAACATATATAGAATACATATGTATAGATATTATAGATTAGATAGATATTATTATACCATATAGACAGATATGAGATATATATAGATTACATATGTAGAGATATTAGATAGATATTAATATACCATGGAGATAGATATTAGATAGATAACATATATAGAATACATATGTATAGATAGTTATTAATATATCATATAGACAGATATGAGTTATGCATAGATATTAGACTAGATAGATAGATATTAATATACCATATAGATAGATATTAGATAGATAACATATATAGAATACATATGTATAGATATTATAGATTAGATAGATATTATTATACCATATAGACAGATATGATATATATATAGATTACATATGTATAGATATTACAGATAGATTTAGATAGATATGAAATAATTAGATATTAGAAGGGATATATTTATATATATATATTGGATAGGTATTGGAGATTCTATAGATATTTAGTACAGTAGATAAATAGAATAGATAGAAATATGGTGGCTATTAGATTCGTTCATATACTAGATATATACATATGTATCTTGGACAGATTGATAGGTTGATATGTCTATATAATATATAACGCCTATCATTAATAACTGCACGTGTTGGTAAATATTCCTAAAACTATAAACATATAGATTCTCTTCTACACATCAAAGACAGACCAGGAGGGGATTGTGATAAGGAAACCTGTCTTCTTACAGATTAGGCCTCATGCACACCACCGTGGTTTTGGCCCGCATCCGATCTTTATTTTTTGCGGAATGGATGCGGACCGGTTCACTTAAAAAAAAAAAAAAAAAAAAAAAAACCCGAATACGTCCTATTCTTGTCCATTTTGCGAACAAGGATAGGACAGGTCTATAGAGGGCGGAATGTTCCGTTCCGCAAAATGCAGAACGCAGCAGGCCGGTATCCTTGTTTTACGGATCCGCAATTTGCGGACCACAAAAATGTCATAAGCGGTTAGGAATGCTTGCTTCAGGAGACTGTCTGATCTCTTCCCAGACTTCACCTCCATGGAGGAAAGAGAGAAACTCTCCATACTGCTGGGGAAGAGGAGATCACAGCGACCATAGCAGCACAATATGTCAGTGCCTGCCATAGACTGAGAGGAGCCTGATGTACCATGGACCCCCACCCCCCCCACCCTGGATATGTCCCTATCCCTTTCCCTAAGCCACACACTTGCTTTGGCAATGCTAATATGTATTTAGTCCTGCCAATAAAGTGGATTTGAATTTGATTAGAATGATGGTGGATACAAGACATAGACAGAGATGTGATAGTTAGAAAGATGGATAGTTATCGGGTAGTTCTAAATGAGAGAATACTAGAGACACAAGTATCCGGACAGATAGCCAGTCTCCGGAAAATCCAGGAGAACCTGTAAATGTGCTGTATCTGATATTAATGTCCTGTCCAGCTGATAACCCCGGCACAATATACAGCACAACCTGAATATAATACCTGTCATATTCTGTTAGCTCTGTATATAATATAATGAATAGGAGAAAAATGATGGGATAAATAATGAACAAATGAGATGGATATCTTACACAGATATGAGAGATAGATTAGATCAGTGATGCCTAACCTCCGCACTCCAGCTCTGGTGAAACTACAACTCCCAAGATGCACACTTGCTTGGCTGTTCTCAGAATCCCATAGAAATGAATGGAGCATGTTGGGAGTTGTAATTTCACTACAGCTGGAGTGCAGGAGGTTAGGCATCACAGATAGATAGATAGATAATGAGATAGATAGATAATAGATAGATAGATAGATAGATATGAGATGAATGGATAGATAGATAATAGAAAGATAGAGAAAGAGATAGATAGATAGATAGATAGATAGATAGATAGATAGGAGATAGATATAAGAGAGATAGATAGATAGATAGATAGATAGATAGATAGATATAAGAGAGATAGATAGATAGATAGATATGAGATAGATATTAGATAGATAGATAGATAGATATGAGATAGATAGATAGATAGATAGATATGAGATAGATAGATAGATAGATAGATATGAGATAGATAGATATGAGATAGATAGATAGATAGATAGATAGATAGATAGATATGAGATAGATAGATAGATAGATAGATAGATATGAGATAGATAGATAGATATGAGATAGATAGATAGATAGATAGATATGAGATAGATAGATAGATAGATAGATAGATAGATATGAGATAGATAGATAGATAGATAGATAGATAGATAGATATGAGATAGATAGATAGATATGAGATAGATAGATAGATAGATAGATATGATGAGATAGATAGATAGATAGATGAGATAGATAGATATGAGATAGATAGATAGATAGTAGATAGATAGATATGAGATAGATAGATAGATAGAGATAGATAGATAGATAGATAGATAGATAGATAGATAGATAGATAGAGATAGATAGATAGATAGATAGATAGATAGATAGAGATAGATAGATAGATAGATAGATAGATAGATAGGAGATAGATAGATAGAGATAGATAGATAGATATGATAGATAGATAGATAGATAGATAGATAGATAGATAGATAGATAGATAGATAGAGATAGATAGATAGATATGAGATAGATAGATAGATAGATGATAGATAGATAGATAGATAGAGATAGATAGATAGATAGATAGAGATGGATAGATAGATAGATAGATAGATAGATAGATAGATAGATAGATAGATAGATAGGAGATAGATAGATAGATAGATTAGATAGATAGATAGATATAGATAGATAGATATGAAGATAGATAGAGAGATATGAGATAGATATGAGATAGAAGATAGATAGATGAGATAGATAGATATGAGATAGATAGATATGAGATAGATAGATAGATATGAGATAGATAGATAGATAGATAGATAGATAGATAGATAGATAGATAGATAGATAGATAGAATATAGAGATAGATAGATATGAGATAGATAGATAGATATGAGATAGATAGATAGATAGATAGATAGATAGATAGGAGATAGATAGATATGAGATAGATAGATAGATATGAGATAGATAGATAGATAGATAGATAGATAGATAGATAGATAGATAGAAGATATATAGAGATAGATAGATAGATATGAGATAGATAGATAGATATGAGATAGATAGATAGATAGATAGATAGATAGATAGATAGATAGGAGATAGATAGATAGATAGATAGGAGATAGATAGATAGATAGATAGATAGGAGATAGATATAAGAGAGATAGATCAGGTAATGAGATATTAGACCCATGTATATAAATCCTGTCTGTACAGTAGATTGTCTGTCTGTCTGTCTGTCTGTCATAGATATAATGTGATCTCCATCTCTGCTCTCCAGGTATCTCTGTACAGAGCGGCTTCTCCTCTGCCATTAATCATGGATCTGCCTTCCTTCTCTCATGGAGGCAGTGACTCTCTTGTCTGGGAGATGTCTGATGAAATGTTAATGTTCTCTATATGTCGCTATAGTGTTTTATTCCTTTTTCCTGTTTGTATTTGTTTTTCATATTATTATTTGCTGTCTGCAGATTACATTTAGTTTTCACTTTAAAATCTCTCCTCCTTTTTGTGCTACAAACACTTGTTGGATCAGACCCGACATTCGCTATTTCTCCTCACCTCCCATCCACAGCTACATATTATTTTCCCCAGAATTGAGAAATTCAGGTGAAGTGAGTATTAGTAATATCTGCAGGTTACTACATGCCTTCTCACTATTAATTATCACTACAGATTTTTTTCTATATAAATATATAATGATTGTATAATATATAAATGTATTTATTTTATTTACATTATTGTATCAAAAATAAAACCAGATACCACATGGATTGTATCACGTTTAAAACATTTTCTCATATAAATGCCTAGATACATGGATCGTATAATGAATGAGATTTATTTTTAATAACATTTTATTTCATTTTTAAATAACTTTAATTGTTTTTTTATTTTTATTTTTTTACATTTTCGAGGAAAGAAAAAAAAAACCGCTAAACAAAGCAACATAGACCCCTGGAAAAGCTATATATTACTATAGTAATAATGTTATACTTCACTTCTAATAGATATTCATAGAGTGGAAAAACTTGTAAGAGAAATTCAGCAAAACGTAGGAACTGGGCATTGTGCTACCAGAGATACAATGATGGAAATGTAGTCCTTTATCTTCCACCGTGGTCAGAATAAAAAGGACCTCTATAGGCGGGTGAGATGTAGAGATTCGGATTATGGGGGGAAATCCAAAAATTATTTCTATAGCCTTTCTGAACTACAGCAAAAGAATAGAAGGACACAGGCTGGAGGAGAGAGACCAGGAGGATATAATAAGGTGATAGTAAAGAATAGGATAGAATAATAGTGAGTCTAATAACTGTATAGAATATACATGGCTATATAATATTTTTATAAAATAATTTAGAATATACAAATGTGACAGAACATATGTAAAAAACTAACAATAACTTAAAGGATACTAGAATGCAGCAGTATTATAGACTATATTATATATAATAACTGCATAAAATATTTTTATATAGTGTAAAATATAATATGCAAATATGATAGAACATGATATGTAAAAAACGAATAAAGTATGAATATCAGTATAGTGGAACACAGTAGTATCATAGACTATACTTAACAAAAAGAGCACAATTTTTATATAATACGAAATATAATTAAGAACATGGAAATAAGAGAGAATATGATATGTAAATAATAATAAATATATATATATATCTATATAATCTTACAAAGTATAAATATCTGTATAGATAGAATACAATAGTATAATGGAGTATACAAAAAAAATAGAGTATAATAGCTACATAATAAAAAATGTATAATATAATAACTCTATGTGATAATAACTTATGCAAAATATAATAACTATAAAATATCAGCCTGTTTAAATATATGTAGAAACACGTGAGTATTTCATAAGGAGACTACAACAATCTGATAGAATCTAAGCATGATGAAGTATCACACACAAGGAGAATATAATAATACAACACAATGTGTTCATGTAAAAATTAAGGAAAGGAATATTTTTATTATTTTTTTCATGCTATGTAGATAATTCTATTCATTCAATTGTTAATAATAATAATAATAAGACTATACGTGGATATTATATAAAAAGATAGATATATTGTACTAGAAGATAATTAAAGGACACATTATTTATAGCAGAAATGGTGGAGAAATGTTCGAAATGTCCAGGATTTTATATAATTTTGGGGGTGATATGGGCGAATATAATACACAACATGAGAGTCATTTAGAAATGATGTCTGTATAATCAGCCGTTCTGTAATGGTTGACATCATACATGTAGAATGCACACAGCCATCATTGCATATCTCCCGGTCTTCTGCCTTCTCAGGCTGATTATTCTATAGGTGTATGGTCAGTAGTGATTGGAGAAGGTATGGGGGGCTTGGGTAGAGCTGGGTGGGATTGATCTAAGTGCAGGGGGTCACTTATATTCCAGCAGAGCTATATTATACTATTATGGGGGCTGTAGATTATAAGCTGTCCATGGTGCTGATGAGGACTAGGACAGGTGGTAGATGGAGTCCTCAGCCATTGCCTCAGGTTCTGCCATAAAGTTGTGTGTCTGATGATAATGCAATCACATGGGATGGAGAAATCACCCATCTGGAGGCTCACCTACCTTTCCTCAGGTCTTCATTCTGAGCCAGGAGAGCAAACAACATGTCAGCACTAGCAGACTCCTTGCTGGCTGTTATCTCCTTTAAAGCATGATCCATCTCTCATGCCTTCCCCAAAAAATGGGCTTTACCCTCCCCCACCCTTCCAACCCCCCACTCTCAATTCCGTAAAGAACTCCCCCCCAATCTCCAACACCAGTCCTGGGGTGCAACAGGGTCCAGCAGTGTCAATCAGTGTGGAGCCTGGAGGCTGCCTGGCTCCTCTGAGCTCCTGCAGAAAGGACAAGTGAGCTGTGCTGGAGGCTGCTGTGCGCTCATCCGCCACCAGGGGGAGCCCGTGAGCTGCATGCACCTGATGGCTGCAGAGATGCAATGTGATAGCCCAGGACCCCAATCTTTGCCACCTCTGCTGTCATTTTTTTTATGTGGCCAGAAAATCCATGAATAATGCAGATTGTCTCAGGCAGAGGCAGGCCTCCAATGATTTTACCTGATGTCTCCAAGAAAGCAAAACACATTTATTTGTCTTTTATTTCATATTTCCATCCAATCTTAAGACTTTTAATCTAGGATAGAAATTGTCTTACCCCATCAGTCCCCTTTAACTAGTACACATATTGCAATGTTGTACAGAATAATCTATAAATGTAGCAGAGCTGAGTTTGTCATTTGGAATAGCTCATCACAGGGTGGTGGATGGGCCCAGGTCATTGCCCAAGCAAAAAGCAAGGCCAAGGTAGAGTGGGTGGTTGGCACCCCTGGTATCATCACTAGACCCAGTGGCACCACATATGTGGCTTTCCATAGGACGCCTGGTAAATCTAAACCAACTCAGCTCTGCTACATCTCAAACCGAACAGGTCAATCAAACTCAAAAGCAAGACCCCATTAAAACTCTAGCATGACTGCACAAGGCAGGCCTCAGCCCCAGGCTCTGGGGGCGCCATGATCAGGTCTGATGCTGGTCCAGCTTTAGTGGGGGCCCATTGTCACCCAAGGGCCACATATACCTGCATATAAATATAGCTTATCCATGTGATATCTGAGCCCAGGAGCTTACACTCCTTTTTTTTTATTAAAACAACTGGTATCATATAATATTTTTTGTGGATTAATACATTCAATGTAATTACTTTAATATTTATAGAATTTTTAGTGATTTTTTTATTAGTACCTTGATTTAATGAACACTGTAGTAATATAATATGCAATTAAAAACTAAAATAACATTTTTTAAAAAAAATGCCATTGTTTACCCCAAAAATCACACCTCTGAAGGATCATTTTCCCCAGGAGGTCACGGTGTGCCTGGGCCGCAGAGCTGACAATCGCCTGGTATCTTTCTGGTTAGGATACAACTAAATAGAAATAACCAAGTGTAAAGGTGATGATTAAGTGTGAACGATCGCTGACGCTCCGCACCGCTACACTAATGTCGCTCACAGTGAATTATCGTTCAGAACTCAATTGGTTGGAGCCGAGGGTTCTCATACCACAGACCCCCCAATCTCTGATCATTGTGGAGGCTCCTCGCTAGCTGTCCCTTCGAAATCTACCTTATAGTGTACAGATAATAATACCGTGTCCAAATATTACTTCCATACAGTATCCATATAGTACTGCCATATGCTGCCTACATAATAGGGCCATATCGTGCTCAATTCACTATAGAAACCAAATAATACCGTCCATTCAGAGGACATCATACCATGCTATATACTGGAGAAATGATACCACCACACAGTAACAGAGCTGAAATAATATCAGTCTGTGGAAGACCCCAACTAAAACATTGTGGAGACCCCTGCCCTCCTGCTACATACAAAGACATGAAATTGTAAAACTACAAAGTTTAGCAAAAATACTGCAATCACTGCCCCTTCAAATACTACCTTACAGTGCACAGATAATACCATGTAAAGGCCAAAAAATACTTCCATACAGTATCCAAATAGTACTACCATACAGTGCGCATATAATAGGGCCATACACTGTCAAAATAATAGTTCCATATAGAACTCAAATAATACTGCCATGCATGATCCAAATAATACTGCCATGCATGATCCAAATAATACTGCCATGCATGATCCAAATAATACTGCTATGCATGATCCAAATAATACTACAATGCATTATTCAAACACTACCATATGGGGCAATATAATGGTGCCATACAGTGTTCACATAAAAGTTCCATATCAAACCCAAATAATACTACAATACATGATCCAATTAATACTGCCATACAATGGCCATGTAATGGTGCCATATAGTGTAGCAATAAAAGTTTCATATAGAACCCACATAATACTATAATAAAAGATTCAAATAATAATACCATACATTATCCAAGTACATAATCATACATAATCTGAATATTACTACCATACATGATCCAAAAAATACTACCATACATGTCCAAATAATACTACCATACACAATCCAAATATTACTACCATACATGTCCAAATAATACTACCACATGGAGCCACGTAATGGTGCCATACTGTCTACACATAAAAGTTCCATATCTAACCCAAATAATACTACAATACATGATCCAATTAATACTACCATACAGTGGCCATGTAATGGTGCCATATAGTGTAGCAATAAAAGTTCCATATAGAACCCACATAATACTATTAAAAAAAAATTAAAATAATAATACCATACATTATCCAAGTACATAATCATACATAATCTGAATATTACTACCATACATGATCCCAAAAATACTACAGATCCAAATAATACTACCATACACAATCCACATATTACTACCATACATGTCCCAATAATGCTACCATACATGTCCCAATAATGCTACCATACATGTCCCAATAATACTACCATACATGTCCCAATAATACTACCATACAGATCCCAATAATGCTACCATACATGTCCCAATAATACTACCATACATGATCGAAATAACACTATCTTACATGATAATACTACAACATAGTGGCCGCATAATGCTGTCATATAGTGTACAGATAGTGTAAATGTTTTATACAGAACCCAAATAATACCGCCATACTGTACTCAAATAACATGGTCCTGGTTCTACAGAACATACACAGCTCTATACACCACCATACAGTGGTAGAAGAATATTTCCATCTAGTGCCACATCCGGGGCCCTGAGCAGGAACTGTACTGATGAGGCGCCGTCCTCTTATAACGCATCCCTGGCTACAGGTGTGAACAGTGGCGGAAGGCCTGGGGTTGGGTCGGGCAGGCAGGGGCAGGGTTAATCCTCTGGAATAACAGTTTACCCTGGAAGCTGTGGGCAGCTCGATAAAAGCTCGGTTAGTCAGAACCCTGATAAATTTTATTGACACTGATCTTTGGAGTAAAAAGGCGTCTGGGGAAATCAAGTCTAGTGCTGAGGTGTGTGCCGAGGATGGATTCAAAATCAATGTCCCATTTGCCTACATTTTGTGAGTATATGAAACACATTTTGGTGAAAGGTGGGAGATGTTTCACCGTTATATCCAACTTTTAGTCTTTAATAATAATTTTACGCCTTATTGATCGGGCACTTTTGAAGGAGTCGGACGACACTAATACCATAAAATGAGGATGAGGGTGATTAATGAGGGAGGAGGGGGGCACCGTCCGGTGGACAACCCGCCATCTCCTCCCTGTATTACCACTGCTTTATTAGAGGGGGGAAAGGGTTAATCACCGGCACCAGCACCTCACAGGTCCAGTAAAGGTTAATGGCATCCGGTCCAGTTATCTGCCAGTGTGTACGAGGGCAAAGACTATACACCACCCCACATCCATTATATATCTATATACCTGATTCCTCTAACTACTCATCTGAGATAGATAGATAGATAGATATGAGATAGATAGATAGATAGATATGAGATAGATAGATAGATAGATAGATAGATAGATAGATATGAGATAGATATGAGATAGATAGATATGAGATAGATAGATAGATATGAGATAGATAGATAGATAGATGATAGATAGATAGATATGAGATAGATAGATAGATATTAGATAGATAGATATGATAGATAGATAGATAGATATTAGATAGATAGATAGATAGATATTAGATAGATAGATAGATATTAGATAGATAGATAGATAGATAGATAGATAGATAGATAGATAGAAATGAGATAGATAGATAGATAGATAGATCATCTGTCTATCTTTCTATTATTTATCATCTATCTAATATCTATCAATCGTTCATCTAACTTTTATCTTTCTATCACCTCTCTGTCTATCTCTACTTTTCTATTATCTATCATTCTATTTATCTTTCTAAAATATACCTATCCATGTACTTTTGTATTATCTATCAATCTTATATCTAGCTTTTTATCTTTCTATCATCTTTCTGTCCATCTATGCACCTATCTAATATCTACCTACCTTTCTATTATTTATCTCTTATCTATCCTTCTATTTATCTTTCTATATTCTACCTATCCATATACCTTTGTACTATCTATCTATCTATCTATCTATCTCTATCTCTCTATCTATCCTCTATCCATTTCTCTATCCCTGACATTCCCTGATAGTCTTGGCCCCATTGTCTGTAGAGCTCACACTCAGCAGGCAGAGGTTGCAGCAGGTTGACCACAGTGTGAACAGGGTGTGACGGATTTGGTGCCTCTGCTAGAAGTTTCTGACTTGGATTACTTTAGACCAGAGATGCCCAACCTGTGGCCCTCCAGCTGTTGCAAAACTACAACTCCCAGCATGCTCAGACAGCTTACAGCTATCAACCTACGGCATGGTGGGAGTTGTAGTTATACAACAGCTGAAGGGCCGCAGGTTGGGCATCCCTGCTTTAGGCCAATATTTTCCCCCAGAAATCCTGTGCACCACAATCAGAAATGTGGTGCAAATTATGACTTCTCTAAAACAACAACTCCCAATTCTGCACAGAAAAGGGCAAATTTATCATTACATTTGCATCAGAAAATGCGTTTATGCCACTTTTGAAAAGTAGGTATGAACGGCGGTGACGTCATGTGTGTTAATGACGTCAACAACAGACTTATAAACTGCAGCTGCTCTGTACCCAGTGCTGGGGGGGGGTCGGCCTGTCCTCAGGAACAGAACAGAGAGCAACCACCTCCAGGACGATGGGAGAATATCTATCCTCTCATACACATCAAATCCCCAGCCTTCTCTCATCTATGTATCCCACTACCTGTCTATACAGCATCCATTTAATATCTATCTATCTATCTATCTATCTATCTATCTATCTATCTATCTATCTATCATCCTTATACATAATCTATCTCTGCCCTCAAACTAAATTAATTTTGATCCAGTCCTGTCTGTGTAACATACCATAGGCTTAATAGGCAAATAAACCAAATCAAGGTTTGTAAAAGATTAAAACTTAAAATTAAAATGTAATAAGTAGATATGTGTCATGTAATACAATAAACTAGAACATAATCTATTACAAGTATATAGATATATAGATAAATACATAGAGAGATAGAGATTGGTTTATAGGTAGATATATATAGAGAGATAGATAGATAGATAGATAGATATGAGATAGATAGATAGATAGATAGATAGATAGATATGAGATAGATGGATAGATAGATATGAGATAGATGGATAGATAGATATGAGATAGATATTAGATAGATAGATAGATAGATAGATAGATACATATATGAGAGAGATAGACAGACAGATAGATAGATATGAGATAGATATTAGATAGATAGATATGAGATAGATATTAGATAGATAGATAGATAGATAGATATACATATATGAGAGAGATAGACAGACAGATAGATAGATAGATAGATAGATAGATAGATAGATAGATAGATAGATATTAGAGATACACCCGCCTGCAGTACCAGTAGTTTATATTAGTGGATGTGTTTGCTCCGGACCCTGTAATGTGCGGGTGTTGTGCGGGGCTGGGGACAGATGTACAGCGCGTCCGACCATTCTTCCCAGTATCACAATGTAGACCCCCCCAGTGTGCTGTCACAATTACCAGTCCTACTGGTGTTAACTGACAACGGCCCCTGCACCAGCTGTCACTCCGGCATCAAGGGGGTTAACAACAACAATAGTAATAATAATAGTATTAATAATAGTAGTAATAATGTAACAACCCGGATCCAAATATTGATCAGAATGAATAATCCTTACATATTCCGTCATTAGCAACAATAAAAACCTATGATGATAAGAATCTGATAGGGGGGTTCCTGCTGGAGCAGTGTCTGCGGCTCCTGCTACTTATCAGATAACCGTATTCTCTATATTTCTCTATAAAACCTACATATTAGGATATTTAGCCTGAAACCCAGTCTGAATTCGCTGCCAAATCTACAAATCTACACCATCATACAATATCATAAAACATACACTAAAATATAGTAGATAAAAACACACACAACAAATAATACATTAAATATAAAAACAACTAAATAAATAATCCTGATACAATAAAAGGGTTGGTCATTCAATATTTTTCAGTATTTTTAATGTATAAAACGAATGAGACCGTTTTAGGTTTTTTACGTTTTGGGAGAGCAGCACACAAATTACACAATTATAACAAGAATAAATGCAAAAAAAACAAAACCTTTCCCGCGGACCCCCTACCCCCATTACGCGGACAGGGTATCCTGGGGCTTTAACATAAGGAGCAATGTCACGCCTGGCTCCTCAGCATTGACAGGAGCAGAGCTCTTACCTGCGGTGCTGGGGAAGCCGCACATGTCCGCAGACTTCTGGCCGCCGGACCTCACCCTCTCCAGCAGCATTGTGCCCACTGTGCCAGGGATGCCCACCAGTTGTCTCACACGCCTGTTACAGCAGTAAAAAGTACAGGGCGCTCCTCTAATGGCGGCCAAGGAGCCTCATCCCCCTGGAGTCAGGTGAGTAATCTGTAGTCTTGTACTCTGAAGAGCTGCCTCAAGTGTCACTGAGATGCCACAGCCGGGGGGAGTCCTGGTGGAGGGAGCAATGGGGTAGAGGTGTCAGTGACAGGTGGAGCACCGAGGAAGGTTGAGGGGTCAGTAACAGGTAGAGGTGTCAGCGACAGGTGAAGCAGTGGGGTACAGGTGTCAGGTGGAGCAGTGGGGTACAGGTGGTAATGACAGGTGGAGCAGTGAGGTAGAGGACTCTGACAGGTGGAGCAGTGAAGTAGAGGAGTCAATGACAAGTGGGTCAGCGAGATATAGGAGTCAGTGACAGGTGGATCAGTGGAGTAGAGGAGTGAGTGTCAGGTGGAGCAGTGGGGTGGAGGTGCTAACGACAGGTGAAGCATAGAGGTATAGTTGTCAATGGCAGGTGGAGCAGTGAGTTAGAGGAGTCAATGACAGGTGGAGCAGTGAGGTAGAGGTGTCGGACAGGTGGAGCAGTGAGGTAGAGATGTCAGGGACAGGTGGAGCAGTGAGTTAGAGGTGTCAGGGACAGGTCGAGCAGTGGGGTAGAGGTGTCAGGGACAGGTGGAGCAGTGAGTTAGAGTTGTCAATAGCAGGTGGAGCAGTGAGTTAGGGGTGTCAGGGACAGGTCGAGCAGTGAGGTAGAGGTGTCAGGGACAGGTCGAGCAGTGAGGTAGAGGTGTCAGGGACAGGTGGAGCAGTGAGGTAGAGGAGTCAATAGCAGGTGGAGCAGTGAGGTAGAGGTGTCAGGGACAGGTAAAGCAGTGGTACCAGGGAGATCAGTTGCACTGTAAAGCAGTGATGTTGGTACCTTGGTGGTCAGCAGCCTGAGGTAGACGTAAGGTGAAGGAGTCAGTGACAGCTGGAGCAGTGATACAGTGTCCCCACTGAAGAAGTGATGTTAAGGTACTGGAGAATTCTGGAGCAGTGATGGGTAAACAGTGGCCACTTGCCTGGTGGGATTGGGAGCTATAGGGGATGGAGCAACCATGAAGGAATCTCGGATGCCAGGGATGACAATGATGGAGAAGTAGTCACTTAGTCTCCAGGCTGCTGTGTTGTCGGAAGCTGCTCCCCTGCTGTCCCAGTGTAGAGTGATGCTGCAGGAGTGAGGATGGATGGTGGGTGAGCAGAGGGGCTGGAGGGGGGGTGAGCAGGAGGGGGGGGGGCAGGGGGCTGGCATCAGGTGACCTCTCTTTGCCTCCAGTAAGCTCTTTAGCATCATAAAGCAGTGGTGGTCTCCTCCAGAATGAGGACATACCCATACACGTGTCTGCACACAATGGCCTCACAGGGACCCAGCGTCCGCTCATTGTCCTCATGCAAATATCGCCCTGTCGTTGGGATTCTGTCCTTTTGTCCAAGGCACAGAAGTAACAGAGGTCGGTATTGTCCCCAACTACTCAACCCCCAGCCCCAGGAACTGTGCTGCCACTGATGAGTGATCCCCCTCTGCTGCTTCTCCTGCACTACATTCATGGAGGCAAAGACACAATGAATGGAGACCTGTTGCTGTGTCATGGACCCCAGCCTGCTGTCCACAGGAGCAGCGCCCCCCACCCCATGTCTGGGGGCAAGGGATTATTATTCTTATTATTTTTATATTACTTTTATTATTATTTCTGTATTATTAGATTAGTGTTATTTTTTTGTATTATTCCGTTTTATTATATATTTTTATTACTGATTTTTTTGCATGATTTATTTTATTTTTCACAATGTTATAATTTTTCTGTATCATTATTTTATCACTTTTGTCTATTTATTACCATGAGTGATCCTCAGTAATTCCTCAGTATTCGCGGCCGCCACTTGTACTAAAACTAACAATCAGCAGCAGCTAAAAACTCCATCAATATGTTACAGATTATAATGTTTCAGGAATTAGTCAGTTGTATATATATAATAGATGCACATACACACGGAGACCTACATCATATACTTGTAATGAATCGATCTGGATGTAGAAAGTGATATGGAAATTAAGAAATTAGAGAAACCTTTCTGTGCTCCTTCAAAATCCGTATTTATCAAGGGATAGGCGTGAAAACGAAAACTGCCAGGAATTGTTATTACATGATATCGTTTTATGTTATATATTATTCTTTTACTATATCGTTTATTTTATATTTTTGTTTTTATGATTGTTATAATATTTGCATTTTGACGTCTATCTATCTATCTATCTATCTATCTATCTATCTATTCTATCTATCTAATATCTATCTATCTATCTATCTATCTATCTATCTATCTATCTATCTCATATCTATCTATCTTATCTATCTATCTAATATCTGTTTATCTACATACAGTATATATGACACTTTTTTTAATCTATTATTAGAGTTTTTTACAGAATGTTTGCCTGGCAGAGCGGCATTTAGTAGACCTGTTCCTCCAGGGCAGCAGGTGCTATGGCCCAGACACAGGGCTCGGTGCTCATGTATTATTTGTGAGGTGTCACCCTACAGACAATGGGTGCAGTACAGGGTGACAATAGGGCTCTGCTCCCTCTTCTCTATAATAAATCCAGCATTGTGCAGACTGGGAGATGATGGGCGTCTTTCCCTGTTAACCCCATGTATGCTGGGCAATATAGGTTCTGTAGCTGTTGGGAGCTAAAAGGGTTAAGAGTAATTTGATCTGCCGCCATAAGATACAAAATGACATCTATTTATTATATATATATTATTCTTCAGATCGGTGACCAGCGACCTGTAGGCTCCACGCGCTGGGAGTTGTAGTTCTCCAGTAGCTGAGGGCTCCTCACTGTCTTACAAGCTGATAGATGCGGTTCAGTGATAATACAGAGTAATGATATAGCATCAATGTAGTGGAAGGTATAATAGAGCCTAGTCCTACTATAAAGAAGATAGTAACAGAGGTTCAGATAACCTAGAGCTATAGTGTAGTATTATTACCTAATCTGTGATGTGTCAGGGCTGAGTATTATAGTATAATATTCAGATGAAGCAGGGCTGAGTACTATAGTATAATATTCAGATGTGTCAGGGCTGAGTACTATAGAATAATATACAGATGTAGCAGGGATGAGTACTATAGTATAATATTCAGATGAGGCAGGACTGAGTACTATAGTATAATATTCAGATGTAGCAGGGATGAGTACTATAGAATAATATTCAGATGTGTCAGGGATAAGTACTATAGTATAATATTCAGATGAGGCAGGGATGAGTACTATAGTATAATATTCAGATAAGGTAGGGATAAGTACTATAGTATAATATTCAGATGTGTCAGGGCTGAGTACTATAGTATAATATACTATAGTACTCATCCCAGCTACATCTGAATATTATACTATAGTACTCATCCCTGCCTCATGTGAATATTAGACTATAGTACTCATCCCAGCTACATCTGAATAATATTCAGATGAGGCAGGAATGAGTACTATAGTCTAATATTCAGATGTAGCTGGGATGAGTACTATAGTATAATATTCAGATGTGTCAGGGCTGAGTACTATAGTATAGTATTCAGATGTAGCTGGGATGAGTACTATAGTCAAATATTCAGATAAGGTAGGGATAAGTACTATAGTCTAATATTCACATGAGGCAGGGCTTAGTACTATAGTATAATATTCACATGAGGCAGGGATGAGTACTATAGTATAATATTCAGATAAGGTAGGGATAAGTACTATAGTCTAATATTCAGATGAGGCAGGGCTGAGTACTATAGTATAATATTCAGATGTGTCAGGGCTGAGTACTATAGTATAATATTCAGATGTAGGCAGGGATGAGTACTATAGTCTAATATTCAGATGTAGCTGGGATGAGTACTATAGTATAATATTCAGATGTGTCAGGGCTGAGTACTATAGTATAATATTCAGATGTAGCTGGGATGAGTACTATAGTCATAATATTCAGATATAGCTGGGATGAGTACTATAGTCTAATATTCAGATGTGGCAGGGATGAGTACTATAGTATAATATTCAGATGTAGTCAGGGATGAGTACTATAGTATAATATTCAGATGAGGTAGGATGAGTACTATAGTATAATATTCAGATGAGGCAGGGCTGAATACTATAGTCTAATATTCAGATGAGGCAGGGCTGAGTACTATAGTATAATATTCAGATGTGTCAGGGCTGAGTACTATAGTATAATATTCAGATAAAGCAGGGCTGAGTACTATAGTCTAATATTCAAATGTAGCTGGGATGAGTACTATAGTATAATATTCAGATGTAGCAGGGCAGAGTACTATAGTCTAATATTGAGATGTTTCAGGGATGAGTACTATAGTATAATATTCAGATGTAGTAGGGATGAGTACTATAGTATAATATTCAGATGTAGCTGGGATGCGTACTATAGAATAATATTCAGATGTAGTAGGGATGAGTACTATAGTATAATATTCAGATGTAGTAGGGCTGAGTACTATAGTATAATATTCAGATGTAGTAGGGCTGAGCACTATAGTATAATATTCAGATGTAGTAGGGCTGAGCACTATAGTATAATATTCAGATGTAGTAGGGATGAGCACTATAGTATAATATTCAGATGTAGTAGGGCTGAGCACTATAGTATAATATTCAGATGTAGCAGGGATGAGTACTATAGTATAATATTCAGATGTAGCTGGGACGAGTACTATAGTCTAATATTGAGATGTTTCAGGGATGAGTACTATAGTATAATATTCAGATGTAGTAAGGATGAGTACTATAGTATAATATTCAGATGTAGCTGGGATGCGTACTATAGAATAATATTCAGATGTAGTAGGGATGAGTACTATAGTATAATATTCAGATGTAGTAGGGCTGAGTACTATAGTATAATATTCAGATGTAGTAGGGCTGAGCACTATAGTATAATATTCAGATAAAGCAGGGATAAGTACTATAGTATAATATTCAGATGTAGCAGGGATGAGTACTATAGTATAATATTCAGATATAGCTCAGACGAGTACTATAGTATAATATTCAGATGTAGCTGGGACGAGTACTATAGTCTAATATTCAGATAAAGCAGGGATAAGTACTATAGTATAATATTCAGATGTAGTAGGGCTGAGTACTATAGTCTAATATTGAGATGTAGTAGGGATGAGTACTATAGTCTAATATTGGGGAGTGTCAGGGATGAGTACCATAATATAATATTCAGATGTAGTAGGGCTGAGTACTATAGTCTAATATTCAGATAAAGCAGGGATAAGTACTATAGTATAATATTCAGATGTAGTAGGGCTGAGTACTATAGTCTAATATTGAGATGTGTCAGGGATGAGTACTATAGTATAATATTCAGATGTAGCTGGGATGAGTACTATAGTCTAATATTGAGATGTGTCAGGGATGAGTACTATAGAATAATATTCAGATGTAGTAGGGATGAGTACTATAGTATAATATTCAGATGTAGCTGGGATGAGTACCATAATATAATATTCAGATGTAGTAGGGCTGAGTACTATAGTATAATATTCAGATAAAGCAGGGATGAGTACTATAGTATAATATTCAGATGTAGTAGGGCTGAGTACTATAGTCTAATATTGAGATGTGTCAGGGATGAGTACTATAGTATAATATTCAGATAAGGTAGGGATAAGTACTATAGTATAATATTCAGATGTAGCTGGGACGAGTACTATAGTCTAATATTGAGATGTGTCAGGGATGAGTACTATAGTATAATATTCAGATGTAGTAGGGCTGAGCACTATAGTATAATATTCAGATGTAGTAGGGCTGAGCACTATAGTATAATATTCAGATGTAGCTAGGGACTGAGTACTATAGTCTAATATTGAGATGTGTCAGGGATGAGTACTATAGTATAATATTCAGATGTAGTAGGGATGAGTACTATAGTATAATATTCAGATGTAGCTGGGACGAGTACTATAGTCTAATATTGAGATGTGTCAGGGATGAGTACTATAGTATAATATTCAGATGTAGTAGGGCTGAGCACTATAGTATAATATTCAGATGTAGCTGGGATGAGTACTATAGTATAATATTCAGATAAAGAAGGGCTGAGTACTATAGTATAATATTCAGATGTAGCTGGGCAGAGTTTGTCAGACTGTGCAGAATGTGTTTTTCCTCCCTGTATGTCTATACTTGTGTTGTTATAGAGGTATAATATAGCATAACAGAATATAATTAATTACTAGTAGTATTACACAGTGGTTAGTAAATTCAGGGTAATAACAGACGTTCTGTAGAATAAGATATAATAACTGCATTGTTCTACTCCAGAAGGTAGATAGTAAAATGACTATATTGTAGCCACAGAGCACCTAGAATCTTACAGTATAGTAGTAGGTGTAATAACATATTATATAGTAATAGGTGTGGTATAATTTTACATTTTGTAGTTGTGGTTATTAAGATTGTTTATTCCACTTGCCCCTTAAATTACCTGAAAGTACTCCTAAATCTATGCTCACACAGTGTGTGTGTCTGTATACTGTAGTTATCCCCGCCCCGCTATATAACAATGCTAGTAATATTATACTATTGTACTACAGCTCCTATTATTCCCAGTATTGATGGGTGTTGTGCCCACAGGTAGCCATCACTTTTGGTGCTATCCACGTCTCTCCATGGCTTGATCATATAATTGCAGCTTTCATTATTGATCTGTGTTAATAATCTGCAGGATCTCATTCTGTGAGAGGATTACACATGAATGATATGAGATTAGAGGGCAGAGACCTCTAGGAGCCCCTGTGCCTGCAGGGGGCGTCCTCCATGGTGAGGTCAGAAGGACCGGGGTGCAGCCACACGACAGACCACGGTAACCGCCATGTGGCCCCATTTACGTAGATTAACCGTTCACATTGGTGACGGCCTCGCTGCATGTCAATCATTTCTACTAAGCTCTGTATTTCAATTCCTCGCCACCTTCAAAAGCTCTGCTTACTGTCAGTGATTAGAAACATTCTAGGGCCGATAGCCAAGAATCCAACATTCTACCAGGGGGTGGGCAGCCTGAGGCACTCCAGCTGTTGTGAAACTACAACTCCCAGCATGCCTACTTGCTCCGCTTTTCTCAGAACTCTCATAGAAATAAATGGAGCATGCTGGGAGTTGTAGTTTCACAACAGCTGGAGTCCTGCAGGGTGACCAGAGGATTGTCCAGCCTAAATGCAGCTGTTCCCAGGACTAAACTGAATGGAGATGAGGTAGTTTACATCTGCTGACAGCAAGCAGAGATCTTAAACATGATGAAGAATTAAAACCACAAAGTATATTAGCGTGTTGCAGGAATGATTTCCCCCCCGCTGCATACCTATTAACCAAACCTGTCCAGTGTGAACCTGTCCCAATAGAGGAGAGCACGGAAACCAGAGTTCCTATGGTTGCGCCTCCTGGAAGCCCTGGTTATAGAGGACACCAGCTGATGGGATGAAGGATGTCCCCTATTATATAAAACAGTCGGCTAAGGCTACATGCACACGACCGTACGTGTTTGGCAGTCCGCAAAAAAACAAACAAACGGGGGACATCTGTATGCCATCCGTTTTTTTTTTTGCGGATCCATTGTAACAATGCCTAAAATGGACAAGAACAGGACATGCTCTGTTTTTTTTTTTTTGCGGGGCTACGGAACGGACATACTGAAATGAATGGGTCCGCATCCTATCCGCAAAAAAACCCAAAAAAACGGAACGGACACAGAAACATGTGCATGTAGCCTAACTGGTAGAGATGTGGGAATTGCTGTACATGCAATTCTCCTTTACATATTCCATGGCCTGATCCACAAGGCTCAGCACAGGTCCTATTCCTGTCCACATTGGCGGATGAGGATAGCCCTGTCTATGGACGCGGGTTGGGAAAAAAAAAAAAGGCACAAGGAAGCTATCCGTTTTTGGCACACTGAAAATCTGATTTTCTCCAACGGGAGTCCCATTAAGACAAATGATTCCCCATCCACAGGAGAAGTGTCTGATCTTCGGGGGTCGGACCACAAGAACAGGGGGCCTGTGTTCCTTTGTTTGTATGGAGCAGTGGTCACTCCATTCACGGCTATGGGGCTGCAGGAGATAGCGGGGCGCTTGTACTCTGCCATCTCCGGCAGTCCCATGGAAATGAATGAATTGGTGGACTCACACATGCGTGTCTGCAGCTCCAAACAGGGAGCTTGTGATCTGTAGGGACCCAAAGAGGTCAAATCCCTGCTGATCAGACACTTATGCCCCACCCTGTGGATAAGACACAAGTGGTCTTAAAGGGATTGTCATCTGCGATCTTGATGGCATGTTACTAGGATATGCCATCAAAGCAACTCCTATAGAAATAGATGCAATACTTAATTTCCCCTGTGGAGGCACTGTAGGAGAACTGAACACCTGCTGTCAGATGCCAGCAACAGGATAGCCTGGGAACAGCTTAGATTTGGGGGACCCCACTAAGAAAAGCGGACCGTGTAATTGCAGAAATGTTCTGGTTGCAGCAGGGCCTTAGTGTACAGATAACCATAGGGGTCACCACACAAAGGGTGCTGCCCCATTCCCAGTCCAGGTCGGAAGTGGCTGTCAAGTGACTGCTGCAGTCAATCACTGGCCTCAGCGACTGCGAGCTGTTTTTTTTTGTGTGTGGAGTACCATGGGGGGTTGTCTGCTACTAGGCCAGACAACCCCTTTAAGGCTACGTTCACACGACGACAATTGTCGCGCGACAAAAAGTCACACTATTGTCGCGCAACAATTTTTATAATGGGAGTCTATGGTGTTGCATTGCAACATGCGACATGCTGCGACTGCGACACCGCAGTCGGAAAAAATCCATCCAGGATGGATTTTTGGCGACTGTTGTGTCGCAGTCACAACATGTAGCATGTTGCACGTGCGACACCACCATAGACTCCCATTATAAAAATTGTCGCGCGACATTAATGTGACGTAAATGTCGCGCTACAAATGTTGCAGTGTAGTGGTTCCCGATTTGTCGCGCGACAATTGTCGTCGTGTGAACGTAACCTAAAGGGGTTGTCCAGGATTAGACAGATCAGTGATGAGCAACCTTCAGCACTCCAGCTGTTCTGAAACTACAACTCCCAGAATCCTAGTTTCACTTATATGGGAGTTAAAAGAACAGATGAGTAGAAGTACCTCCTGGGAGTTGTAGTTTCACAGCAGCTGGAGTGCGGAAGGTTGCTGATCCTTGAGATAGATAATCATGGCTGCTTTCTTCTACAGCAGACATCTTCAAACTGCGGCCCTCCAGCTGTTGCAAAACTACAACTCCCAGCATGCCTGAACAGCCTACAGCAGAGCATTGTGGGAATTGTAGTTTTACAACAGCTGGAGGGCCGCAGTTTGAGGATGTCTGTTCTGCGGGTTGTATACGGTATTGCATCTCGGTGCCACTGACTCCAATGGAGCTGAGCTGCAATACCAGACACAACCCAGAGACAGGGGTGGCGCTGTTTTTCATAGAAAGAAGCCATGTTTTTCTAATCCTGGACAGCCCCTTTAAGATTCCTCAAATTTCCCTTTAATGCTCACACAACTGCCACTGTTGGCAAAATGTCGCTATGAAAACACTGAAGGCGCGGAGCTCAGAACAGGAAGTGTTGTCATGGGAACGGTAAGAAGTGGAAACATAAGATAATGGCATTTAGAAAATGTTTATTAACAACATTGATACATTTTATCCATTTTGGTGTGGAAAGGAAGTTCTCCTATAGTAATAATGGTGGCGGAGAGGTTCTACACAGCAGACACAATGGACTTATTAGCGGGTCCCCCCCCCCCAGATATCGCCCAATGTGATGTATGAACCAGGGACACTTTGCTATGGGAGGGGAAGGTGTCCTCCCGCCTTACAGAAATCAATCCCTGGGATCTTTATACAGACGTTCAGCTCTGAGCACCATTTTATAGGCTGATAAATAGGCATAGAATCTGTAGCTTCAGAACCCTGCATGGTTGTTACTGGAAACCGTCAGCAAGTTGGTTGTCAGACACTCCCACCTAACAGCAGAGCTGCTTTCTATAAAGTAGGGAGACAGTAACCCCTTGCACACGACGTATACCCTCTGAGACATATGTCCCGGAGCGGCATTGATCGTGCGCACGGGAGTGCACAGCGTCAGAGATTACAATAATGCTGTACACGTTGGGCCGCCAGCAGGACTATTGTAGTCCTGCGGGCGGCCCAACGTGCACAGCATCATTGTAATCTATGACGCTGTGCGCTCCCGTGCGCACGATCAATGCCGCTATGGGACATATGGCCCGCTCACGGACGGTATGTCTCGGAGGGCATACGGTCGTGTGCAAGAGCCCTTATATTGAGGAAACTACCCAGAATGCAAATCACCGTTTCATTGGCCCATACTTACTAAGGTGTATGCGCTTAGATTTTGGCGAATGTTGCTCTTAAATTTGGAGCAAATAGGTAATGAGACACACTGCTGGCGCCTGGAAAGATAAGTGGTGTAGCTTGGCAGAAATGAGGCCACAATTTTGGCAAAAAATTCAGTCTTCAAGCCACAGTGATCAACTTGGTGCCCGTCTACGTTTACGCCCTGTACAGGATTAGTAAATCTGCTCCATTCTGTGTAGATGTAGAGTTGAGCGAACTTCTGTTTTAAGTTAGTTTTCCAAAGTTCGGGTTATCCAAGCATCCCGTTATGGATTCCGCTACCACGGACCATAACGGCATTTGGAAAACAGGGTGAAGGACCTGGGGTGACGTCACCTTCATGTGATCAGTGCAGGGGGCGTGGTTAAGTACTGGATTGGATAAGAGGTCGTAGGCTACCACCTCTTATCTAATCCAGTACTGAGTCACGCCCCCTGCACTGATCACATGAAGGTGACGTCACCCCAGGTCCTCCGTGTTGTCCAAGGTTCGGGTTCATTGAAGAATCCCCTTATGGATTCCAAATGCCGTTATGGTCCGTGGTAGCGGAATCCATAACAGGATGCTTGGATAACCCGAACCCGAACTTTGGAAAACGAACTTAAAACAGAAGTTCGCTCATCTCTACTGCTGAGGGATTTCAGCTCTGATGCTTGCTGAATACTGAATGCAGCTCTGGAGTAGTATAAGGAACTCATTAGTACAAGCAATGATACCCAGTTTTATATGTAAAATGGTGTTCAGAGGTGAACCCCCCCCCCATCCTGCAACCAACATGAGATAATAGGTGGAGTAGTGTGTGATGTTCTGCTTAGAAGAAAATCACAATGTAACACTGTAATCCGGCAAATACCTGCCCTGAGGGTCCCCGGATCTCCTCCGAGCATGTGCAAACCTTTAATCCGGTGTTTTATCATTGACAATATGAGAATGACACAGCACAGCTTCCTCGCTTTAAGCCAGGGATTTACCTAAAGGAGCCAACACTGTGGTCAAAAACACGTTCACAGGGGGAGCCGAGCCCCGGGGTGGCCAGTTCACACAAAAAGGTCGCCACTAGGCGATATTATTCCTATTACTGAGAAAAGGGGTCACACTTAAAGGGGTTCTCTGACTCAAGACATCAGGGTCCATCCACCGGCCTCTGTGATCCCCCACGGATACTTACCCTGCCCCTCTACTCTGTATTTATCCCGAGCTGCATAATCAGCCCATGGGCAACCTCCAAAAATAGGCAAAAGTATTCCGGCATATCTGCCCCTTTAATGCGTACGATGATCAATATGTGTGTCCATACTGAAGCATATTTTCATCTGTAGTCATTACATAGTAAAAGAGCACTCCGGGCAAAACTGCTATAAGCTCCAACAAAGGCCTCAATCCTACAGTGCTAGCCTAGTGCGGGGGCGGAGCATGACACCAAAGACAGCACCCGTGTCCTGCTCCACCCCCCTCAGGTCCTGCAGTGTGCATGGCACAGGGTACTAGAGCTGCCCGGAGCGTTCCTTTAATGCGGTTTTCCTATTAGCGAAGGTGGGAAATTAATCAAGACCGGCTGTTCATGAAGCCACGACAATCCTAGGACCACCTAACCTATCGAAAAACATCTTCAAAGGGGTTTCTGAACTGATGACCTATCCTCTGGGTAGGTCATCAATAACTGATCGGCGAGGGTCCCAGGTGTCAGACCCCCACCGATCAGGTACCGATGACCTACACAGAGGAAAAATCCCAGAAAACCTCTTTAATGGACCCATCTTTTAATGTAATAATCTTACATTTTTTAACATTTTTCTTCTCCCCACGTGAACCACAGACTTCCACGTTAAACTCTCGGTAATTTCCCTGCCGTTGCGGTGATGCTGTTGACATGTCACGCCCATAGTAGATGCAGATTTGCAGTAGCAGGCCACAGAAAAAAGTACCTGCGCATGCGAGGAGGCATGAGTACGTGTAGACAGTAGCAGGCTGTGCCTCACTGCGCATGCGTGACCACCAATAGTAATAGCTGTGGGTGGATGGTACCCACACCAACCGACGAGAACAGCTCTGACCCTGGATGGATTTAGCCTCATCTAATTGGAAAACCCCTTTAAGATCTGAGTTGCCAAGTGAAACACTACTTTGCCATTGCGGGGCATGTGCGTGGCAAGATGGGCGATTGTTAAAGGGCAAATCCACCTAAAATCAGATAAGGACAACTTTACTGGGGCGACAGAACCTCAATTTTTTTACATAACAGTACCATTGATTTCAATGGTACGTTAGCGTTTGGCACAATTTTTTTTATAAAAATAAGTCTGGGCCTCTGTCGATAGCACCGTGGCCTCTCTGCTCCCACAGATGACACGTTCTGATGTATCAGAAGATAAAAGGTCATTTTAGGTGGACTGTCCCTTTAACAACAAGCCCCGTGTTGGTCATGGATTCTGTGTTATTAGTCAAGTATGCGGAGAATGGCTCATGGTGAAGATGAGTTATCAAGAAGATGCCCACAAAGGGTTAATAAAACAGGCACGGAGAGAAGCCACGGGTAGTGCACATGCGTGACCACCCACTGCCGACTGCAGCACACCTCCATCAGTCCCATAGAAGTGAAGTGAGCAGTGGTCGCACATGCTCACTACCACTCCATTCACACAGAGGACTAAAGAACCCTGATGATCAGGGGGGGGCCCAGCAATCATACATTTCTCACTAGGGTGTGGAAAGGGATAATGCTGTTAAGTAGGACAACCCCTTTAAATGGTTGTCCAAGATTAAAGAAAAGTTTTTTCAGCGCCACCTTTTATTCATGGATTGTATCTGGTATTGAATTCACTTGAATGAGCTGCAATACCAGACTCAGCCCATGAAGAAGAGTGGCGCGGTCTCTGGAGGGAAAAAAATAAAAATAAAAAATCAGGCCCCCTTTAACAGTGCGCCCCATAAACAAACGACTGTAACAACAAATACATTTTTAAAGGGGTATTCCTATGTTAGATATTTAGGACGTATTCACTATTGGGACCCACATCTCCTGAACAGGCATCCAGGCGGAGAATGTGGCCGTGCATTTGTCAGGAGGCCCCAGTTCTGGAGATATGTGCAGACCCCCGTGTATCAGATTTGTATGGCATATCCATAAATAGCATAGGCTACCCCTTATTAAAGTCATATTAAAGGGTGGGCTCATCCCAGAAATTTGTTAGACCCAAACCAGCACCGATTCCTCTGCAGCAGCAGCCCAATATCAAGGAACAGAAGGCTTAGGGCTCATGCACACAAATGTAAGGGCCCCTTGCCCGTGCTGCGGACCCCAAATAGTCCGTCCGTCTGCACTGCATTTGCGGACCCATTGACTTGACTGGGTCCCCGATCTGCAAGTTACGGCCAAAGATAGAACATGTTCTATCTCTCTGAGGTGCGGAGGCACGGACCTGAACGCCCGCAGAAGCGCTTCCGTTCTGTGCCTCCACTCCACAAAAGATAGGTGAAGTCCTATCTTCGGGCGTATCTTGTGGATTGCAGACCCGTTCATGTCGATGGGTCCACATCGGCACCACAGAGTGCACACGGGCAGGGCCCAGTGGTTTATGGTCCGCAATACAGACACTGAACCCTTACGTTCATGAGCCCTTAAAGGGGGTTTCCAGGTATTTAATATTGATCATCAATACCTGATTGGTGTGGGTAGGACTCCTAGCACCCCTGCGGATCAGTTTTGCGAGTAGGCTGTGGAACTCCGTGAGAGCAGTGGCCTCTTTCTAGGGCAGAGACGTCACGTTCATGGGTCACAGGTCCTAGGCGCAGCTCGGTCCCATTCAAGTGGATGGGACTGAGCTGCAATACCAGGCACAGCCACAGTCAATGGACGGCGCTGTGCTTGGTAAGGCGCAGCTCAGTCCCATTCAAGTGGATGGGACTGAGCTGCAATACCAAGCACAGCCACAGTCAATGGACGGCGCTGTGCTTGGTAAGGCGCAGCTCAGTCCCATTCAAGTGGATGGGACTGAGCTGCAATACCAAGCACAGCCACAGTCAATGGACGGCGCTGTGCTTGGTAAGCTGTGAGGAAGCCGCGGTGCTTACGGTTGATCGGACAGGGTGCTGGGAAAGGACCCTCACCGATCAGGTATTGATGAGCCATCCTGAGGATATTAGGAACCCAAAGAACCCCTTTTAAAAATATGTATTAAGGGGGTTGTACGAGATTAGACAGAGGGTATATTTAACCCCAAAAATGCGTCTCTTATATCCACAGAGCTGTATGCAGTACTGCAGTGAGTGACTAGAGCTGAGCTGCAATACCAGACTTGGCCAATGGGTCAGGAGTGGCGCTGTTTCTGGAAAAATAAAGCTGACCCCATTTCTAATCTCGTACAAACACATCCAAATACATCGGTCCCTGATCATGAAACATACATATATTAAAGCAATTAGTACAAAAACTCTGGGGAGTCAAAAATGGTCAACTGGGAGTGTAAAATTAAATAAAAAACAAAACAAAATTATACATATGGCCGGTTATACCTGATTTTCCACCTTTTGGACCGAACTCTGAAAAAGAAATACATGATCATTAAAAATAAGGAGGAGGTGATGTAGAGAACCACACACAGGCTCATGTCTATGTTGGAGAAGCCGAGGCCCAGGAAGCTGACGGACATCTTGTTGCCCTCCTGGTGCTCTGAGCTTTTCTCCTTTTCGATGGGTTTTGGAACCAGCTTGTTTATGAAGTCTGGTCTGACAATCGGCTGGTCGTGTGGCTTCTTCAGTCCGGGGTCGGCGCCTCCTCCGGGATCCTTGGCGTGAAGGTTGTCGTTCTTCGCATCCTCGTTAGGATCGGCGTACTGTAGGGAGATCTCTTTGGCGCTGTAGTGCCGCTTGAGGAAGGCGAGGACTTCCTTTTCATTCCAGCTGTGAAGCCCGTTTACCTCCTCGTGGCAGGCAGGGCACAGGTCGGCCGTTGGCCACTCTACCTTGGGGCTTTTTGGATCCTCACTTGGAGCACCTATGTGGGAATATGAACGGGAGGTAATAAGGATCCTGTAAAGCCAAAAACACTGGACGGTTCCAAAGTTTTCCCAGAAAATGCCTTAGTAAATAAGGCGAGACCGTCAACAATCAGCTGTAATGTACAGGAGATCCTGTCACTAAGTGCTCAGTTTCCCTACAGCACCACCACAGGAGAAACGGAGCATTGCATGCAGTGCTCATTTTGGGTCCTCCAGAGAGGGACACCTCTCTGTATCTGCTTTTAGGCAAGGAAAATCAAGAAGTAACATGGAAATAAAACATGCAAAACCACTTAGTGACTAGGGGATCATTCCTGGTGAACCGTTAGATTTTACTAACTAGGTGTTTTGAACTTGGCATAGATTACCGAAAGGCATTCAGCAGAAGTGACTACTGACTGCTCCGACAGCGACTGCTCACCTGCCATGTCCTCCTCCCCTGCATAGGACAGGAACAGGTGTCTGAACGCAGCAATGCATGCAGCATCCTGACTACCAGCAGAGGGCGCAGCATCCTGACTACCAGCAGAGGGCGCAGCATCCTGACCACCAGCAGAGGGCGCAGCGCTGCCTCTAGTGGAAGCAGGTAATATGCAACTGGAGCTGGGGGGACAGACAGGTAATTCTGTGGAATATGGGGCAGTGGAGGAGTATGGTATGTGTTTAATGTGGGACATGAGGTGTCAGAAGATGGGACAGTAGTATGCATGTCCTGCGCTGCCAAACTGAACGCCCAAAAAAACCTTCTAAGGATCCATTTGTGGATCCACGTGTTTTCTTGTCCACAATTGCAGACAAGAATAGGACATGTTCTATTTTTTTGGGAACGTGATTGCGGTACTGGAAGTGCGGATCCGCAATTGCGGACCCAGACGGGACATTGTCTGTCCCCATTGAAATTAATGGGTCCGAAATTCCGTTTTGCAAATGCGGAACAGAATTGCGGACGTGTGAATGGACCCTAATCCAGGAGCCCAGCACTTAGTTGACATTTATGCATTTAGTTTCAGGCAACATGGGAAATTCTCTGCCCGTCGCCCATTTTTCCAGAAACCAGGCATGCACAGAAGACACTGGCGGTTGAGGGAAAAAAACTAAACTTTAGTAACTGCAGAAGAACTCCAGCACGTCCCTAGTCTGTCCGGCGGGAGCCGCTGATCTCTGCTGAAATACATTAGAGCCAGGAGAGGTGACATGTGGGGCACTGCTCATCAGCAACTTATGGGGTGGAGCACTGTACGGGGGTGTGACCTTTAATACAGGGAGGAGTGTATAATCTGCATTTATTTGACATTTTGGCAGTGGAGCCATGCTAATCCTCGTCAGTCTCCACGGGACGTATCCAGTTCACACAAGCGGATTTGTGGGCTATCCTGAAATATTTTATGGGGATTACAGGTATGTACTAAAACAAATACTGAAGCATGTTTCTAAGAACTGTACATCTTGGGAGTCCTCTGTTATTCCTCCTGGAAATGGTTGACTAAATTCACAACAGGGTATTACCAGTTCTCTCGTCAAAGGCACAGTGTTAAGCCTCGTGCACATGACCCTATTTTTGCCGACTGGATGCAGGCCCGTTTGTTTCAAAGGATTCTGCCCGCATCTGTATGTCTGTTCTGCAGAACATGTCCTGGGCATTTTTAACATTGGGAAGAACGTGCGGAGCAGGAGAATGAGGGATGCCCATGGCTGTTATCTCTATTTTGCAGATCGCCAAACGGATATAGTCGTGGGCATGAGGCCTAACACTGTGTAGAGACATAGCCTATAGCCCAGGAGAATGGTGACAACCAACTGTCAATTTCCTCCCACATTTCCATTAGGAATAACAGAGTAATAGCACAGAGTTAGAATTCAGAAACATCTGTTCTTAGGTCTGTTTTAGTAATTGTCTTCTCCATGAAATGGTTTAGACCAGGGATGGGCAAACTGCATCTCTCCAGCTGTTGTAAAACTACAATTCCCATCATGCCCTGCTGTACTCTGATAGCTGTAAGCAGTCTTTGCATGCTGGGAGTTGTAGTTTTGCAACAACTGGAGGGCCGAGTCTGCCCATTCCTGGTTTAGACAGGATTTTTTAATGAAGCAGGCTGCTCTGGTGTCTGGACAGCAGGGGGAGCTCTAATGGACCAAGCCATAGGACTTGTCTATTCTAGGCCGTGACAGTCTCCACTCACCGGCCAGCCTCTTGTTGACCACGTTGTGTTTTCTCCACAGCCACAGCGCCGCCTCCTCCGCCGTTTTCACGCTGTCCACCGATTCCTTGGCCATGGCTTCAAAGTGCTGGGCGCATTCCCGGCATCCGAAAAACTCCCTGATGTATCGTCTCATGGTTTTCAGCACAGCCTGAGCGTCGCCTTCAAACTCTGCAGAGGAGAGGAATCAGTGATGCAATTTAACCTGTGAAACGCTGGCTTACTTTGCATTTCAGCAATAAAGATTTGGTAATGTAAATGCACCAAAAATCTGTCTTAAAAAGTGGCGCAATTTGGCACAGCTAAGGTTTTTAGACAGATTTTTGGCTCAGACGCGTTAGTAAATCTCAGCCATCGGTCTGCAAACTTTGCTTAAAACTCTCATGTGCAGGTGTCTCCATGGTTACAGACTACAAACAAGCCCTGTAGTCAGGCGTTACACTCTTCTACACCCCCCCCCCCTATTAGAGCATTAGCCGGACCTCGCTTTTAATAGGGGTTTTCCAGTATAAATGATTTTCAACAAGTTCCTGCAGCATAGGCCCCGAAACAGAAGATTCATACTTGCCTGCTCCCCGCCGCCTCTGTGCTCTCTATCTTCCAGTCCCGGCATGGTCACATTCTCCGCTCCAGCCAATGACTGGCTGCAGTGGTGATGTGGTCACAAGCAGCATGTCACTGCTGAAGCCAGTCATTGACTGGAGCAGAGCATGTGACCATGCCCATACTGGGGCTGGAACATGGAGAGTGCAGAGGTGTGGAACGCATCAGATAAGTATGACCTTATTAAAATACTAAAAAAAAACTAAAAAAATAATTTAACGGAAAACTCCTCTGTCCCACGAAAAATATTCTACAGTTTTGAAACCAGTGCCTGGATCTGAATACTTCTGTAATTTCATGTGATTAAAAATTTTGTGTTATTCAATAAAATGTATCTGTGTAGCGCCACCTGCTGTTTGTTTTTTGTTATTTTTTGTCCTGCTCACTGAGATGGCCGCACATGCTCAGTTTCATCCTCCAACTGCCTCCTGAGCTGTGATAGGGAGAGCTGAGACACACCTCCTGAGCTGTGATAGGGAGAGCTGAGACACGCCCCCTAAGCTGTGATAGGGAGAGCTGAGACACGCCTCCTGAGCTGTGATAGGGAGAGCTGAGACACGCCTCCTGAGCTGTGATAGGGAGAGCTGAGACACGCCTCCTGAGCTGTGATAGGGAGAGCTGGGACACACCCCCTGAGCTGTGATAGGGAGAGCTGAGACACGCCTCCTGAGCTGTGATAGGGAGAGCTGAGACACGCCTCCTGAGCTGTGATAGGGAGAGCTGGGACACGCCTCCTGAGCTGTGATAGGAGAGCTGAGACACGCCTCCTGAGCTGTGATAGGGAGCGCTGAGACACGCCTCCTGAGCTGTGATAGGGAGCGCTGAGACACGCCTCCTGAGCTGTGATAGGGAGCGCTGAGACACGCCTCCTGAGCTGTGATAGGGAGAACTGAGACACGCCCCTGGGCTGCAGCAGAAAGGACACTCCCCTTAAGCTGTCCGCTTGATATAAACCTAGCAGAGCAATGAATGAGGAGATCCCCCCCGTAATCAGAAGACCCATCACAGAATACATCTGCATACATTGCATATTTGAGTAGGCGATGTGGAACAACATACCCCTGTACCAAGACAGCCAGCACTGGCACATGTGGCAGGCGGCTTGTCTTCCGCCTAATGGCTTGGCGCGGTGCCGCTGACCACTTTACTCAGATGAATATTTAACACTGTTGCAGCAGTAATGTTTTGCTGAGTCTTATCAGGAACGGACGAGGGAAAGCCGAGCCGAGCAGGGAGGATCAGGATTCGAGAACGGAGGTGTGCGTTTCAGCAGAGACAATATAGGCTCGATGGTAGAGATAGGGAGATGGCCAGCTGGAGGCATGAATGAGGCGGGCACAATGGCCTATAGCACCTGCTGGATCTCGGCCCACAGACATACAATGCCCGGGAGCTCGGCGTCACACATGGAAAAACACCATATGCCGTACTGCGGGACAGCAATTATGTTCTTAAAGGAACACTCCAGGCAAAACAGACAGTGCAGGGGCGGAGCATGACACAGGACAAATGCCAATCACAGATTTGATTCATGCTCTTCCCCCTCAGCCACCGCACTAGGCATATGCCTGGAGTGTTCCTTTAAATATCTGCATTGGTTGGCACTTTTACGTGAATTCACATTTTTACAGTCCGGCCGCTGTTGCTTTTGGGGATTTCAATGGAAAGTAGAGGAATGATGGACACGATGGAAGATGCCACCGGCAGACGACTTTACAGAAACAGTCCGTATAATGGTGCTGATGGTAAACACACTAATTGTATTCGCAGGCCAGAACAGTATATGTCGGTATACATTCCTTCAGAAACAGCGCCGCCACTGTCTGCAGGTTGTGTGTGGTATTGCAGCTCAGCTTTACTCGCTTCATAGAGCCGAGCTGCAATACCAGATGCAATCCACGGACAGGTGTGGCGCTGTTTCTTCAGCCACGTCTTTCTAATCCTGCACAACCGCTGAGTCATTTTCGAGTTATCCCTCTTTTTCTGGGAAAGCTGGGTGATGAAGGACTATGGTTGTCATTACAGATGCGGCAGCAGTATATGATCGGGGAAAGTAAGGAATGGATTTATCATTCTGGAGCCAGTCTCATCTATATTGTTTAATATAAGCCCCCCCGGCCGCGGACCCATCACATCACACATTATAAGACGCCGGCTCATAAGATTACCGCAGATTAGACGCCGGTATTAAGAAATGCTTCAAAACAATTTTTAGAAGCAGAAGGTAATCACCCGACCGCTCAGCGTCTGGAGCGGAAAAGTCTCCAGGGAAAACAGGAAAAAAAAAATAATATATACTGAAGAAAAATGAAATTATGAAGATGGCCACATGAAAATGGGAAAATATTAACAGTACATGAGACCCGGCCACAATGTGGGCTGCCCCGTGCGTCACAGTGGGGGGCCGCTGAGACCCATATTAAAGGAGGACCCATTTTTAGTTTACCTGGTAGTTTCCAGGACTAAAGGTTCCCATAAACCAGGCATGTCCAAACTGCGGCCCTCCAGCTGTTGCAAAACTACAACTCTCAGCATGCCTGGATAGCCTACAGCTATTAGGGCATGCTGGGAGTTGTAGTTTTGCAACAGCTGGAGGGCCGCAGTTTGGACATGCCTGGATCAACAGCCTCAGGGACTCCAGCTAGTCCGAAACTACAACTCCTAGCATGCTCCATTCACGTCAGTGTGTTGCAAAAACAGCTGAGCATACTGGGAGTTGTACTTTCACAGCAGCTAGAGTGTCGAAGGTTGCCGACCCCTGCCGTATACATTAGAATAAATAACATGGCTCAAGCGGCGCATCACGGCTGACGCCATAAATTGGCTGCAGTGGAGCATGTGACCATGTCCATGCTGTATGTTAACAATATGGAGACCGGTACATGGACACAACAGAGGATCAGAGCGGAGAGCAGCTAAGTAGGAATCCTCAGCTTAGTAGGGCAGGCCGCCGGCAATGGCTAAAATGTCATTATTCCCAGAGAACCCCTTTAAGGCCCAATGGAGCTTCTAGCAAATGAATGGACAACTATAGCTAGAAATGACCACTAGAGGGAGGAAAATCTGCTGACATAATCCCTTTAACACCCCCCCCCGATTGACTTGACAGAGCCAGACATCTCGACCAGCACTGTCGGTCTTACGCCTGCACCATTGCTCCAAATAGCAGCGCAATCGCTATGGCTGTGCTGCTGCGACGTGAGCGGTGCAGATGGTGACTGTAAAGTAAATGGCAGAATACAGGCTAACATAAAGAAGCTTGTATTCTGCTGATGGCAGGAATATGTACAACAATCAGCAAGCAGGCGCATGACTAGGTTCATGTTGGGGAACTGCTGGCATGCAATCACTTAGTACATCGGGTCACCATACTTTGGTTTTGGGGCTTCAATTAGACTGTTAATCTATAACACACAGCCTCGCCGATAATATCCAAGTGGTAGCGACGCCTGGCGTTTAGCCGTAAGCCTGGCCTCCATTAGCCGCCAGGTCAGCCACAATCCGCAGCGCCAGCCATTGTCTGAAGGCTAAGGAGTTAAGAGACAAAATGGCTCATTTTTTTATTTTTTTTCTTGGCTAAGTCCCCGTCTGGATCTTGTGCTGACATCTGCCACGTATCATCGTGTAATCCTCCTTTTCTCCTTCCTCACAAACTACCGCAATTCTGCTTTACCCTAATCTCTAAAGTGGACAATAACCATTAAACCCGTACCTGGTGGCGGGGGGATTAGAGGCAGGCTGCAGGCTTTTTACTCCATGGGATTTAAAGCAAGATATAAGGAGAGGGGGGAAAAAAAACCTTCCCAAGACATAATCCACAGACTAGAAGTGACCCAATTCTTTCATCGGAAGGAGCGCTCGGCAGATCTCCGCCGTTCTGGGGAAGGGGGCCAACGACAAGTGCGGGACCACTTACAGGAGAGGACGGCGCCGAGGGTCACACAGCGGCAGCCAATAGAAGCGGATCTGGTTATAGGGAAGAGATGTAACCCCTTCCAGGCTTGTTGCTAAGCAATAAAGTAGAAAACCATTAAATATAATAAGACATCAAGACAGACGCCCAAGAGAAGAGGACACGCCAAAATAAAGTCAGTATCACCTGGGGGGGGGGGGTTTCAAATGTCGTACTCCTGGGATCAGAGGGTTCCAGGGGTCCATATTATAGACTGGGCTGTAAAGGATTAGAATAAGGACTCATGCACACGACCATTGCAGTTTTTGTAGTCCGCAAAACACGGATACGGCGGTGTGCATCCTGCATTTTGCGTGGCGGAACATCTTGCCTTCTATAGAACTGTCCTCTCATTGTCTGTAAAACGGATATGTTCTATTTTTTGTGGGGTGCAGAACGGACATGCAGAAGCAGACAGCACACGGTGTGCTGTCCCCATCTTTTGCCGCCCTATTGAAGTGAGTGGGTCCGCATCCGACCCGCAAGAAATGCAGACAAAACCAACGGTCGTGTGCATGAGCCCTAAGGTTATGACCACATGGCTTGGTGGTGTGGACATGCTGCGATCAAGAACCATGTCCTAATTAAACTTAATCAGACCCCGTTAAGGCGGTGTGCATTGTTAATGGTCTTGTGGTTCTTGATCGCAGCATGGGCCCAACGCCACACCATGTGGTCATACTCCAATATGGCTGCTTTCTTCCGCAAAAAGAGCCACACCTGCCCATAGGTCGGCTCTGGTATTGCAGATCCACGCTATTAAAGTGAATGGGGCTGCAATACCACACGCAACCTGTGAAAAGGTGGTGGCCCCGTTTCTGTAAGAAAGCAGCCATGTTTTTAAATCCTTTAAGACCAGCTCTTTCAGGCAGATATTCTGTTCGATATTCGGGAAATGCTGGGTAACGACCCTTGTGGGGTGTGCCAAAGGGATTGCAATGAACACAAAAGTCTGTGTCAGGATGTCTGTGCTGATGTCACGTCTCATAGGATGGCTGCAGCGGTCATCGTCTCCTCTCACCACAGGGACTAAGATAAAAACCAGTAATATAGGACTCACTCAAAGGGGTTGTCCATGGTTTGTGTATTGCAGCTCATCCACATTCAAGTAAATGGGGTCAAGCTGCAATACCAGACACAACCCATGAATGGTGCTGTTTCTGCCATAGCAAACCCTTTAAAGCTACTGCAATCAGATGTGTATCATTATTAAAGGGATTGTCCAGGATTAGAAAAACATGGATATTTTTTGCCAGAAAGGGCCACGCCCACCCACTGGTCGTTTCTGGTATTGCAACTCAGTCTCATTTATTGAATAGAGAGTGGAACTCTTTCTAGAAGAAAGCAGCCATGTTTTTCTGATCCTGGACAACCTCCTCTAACTGTCACAGGCCTGCTGGGTAGCAGGGACGTCAGCATCATGGAGTCACTGCCATTTCCACACCCCCATAGTAATTCACGTGGGGTCTTGTATGATTAACGCCATGCCCTTTTAAAGTAAATGGGATCGAGCCGTTGTGCCCCCCAAGATGGTAGACCCCCACCGATCGGCTATTGATGGAAAATAGGTCATCCATATCCTGATCTCCGAAACCCTTTTCATTTACGGGTAAATGTGGTATCGATTATATGTCACTTGACAAAATATAGAATTTTTTTTTTTTGGGGGAGGGCAGGAACTCGTACAGGACTGTAGATGGAGGCCGTATTGAGACAGGCAAGAAAACCACCGTCTTCAGGAGGAGGCTCTAGCGGGAGGAGGGGGTCTTTGCTCTTCTGACCCCCTCCTACAACAGCTAATATCAATTCAATTATCGACATTCTATCTTTTAGAGGTCGCACCTTTAAGGGCGTTCCCATAACTCAGGGAGTCGGCGTGCCGTCGATAAGGCCTCGGCCTGTTGCTCCTAATGGCCTTCTGTGTGATCAATGAGTAACAGTATTTCTAAAAATCAAATAATGAGGGAGAGAGCGGCCGGCGCTCGCTGACAGAGCCGTATATTAGCAGAGGAAGCGGTCTCTCAGCGCTGGCGATTCATGACACCCGAGGGGTTGTAGGGTGAACGGGTGACCGATAGCTGAAAACTATAGGACGGGTGTAGGGGCTCCACTCACCTCCCTGCAGTCACTTCATCGCCTGGTATTAGGGTACACCTAAAAGTACCCTTTTTTTTTTTTTTACTACGGAGGGGGCTTATTTTGGCCAAACCAATCACTATGTGTGGCTTTAGTCTTACCATGCATTTGAGATAGCAATTGAGTGTCCCCAAACCCTTGCCCTCTGAACCCTCTCCCGCATACACATGCACGTTCAGCCAAGCATGCACGTGCTCTCAATAGGGGAAGGAGGAGTTGGCCGCTCTCGGACACCCTCTGACAGTGGCTTTCTCCCATTGAAATCCTACAGTCAAATCTATCTTTCCTCTGCCACCTGCCACCAGACGAGAGTTAGGAGCCCCCCATACACATTAGATGGTTGGCAGGCCAGCCAAAATATGCAGGGTTCAACTGACATTGAAGGGGTTTTCCGACATTACAATATGGATGACTATCCTTAGTATAGGCCATCAAAATCAGATCGGCTGGGGTCCGACACCCGGGACCCCCGCAGATCAGCTGTTTGAGGAGACTGCTGCTTATGATGGCGGCTGGGCTTGGTATTGCAGCTCGCCGCCATTCACTTGCATAAGACTGAGCTGGGCTGAAGTGCCATGGTCTCTTCAAGCTGCTGGTGACTACAACTCCCAGCATGCCCTGACAACCAGTGACCTTAAAAGACGTTACATTGAAATGATATGGCTTCAATATTAGGCTATTCCATCTTACCTGTGTTGGTCAGGGCATCTGGTTGCACCGCGGCCTGCACGGTGAGACTGTGAAACAGCTTCCAGAGGGAGCAGGGGTATCCTCTCAGCTGTGCCCTGCTCCCCTGGCAGCCGACCCACTCCACGTGGTTTGTGAGGTAGATTCCAGAGATCTAGAAAACATTGTGAGATCATGTGTAAGAACCCGACAACCAGCCTGCCTCAGATCCCCCTCTGGATCCCAATGGGTGCAATAAAAATCCCTTTTAAATCCGGCATCCTTGTGATCTATGAAAGGGGTTGTCCCGCTTCGGCAAATGGCATTTATCATGTAGAGAAAGTTAGTACAAGGCACTTCCTAATGTATTGTGATCCTCCATATTGCCTCCTTTGATGGCTGGATTCATTTTTCCAGACCAACCAATCAGATCGAACCTTTAATTTTCCAAAGGCACATTGAAAAATGAAAAGTGGAATCTGATTGGTTTCTATGGGCAACTAAGCCCGTTTTCCTTAGCACCAATTTTGATAAATCTCCTCCTTAGTCTATATGCACTTAAGGGCTTCAGTGCACTGAGGGGCGTGACCTCATCGTTCCAGTGCTGGCCACACCCCTGAAGCCCTCAAGTGCATATAGACTAAGGAAATTTATCAAAACCAGTGCTACGGAAAATGGGCTTCGTTTCCCATAGCAACCAATCAGATTCCACCTTTCAGTGCCTTTGGAAAATTAAAGGATCAATCTGATAGGTTGCTATGGGCAACTAAGCCAATTTTCTCTTACACCGCATTTGATAAATCCCCTTCGGTATCTTTTTTTTTCTTGTGACCGCAGCAACTGATTTTCACAAATCAGCCGGATCAACCCTACCAGGCAGCATGCCTGCCTTACCAGGGCTGATCCTGCTGACAGTTGCACTTGAAAGAGCATCCCACCTTCATATTTTATGGAATGACCCATTATTAGTAAATCTTCTCATAAACACACCCGCATTTTGTTGTTGACCAGGTCCAAGATGGCGTCATAAGGGATCTTGTCCAGCGGCATACTGACGAGCCACTCCTGCAGCGTTTCCAGAAGTTTTACCACATGGGTGCGCCCTGGGAACAACTGGAAGGAAGAGCGAAGAGTCGATAAAAAGACAAATCGCGAAAACAGAACGTCACAGTAAAGAAGCAATGAAGGTTTCTGGTTATTAAAGGACTTGTACATTTTAGATCAGCATCTTCTGGTACGTCCCCAGCGGATTTTTGGGCTGGGAAACCCCCGGCCCACCCCAAATAATACAAGGCCCCAGGGGGAACTGTAAGTGGTCACTCTGGTTCTGTCACCCATGGACTATTACTGTGTCCTTAACAGATGGGAAGGGTTGGGGGGCAGTGAGAGGCACCCACTTTATTCTAATCAGTGCATCCAAGTGATCATGTGATCAGCGTGCTACTGCTAACGGCGAGTCTCAGCTAAAATGGATGTGCAGGTCGACAAGCATCTGCAAGCAACATACGAAGCGACAACTCTATGCTGTGGAACTGTTAATTAAAGGATATGGACACCTTTGGGGCAATTTTTTTTGATTGCACTTAATAATTTTTTAATGGTTCTTCATTAAAAATGTTTAACTGTTTTTGAGATACAGGGGTTAAAAATCAGTCCGTTTCAGTCCCGTCAGCTGAAGGCTCATATGAAGTCTTATCTCTGATTTCCTGACCTCATAAACATTCTGCTAAGAATATGGCTTAAAGGGTTTCTGCCACCTGTAAATGGGTATTAAGCTGGCTGACATTGGCGATGTGCTAATGTCAGCTGAACAGAACTATATTAGTGCCATCTCACTACCTGCCGCCGTTATTGAGAAAACGAACCTTTATAATATGCTAATTAGCCTCTAGGAGCAGGGGAGGGCACGCCCCTGCTCCTAGAGGCTCCGTTCTCCTACCTCTGGCAATGCCCTGCTTCACAAGATTGACAGGGCCAGGCAGCGTTGGTGTCCTACCTCTGGCCCTGTCTGCAGTGTAAATCTCGCGCCTGTTCAGTATACGGCGCAGGCGCAGTAAGTGAAGAGCGCTCGCTGGCTGCCAGCTTCCTCACTGTGCCTGGGCCGAATACTGAACGGTGCAAGATCTCCACAGGGCTGGCAGGTGAAGTCCATGGGTGACATTTTTCAGGTGGCCGAAACCCTTTAACTGAACATTTATGAGGTCAGGCGATCAGAGATATGACTTCACTTGAGCCGTCAGCTGACAGGATTGAGAAGCGATACTTTGGAAACAGATAGATTTTTAAAGGGCCCTTTACAAAGGCAGAGAATCTGCCAGATAATCACTAAAGAGCATACATAGGAACGCTAGTTAGCGATTATTTGGTGATGTAAAGGTGCCGCCGATTACCTGGTAACCAAGTGAAAGGCTTCTTCATTAGGTAATAGACACAAAAATCATGCTGTCTTAGGCCCCTTTCACACTTGCGTTTGGAAGATCCGGCATAGAGTTCCGTCGTCGGGGCTCTATGCTGGAAAGAAACGCTTCAGTTAAGATAATACAACCGCATGCATCCGTTTGAACGGATCCGCTTGTACTAACTTTAACTATATTTTAACATTGTCAAAACGGATCCGTTTTGAACTCCATTGAAAGTCAATGGAGGACGGATCCGTTTTCTATGGTGGCAGAATGTGCCAGGGAAAACAGAACCGTCCCCATTGACTTGCATTGGGGGTCATGACGGATCCGTTTGGCTCCGTATCCCAGGACAGAAAGAATACCTGTGGTATTTTCTCAGTCCAAAAAACGTTCAGTGACTGAACTGAAGACATCCTGAACGTATTTCTCTCCATTCAGAATGCATGTGGATAAAACTGATCAGTTCTTTTCCGGTATAGAGCCCTGATGACGCAAGGCCCCTTTCACACTTGCGTTTTTGCTTTCCGTCCTAGAGTTCCGTCCTCGGGGCTCTAGGACGGAAAGATACTGATCAGGATTATCCTCATGCATTCTGAATGGAGAGAAAACCGTTCAGGATGCATCAGGATGTCTTCCGTTCAGTATGTCAACGTTTTTTGGACGTTGACAAAAGCGCAGCATGCTGCGGATTTGTCTCCGTCCAAAAATCCGGAAGACATGCCGTAACGCCGGATCCGGAATTAATGCCCATTGAAGTGCATTAATCCGGATCCGGCATTAAGCTAAACGTCGTTTCGGCGCATTGCCGGATCGACGTTTAGCTTTTTCTCAATTGTTACCATGGCAGCCAGGATGCTAAAGTCCTGGTTGCCATGGTAAAATGTAGTGGGGAGCGGGGGAGCAGTATACTTACCATCCGTGCGGCTCCCGGGGCGCTCCAGAGTGACGTCAGGGCGCCCCACACGCATGGATCACGTGATCGCATGGATCATGTGATCCATGCGCATGGGGCGCTCTGACGTCATTCAGGAGCGCCCCGGGAGCCGCACGGACTGTAAGTATACCGCTTCCCCGCTCCTACTATGGCAACCAGGACTTTAATAGCGTCCTGGCTGCCATAGTAACCTGAAAGCATTTCGAAGACTGATCAGTCTTCTAATGCTTTCAGGCGACTTGCGTTCTGACGGATCCGACGGGACGGAAGTGCCCGCCGGATCCTGAAAAAGCCAGTGTGAAAGGGCCCTAATCGCGCTCTGCTGCTGGCAAACAACAAATAAGTATGGGGATGAGCGACAGCATTTTGGATCGCTCCTCCCCATACCATGGAGGAGATTGCTGCATGTAAATGCAGGGCTCTCCTCCACTGACGAGCAGCCAAATGCCGGGAAGGAACGCTTGTAAAGGGTGTGTAACGGGACCTTAACCCTACTATCTCAGAAATGACTGAACATTTTTAATAAAGACTAATTGAAAAAGCTATTTTTAGTATAAAATGAGTAAAATGCAATAATAAAAAAAGAAATAGCACCAAAAGGTGTCCATAGCCGTTAAGCAATCCCCTAAAAAATTATTTCGGAAGCAGCCCCTCTGTTCTCTATGGGCCATGCTGTCGGGTATTTTAACCAGGCACAGCCTTTGGATACTTCTAGAAGACAGCAGCCATGTTTTGTTTTTTTTCGAATCCCCAACCCCTTTAACCTGAAGCTCCGCACCCGCTTGCCGTATATACGGCCGGTGGAAAAATTTTGGTCGACTTAATGAGGATATTGAGACTTATCTGCTAAAAGCATTAGAGAGCGATGGCGTCGCAGGAGCGCAGATAACGTGACAGGCAGATTAACACTACACTTTCTTCATGGAATCAGGACAGGCACAGATTTCAGACCTCGCCGCCCCATTGGGCGAGTTACCGGCAGGAGGGGCACGCTCAGCCAGGCATGCAGACACCGCTCTACCCTCCTGGGAACAGATGTAACCGGAGCCTATCCACAGGGCACTGCCGCCTGACACACACACTGATTTGTGTTACACAAGCATGAATACATAAGGCAATCGCTTCAATGGCAATTCCTTAATGTGCTACTGCAGATGTTAACTTCCAGACTGACGGCCCCAGTGCACCATGGAGCTATTTAAAGGGGTTGCACCGGGTATCAAATTATCAATATTTTTTTTTACTCCGTTCAATACCAGGATTGGCATTTTCCGATACTAAGCTGTGCTACGGCATACTGTTCACGTTTGCCACTGCGGTACTCTTCACAGGAGGTATACCACATTCTGCAGTGCTGCTCATGCCAAACACCAGGATAGGTAGTGCATGCCCCATTGTGGGCACATCCCTTTAAAGGGCTTGTCCAAGATTACAAAAGAAGACCTGTTTTTTGTTTGTTTTTTTAACAAAAACAAGCGCCACCCTTGTTTTTGGGCCCCGTCTGGTATTGCAGCTCAGAAATCACTAATCATCTGCCCATACAGCCACTGCCGGTGCCTGCTTTTAGTATAAATTAGAATATACAGGCACAGGTTAGGGGTTTACCAAAAGACACCCCCCCCCTCCTCCCTGGATAATCTCACCTAGCTTTATTTATAAAGTACAAAATCTCACGTGGCAGCCGAAATGGACGATGACAATTTTCTTAATGGAGGACACCACTGGATCTCTGCGCCGCCCGTGTTACGTTTCATGGCTGTTTGATCTGACTCTAAAGCTCACATCCGTATTACATAGACGATATAATTCCTGCGCAGGTAGCGCGCTCACACCGGGGTATGTAACCCGATACAGCGACACATACATGTTATTACGGGAGTAATCCACCCCAGCCTTTCAAATATACTGGGGAAGAAGGGAGGATTTCATCAACTTTACCAGTAAAGCCAAGATACTGGGGCTTATGTGTAAAAGTAAATGCAATAGTAAATATAATATCTAAAGGATTATACAAGATACCATGGCCGCTCTCTTCCAAAAACAGCGCCACCGCTGGCCACAGGTTGTGCATGGCATTGCAGCTCAGTCCCTGTCATTTCAGTAGAACTAGGCTGCAGACTCATGTCCTGTACTCGCTCTTTAAAGGGGTTAACCAGGATTTTTCTTTTTTTTTTTTTTAAATACCCCCCTGCCTTGCCAACCTAGGTCTTGGGGACAAGTCACTGCTGAGGCCAGTCATTGACTGCAGCAGTGCACGTGACACCATGAGTGCTGGAAGTCTACATGCAGGAAAGACAGCCTGGGATTCACCGGTTAGGTGGTGGTATTTAAAGGGTCAGTGAACTTCCAAGAAACTTTTTATATGTCATAGTGACAGATCAAAACTTTTTATTGGTGGGGGTCAGTGTGCCGAGGCCCCCAATGATCATCAGAATGAGGAGAGAGAAGTGCTCACATATCGCGCTCTCTCTCTCCTCGCTGCAGGAGATGACCCTCACCGATCAAAACCTTTGATGTGTCGCTACGATATATCAAAAGTTTTCTAAAACATTAGTGACATTTAAAAAAAAAAAATAATCAATCTCTTTAAGGGCCCCTTCATGAGTAAAGTGTGTCAGCCATTTTTTTCCATCGCTTACAAAAAAAAAAAAAAGAAAAAAAAAAAAAGGTTTTCTTTTGTGTGGATGATTTTTTTTTTTTGCCAGAGAAGCAGATGGAAAAACATCTGAACAAAACATCATTGCTTCAACAAACTGTATTTAAAAAAAAAATCAAAAAAAAATCACAAGACACAAAAATCGCCCCTATTGTCTGCCCCAATTTTTGAAGAAAAAAAACAAAAAAATCACCAAAAATGCAACTAAAACACAAAACTGCTAAAAAACAAAACAAAAAACCTACATGAATTCACCAGTTTTCTGTGCAAAAAAAAAAACCTCTAAAAAGCATACCCTTCATTTCAATCGGAGGCAGAACTTGCTTTTTTTCAGCAGGATGCTCTATCTTGGAGCGAAATCCACGCACATTCTCCCATTAAAATCAATGGGAAGCTGAAGAAAATTGCCAAAAACCTCACCAAAAATGCGTAGAAAATCAGCGTGGATTCCGCGTTGATTTTTTCAAAATCGTTGAATATGGGAAAAAAAAAAAAAAAGGATAGCAGGCACTCTCTTATCTGGGGACAATATATTTTTTATTGGTATAAAATTATTAAAATATAGTGGTAGTAGGTGGGTGGGAGTTAAAGGGGTTATCCAAGTTCTATTTATTGATGACCTATCCTCAGGATAGGTCATCAATATCAGATCGGCGGGGGTCCGACACCCGGCACCCCGGCCGATCAGCTGTTTGAAGAGAAGGCGAGCGCCGTGCCAGCGCTGCCTCCTCGTCATGTTTACATGCTGGCCGTTGCATCTGCACGGTGAGCAGGTGTAATTACACCCAAGCCGTTCCATTCATTTCAATGGGACGGCTCTGTAGTATACACTTGTATAGAAACGAGCCGTCCCATTGAAATGAATGGAATGGCTTGGGTGTAATTACACCTGCTCACCGCTGCAGATGCAACGGCCAGCATGTAAACATGACGAGGAGGCAGCGCTGGCACGGCGCTCGCCTTCTCTTCAAACAGCTGATCGGGCGGGTGACTCGCCGGTTGTCTGGACCTACCGATGCCTGATATCTGATGACCCCTATCTCTGGACAGCATAACGCTCATCCCATAAATATACACTTGTATAACCAACAATCATTAACTCCCACCCACCTACTACCACTATATTTTAATAATTTTATACCAATAAAAAATATATTGTCCCCAGATAAGAGAGTGCCTGCTATCCTTTTTTTTCCATATTCAGCCATTTCCAAAACTGACTGGGTGAGTCAGCTCTTAGCAGTATTCAGCACCTCGGCCAACTTTGGTGCACTAGTACAGGGTTTCCCAACCAGTGTGCCTCAGCTGTTGCAAAACTACAACTCCCAGCATGCCCGCACAGCAAAAGGCTGTCCGGGCATGCTGGGAGTTGTAGTTTTGCAACAGCTGGAGGCACACTGGTTGGGAAACACTGCACTAGTAGAGCCGTCTATAATCCTCTCAAATCCATTTTTTCAAAATCAGTTGCGTAAACATCCCCTAAGGGAATGTTCTCACCGCAGATTTTGCCGCAGATTCAGTGCAAAAATTTCACCTGCGGCCTCGTGGTGCCCACCTTCCTTTGTTTTCAATGGGAGGCCATGCTCCTCGTGGTGCCCACCTTCTGTGTTTTCAATGGGAGCCCATGCTACCATGGCAGTGTCCTGACAGACGCCGCTAGAAGCCATGTCGACGTCCGTTTGCAGTTGAGCTCCACTTAATGGAGCTAAACCGTGAGCGGGTCAGTGGCATTCAAAGTGAAATAGCGCCCTAAAAAAATGAATAAAGTGCATTTCACTAGTTGCAGATTGCCCAGGCACAGCAATGCCAACTGACCTTATACAGCAGGGTGACAAAATCCTTGAAGGTTTTCAGCTTCTCTCCTTCCAGCGTCTGGTGAGTGGCAAGTTCCACCCGGAGCAGGTAATGTAAGGCGGACTCCAGGTCGGCTGCATACAACTTGGACCTTTATTAAAACAGAAAAAAAAACACAAATCACAATATATTTGAGTGGAGCAGCACGGACTGCAGAAAATACTAATAGAGAAGCAGATTACATTGGGAGATAAAAAAAAAAAAATCGGCTTTAAAATAAAAAAAAAAAAAAAAAAAAAACAGCGCCACTCTTGGCCAAAGGCTTTGCCTGGTACTGCAGCTCAAGAGAACGGGGTTAATCTGCAATACCAGACACAAGTGATTGGCCGAAGGTTTATCAATTCTTGAGCAAATATTCATATTTAATGTATTGGGATTATCATGGCGGACGAAAGCCAGCGCCAGTCTGGTGACCGCAGATCGGGCTTACTTATCGTAGTCCTTCCATGCCACGTCTTCCTCTTTGTCCTCGCTGGGGAGGCTCTCGGGCAGCGCTGAGTGAGCCCCGGCTTTCTTCCTTACACCCGGCAAGGACTTCAAATGAGAGGAGACCACAGAGCGCAGGGGCTTAACACTGCAGAGGGGGGAAAGAAAAACACCATGAAGCGGACATGGCCAGGTAACGAGTTAAGGGGCCCCAGAATTCGGATGCACATACGGTTTTCCATATTTAAGTGTTATAGGTGCTTTCGGCTCCTAATGCCAGTAAGTGGGTGTGGCTTAGCAGAAGGGGTGCGCAAAATAGTGCCACAAAGTGAACCAACCAAAAGGTGGTGAAAAATGCACCAGCTTTATCATCAGGAGATTTATCGAAACCGGTATAAAGGAAAGCTGGCTTTGTTGCCCCTAGTAACCAATCAGATTCCACCTTTCATTTTCCAAAGGGGCTCGGAAAAATGAAGTTACCTCACTTTTGTTAAACCACACCTATTTCTGCTAAGCCACACCCACTGACTCACGTGAAGAGTCTCCACTGTTGACATATTAGAAAGGATCAGTAAGTCTGCCTCATTGGGCCTAAATTAATCAGCCATGAGAACAGGCCTCGTCACCCATAGCAACCAATCAGAGCTCAGCTTTCATTTCTCTAACTGCTTTGGGAAAATGAAAGCTGCGCTGTGATTGGTTGCTATGGGTAACAAGGCCTGTGCTTTCTATTACACAGTTTTGATGAATGAGGCCTCATGTCCCAGACTAAATTCAGATTAATGGAGGTTTCCAGGACTTTAATAGTGACCCCATTAATATTTGGTCAAGCAGAGGGCCTGGACCAGTGTATGGGGGGCCCTAACTTTACCTCACATGCCTTACTTACTGATGCATATGGATTTTTTTTTTTTGCAGCCATTGTGGCAGCTCCATTTCAGTTATTCTCCCCTAGAAGCTTTGTAATACGATGTCTGATGGAATACGCTTATGGTTGCCAACACAATTCATGACATTTAAGCCCTGCCCTGAAATTTGAACAAACCTCGCTCCCTTCTTGGGACTGTTAGCAACCATGCAGAATCGGACAGAAAAACGTTCTGCGTGAAATAAGAGGCAGATCCGGGTCCTCCAGGCTGGTGTATGAGCCGCAGCCTGGAGATGTGAAAGCACTCGCCTTATACACATGGAACTTATTATATGCAGTTTTTATGCTTTTTAGTAGGTACATTCACACACGGCACAATAGCAGAAAGCCATTACAGCACTTGCAGATTAACGATTTTAAAAAATGTTTTTTTCCTCAATTTTATTTTTCTGTAAAAAAAACAAAAAAAAAAACAGGGAGTGCCTGTATATAGAGGGGGGATTCAATATAGATGGGGTGCACTGTATATAGTGGGGCATCATGTATATAGAGGGGGGAATTCTATATAGATGGGGTGCACTGTATATAATGGGGCATCACGTATATAGAGGGGGGATTCTATATAGATGGGGTGCACTGTATATAGTGGGGCATCATGTATATAGTAGGATGTCCTGTATATATGGGGTGCACTGTATAAAGAGGGTAATATATATATATATTTGTACAGAGGGGTTATTCTGTATATGGGGTTGCACTGTATATAGTAGGGTGTCTTGTACAGAGAAGGTATCCTGTATAGAGGGATGTACTGTATAGAGGTGTCCTGTATATAGAGGGATGCACTGTATAGAGCAGTGATGGCTAACTTCTGGCACTCCAGCTGTGGTGAAACTACTACTCCCAGCATGCTCCATTCATTTCTATAGAGTTCTGAGGCCAGCCAAGCAAGGGTGCATCTTGAGAGTCGTAGTTTCACCACAGCTGGAGTGCCGGAGGTTAGCCATCAGAAGTATAGAGTTTGACTGTATAGAGGGGGTGTCCATTATATAGGGGGGGTGTACTCTATTTCTCTCTCACCTCTTATAGGTGGCACCCAGGGGTGCAGATGTTGGCTGCCGGGCACAGCGCGGTGTAGTGAGGTGTAGTAAGATGGCGCAGGCGGCCATGATGATGTAATGATGCAGAGTGTGCAATATGTTACCCAAATGCTGGGCTCCCGCAATCATTCACAGCAGTATTTCAGTCCCTGACTACACAGCCTGCGCTGATACAGCGCTCCGGGGGAGAGAAACCAATGATGATTTCCAAAATGAATCAAATTAACTCAATAAATCGCCCAGCCCTAAGGATAACTCTGCAAGTAAACACATGCGGTCTCTTCACACTGCAAAGCCACGTGCACACGGCAGAGTAGTATATGCAGATTTTCCGCACAGATTTCACTGCATTTCCGCACGTGTTACTTGCGGATTTGCCCCAGATCCCGCCCTTTGCTATACAAGATCTGCACAAACAACTGACATACCGCAGATTTCAAAATCCACATTTGTGCCCATTTTAATTAATAGGCACCATGTGCATGTAGCCAAACAGTACAGCTTTCTACCCCACCAAATATTACCGCCCGTGTGCTCTGCCTAAAGAATAAAACATGCCCACTGGGCAAAACGACGTCACGTCTTTAACAGGACGAAGAGATAGCAAGACTCGAATGTCCAGTCTGAATGATGGATTATAGTTTTACAATGGGAAGTAGGATCATAGAAAAAAAATGTTTGCCTGTATATAAAAAAAAAAAAAAATGATATATATATAAAAAATAAAAAAATAAGAAGTATTATAATAATACAAAGAAAACCAAAAAGAAAATAAGTACAATAATACAAAAAAATAAATAAATAAATTACTTTGGCTTTCACCGAATTTGGACTGGAGCTGTCGATGTGAGATCTGCTCTCAGCCCTGTATAAATATTCAATGGTTTCCTCAATGAGCAAACGAGCCGCCTACACAGGACACAAAGGGTAAAATATGTATATCGCCCATCAAACTGATGAATGGTTCAGGGTCACCAGAGAGCGCCCTGGTCACAGGGTGAGTCTCGGTCCCAGACACGATTTACAAATTCCTATTTATCATGCCATAGACGGCATGTCTGGTCAGTGGCAGCACCCAAAGGAGAATCGGATGCAGAAGAAACCTCCGGTGGAGTGCGCCTTCTGCCACTGCCCAGTATTGGTCTAAGACTGTGTTCACATTGCGCTTTTGACCTCAGTTTCACGGAAGGAGAATCTCGTGCATCAATGCATTAAACAGAGGCTGCGACAGATGCCCAACAAAGGTATCCACCTCTAATGGGTGGCATACATGGCACAGGTCCCCAATAGGCTACCATGTTAAAGGGGATTGTCCAAGTTACCTAAAAAGGTTCCAGTAAATACCTTGAAATAAAAAATCCTGTAATTTCCCCTGTGCAGTCCTCCTCCAGCTGTTCGAATACAAGGCTGCAGCGGCTGGTTTATGGCATATGACTGCTGCAGCCAATCACTGTCCTCAGCAGTATATAAAAAGGGCGATTGGCTGCAGCAGTCATATACCGAATATAAGAGTGGCACCGCTACAGCTTTGTTTACAACCGGCGGTAGGAGAGCAGGCACTATGGAGAAGGAGAAAGACAGCGGTATAGCATATTTATATTTCATTCTAAGGCATTTACTGGCATATGGCCCCTTTTTTAGGTAACTCAGAAAACCCCTTTAAAAAAAAAAAACTAAAAAAAGAAAACCACATGTAAACAAAAAACGCAATGTGAACGCATCCTTTACCCCACTAAACTCGGAAGGGGCTCAGGAAGCTGAAATCTGGAAAGCTGTTTGATGGTTTGAGTTTTCTTACACGGCGGACAATGCAAGGAAGCCATCAAACAGCACCTCATGCCTCAGCTTCTATGTAGTCATCATCATGGAGACATGACAGTGCGGGGATAAGAGTCTGTGTACGCAGAAAGCGACTGGGTGACTAACAGGCTCCGCTGTTATAGCTGACTATGGTTGTCACTCCTCAAAAGGGTTGTCTGAGACTTATATACTGATGACCTATCCTCTGGACAGGTCATCAGTATCTGATCGGTGGGGGTCCGACACCCCGCTGATCAGCTGTTTGAGCGTCACAGCCTTCTCCGTCCTCACCAAGCACAGCGCCATACATTGTATAGTGGCCGGGTTTGGTATCACAGCTCAGCCCCATTCACTTCAATGTGGCTGCTGAGCTGCGTCTAGGCCAGGGATGGGCAAACTGCGGCTCTCCAGCTGTTGTAAAACTACACTTCCCACCATGCCCTGCTGTAGGCTGATAACTGTAAGCAGTCTTTGCATGCTGGGAGTTGTAGTTTTGCAACAGCTGGAGAGCTGCAGTTTGCCCATCCCTGGTCTAGGCCATGTGACCGATGAATGTGACATCACATGGCCTAGGGAGAGCTGGAAAAGGCCGCGGGGATACTGCGAGCTCTGGTGCCTTCTCAAACAGCTGATCGGTGGGGGTCCTGGGCGTTGGACGCCCACAGATCAGATACCAGAGCCTTCTTAAAGCTTATCAATCACAGCGTCGTACATCGTGTAGCAGCTGTGCTTGGTATCGTGCTCAGCCCCATTCACTTGAATGGGCCTGAACTGCTCCTAGGCCACGTGATTGATGAATGTGTCATCGCTGGCCTGGGAAAAGCAAAGAGAAAGCCACAGCACTCACAGGAGCGCCGGTGCCTTCTCAAACAGCTGATCGGCGAGCGTCCTGGGTGTCAGACCCCACCGATCAGTAAAAAAAAAAAAAAATTCCTTTAAGTCTTGGAAAACCCCTTCACGCTCAGTTACCGTACGAAGAGCAGCTCTGGAAGACAAACTGCAACTTCTACTTGCCAACCTGCAAACTTATAACGGGGTTTTCAAGAGTAGAATATTGATGACCTACCCTCAGGACATCACTACCAGATTGGTGGGGCTCCGACACAGCTATCCATCATCTGTTTGAAGAGGCTGCGGCCATCTCTCAGCTTACCAGGCACAGCGCCGTATCTTGTACAGTGGCTGTGCTTGGTATTGCAGCAAAGATCTTGAATAGGACTGAGCCGCACCTAGGCCATGTGACCGATAAACGTGGCGTCACCGGAGCACTGTGGTCCCTTTAAACAGCTGATCAGCCGGGCCCCCACTGATCACATACTGATGACCTTTCTTAAGAATATTTCATCTCCCGGAAAACCCCTTTAACCTTCATGGTTGTCTCATCAACACAACCCGGGTCCATGCACCCTATTAAAGCATATGGACGTCATGGAGGGGGTCACGAGCCATAGATATACAGACCGTGAGAAAAACCCCTACAATGAAGAGAATGAATACAGGAGCCATTTTGGATGGGGCCTGATCAATAGGTACAATGTCACTGTCACGTAACTGTACACTGAACTCGGAGAAGACGCGCGGGGGCCTCCATTTAAAGGGAGAAAAGCTCCTTGTATCTCTTACAGACACTTAGGTACTTACATGTTAATTAATCCATGTGAAGCGTTCGGGTAGATCAGGTAACAGGATGGAACTGAAACAACGCCGAGCTTCTCCAACATGGCCTTGTCTGAATTCAGCGCCCTCCGCACCGCAATGTTCTCAAACTGCATCAAGTCCAGGATCACCTACGGCAGGAGAGCGAGGAGTTAAGTGATGATCAACCCTCCGCCGTATGGCTTTTGATGGCTATATTTCAAACAACTTTTTCATATTAGGGTTTACTGCGCCTTTAAGCAGAGGGGCCTTGTGTACCCTCTAAGGGGGAATTCACATGCGGCCGAAATTTCTGAAACTGTCCTATTCATCTGAATGGGGCTCAGAATAAGTCATCAATATCAGATCAGCGTTGGTCCAACAATCGGTGCTCCCCTGCCGATCAGTTGTTTAAGGAGACCCGGTGAGTGCTGCGGCCTCCTCGCTGCTTACCAAGCACAGCGCCGCCTACTGGTATTGCAGCTCAGGCCCCTTCACTTGGTTCACCGGCCTCTTCAAACAACGGATCGGCAGGGGCGACAGGAGTCAGACCTCACCGTTCTTAGGGTCCATTCACATGTCCGTGTGTGTTTTGCGGATCCACGGACATGTTCTATCTTTTTCGGGAACGCGATTGCGGACCCGGAAGTGCGGATCCGCAATTGCGGACCCGGCCGGGACATCGTCTGTCCCCATTGAAATTAATGGGTCCGCAATTCCGTTCCGCAAATGCGGAACAGAATTGCGGACGTGTGAATGGACCCTAATACAGATGACCTATCCTGAGGATAGGGCATCAATACTAAATACCTGGACAGCCCCTTAAAAGACACATAACCCACGCAAAATGAAACATATAAAAAAAAATAACTATACCGATCAGTGTATTAGGTGTACCTTTTAGGACAACCAATAGTTAAGCAGCCCAAATCGATGAAATCCAAGAAAGCTGCACAGAACAGGCCTCCATAGCATCTAAACCAGAATTTCAAGCAACTTTGTAAATAATCTTGATTAAAAACTCCTTACTGTTCTCTGTATACAGCTCAGATGCAGCCCTATGTGTCTCCATGGTTACAGACTACAAACAAACCCCGTGTAGTCTGATTCTGCAGTTACACTCAATGTCATCTGTCTGCTATTTCTTACTAACCTACAGACAGCAGAAGATGGGGCGGCTGGAAGGGGGTACGGCTGCAGGGTTAGCCTTAAATGCATAGGTAAGGTAGGACATTTTAATTCAAGATTATTTGCATTTTTTTTTATATGAGGCGCAAAAAAACAAACAAAAAAAACACAAGGAAAATTATCTTTACACTACTCTGTAGGTGTCAGGACTGGGGAAACCAATAAAATGCAGCAATAAAGAGACTACAACCACCATCATAGTAGAGGACGCTGATCTACGGCCAAGCAGGGAGCTAGAACTTTTGCAACTTTGGGCAAGGACAAGGCATAGTCGTGTACTGATGACTGTGTGTCAGCCTGGCCCGTGTGATGCCCACCTCACGTCCAACGTAGGAGGTCTCGCTCTCAAAGATGATGGCGGTGTAATGGGGCTCCTTCTGGGTAAGAAGAGAAGTGATGTCACTGGAGCTGGGAAAAAACAAAAAGCAGAGGATTAAAGGGGCCCTACAGCCCAGCAATGTTAGATGAGCCTCATCAGTCACACACTGGGGTATTAAAGGGGTTCTCCAGTCCTTTACAAGTGATCACTATCTGACCGGTGGTGGTCCGACACCCCACACCCCTGCCGAGCAGCTGTTCTGTAGTAGTGTCGGCGCTAGTGTCCGATCAGCTGATCGGCGGAGGTGCGGGGTGTCAGACCCCTGAAGATCAGATAGTGATCACTTGTAAAGTGCACAACCTCTTTAAGGGTCCATTCACACGTCCGCAGAATGGGTCCGCATCCGTTACACACTGCGGAACGGGTGCGGACCCATTCATTCTCAATGGAGACAGAAAGGATGCGGACAGTACATATGGTGCTGTCCGCATCCGCATTTCCGGTCGGCGGCTCCCGAAAAAAAAATAGAATATGGTATTGCGGACAAGAATAGGCATTTCTATAGGGGTGCCGGCCTGGTGTACTGTGGATCCGCAATACACTACTGAAGTATGAATGGACCCTTAAGGGTCACAGAGAGAGATGCTCCAAAAACATGGCAGCTTTCTTCCAGAAGCAGCACCACCACACTGTCCACGGGTTGTGTCAACCCCATTGAAATTAGTGAGCTGCAATACCGAACATAACCTGCGGACAGGTGTGGCGCTGTTTCTGGAAGACATGCCCTATTGTCGTACTACCCCTTCAATGGACATACAGTATGGAGGTGATATGGGGAGGGCAGGACCTTCTTCATCACTGGGATGACTGGTCATGGCATCTCCTGACCACCTCCAACAAAGCATTGTAAGGAGTCCAATAAATCGGCTCACCTGATTGGCTGGAGGGACGGGCACGCCGAGGGTCTGTGCTCAGCAGGGAGGCTCTCCAGGTAATCTATGATGACATGTCGGACGGTCGGCACCTCTCTGTCAGCTTCCGCTAAAACACAAAGAACATACAGCCTTAGCGGAGAAAAACTAGTTTACGATAGGTGGGGGTCCGACCTCCAGGTGGGGGATCCCTACCAATCCTGAAAACGAAGGCGCTAGTGTGAATGAAGCAATGCTGCAAGGAGCGCTGCTCTGAAGGAAAGAAAAAAGAAGTGAAGACAACACAGAGCTAAACCAGAGCAGAAGACCCTTTATTCTCAGGATTAATGGGGGATCCAGAGGTCGAACCTCCAGTCCATAACGTCAGGGCATATCCTGGAGATAGGCTAATGTATTATGGGATGAGAGTACCCCTTTAAAGGGGGGTATCTGGCGTTTAATGCTGATGATCTATCCCTTTTTAAAGGGTTTTTTTCTGAGACCTTATATTGATCGTTTCCCAGGATAGGGCATCAATATCAGATCTGTGGGGGTCTGACTCCTGGAACCCCCGCTGATCAGCTGTTTGCAGAGACCACAGCACTCCTGTGAGCACAGCGCTCTCCATTGTATAGTGGCCGTGCTTGGTATTGCAGCTCAGCCCCATTCATTGATGAACGCGATGCCACTGGCCGCAGAGCTGACTGGAGCTTTACAGCCTCATCCGACAGCTGACTGGCGGGAGTGTCAGGAGCCGGACCCCCGCCGATCTGATATGGATGACCTATCCTGAGGATAAGCCTGCAATATCAAAATCCCAGAGTCTGAGAATTTTGGCGTATATATTGTAGGAAGTTACCTTTGTAGTTTTCTCCTTGAGTGAAGTCTTTCGTAAACGCTCCAAAGAACTAAAAGAGAAAAATATCCCAACCGTGAGAAGCGGTTCTACTCCTCCAGGAAGATTCATTCAAACAAAATGGAAAATTTCCAAAAATATTCACGCCCCAGGCCAGTCCAGGGGGGCACAAGCTGAGGTTGGGGGGCCACATGCAGCCCCGGCTACCTGGTGGTATGCACATATACCCATGTCAGTGAGGGCAAGTACTAACGTGGACTGGGTGGCCATCTCTGGGACCCCCATATATCAGCAGAATGGGGGTCTCCTGACCCCTCTGTGGGGCTCCTGGAAGCATTGCAGCTTACAGAGGTAGTGAAACACTCAGTAACTGACATAATGGAGGGAGCTGCAGGCACGGGCTCTTCCTTTCTGGGGGGCAAACCAGAACCCCATTCTCCCAATAGGTGGGAGCCCTGGAAGTACAGCCGCCGCCGATCACACATTTATGCCGGGGGTCAGCAACCTCTGGCAGTCCAGCTGCTGTGAAACTACAACTCCCAGCAGAGCATAGGTCATCAGTTATAAAATCTTGGAAAACACTTAAGAGAGAGGAGGCTCTGGAGGGCCCGGCGTCTGGGTATTACACGGTGCACTCATTTCAATAAGAATGGTGTAATGCCTTGTTTTCCCTGAGGGGGAGCTGTAGGGTATCTGAACACTCATCAGCGCCGCTCTTTAGTGCTGCAACACCAGCAGCATCACAGGAGAAGGAACACAGAGCGTTGCATCCCGGCACATCTCGACTTCCCAGTCCCTGCAAAGCATTGCATCTGGGGTGCAATGCTCTGTATTCACTGTAGGCGTGCAATGCTCTGTATTCACTGTAGGTGTGCTGGGTGCAATGCTCTGTATTCACTGTAGGCGTGCAATGCTCTGTATTCACTGTAGACGTGCAATGCTCTGTATTCACTGTAGGCCTGCTGGGGTGCAATGCTCTGTATTCACTGTAGGCGTGCTGGGGTGCAATGCTCTGTATTCACTGTAGGCGTGCTGGGGTGCAATGCTCTGTATTCACTGTATTCACTGTAGGCGTGCTGCGTGCAATGTCATCTGTATTCACTGTAGGCGTGCTGGGGTGCAATGCTCTGTATTCACTGTAGGCGTGCTGGGGTGCAATGCTCTGTATTCACTGTAGGCGTGCTGGGTGCAATGCTCTGTATTCACTGTATTCACTGTAGGCGTGCTGGGTGCAATGCTCTGTATTCACTGTAGGCGTGCTGGGGTGCAATGCTCTGTATTCACTGTAGGCGTGCTGGGTGCAATGCTCTGTATTCACTGTAGGCATGCTGGGGTGCAATGCTCTGTATTCACTGTAGGCGTGCTGGGTGCAATGCTCTGTATTCACTGTAGGCGTGCTGGGGTGCAATGCTCTGTATTCACTGTAGGCGTGCTGGGTGCAATGCTCTGTATTCACTGTAGGCGTGCTGGGGTGCAATGCTCTGTATTCACTGTAGGTGTGCTGGGGTGCAATGCTCTGTATTCACTGTAGGCGTGCTGGGTGCAATGCTCTGTATTCACTGTAGGCGTGCTGGGGTGCAATGCTTTACAGGAACTTGGGACTCAGTTTACAATGGAAAGCACTACAGGATGCACTGGGGTGCAACACTCTGCAATGTGGACTACGGGGCACTGGGGTGCAGTGCTCTGCGTGTGGACCACGGGTGCAATGCTCTGCACCGACGGTGGAGGTGACGGGGTGCAATGATCTACAGATTCAAATAAACATTTTACAGTCTAACAATGAAAGGATTTTATACTTTTTATAAATTTTATAGGATTTTTTATATATTTTTTTTTTTGCAAAGTTCTGTTTGTAGCATTGAGCCCACTCGACTGCGCCGCACTTCCCGAAACAACCTGTGGACATGAGTGGCGCTGTTTCTGTAACTACCCCCCTATGTATCCTCTCAGGGGAATATTGCAATTTGGAAGGTCGCTTCCATGGGACTGGGCTGAGAACCTACCCGAAACGTTGGATAGAACTGGACGCCATAATCTTTGCAGATGGCGGTATTCTCCTCGTCGGCGCAGTTTATCACTCCGATCCGCACTGCGGGATTCCAGTCTGAGGGAAGAAACATCAGCGGCATTAGACCGGCATCAGTCGTATCACATTGCCCTCCCATCTGTCACACTACATGGCGGTATTATATGAGCACCGCACGGAACTCTAATTAAAGTGACCCTGCAGTCCGGTGGCCATAAATACATAAAGGGGCGCTCTCATCAGATGACGTGTGCTTAGGATAAGCTGAGAAGTGTAGAGCTCATTACAGTGTATCAGCCTTGCTTGGAGAAAGCCCTGCACCTGTATTTGTTCCAACCTCTGCTTGCTGTCAGTGAATGGAAACCTTTAAAATACAATTCAAAGTCTCAGAACATTATACAGATACAGATTTTCTCCCCGGGCTTCGACGGATCAGACGTCTTCGGGACTCCAAGAAACGTGAAGACAACAACTGCCTCCATCCGTGCCAACCTTAAAGGGGAAGCGCGAGACAACAGCTGAGCGGAGATGTCAGTTGATGGTCTGACAGACGAGGAAACTGGAGGTATCCGAGGACAGATGGAAGCCATTGAGCCCCGGAACAAAAGATCTAACGACTCTTTTACAGGGCACAAAGTGACGCTTCACTGGAGGAACAAAAAGTTTGGCTTGAGGGTGGGGAAGGTGGAGCCCTTTCACTTCTCGCCCTGCACGCCCCCTCCTCTCCCAACCGCAGCCCTGGCCCTAAAATGTTAATGCCGCCTCTCTCCGGTTGCACTCCTGGGTCAAAGTGCAGCAGATGGGACGTGGGTTCCTCTGGTCGTGAAGGAGATCCCAGCAGAAGTAATGACACCCGGAGTCTGCCAGGCTGGCGGACACAGAAAACCCCACCTGCAGCAGGGCGATGCCCGCATGGCGAGGCAGAGCTGGTCACAGTTAGGACCCCACTTTTGCAAACGTTCTGCACGCTCGTTGATAAAAGAGGGCATCATCTAATGCACCCCCCCCCCCCCCATCTATACCCAAAAATGACTCCAGGGTTTTCCAAGAAGCAATGTCCCAAAATTACGCCCACTTTCTGATTTATTAATATTCCCAGCTTTATACACATACTACATTGCAGATTTTTACATTTCGATTGTCGCTCTGCCTTCCTTTAGGGGCCCGAGGACATCAAATAAAAATCCTGCAAACCCCTTTAAATGGTAAACTGCTGCCTGCCTGCAGCCACTAGAGGGAGCTCACCGCATAGCTATTTACAGCTCCTATAGAACTCGTCAGTGTGCAGTGAGCTCCTCCTAGTGGTGACTGCAGGTTTTACATTTAACTCTATATTAACTCCTGAGCTACTCAGAGAGTGGGATTCTGTAAGGTTAGGGTGGGGGTGGGGGGGTTCTTCCTCGGGAAATGGTGAATTCATAAAATATTAAGAAGTGTAAGCTCCTCCGAGCACCGTGACACGAGTGCGGCACAATCTTAATAATATATCTGCTTGGAAGGGCGTACCAGGGGTGTGAGCGGGCGGCGTATCATAAGCCACTAATTCCCTAATGATAGGTTGCGTTAATGAGGGATTAAAAAAAAAAAAAAAAAGCACAACCTCCAAACTGCACAATGGAAACTGTGAGAAGTTTGAGGCTGAAAAACAGGTGATATCGGCATCCCGGATGATAGAGGCGGTGTACACACCTGCGCCTGCTGATAACACACCTGCAGGCTGCCAGCTGACGAGGACACCATGACATCAATAATGATCCGTCATAGAGGGTGACAGCGGGGGAGTCTGCGGTAACTGACGATTTTCAGGACCAAAGGGCTCACTGTAGAACTCATATCCCTTTGGCACTGCACAGGCTTCGGTAACTATGAGGGTCTGGATGTTGGACCCCCAATCATTGAAAGACTATCCCGCACTGAAGCCATCACACTTCAAGTCCCACCGCCCATTCAAATCAATGGCAGTGTAGTGTACGATTTCCAGCAATCTCTGTGCTGTACCAAAGGGTAGAAATCAGTGGTGGTCCGTGAACATAGACCATCTGCTCACCTGTATCTGCGACGCATCAGAAGACCAATATGACTGCATCATCCCTCTAAGCATCAGTCGTGAGCCCATCACAACCAAAACTAACCCCAGTCCACACCTGACAGCAACAGTGGCACCTTGTAGAAGTCTTAGGCCTCTTTCACACGAGCGTGTCCGGATTAGGTCCGGATGCGTTGTGGATGCGTTCAGTGAAAACTGTGCGATTCCACAGGCAAAGCCATTCAGTTTTGCCTGCGATTGCGTTCAGTTGTTCCGTTTTTTCCGCGCGGGTGCAATGCGTTTTGATGCGTTTTTCACGCGCGTGATAAAAAACTGAAGGTTTACAAACAACATCTCCTAGCAACCATCAGTGAAAAACCAACGCACCCGCACTTGCTTGCGGATGCAATGCGTTTTTCACGCAGCCCCATTCACCTCTATGGGGCTAGGGCTGCGTGAAAAATGCAGAATATAGAACATGCTGCGATTTTCACGCAACGCACAAGTGATGCGTGAAAAAAAACGCTGATGTACACAGACCCATTGAAATTAATGGGTCAGGATTCAGTGCGGATGCTATGCGTTCACATCACGCATTGCACCCGCGCGGAAAACTCGCCTGTGTGAAAGGGACCTTAGGGTCACTGCTTCTGACCACTGCCAGTGTAAACCACCTGTGAGACCCCCACAGACACTATAATGGTGCCCCCACAACGGGCAGGAACCAGCGTCTTCTCCAAGGACCAACATAAGATTCAATGGAGACATCAAACATGGAAACACATGGCGTGCTGCCCACCCCACGAGAGGATGTACAGAGCGGTGCAGTGTACACAGCGACAATCATCTGCTCCGTGTGGAAACTGCGCACAGCCCCACACCCGGCCTGCGGAGCCTTTATGCTTCTGTTGCAGAAGATTCATGGAGCAGCAACAGCACCAAAGAAGTAAAAAAGCCATAATACTGACTACATAACACCGCAAGACTTCAAGAGGACCCCCCATCACTGCCCCCTCCTCCAGTAGACGCTACATCTTCCTCCTCCACCAGTAGACGCTACATCTCCCTCCTCCTCCAGTGGACACTACACCCCCCTCCTCCTCCAGTGGACACTACACCCCCCTCCTCCTCCTCCTTTGGACACTACATCTCCCTCCTCCACCAGTGGACACTACATCTTCCTCCTCCACCAGTAGACACTACATCTTCCTCCTCCACCAGTAGACACTACATCTTCCTCCTCCACCAGTAGACACTACATCTTCCTCCTCCACCAGTAGACACTACATCTTCCTCCTCCACCAGTAGACACTACATCTTCCTCCTCCACCAGTAGACACTACATCTTCCTCCTCCTCCTCCACCAGTAGACACTACATCTTCCTCCTCCTCCTCCACCAGTAGACACTACATCTTCCTCCTCCTCCTCCACCAGTAGACACTACATCTTCCTCCTCCACCAGTAGACACTACATCTTCCTCCTCCACCAGTAGACACTACATCTTCCTCCTCCACCAGTAGACACTACATCTTCCTCCTCCACCAGTAGACACTACATCTTCCTCCTCCACCAGTAGACACTACATCTTCCTCCTCCACCAGTAGACACTACATCTTCCTCCTCCACCAGTAGACACTACATCTTCCTCCTCCACCAGTAGACACTACATCTTCTCCTCCACCAGTAGACACTACATCTTCCTCCTCCACCAGTAGACACTACATCTTCCTCCTCCACCAGTGGACACTATATCCTCCTCCTCCACCAGTGGACACTACATCCTCCTCCTCCACCAGTGGACACTACATCTTCCTCCTCCACCAGTGGACACTACATCTTCCTCCTCCACCAGTGGACACTACATCTTCCTCCTCCACCAGTGGACACTACATCTTCCTCCTCCACCAGTGGACACTACATCTTCCTCCTCCACCAGTGGACACTACATCTTCCTCCTCCACCAGTGGACACTACATCTTCCTCCTCCACCAGTAGACACTACATCTTCCTCCTCCACCAGTAGACACTACATCTTCTTCCCCCACCAGTGGACACTACATCTTCTTCCCCCACCAGTGGACACTACATCTTCTTCCCCCACCACCAGTGGACACTATATCTTCCTCCTCCACCAGTGGACTCTATATCCTCCTTCTCCACCAGTGGACACTATATCTTCCTCCTCCTCCAGTGGACACTACATCTACCTCCTCCACCAGTGGACACTACATCCTCCTCCTGCTCCACCAGTGGACACTACATCCTCCTCCTCCACCAGTGGACACTACATCCTCCTCCTCCACCAGTGGACACTACATCCTCCTCCTCCACCAGTGGACACTACATCCTCCTCCTCCACCAGTGGACACTACATCCTCCTCCTCCACCAGTGGACACTACATCCTCCTCCTCCACCAGTGGACACTACATCCTCCTCCTCCACCAGTGGACACTACATCCTCCTCCTCCACCAGTGGACACTACATCCTCCTCCTCCACCAGTGGACACTACATCTTCCTCCTCCACCAGTGGACACTACATCTTCCTCCTCCACCAGTGGACACTACATCTTCCTCCTCCACCAGTGGACTATATATCTTCCTCCACCACCAGTGGACACTATATCTTCCTCCTCCACCAGTGGACACTATATCTTCCTCCTCCACCAGTGGACACTATATCCTCCTCCTCCACCAGTGGACACTATATCCTCCTCCTCCACCAGTGGACACTACATCCTCCTCCTCCACCAGTGGACACTATATCCTCCTCCTCCACCAGTGGACACTATATCCTCCTCCTCAAGTGGACACTATATCTTCATCCTCCACCAGTGGACACTACCTTTACCATATGTGACAGCCCCCCGCCCTCCGGAGCTCTTACCCAGCACATCCGAGGCCAGGGCCCGCCAGGTGGGGGCGTAGTTGATGCAGTGTCCGCACCAGGAGGAATAGAACTCCAGCAGCCAGGCGGAGGATGAGTTATAGAGGGCGCCGGTCACCGATTTCCGCTCCATTATAAAGATGCCGGCGTCCTGCGGTCCGTACAGCGTCTTCTCCGCGGCCACCAGCCACACGGCCCCGGCTAGGAGCACCTGCAGCGCCGCTCGTAGCCCCGGTACCCCGGAACAGCCGGCCATAGCTACTGTGCAGCCGACCTCTCACCCCGTGACGTCATCCAGTAGGGAGCCATAGAAGAGGGGCGGGGATGAGAGCCAGGAGGTGGGGAGAACTGGTACCAGACCACGCCCCGTCACGACCTCATCTGTAATATGGGCGGAGGCGCGTCCATCCGCGGGCCACGCCCTGTTTATCCCAGTCCGCAGTGACTGGTGCTGCCTTTCTAGAGCTCCAGTAAAGTGATGTGTGAACCAAGGCCGCTAAAAGACGCAGCGCTTAACCCCTGATGGGCCGGGGCTTCTGAACGGCCACGTATTCATCATGGGAGCGGTCATCCTTGAAGATCTTGTGTATGCAGAGCTCTAGATAACATCAGTAATGCCAAACTAGCGTCCAATTATCGGACCTCCAGGATTATCAGATGCTGGATTAAAGGACTGTGGCTGTAAATGAATCTTCCCTCAAAATCTGTGCTAAATCCAAACTATTTTAAGGTACGGACAATCGCACCAGGTGGATAAGCGGCCCAAAAAAAAAATCTATGAAAAAAATCCCTGGTAAAATCTGTGATGTGGGGTGCATACGGTCGGTGCCCTGTGTATTGTGGACCCGTATGTGGGCCACAATATGGCCATGGTGGGGCAACGGCCGTGTGCATGAGCCCAAAGGGTCTCAATTAATTAGGTGTCTGAATTAGGGCTCATGCACACGGCCGTTGCCCCGCCATGGCCATATTGCGGCCCACAATACACAGGGCACCGACCGTGTGCACCCCACATCACAGATTTTACCAGGGATTTTTTTCATACATTTTTTTTGGGCCGCTTATCCACAATGGGTCCGCAGACTCGGAGATGCGGTGAGGAAGCACAGATCGGAAACCCATGCTCTACTTTTCTGTGGTGCGGACCATCGCATACGGATCGCGGACCCCATTCAAGTGAATGGGTCTGCTATCCGCATGCGGCTGCCCCACGGTTGGTGCCCGTGCATTGCGGACCGCAATTTGCGGTTGGCAGCACGGGCCTTGCCAGCACACGGTCGTGTGCATGATCCCTTAGTCAAAGGGTCTGAATTAAGTAAGGGTCTGCTCTGGGGTCTAAATTAATTAGGGGTCTGAAATAATGTAGGGGTTTGGGCTGATGTCTGAATTATTTAGGGGTCTGGTCTGGGGTCTGAATTGATATGTGGGTCTGAAGTAATGTAGGGGTCTGTTCTGTGATCGGAATTAATTAGGGGTCTAGTCTAGGGTCTACATTTAGGGGTCTGGTCTAGAGTCTAAATTAATTAGGGGTCTGAAATAATGTAGGGGTTTGGACTGATGTCTGAATTAATTATGGGTCTGGTCTGGGGTCTGAATTAATTAGGGGTCTAGTTTAGGGTCTAAATTACTTATGGGTCTGGTGTCTGAATTAATTAGGGGTCTGGTCTGGGGTCTGAATTAATAAAGGGTCTGGTCTGGGGCCTGAATTAATAAAGGGTCTGATTCTCGAGTATGATCAGGGGTTTGAATTTATTTTGGTGTGCGCTCTGAGGTCTTTATTTGGCCCCCGGCCCACATCCTGAATTTACTTACATGACCATCGGGTGGGATACCTGCTGTGTAATTGAGCAAAACAACATGAATACTGGACACTGATCCAATCCCAGCCAGGAGCAACCATAGGAAGTGTGGTGCTGACAAGATGGCCGCCCCTCCAAGGGCATCAGGAGGAATCCATTTTCTAAGAGTCAAAGCAAAGCCAAGGAACAGGATTAGACCTTGAAGTAATCTTGATAGTGAAGTCCTGCAGGGACCGGTGGGGTTGCAGGCCTCAGATCTGTCTACTTAGTAGCTGACGTTTGATGGGATTACATAGGAGAGAGTGCTGGTTATCTCTTTTATGCCTTTAGCCCATTTGGGATGGTGGGTGGAAATTTGGTGACAGATAAAAGGGTTGTCACAGCTGAGACACTTAGCACAATCCTAAATTTAAGCCTCTAGGTGCAGGGAGCAGGGTCTCCCTGGAGGGGGCAGGGTGATAACGATGGTAAATCAGTTTATACAGAGGATCCAACATGAAGAATTAAAGGGATATTTTCTGCATCATTAATACACATTGAACGTCAACTGGAAGTTCTCCTGTGTGGTTCAGGGACCCAGATCCGGGAGTCCATTAGTACCCAGAGCTGCATGGTCCAAATCACCACCGATCCTCACAAGCCCAGTAGTTTGTTTCCTGAGTCCAGTGGATTTTTGTCCGAGTCCCTGCATTTTACCGGTTTGGTCACACAGTCCAATATTTCAATGCCCCAGTCCCTTGAGTCTAATGTTTTGGAACCTCAGTCCCTGGTGACCAATATTTAGGTAACCTGGTTCCTGAAGACCACTGTTTTGATGTCCTAGTCACTGGAGTCCAATGTTTTGGTGCCCTGATCTCTTCAACTTTTTGATACCCTGGTCCCTGGAGTCCAATATTTTAATGCCCTGTACTCCAAAGTTTAGATGCCCCAGTCCCTGGAGTCCAATGTTTTGTGCACAACTCTCTGGAGTCCAATATTTTGTGTCTTGAACTCCAACAGTTAGGTATCCCAGTCCCTGGAGTCCAGAGTTTGGATGCCCTAGTCCCTGGAGTCCAAAGTTTAGGTATCCCAGTCCCTGGAGTCCAATATTTTAATACCCGGTCCCAAAAGTCAAATGTTTTGATGCCCTAGTCCCTGAAGTCCAATATTTAGGTGCCCTCGACCCCATTATTTAGGTTCCCCTAGTCCTTGGAGTCCAATGTTTTGATGCCCTGTTTCCTGAAGTCCAATTTGCAAGTACACTGAACTCTGGAGTCCGATATTTTGATGCTCCAGGCCCTGGAGTCCAGTATGTTGGTGCCCTGGACTCCAACGTTAAGGTACCCACGTCCCTGGAGTCCAATATTGTGATACCCCAGTCACTGGATTTTAAAACCTTCCATCAGATGGTAACTTCCACACACGTTCCTGGCCGGAGGCGTTCCACACGTGTCAGTCCAAACAGCAAGAACGGGTGTATTGGGTGACATCACAAACAGAGGAGTGGTGCCCAAACCAGGACACTGTAATGCGTTCCGGAAAAACAATTTCCTTCCCACTGGTGCGGTCACACGATACAGCCGCCGTTCAGACCAACAACGATGACATCAACAAGTGCAGCTCGACAAAAAAATCTTTATAAAAATTGTTTAATAAAATACTAAAATTTACAAAACACAAGATATAAGCAAAGTAACACAATCTAGTGTGCCCGCTACAGTCCGAAATCCAGATTTACCTGGTGACAATCTCCGGGTCAGACTGAACATTTGGGACCCGAGTTGGGGCTGAGGCTTTAGGGTCCATTTACATAAGAATTATTTTTTATTTTTTTCTAAACACCACATTAAGAACTGCGGCAACCAAAACTGCATCAAAAGGCTAAATACAGTTTCCAATGTAGTTTTTGATGCGGTTTTGACTACACAGCCCAAAAAAAAAAGTCTCATGTGAATACACCCCAACATGACTTGTTGGCGGGAGGCCAAAAAATGGCTCAAACACGTTCCCTTACGCTGGGTTCAGACCTGAGCGTTTCTGAGACGCGTGTTTTTTATTCGCGTTTGTGTGATTGACTGCAGTGTTGTCCAATGACCAAATATCCCTGTCTATATGAAGTTTGGCCTTTCCAGCATGTTGCAAATTCATAAACGCGCGTTTTCAGTGTCAAAAATGCGCAAAATACAAACGTTGCGCGTTCCCATTGAAGTCTATGGGCCAAAACGCGCGACAAACGCCCCAAAAAAAGTTCAAGTACTTGTTTATGCGTCGGGCGTTTTTCAGCGCGTTCGAACGCACTGTAAAACGCGAAAATGTGAACCAGTCCCATAGGGAAGCATTGGTTTGCATCGGTTATGCGTTTTACAGCGCGTTTGAACGCGCTGTAAAACGCGCAAGTGTGAACTGAGGGTTAGGCCTCTTTCACACGGGCGTGACAGATTAGGTCCGGATGCGTTCAGAGAAACTCGCACCATTTTGCAAGCAAGTTCAGTCAGTTTTGTCTGCGATTGCGTTCAGTTTTTTACATGCGAGTGCAATGCGTTTTGATGCGTTTTTCACACGCGTGATAAAAAACTGAAGGTTTACAAACATCTCCTAGCAACCATCAGTGAAAAACGCATCGCATCCGCACTTGCTTGAAAAAACGCAGAATATAGAACATGCTGTGATTTTTACGCAACGCAGAACTGATTATGCGTAAAAAAAAACGCTCATGTAAACAGACCCATTGAGATGAATGGGTCCGGATTCAGTGCGGGCGCAATGCGTTCGCATCACGCATTGCACCCGCACGGAAAACTCGCTCGTGTGAAAGGGGCCTAAAGCATACCCTTCACAAACATAGGCTGTGTTCTCCCTGTTTAAGCACCAACCGCTGTGGAGGGCAAGAAAAAAGTTATTTTATTTTTTCTTTAAATTCACTACAAATTTGTATGGTGATTTTTACATATATATATATAATAAAAATAAAAGCCCCAAAATTTGAAAAAGTTCATCTGTCTAAAAAAATATATGCCACGCCTGCCCATAGGTTGTGCCTGGTATGGTAGATCAGCACCAATGAAGTGAATGGCGCTGAGCTGCAGTACCGCCCACGGCCTGCAGACTGGTGTGGCGCTGTTTTTGTAAGAAAGAAGCCAGAGATTTCTTATCCGGAGTATAAATAATGATCACATTAATTACAGTGCAAATGAGGACAAAAATCACCCAACACACATCAGAAATATTAATCATCCGGCGGACGGTCACGTAGAGCGTCAGGAGGTCTCCACCGTCTGGTGCACTACTTATGTGATGTCCGCCCTCGTGAGTTTCTTCACCTGTAAGAATCAGAATATACTTTAGCCACATTTTATTTATTTTTTCTAAATTGTCAAAAAAAATTTAAATTAAATTAAAGGGAAAGTCCAGGATTAAAAAAGAAGGCCTATTTTATTTTCTTCCACCTTTGTCCATGGGCTGTGTTCGGCAATGCAGCTCATGCCATTTAACTGAATGTAATACCAGACACTGGACAAGGGTGGCGCTGTTTCTGGCTAAGATCCTGGACAATCCCTTGAAGCCTGGTGGTCTATGGTGGGTTATGACCACATTACAATGTAACCCCTGAGGTTTCCTATGAGTGAAAAGGCCGCACAGCCCAGCTGGAGTTCTGGCCACTATCATGAATTTCTCATAGGGGACCACTGAGGTTGTATGATGGTCATGGAGCCATCATAGCACAGCCCCGCTCTGCTGGCTGAGTCTGGTATTACATTCACTTGGATGGGAACGAGCTATAATATCAGACACAACCAGGTGCAGGAGCTGCTGCTCGTAAGCAGAAATCCTGGAAGAAAAGGACGACTAGAAATCCTTGGTGACACCATAGGATTTCCATAACTCACCCACCTGGCGGGCACAGCGTCTCCTCCTGGTGGCGGCCGCTGATCAGCTCTGCTGACATTTATCTTCACAATCACCTGAAGGGAATCCTTCACCAGATTCTCAAAGATCCCATCAGTAAAGAGCAGTAACGCTGGCGTCATGTCCTTCCCTGATACCTGGAGGAAACCGTTTAGAAGATCAGTCATTATCTAATCTATCTATCATCTATCTATCTATCTCATATCTATCTCATCTATCTATCTATCTATCTATCTATCTATCTATCTATCTATCTATCTATCTATCTATATCTATCTCATATCTATCTATCTATCTATCTATCTATCTATCTATCTATCTATCTATCTATCTATCTCATATCTATCTATCTCATATCTATCTATCTATCTATCTATCTATCTATCTATCTATCTATCTATCTATCTCATATCTATCTATCTCATCTATCTATCTATCTATCTCATATCTATCTATCTATCTATCTATCTCTTATATCAGGGATGCCCAATCTGCAGCCCACCAGCTGTTGCAAAACTACAACTCCCAGCATGCCTGGACAGCTTACAGCTATCAGCGCATGTTGGGAGTCGTAGTTTAGCAACAGCTGGAGGGCCACAGGTTGGGCATCCCGGTTTTATATCTATCTCTGATATCTATATATCTAATATCTCTCTCTATCCATCTTATATGTACCTTCTATATATCTAATAGCTATCTAATTAACGGTTGCTCCCGGCAGTGACGGATCCAGAAGGCTGTTCTGGCAGCACACAGTTGCGCCCGGCAGTGACGGATTCGTCAGGCTGTTCTGACAACGCACGGTTGCGTCCGGCAGTGACATATCTGGCAGGCTGTTCTGGCAGCGCACAGTTGTGCATGGCAGTGACGATTCGTCAGGCTGTTCTGACAGCGCACGGTTGCGTCTGGCAGTGACGTATCTGGCAGGCTGTTCTGGCAGCGCACGGTTGTGCTCAGCAGTGATGGATCTGACAGCGCACAGTTGCACCTGGCAGTGGCAGATCCGGCAGGCTGTTCTGGCAGTGCGCGGTTGCGCCTGGTAGTTTCGGGTCCGGCAGGCTGTTCTGGCAGCGCACGGTTGTGCTCAGCAGTGATGGATCTGACAGTGCACAGTTGCACCTGGCAGTGGCAGATCCGGCAGGCTGTTCTGGCAGTGCGCAGTTGCGCCCGGTAGTTACGGGTTCGGCAGGCTGTTCTGACAGCGCACGGTTGTGCCCGGCAGTGACGGATCTGGCAGGCTGTTCTGACAGCGCACAGTTGTGCCCGGCAGTGATGGATCTGGCAGTGCACAGTTGCAGCTGGCAGTGACAGATCCGGCAGGCTGTTCTGGCAGTGCACGGTTGCGCCCGGTAGTTACGGGTTCGGCAGGCTGTTCTGACAGCGCACGGTTGTGCCCGGCAGTGACGGATCTGGCAGGCTGTTCTGACAGCGCACAGTTGTGCCCGGCAGTGATGGATCTGGCAGTGCACAGTTGCGGCAGGCTGTTCTGGCAGTGCACGGTTGCGCCCGGTAGTTGCGGTCCGGCAGGCTGTGCACGGCCAGAACAGCCTGTGTGATCTGCTTAAACGCTGTTGTGAAACAGGTTGTTAAAAGGTAAAGGACAGACAAACAGACATATAACCACACATATAACAGCCTATGCAGAGTTGTCACCATTGAAACATACAGGCTCGCATAGGAGCTGTATACGTAAAACAATACACTGTATATTTACATATTTAAGGGATTCTGTCGCTAGCGACCTCCCCATCAAAATGTCTGCATAGACACATAGCTGTGGGTCACCTGATCAAAACGCTGTTTTTCTTTTGTTGATCCGAGGCTCCGTTCCCAAGTTATGATCCTTTTTCTTAATATGCAAATTAGGCCTTTGAGGCAATGAGGGCGTCACCACTGCTCTTATTGCACCCATGCGCCGCTCCTTTCTGTGGCCAGCTCCTCCCTCACTGCTTTGCATAAAAGAAAACATATCATAACTTGGGAACGGAGCCTCAGATCAACAACAGAAAAACAGCGTTTTCACCAGGAGAATCACAGCTATGTGTCTGGATAGGGAGGTCGCTGGTGATAGATTCCCTTTAAATAGGACTGTTCCCAAAGCTGCTTCTGTCTTCGCTTCGGATGCCCTGGCACTATAGTGCGGTGTGTCTGCTATCACTATAGGCAGCTCAGGGTTAATGCTGCGAGAGATTTCACAATTAATTCTTAGGCAAATAAACTGGTTTGTCAACCGTAACTGAAACCCGGGCAGGAAGCTCTTAATTCTGGGTTCTTCCTTAACACCGAGCCAACGTACATACGCCGGATACAATATCCATACAGCAAATAACCCTGGGGCACTGATGGATGGAACCAGAGAAGCTGGAGCGCTGGGTTATTATGTGTCTACTGCATGTACTAAGGGGGGGAGGATGTGAAATATCACCAAGACGAGCAAAATGGAAGACCCCGGAGCCGCTGCTGCAGATCCTTCCTATAAGCAATGGTCGGGTGGTAAGGCTCAGCATGCCTCCTATCCCCTCATCACAACGGCACTTCTTATATGGTGCATCATAAGCGAATAGGTCACTGCCTGCTGTGTGATCCTGACATACTCTGTGCTGCAGAGCATCCTGATCCTTCCCCAATTCATCATATGAGTGGTTGGGTCACTATCAGTTCAATCATTAACTATTGCTCCCCCTGTAGTATACCACGAGCTGATTCAGAACCTCGCTCAGGCTCCACAATTCTATCCACATAATCCCCTCAGTCGTATTCAAAAGGCTATTCACCAGGTATAGATAATACTCACTCTTTTGAAGCTTTGCTTGTATTTTTCATATAAATAATTCGCTATAATGCATAGTAATCCTCAGAGAGAGCTGAACTGATTGCTACCCCGTGCTGATGACGTTTTGAGGGTCACACCCCGTAATCATGCATGTCTGTAATATCAGCACACTCATCTCCTGCTGCTGGAAACAACATTATTACAGGGCTGTTTGAAGGCGTTGTCTCATAACAACAACCCCTGTCCATATGTTGTATTAGGACATATAGATGTCATGGGTGGGGTTCCCCTGCTCTGGATGGCCCCCCCCCCCCCCAATGAGCCAGAATGCAGACCTGCATGGTAAGAGGGGTAATGCTACATTTCCTTTGCAGCAACCACTTAAAGGGCGTCTGTCAGCAGTTCTGTCCCTATGACACCGGCTGACCTGTTACATGTGCGCTTGGCAGCTGAAGGCGTCTGTGTTGGTCCCAAGTTTTATATAAGTTTTAATATATGCAAATGAGCCTCTAGGAGCAACGGGGGCGTTGCCGTTACACCTAGAGGCTCAGCTCTCTCTCTGCAACTGCCGCGCCCTCTGCCTTTTGATTGACAGGACCAGACAGCGAAAACATCATAACGTCTGGCCCTGTCAATCAAAGGGCAGAGGGCGCAGCAGATACAGAGAGAGCAGAGCCTCTAGGTGTAATGGTAACGCCCCCCGTTGCTCCTAGAGGCTCATTTGCCTGTATTAAACCATCATTTTTCTCAGTAATGGAGGCACATATGAACACGGGACCAACACAGATGTCTTCAGCTGCCAAGTGCACATGTAACAGGTCAGCCGGTGTCATAGGGACAGAACTGCTGACAGATGCTCCTAGTGGTAACGGCTCATCACCACAGGTGACACGGCTTGGCTTTGACCAAGGATTGTCGTAGTGAGACTCCCTCAGAGTGGAAAACAACTAAAAGGAGCATCAATCGCTCTGGAGGACCCCACACCTGTACATTACACTGGTAGCCTATTGATTTCAACTGTGTAATGCTTCATTTCCCCTGTGGAGGCGCTGCAGGGAAATAAAATACCCACCAGATTGGAACTGATTCATCGGGGTTCCAGCAAAATGGACAACTAAGTATTTTTACGTACGTACATACCAGGAAGGGGCTGGTGAGGCTCCTGGAAGACCAAGGTATAGGTTCTCGGCCTTTCTTCCTTCTTATTTTCTTATATTCTTGAATGCAGTCGTTTATACCATCAGTCACTAACGTGTCCACATATCCAGCTGCCTCTCGCATGGTCGCTGATGGGAGCTGATTGTAGAATCCTTCTCCAGCCACTATACATCTGTCATCCTCGTCCCCGCTCCTATTCATCACTGACTCCTTCCGGGGGGCAGATATTTTAAAATATGTCTCAATGGCATCACCTAAGACTCTGCTGATCAGCTCGTCTGTAACCTTTAGAAGCAATCTGTGTTTGTCATCCTGCGGAGGGTTTGGCACTATTAATTTGTTAGTGTCACCTCTACAAAACGGCTTCATTCCCAAGGTCTGACCAGGATTTTCATTTTCACCAACAGGTTCTTCAGGGTGTGTATGTAAACGTCTTGGGGAAATGTCAGCATCTTGAGGATCAATGTTTCCTGACGTCTCCACACTGCATGACCTTGACTGGTTCTGGTTGGTGTCCTTCTCTGAAGACTGCTTTTCTTCATCCAATTGTCTTCTGCTTGTATCTCCACCACCCTCATCATGGGGTTGGTCACCTCCTGGAGAAGGTCCAAATGAATAATGATCATCCTCATCTTTCTGTGGATCAGATCCATCCACGTCATCAAACAACAGGTGCGAGATCTGTCTAGGTCTGACAAACACTCCACAATTCGTAGGACATTCAAAATATCTGATGCCTTCATACGTTCCATCGTTGTCTCCTTCGGGCTTATCAAGGGCGACTCCCGCCCAATACCCTACTTTGAAGGACGTCAACCCCTTAAACATTAAGGTGCCCGGTTTCGAAAGCCTGACTAATACCCGGTCTCCAATCTCAAAGGTAGAGAGGGGATCATGGACACCATCTTCAGGTTTGGATAATGTCAGGAACGGTCTACATGGCTTTACCACCTCAGGGGACCTTCTCAAGTTCTCAGTCTCAAGGGGAGAATTTTCAGTATTTATAATTTTATCTGGTGGAAGGAGAGTGTCCTCTGTAAGTAGGCTATCATATAATAAATGGATCTCATCGATGAGGCTGGCTTCCCTACTGCTTTGGAAACTTTCAGATCTGGAGAAAGCTATTTCTTCAGGTGGGGTGGGGAAGTCTTCTGTGTCACTGTCCCCGCTTCTAACCGAGCCCTGGTCTCTTGGGAGAGATGGGAGCTCTTCGCTTTGATCCTGTGGTGTGGAATACAAGTCTGCGCTTTCGTAGGAAAGCTTTTCATCAACCGGAGACAAGATTTCTGACAAGGTGTCTTCGATAGGTTGGAGAACTTCATCCGTGATGAATATGATGTCTCCCTCACTCCGATGTGGAAAGCTTTTAATCTGAAATAAATCTTTTGAGGTTGTAGCATGAAGCGGCATCATCTCAATTTTCCTGAAGATTGCACTTTCCGTAACGGATTGTTTTTCATTAGTTTCTGTCACTCTTTGCTGGTCTTTAGTGTCAGGTGAACCCATTCTGGCCGCATTACCGTCCTCTTCCGGAGTCATTGACGTCGACTTGTGTATGTCGGTAATTCTGACTACGCTACCTTCTTGATTTTCAGCTAAATGGTTTAAACCGTAGGTTTTTGTATCGGATTCTGTCAAGTCCTCAGAGGTTGGGAAGGATTCACAGGCCAATGGAGCCCTTTCAGTCTTACTTTGTGTCTCTCTCGTGACCAAAATGACTGGTTTTCTAGAGTCTGGAGGTTCTGCTGGAGAAGACATCTTGTCATTATCAGACATGATATCGCCTTTTACATTTTCATCCTCATTTTTTATATTTCCGACCAATTCCGTGTATGATGGTCCTCCAGACGGGAACTCTGAAGATTCCATGTCGAACACCTCTGAATCTCCACTCTCCGTGTCTTCACCTGCTTGCCCTCGGTCAGATGCAGAGACGGAGCTTTCAGAGATGTTAATGAGTTTAGCAGAAACTTTTTGAAATTCTGCAAGCGAGGGAGAAAGCTTCCCAACGTCTGGTGCCTGGGAGATGCTTTCTGATTTGGAAGGAGCCAAAATACTCCAAGAACTGTCATCATCAAGGGATTTGGTTGCCAAGTGGTCGCTGCCTTCTGCTTCTTGGGTTTCTGGTGTTATATTGGAATCTAAAGATGTAATAACACAAATTATTGGTTACCTTCTCACAATATAACATTTATAAAACATGTCTAGGGAAAATGGACCATATCGAAACCTATCGGGGCCAGCCTAATATAATGTATATACTAATAAACATGAAAGGGTTCAATCACATGAAGTGCTAATCTTCAAGCCTGAGACCACAATCTCTCCTGACCCTTCATGGCTCGGCCAAGCATGCATGTGTTCTGAGGGAAGACAGTTAGTAAGCCATTGCCAGACTCCTCAAAAAGGAATGAGCATGTTGAAATCTAACAGCCCCCATGACTCTTGTTGGAGAAGAGTCGGAGCCCCCCCATACAGATTCCACAGTTGGTCAAACCTGCTGATAATGTATATGGTCAGGTTAGGTTCCCTTACTTTGCACCCACCTGCAACTTTAGCGCCTTTCTAATTTTCACCAACTTTTACAAAGTGTCCCAGATGTCAAGGGTGAGGTCAAGCTTTTACCCCCACCAATAGGTATTGAGAATGGTAACTACCTGCGTATGATTGTCCATGGTGCTAGGACTGGGACTACACGGGGATCTTGCCCGCAACGCCCAAGGATTGCTGCAAACATCTCACCTGGTCCGAGTTCTTCCAAGTTCTGGACTTCTGCGGTTTCTCGCGTTTTATCCTCATGCTTCAGGCTGAGATCATCACTAGGGTATAAAAGAAGAAGATTATATGGGTTACTTGAAGGTTCGTTCATAGACACTGGATAACAGCTGGCTGAAGCGTGCACCACTGAATCACATACAAGCTACAACGGGGAAGACAAGCGGCGCCAGACAACCTGTACCGTTTATCTCCAGAGGTAGACAAAGACAAGACAAGAATAGAAAGAATACAACCTGACAGTAGGACGCCAAGCACCATTGTGGTTTCGGCAGCGTTCGCCTTCTTACCTGGGTTCTCCTGCAGGTTCCTCCTTGTCTTGCATATTTAGAAATGTCTGCTCCTCTATCTTGCTCGCAGAGACGATCTCATCCTAGTAAAAACATACATAAAAATTCATTACATCACATCAGGTATCACCAGATTGGTGGGGGTCTGAATCCTGGGACCTCCGCCTTTCCCACCCGCAGTGCAAGGACCCTATTATTTTTTTTAGAATTAGTGGAGGTCCCAGGACAGGTTCATACATGAGCTCCGTCCTCCTGGCTCAGGTCTTCCCGGGTCGGACACGGATGACTTAGATTATTCTGGAGAGATCCCGTCACTTGTGCTCCATCTCCTGATGAAGAACTGCCCGTGGCGGCTCCATCTGCAATGCACACAGACACATTAGAAGGGCTCCTCTCGCTCCTTGCACCTTCGTCTGGTGATGAATTCCTTGCAGCTGAACATTAATCTGGATAAATGCAGGCAGAATGCTGATTTATGTCGAGGGCAGCCATTAGCATGTATACGCCAAAACTTTAGTGTTTTCTCAAGAGGGCTAGGGTCATACATCTGATACAGGGAAAGTGGGGGATAACCAATATGGCCGCCACTAGTCTTATTAGGCCATGATATAAGCAGCAGGATGCATTAGTGAGACCCTTAATGGTGCTGTAATGGTGACCATATTGGTTGTCACCCAACCTAGCTGTGATAGAGAGAGAGCTGGAGCAGAAAGAACATGCCCCCTTAGCTCTGAGAGGGAGAAAGCTGCAGCAGAAAGGACCCTCCCCCAAGCTTCCAGCCTGAAGAGAATTTAGCTGGGGTGCGGGGTAAGAATTATCTATATGAGGGGCCCAGGTATTGGGGGAAGGGTCATTATAGGGGTTGGCTATCCCCTTTAAAACAATGTTCAAATATAAAAAGAAAAAAAGCCATATTGGTCGATGCCGATTGGATCAACTCCAACTTTCTACCCCGGACTTCCGTAACGAGCCAGCTCAGCAGGGTTGGTGCTGCCTGCTTAGGGTCATATCTAGGGTATTCTAGCCAGGTTATAGGGACGGTCCAGAGGGGTCACTCCTGTTTGGATGGGTGCTTTTCTTACCTATTCGTAGTTGTTAGGCCTGGCCAAGCAGGGCTAACCAGTCTTGGAGCTACGCCCACCTCTCCCTGACCAGTCTTGGAGCTACGCCCACCTCTCCCTGACCAGTCTTGGAGCTACGCCCACCTCTCCCTGACCAGTCTTGGAGCTATGCCCGCCTCTCCCTGACCAGTCTTGGAGCTACGCCCGCCTCTTCCTGACCAGTCTTGGAGCTACACCTGCCTCTCCCTGACCAGTCTTGGAGCTACGCCCGCCTCTCCCTGACCAGTCTTGGAGCTACACCTGCCTCTCCCTGACCAGTCTTGGAGCTACACCTGCCTCTCCCTGACCAGTCTTGGAGCTACGCCCGCCTCTCCCTCACCACTCTTGGAGCTACACCTGCCTCTCCCTGACCAGTCTTGGAGCTACACCCGCCTCTCCCTCACCAGTCTTGGAGCTACGCCCGCCTCTCCCTCACCACTCTTGGAGCTACGCCCGCCTCTCCCTGACCAGTCTTGGAGCTACACCTGCCTCTCCCTGACTAGTCTTGGAGCTACGCCCGCCTCTCCCTGACCAGTCTTGGAGCTACGCCCGCCTCTCCCTGACCAGTCTTGGAGCTACGCTCGCCTCTCCCTGACCAGTCTTGGAGCTACACCCTCCTCTCCCTTGCAATAAGACGGTTCCTTTTATTTAATGTAAAAAAATGTAAATCAGACATCTAGTACATTTCTAGCAGAACCAGCCCTGTACCTCACATGGATCCAGAGATCTCCTCATTCATTGCTCTGCGAGATTTATATCAAGCTGGCAGCTTAGGGGGCATGCACTTTCTCAGGGGGAGTGCCCCTTCTACTGCAGCTCGTTGCAGCTGATGGATGGAACTAAGCGTGTGCATCCAACTCATTGAGCAGGACAGAGATATTAGAAAAAGGGAAAAGAGCAGGTGGCGCTATACAGATAGATTTCAGTGAATAACTCAGTGGCTATACTAAATGTTTAATTACAAAAGTATTCAGATCCAGGTGCTGGTTTCAAAAAATGTAGAATATTTTTCATGCGACATCCCCTTTAAGTGCATCATAGGACAGGGCCTGTTTACCCAACTTGGGCCGCCCTCCCTCCATTTTCCCCTTCCACCCCATAGCTTATTCTTACCATAGAAATGAATGGCTGGCGCTTCACTCGTTGGCTTCCTTGAGGCACTGGATCCCGGAGGCGATGATGATGGTGGAATCATGAGATCTGTAGAATAAATGGGGCATGATTGAAATAATTAAAAAAAAAGTGATCAAAAATCATACAGACCCCAAAATGGTACTAATATACTCACCTATCACACAACTCCGTATACGTAAAAATAAAAAAGTTAAGGGGGTCAGAATATGGCGATGCAAAAAAACTATTCATTTTTTAAAGTTTTTATTTTCTTTTAAAGTATTAAAACACAATAAAAACTATAAAAATGTGGTATCACTGTATATGTACTGACCCGGAAAATAAAGTAAACATGTTGGAAGGCGGAAGGTTGCTCTCTCTCTCTACATATATCAAAAGGAAAACTGGTAAAAACCGTATTTTGACCGCTTTTTCCGGCGCTTGCTTGGAAGGATTCAGACCCAAATCATCGGACAGATAAGGGATTAACTTTTATTTGCAGGGTAGTCAACGCGTTTCGACAGCTGGATTGCCCTCTTCATCAGGACTGTATACATTTATAGTACCTTGATGTCTCCTGTCTTCAAAGGAGCAGTGAAAAGGGACAGGAGACATCAAAGTACTATAAGTGTATACAGTCCTGATGAAGAGGGCAATCCAGCTGTCGAAACGCGTTGACTACCCTGCAGCCTGGAACAAGCCGGTGTGCTGGTCGGTGAACTACAATCACCAGCAAGGCTCTCTACAGTGGTTGTGACTCCTCACAACCACAGACGGTAAGCGTACCCTAACCTTTTCAAGCCTCTCTCTACAAAGTGAGTCCTGCCGCTCCTCCGGTCACTAATGGCGGCACTGGTGGGCTAGTAGTCACACGTCAGTGATGTCACTACGGCAGGCGTTGCATTCTGAGACAGAACGGGGTGGACGCTCCCTCGCTGCTAGTGAAAGCGGCGTCCTGCAAGAAGCAGCCGGCTAACTTCAGGTCCTCAGATGTGGTCAGATTACATGATAAACTGTAAGCTGGGGAGACTGACTGTGCGTTGTGTGTGGGGTCGGCGATGGACCCCCATAGGGATGTCGCCCCTATCACGATCTGCCACTGTGCACTGGGTATTTCCTCTTCACTTTTGGACCTTCTACCTTGTTCTATGGGGATCTAGGTACCCTTCACAAAATTTGAGCTATTCAATAAAATGTATCTGTTTGTTCTTTTTCTTATTTCTTGTCCACCTCACTGAGGTGGTCGCACGCGCTCAGTTTAAACATTCCAACTGTCACCTTCCATATCGTCTGTTAGCAAATGTGACAGTTATCAGCAGAAAGGACACGCCCCCCCCTTTTGAGCTGCCAGTTTGATATACATCTAGTAGAACAATGAATGGGGAGATCTCTGGATCCATGTGAGGTCCGGGGCTGGTTCTAGCTTTGTAAGAAAGAGATTTCCATGTATTCCATATGATGTCCGATTTTCATTTTCACATCAATCATGGGCTAACCCATTGAAGGACCCTGTTTTATTAGGGGTTCTCTACTGCCAGTGCTTGGGTCCACTGAAGGATCCTCTGGTGGGCCAGTCCGACCCCGAGGTGCGGTTAATGGTGCCTAGGGAAGGTCTGGTGTAAAACTGAACAGTATCCCGTTAGCGGTACTTTATTCCTGTATTATACCGGCATGGGATGTCACTATAGGATTTTTCCTTGCTGTGAGGTCATAGATACAGTGACCTTTTTCTGTTTGCATTACCTCTATGCCGCTTCGTGTTGTATGTTCTCCTTGTGTGTTTGTATTAGGCCTCTTTCACACGAGCGTGACGGATAAGGTCCGGATGCGTTAAGCGAAACTCGCACCATTTTGCAAGCAAGTTCAGTCATTTTTGTCTGCGATTGCGTTCGGTGGTTAAGTTTTTTCCGTGCGGGAGCAATGCGTTTTGATGCGTTTTTCACGCACGTGATAAAAAACTGAAGGTTTACAAACAACATTTCCTAGCAACCATCACTGAAAAACGCATCGCAACCGCACTTTGCAATGTGTTTTTCACTGAAGCCCCATTCACTTCTATGGGGCCAGGGCTGCGTGAAAAATGCAGAATATAGAACATGCTGCGTTTTTCACGCAACGCAGAACTGATGCGTGAAAAAAAAAAAACGCTCATGTACACAGACCCATTAAAATGAATGGGTCAGGATTCAGTAAGACTCGCTCGTGTGAAAAGGGGCTAATTCTTGAGCTACATTTACACAACCGTATGAGTTTTGCGGTCTGCAAATTGCGGATCCGCAAAAAAATATGGGTGATGTCCGTATGGCATCCATTTTTTTTTTTGCAGATCCATTCTAACAATGCCTATCCTTGTCCGCAAAACAGACAAGAATAGCACATGTTCTATCTTTATTGCGGGGCTACGGAACGGGCATACGGATGCGGACAGCACACGGTGTGCTGTCCGCATTTTTTGCAGACCCATTGAAATGAATGGGGCTGCATCCTATCCGCAAAAAAAACGGAACGGACACAGAAAACAAAACACGTTCGTGTGAATGCAGCCTTGTTCTGTAACATCACTGAGTAGATTATCACTGTGCACATTATCTTACTATTGTGACATCACTGTGTTTATTATCCTTGTACTATGACATCACTATGTGCATTGTCCCTGTACTGTGACATCACCATGCATATTACCTCACTATTGTGACATCACTATGTGCATTGTCCCTGTACTGTGACATCACCGTGCATATTACCTCACTATTGTGACATCACTATGTGCATTGTCCCTGTACTGTGACATCACCATGCATATTACCTCACTATTGTGACATCACTATGTGCATTATCCCTGTACTGTGACATCACCGTGCATATTACCTCACTATTGTGACATCACTGTGTTTATTATCCCTGTACTGTGACATCACTGTGTATATTACCTCACTATTGTGACATCACTGTGTGCATTATCCCTGTACTGTGACCTCACTGTGTACATTAGCCTCACTATTGTGACATCACTATGTGCATTATCCCTGTACTGTGACATCACTGTGTACATTAGCCTCACTATTGTGACATCACTGTGTTCATTATCCCTGTACTGTGACATCACCGTGCATATTACCTCACTATTGTGACATCACTGTGTTCATTATCCCTGTACTGTGACGTCACTGTGTATATTACCTCACTATTGTGACATCACTGTGTGCATTATCCTGTACTGTGACATCACCGTGTACATTAGCCTCACTATTGTGACATCACTGTGTGCATTATCCCTGTACTGTGACATCACCATGTACATTAGCCTCACTATTGTGACATCACTGTGTGCATTATCCCTGTACTGTGACATCACCGTGCACATTAGCCTCACTATTGTGACATCACTATGTGCATTATCCCTGTACTGTGACATCACTGTGCATATTAGCCCACTATTGTGACATCACTGTGTGCATTATCCCTGTACTGTGACATCACCATGCATATTACCTCACTATTGTGACATCACTGTGTTTATTATCCCTGTACTGTGACATCACCGTGCATATTACCTCACTATTGTGACATCACTATGTGCATTGTCCCTGTACTGTGACATCACCGTGCATATTACCTCACTATTGTGACATCACTGTGTTTATTATCCCTGTACTGTGACATCACCATGCATATTACCTCACTATTGTGACATCACTATGTGCATTATCCCTGTACTGTGACATCACCGTGCATATTACCTCACTATTGTGACATTACTATGTGCATTGTCCCTGAACTATGACATCACCATGCATATTACCTCACTATTGTGACATCACTATGTGCATTATCCCTGTACTGTGACATCACCGTGCATATTACCTCACTATTGTGACATCACTATGTGCATTATCCCTGTACTGTGACATCACCATGCATATTACCTCACTATTGTGACATCACTATGTGCATTATCTCTGTGCATAAGGGAGACCAAAACAATCATTAAACTTGCCATATTCCAAACTTGCTGCCAATGGTAGTCATGGTGGGGTGGGGCCCCATAGTTAATGGTCACGCCCCTGGGGAGACCTCTGGGTCCACGTGAGGTACGGGGCTGGTTCTAGCTTTGTTAGAAAGAGATGGTCATGTCCTGTATGAGGTCGGATTTTCATTTTTTGGCATAATTTTGCATAACGCCTTTAAGGACTCCAATAACTTTTGCAGGGCGGACAGAGATCACTACGGAGAGTGAATTCTTAAAGCGAACCTCGATGCTGGTATCAGCAGTCCATAACACTACCTGGAGTATGATCCGCCTTCTTTTCTGCTGAACCTCCGCCCTGGGGGTCCCTTTCTATAAGAGGCGATTGGTCACAGACCTCTGGAACGGGACACGTACTCGCATCCTCCATTCTCTGTGCCCTGTTGAGAACAAACCAAACTGATGCAATGTGCACAAACACTAAAAACCACTAATTATACTGTCTGCAGCTCCTAGGCAGACGTATGTGTCTCCATGGTAACAGACTGCAAACAGACCCTGTGTAGTCTGAAGCTGTAGTCACGACCCCTACTCCTTTCTGGCATACATGTGTAGTTGTAACCATGGTGACACAAGGGGCTGCATAGGAGCTGTATACACAAAACAGGAGATTTTTGTTGAGATTATTTGCAAAGTTACTTCGTATTTTGGATGCATTAGAACAAAAGGTGGAGCTTTCCTTGAAATATGATGTACGATCCATGATTTTTTTCTCTTTTTTTTGGAACTTTCAATGAAATATTTGATTTCAGGGAAATAAAGACGGAGGTGGTCCTTACACTACGTATGGACACGTTTCTGTGCTTTGGGTCTTTTCTGTGACGTCATCGTCCTCAGAGAGGTCAGAAATGGTCGACAGCGTATCCTGGGTCAGGTGCTCAGAAGCCAACGTGGACTCATGGGGGGTCCTGTATCCTGACTGTTGTCCGGAAGCATCAAGGTCAATCAGTTCTGAGACCTGCAGGGGAAAACATGTCTCAAGACGTCTGGAAAAACAAGGCAGAACGCTGTCTTGCACTCAGGAAGACCACCCAAGATGGACGTCTGTCCAGACCGATGACAACGCAATGGAGGAGACTTACCAACCGAGTGTAAGGTGTAGCGTGCCTCTATTCTTATGACTATATATTGTGCCATTCCTTTATTATGCCTGCTAGAAATTATGAATTATTTACTATCAGGTTGCAATGAAGATCCAGAGGGGTGTTACAATTTGGGGGTTGTCTCTGCACAGTCTGACAATATCCAATCAGTGCTGCCAGTGTCAGACTGTACAGGGACACCACCCCTAACTGGTTTTCATGTCAAACTGCTAGTAATTCATTCATAACTTCTGGTAACTCCCATCTGGACCGTCAGTGCACGCTGCTAGTAATTTATTAATAACTTCTGGTAACTTCCATCTGGACCGTCAGTGCAAACTGCTAGTAATTCATTAATAACTTCTGGTAACTCCCATCTGGACCTCTGGACCGTCAGTGCAAACTGCCAGTAATTCATTCATAACTTCTAGTAGGAATAATAAAGGAATGGCACATCATAGAGTCACAAGAACAGATGCTCCAGAATTGGTATTTACATGGGGGATGCAAGTATTGACTAAAATAGACATGTCAGGAGAGGGGACAGCTCCTTTTAAAGGGGTTGTCAAACACAAGAAAAAAATCCCAAATCCTCAAAAAACTGTGCCACACCTGTCCACAGGTCGTGCATGGTAACACAGCTCAGACACATTCATTTCAATGGAGCTGAACTGCAATACCCAATAACCTCAAATTTTTTAACATACCCTGTTTCCATTCACTGCTTGCAAGCGCAGATCTTGCAAAAGTGCAATGAAAACGCTTAAGATGTTCGAAAATCTTTTCTGCTCACACTGCTGCTGTAGGTAAGCGAGCTCAGCCTGGGGTCAGGGACAGGACTGAGCTTTGTCCTGCTGACATTGTGGCGCCCCCTGCAGCAGCTGTGTGAGCACGACTAGGTCAGGACAGGCAATATCATTGAGATGGGAAAAACACTGAACTTTCTTTGTGCATACCTGAAGTGTCACCCAAGAGTTGTGCAATTTCTGCTGGATTTGGACCGCAGACCGCTGTATCCTCAGGATCTCCTTCTGCTGCCTGAGCAACAGCTTCCTCTCCTGTTGGGCCGCCTTGTAGATATTGTGCAAGTGCCTAATTTCTGCCTGGAGAGAAGGATTGGCCTACAGATGAGCGCTGATTCAGAGCAACACTAATGTGCGTCCTCTAATTAGCCATTGTTTTATTGTCCATGGCCACGTGACCTCAGAAGCTACCGCGCCGTCCGTAGTGATGTCACTGCTGCAGTTAGAGACTGGCTGCTGAGGTCACATAGCCGTGGCTGACACATCGCCCTGTAATGCTAAATATGGCAGAGGGTGTACTGTCCGCATCTTTTGCGGCCCAATTGAAATCAATGGACTTTTGCGGAACGGATGCGGACTCATTCATACAGTCGTGTAAATGAGCCTTAACTCCACAGATGCCGCGATCAGCGTTGATTGCGGCACCTGAGGGGTTAAATTGTGGCCGGGTGCCTGCTGTATGATACATCCGCCGCGTATGGAGTGGGCTCACAGCAGCAGCCCGCTCCATATATTCCCTCAACCACTATGACAGACCGGTATGGTTGAAGGGGTTAAAGGGGTTGTCCCGGATCAATATCAATAGTGAAATACTTGACTGTCCCTTTAAAGGGGTCATTTATCACTGAAGACTTTATCTGCGACCCCACGGTGTGGCCGGACCCATGATGGAAATCATATCGGATCCCCGCCGCTGGGTTCCGGCTCTGCCTCGGCTCCTGGGTCTCTTCAGTCAACATCTGGTTTCAGCCAACGATTGGCCACAGTGGTGACCTGCATCATGTCACTGGGTCACGTGACACGTCACCGCAGCGGCCACGGGACCCACATAAAAACCAGATGTTAACTTGTGGAGACTCCAGACCTTTGGCGCCCGAGGGGGAGAGTAAGAGCCAGAAACCAGAAGAGGGGATCTGGTAGGGCTACATTCACATGACAGTAAAAAAAAATGCCCATAGAAAACGGACGCACTGTCCGTTTTTTTATGGCCATTTTCTGGCTATCTGTGTGCTCTTAATGGAATTTTTGCATTCATTTTTAATGGCTGTTAAAAATGGACGATTTTCGTTTTTTTAAATTAAATCTCATTAATATTGTGTATTTTTTTTTTATGCCAAATAAATAAAATACTCACATCATCCACTTGCACGTGGAGAGGCAGGCTGCTCTCGAGTGATGACATCACCACACACTCCCGGCATAATAGTGACATCATCACGCTGGGACCGCAGGTCCTTCAGCATCGAGAGAGGAGCGCCTACTTCTGCGCATGCAAGTGGATGAGATGAGTCGTTTTTTAAAAAATGTTAACCCCTAAAAGGCCATTAGACACGGCTGTTAGACAGGTGCACTAAGTGGTCCCATTGATTAGTGCATATGTCCTATTTTTTATGGCCGCTATTCACTGGACGGCATGTGAATAGCCCCATAGACTGTCACGTGAATGTAGCCTAAGTGTGGCTCCCACCGCGGGTCAAGCCACACTGGAGGTGAGGTAGTGGGGTCTGCACAAAGGGTCTCCAAGGATAAACAACCCCTTCAAGTCCCTGTATCCGGATTTCAGGGAGGATGGCTGTATTGAGCTTATTTTCTCTACAAGTGTAGATCCTATAGTCGGAGCTGTGGGACAAACGGCCGCATTCCCAGCTCCTCCCAAGGACACGGCGATAAGATTAGAGAGTGGAAACTCTGCTCTGAAAGTCCAGGTCACTCGCGTCAAGTCAGACATTTGGGGTCATGCCAAAAACGAGTGCATGAAGGAAATGATAGGATCCAGTCAAAGCATCATTGTGGGCTCAAGATGCTGCGAAATGACAGCCCTGGCATGCTGAGAGTTGTAGTCTTGCAAGATACTAGTAGATGTCAGGTGCACCTTAGTGGGTTTCCTGTTACCTGCTCTTGCTTCAGGCTCCTCTGGATTTCATGCTCCTGTCTCTGGAGTTCTTCCAATTTACTGGCCTCGTTCTTCGTTTCCCAGTACCTGAAGCAACCAAGAAATCACTTTAGGAGATGCCATATGTGTGGGTGCCACGTGTATCCGGGAAATGGGTGTCAGCTAAGCTCAGGTGCTGTGGCTGCAAGCAGAAGAGAGACCACCGTTCCCCTACTGACAGAGGCTTCTCCTTCCACGTGTGGCCACAGTGACCTGTGCAAAAGGAAAATGGGACTTTGTTTTCCCAATAGCTGGGGTCAGACACTTGTCTAGAATGGAAAGCTATGGAATGTCCTAATACACTATGCGTTTCAATCCTGATCGTTTGTTACATTGTATCGGTGCAGGTAAAATGCATCAGATCGGATTCCGGTTTGTTTAGCTCACAGAGGATTGTCTAGTCTCTATATAATGGTATGAGTACTGGTTTTCTACTGGTTTTCAGCCTTTGGATGTAAAAACAAGAGTATTTCCATTCACTGGCAGCAAACAAAGATCTTGAAAATGGTGAGCGGATTGAAACATATATTAGAATAAGGGTTCATGCACACGTATTATTTTGTCTGTGTCTGTTCCACGGAAATACAATCCATATCCGTATGTCCGCGGACCGCAAAATACGTACTGTCGTGTGCATGAGCCCTTATCTTGAATCCTGCCTTGACAACGGCAATGCCGTGCACAGATGATGTGATGGCTGGAGGCTAGGGACGGACTGTTAGCGATTTGGGCCCCCAGGGGAGTTTCCCACACTTTTGTCTTCAGCCATAGACCCTTAGACGCCACTGAAATTGTCATTCCGCCCCTGTGTAGACTGTCTGCAGTGCACAAGATATCAAGTGCGACAGTGCAGTACAATGTGTGGTTTACGGCCAAGTTAGAACCGTTGTAGCCAAAGAAGAGCAGAGCTGTGTCTGTCTCGTCTAGTTCCACACTGGATAGGAACACGAGATTACTTAGAACTGAATAAGATGTCATCCGGTAATACAGAACTGGATGAGTTGCCTAGAGTAACCTAGTATTGAATAAGATACCTAATGTAACATAGAACTGGATGAGACACCTTGAGTAGCCTAGGAATGGATAAGTCATCTAGAGCAAACTAGAATTGAATGAGACACCTACAGTAACCTAGAACTGAATGAAACACTGAAAGTAATCTAGAGCAGTGTTCCCCAACCAGTGTGCCTCCAGCTGTTACAAAACTACAACTCCCAGCATGCCTGTACAGGAAAAGGCTGCCTGGGCATGCTGGGAGTTGTAGTTTTGCAACAGCTGGAGGCACACTGGTTGGGAAACACTGATCTAGAGTACTATAGAGCTGGATGAGACACCTTGAGTAACCAAGAACTGAATAAGACACCTAGAGTAATCTAGAACTAAGTAAGACAACCAGAGTAATACAGAACAATATGAACACATAGAGCAACCTAGAACTGAATAAGACATCTAGAGTAACCTAGAACTCAATAAGACACCTAGAGTAATACGGAACTGTATGAAACACCTAAAGTAACCTAGAACTGAATAAGACACCTAGAGTAACCTAAAAATGAATAAGACACCTGGAGTAACCTAGAAATGAATAAGACATCTGGAGTAACCTAGAACTGGATGAGGCACCTAAAGTAACCTAGAACTCAATAAGATACCTAGAGTAATGTAGAATTGAATAAGACACCTAGAGTAATTTAGAACTGGATGAGACACCTAGTATAACCTAGAATTGAAAAAAAAAAAAAAAAAAACTAGAGTAACCTAGAATTAAATAAGACACCTAGAGTAATATAGAACTGGATAAGACACTTAGAGTAACCTAGATCATAGTCCACTTAGCCTATGTGTGGCTCAATGACCTGCAATACAAGGAAAGCTTTCTCACGTCTTCTGGTGATCTAGCAGGGCCAATTCTGCCTTGGTCTTCTCTTTAAGAGCTTCTTCCCGGAGCCGGAGGAGAGCGGTCTGGTGTCTAGCACGCAACTCCTCTTCTCGGAGATACTGCTGTGACATCTCCAGGGTGAAACGCGTGAACATGTTCGGGGAACCGTAAAACTCGCCAACCTCACTCCACTGTAAATGAGATAAAACCTATGACTGAGCATTGTAGGTCATGATATCATATACACCCCAGATGTAACCTTGTCCTAAAGTGCATGGAAGAAATGTATGTGCCCCCCTCACTCTCCTAGAACCGAGGCACAGCTCAGTATGTGCCCGCAGAGGTCGCTGTTCCCTATAGAAACCCTTTATAAAAGCCGCTGCTTCAATAAAAAAACTGCAAAATGATGCTAACAATAGGCAAAACATTCAACATCGGATCCAGCATGAGAGAAGCGCCACCTGCTGGTCACCAGTGGAAATAGCAAGTGGAGGACTTTTTTTCTCTCTAAGAATAACGGGAAAGCAAATCATTGTTGAAGGGGTCGACTCATCACTACAACCCCTATCAGGGCATATGGACATGATAGGGTGCTAGTGCGGGACCCTCCTTTACCGCTCACAGCAGAGACATGCTAGCCTGTCCATCCATTACATGGTCATCCTTTCATTTAAATGGATGCAGGTAATGCCACATTTCAGCCGTAGAGGCCGCTGCACTGCAAATGAGCAATCGGTGGCAAACTCTCAGCTCTGATGTTAAAGGGGTAGTCTGTGACGAGATGATTACCTTGCTGGTGGAGTCTGTGGCTGGTTCGGTGTGATCCCAGGAATGCTCCAGGCTTATTGTTTCAGTAGGTGCCGCACTCACTACATAAAGGAAGAATTTAATTTTGATATTAGAAGAATGGACAGATTAGGACCCCAGAAAGGCATATTGCACCCCTGTCCAGACATGGGTACAGGACTTATGTTTGACGGACCCCACAAGAAAAAATAGCCAAGTAGATCACAACGATCGGCGTGATCTGGCAGTGTTCAATTCCCCTACAGCACCACCGCAGGGCAAATGAAGTATTACAAGGTGTTCATTTAAATCAAATCAGTCGGATGTCTCTGTAATGCACATACCGCATGTTCCGTGTCCTCTAGACAGAGAAATATCTCTTTATGGACAGAGGTGCAGTAGGACATTCTTACAAAATCTCACCAGCCTGGGGTCCTGGCATTTCTCCCCAACCTGGGGTCCTAGAATTTCTGAACTATAGGGTTCTCTCTCCATCCTATTCGCATGCCACATTGTCGCAAGCCACCCAGGAAACTGTATAAAGAAACTCCCACTATTGGACAGTATATGATCCAACAAGGACAATATTCTTTATACAGAGGCCTGGGTGGCACATGGCAGTGCCATGTAGTAGTAATGGGCAGAAAAAGCCAGACGGTCATGGATACCTGTGTGATGGGTGATGTCTGTGATCTTGGACCAATGCTTTCAGATTGGAAAGGCTCTATAACGAGATATAACCCCTTTGGCACTGCGCAGAGATTTCTGCTACTGGAAACTGACAGACTGATGTCAATGGCCCTAACATGGGAACCTGTGAATCAAAACCCTTTGTGATGGTGGTGATCTTGAACCACTACTGATTTGCAGAATAAAAGAGCTCTATGGAGAAAGAGGCCCTCTGCTGTCAACGTGGTGTCAGTGTTTTAGTGACAGAAATCTCCGCGTGGTGCCAAAGGGCTATGATTTATGTATGATTTATGATATTTTCTCATATCATTTTAGAGATCAGATACTGTCCCAGATCACAGTTCAATGTATGCTGATTGCTGAGGGTCCAGATACTTATCACCTATCCATGAGATCATAAAGTGGGACAGCCCCTATAAGCCTAAGAATTGACAACCGGTTTCCTAAATCAGAAATGTGCTGCGATCAGTAGTCGCCTCCCTTCACGCACACTTCTGTGCGCCTTACCCAGCAGGGGGCAACAGTGAGTGCAGGAGGAAGCTAAAATAAAAAGGGTTGAGCCAGATAAGAAAAACATGTCGGCTTTCTTCCCAGATACAGCGCCACTCAGCTCTATTCACGTGAGCTGCGATACCAGACACAGCCTTTGCATCGGAGTGGCTCTTTTTCTGAAAGGAAGCAGCCATTTTTTTTTTTACTTACCTCAAACAATCTGCAATCTGTGCTCTGTATACCATACGTATATACTTGAATGCATGGTCTGTATCCATATAAATCAGCACTGTGACCGGACTAACATTGCCCGCGCTGCGCTCATCAAATTCCCTATGTGCCGCCATTTTTTCTCATCTCAAACGATCTTAAATCTCAGCTCCGTATACTATACGTATATACTTGAATGCAGGGTCTGTATCCATCTGATCAACACACTATTAGCGTGCGCTGTGACCGGACTAACATTGCCCGCGCTGCGCTCGTCTAATTCCCCTTGTGCCGCCATTTTTTCTCATCTCAAACGATCTGCAATCTCTGCTTTGTATATTATAAATATAAATTTTAATGCATAGTCTGTTCTGTTTCCGTATAATCAACATACCGGTACCGTGCTCTGTATTTGGACTAACATTGCCCGCGCTGCGCTCGTCTAATTCCATATCTGCCGCTATTTTTTCTCATCTCAAACGATCTGAAATCTCACCTCCGTATACTATACGTATATACTTGAATGCATGGTCTGTATCCATATAATCAACACACTATTAGCGTGCGCTGTGACCGGACTAACATTGCCCGCGCTGCGCTCGTCTAATTCCCTTTGTGCCACCATTTTTTCTCCTCTCAAACGATCTGAAATCCCTGCTTCGTATATTATAAATACAAATTTTAATGCATAGTCTGTTACCGGTACCGTGCTCTGTATTTGGCTAACTTTGCCCGCACTGCGCTCGTCTAATTCCATATGTGCCGCCATTTTTTCTCATCTCAAACGATCTGAAATCCCTGCTCTGTGTACTATACATATCTACAATGTCTGTATCTGTATAGTGAACATACTGGTGCCGTGTGCTGTGACCGGACTGACAATGCCCTCGCTGTGCTCGTCTAATTCCATTCATACAGCCATTTTTTTTTTCACTAATCTCAAAAAATCTGTGATCTCTGCTCCATATACTATATGTATATATATATATATATATATATATACACACTGTATGCACACCCTTGGTTTGCATCTGTATAATGAACATACTGGTGCCGTGCACTGTGACCGGACTGATATTGCCTGCGCCGCGCTCGTCTAATTCCATAAGTGCAGCCATTTTTCCGCACCTCAAATGATCTGAACTCTCTGCTCTGTATGCTACACATATACACCTATATCCATTGTCTGTATCCTTAACATACTGGTATCGTGCGCTGTGACCGGACTGACATTGTCCGCGCCGCGCTCGTCAGATTCCATACATGCGGCCGGTCCACCTCCAAACCTGCAATAAAGCATAACAGGACAGGATATCAGGCTCTTGTGTTTTTAGCAGAAGGTCAGCCGGTCGCAAGGCGACTACTACAACCCCTTAGTGCTAGGAGAAAATGGGAGTAGTGAGTGATGCGGAGCAATCAGATTGGTAATGTCAAGCGCTTGATTTATACCCGGCCGTTAAAGCTGGCAGTCTCCCTGTCTGGCTCCGAGTATTGATAAATCCTCCCCTCCGACTCCTTCCAATAGGAATAATACGAGTAATGCATTCCTGGTAAGACAGCATTAAGTCATGTTGTAATGTCATTGCTCTTGTTGATCCCTTTTCCTGAAGTGAATTTGGAAGCCGGGGCGGCGGGGCCGGGGGGAGGCTGGATCCTCTCCAGGTAATTACTGGTAAAAGGTTGAACGCTTCTCTGCCCTGTTATCCAAATGGCATGTGTGTAATCAGCGAAAGCCCCCGCCAGCTTTGAACTTGTTCTTTAAAGATTATATAGGCCTGATTAGATTGTTTAGGGGGCTTTATTTCGGCACAATCTGATTACTTACACCCTCTGCGGCATTTTTAGAACCTTTTTTTCCATTTCTTAATTGGACCTAAAGACTTGTAAGGAGGGCCTGCCAAGCCCTCGAGCCTAATTCTCATGCAGTTTAGTTATTTCCACAGTTAATGTTCCTCTATTTAGCAGGCGAACAGCTGGTTTGCATGGTATGGCGGTGTAGGGATTAATGTTTTATGTATATGTTTGGCCCAGGCCGGCCCTTCTCCGTCCTTTGCTTATGTTGCGCTGCCTGTGGGGGCCACTTGGGTCCCTTATGATGAGTGCAGGGGGCTCATGTGCAAATTCTTGCCCCTTGCCCTTTTGGTTAAATGCTACACATCATAGTGTCGTTTAAAGTGCCTAAATAATGCCGTCATATAATGTGCACAAAGCTCAATTAATATCGTCCTACAGTGGGGAAATAACATTCCCATACAGTGCCCAAATAACACTGCCATCCGGTGCCCAAATAACACTGCCATACAGTGGCCAAATTTCCATACTGTCTCTAAATAATATTGCCATACAGTACACACATAAGATCGCTATACTATGCCCAAAGTACATCGCCATACAGAGCCCAAAACATTGCCATAGTGCCCAAATAACACTGCCATACGGTGCCCAAATAACACTGCCATCCGGTGCCCAAATAACACTGCCATACAGTGCCCAAATAACACTGCCATACAGTGCTCAAATAACACTGCCATACAGTGCCCAAATAGCACTGCCATCCGGTGCTCAAATAACACTGCCATACAGTGCCCAAATAACACTGCCATACAGTGCCCAAATAACACTGCCATACAGTTCCCAAATAACACTGCCATACAGTTCCCAAATAACACTGCCATACAGTGCCCAAATAACACTGCCATACAGTGCCCAAATAACACTGCCATACAGTGCCCAAAAACCATTGCCAAACAGTGTCCACAGAGTGTCCACAGTTGTCAGGAGGCGCAACCGCGTGTCAGGAAATTGCTCATAATGCAATTCTTTAAAATACTTTTTAAGGTTACCTACTATAGAAGCAGACTATGCGACTGCTATGAGGACCTGGGGGAAGGGGGGCCCCGGAGCTAAACAGTTTCTCCTTTTTCCCTCCTGACATGAAAACACTGTATTTTCCATAAGCTGTCACCAGGGGGAGCTAAACGAGTTTTTTTTTTACAGCTTCTATAAAAATCAATGGTAACTGTGTACATTCCTATGCAGTGAGCTCCCCCTGGTGGTGGCTGCAGACAGACAGTTTCATGATACACTGTGGGAAGGGAAGCGGAAGGAGCGCCCTATTTGCAAAGCACCTGTTCCCCTTTCTGGCTTAGAGGTGGAATAAAGTGGGTCAGGCGGAGGGTGTGGTTTTTTTCATTATTACTACAATTTGTTTTATTAGAAATTTCTTCCACTTACTAAAAAAAAATTCCTTATTCTTTGCATACCTCGTTGCCCGGGGTGTTTTAAACTGGGAAAGTGGATCACGCAGGGGGGGGGTGGGGGGTTCACATTAGAGATCTGTGTACGCCCTGATCCAAGGACACGGGAGGGTCCGCCGGGCAGGTACCGTGCATGCAGAGCGGCTCAATGATGAGAGCCGGCCTAGGACAATTACACCCTGACTCCCGGGATGATTTTTCTCCCTCTAATGGAGACAAGTAGTCACTTAAGGGCTGCACAATCTGCCACTTCTCAAGCCGCGCCGTATCCCAAAAGTGCTCGCTCAGCAATATCTGACAATCAGGGGGCCAGGCGCTGTTTTCCCGATGCAATTGTATACGATTAACTAATTCACTGCCGGCCAAGACTGCCCCACGCTGATGCGGATGGCAGCGATAACATGGACCTAACATGTCTTCACGTCTGAGCCCAATTATGAGCCCTGGTAATGGCATCAAAATCAGATATGCTCCACTTAAAGGGGTTGTCCAGGTGTTTAATATGGAGGTCCTCAGGATAGGTCATCAATATGAGATTGGTGGAGGGGTCCAACTCCTGGCGCCCCCTGTTTGAAGAGGGTGCAGCTCTCACGTCCTAGGCTAGTCACACAACCTAGGTACAGCTCAGTGCAATACCAAGCACAGCGCCATGCTTTGTATAGTGGCTGTGCTTGGTATTGCACTGAGCTGTGGGTTGTGTGACTAGCCTAGGACGTGAGAGCTGCACCCTGTGAGGAGACTGCAGCATTCCAGATAATCGAGTCAGACCCCCCATCCATCAGATATCCTGAGGATAGGTGATCAATATTAAACACCCAGAAAACCCCTATAATTTTTTTGCAACTTAAAGGGACATTCCCAGTATGGACAGACATGGTCATAGATGCAGGTCCTACCTCTGGTGAGGTGGTCTCTGGGACCTGCATCTATCATACATACATGTCCATGCTGGTACAGGTCACGAGACACCATTGTCGGGGCTGGGACCCCCAGAACAATGTGGCCATAGTGCTTGAAGCCCCTTGGACACTGCACAGAGATTTCTACATTCGAGCAGACCATAGATAAAAGTCGTCCGATTCCTGCGGGATTTGGCCGACGCGGTTATGTCTATGACATCGCCAGGACCCCTCCGTGACAGATGGAGAAGACAGACGAATCAGGAATGTCACCCTGCAGACGTTTATTTTACCATCCCTCCATGAGAAGAGGCAGGAAACCTACCCATCATTTCCACTTTCTTGGCCGCGGCTGTGGTGACGGTGTCCGCTCATTTCGAGCCCTGGACCCTGCAAGAAAAAAATATCTGGATTACAAGCGCTGAATAACAACCAGCAATGGTGAAGCCAAGAGTTAGGTGGTGACGCCCCACGGCCAGTATCCCGTGATACGTGAGATCTCCCTGAAAATACATCAAAAGTTCTACCTGCCGGCGGTGACGTCTCATCATTTCCTCCAGGCACCTCTGAGCCTCCGCTGCCTCCATCTCTGCTTTCAGCCTCAGTGCAGCCAGGTCCTTTTCTTGTTGCTGAAGCTGAGCCTATGGGGTCAGAAATATATCTAAAAAGTTTATCTGCTGAGGTGTGAGCTTAGGTTTCTTCATCAGGCATAGTGGACCCCTATGTGCCCAGCACAGAATTTGCTTCTCTTGCTGTCAGCTGACAATGTCATAGAAGTTCCCACTGTGGCCACCAGAGGGAGCTCACTACATATAAATGTATACATTCAATACTAGCTGTATAGACCAGCTTGCAGTTAGCTCCACCTGGTGGTGACTGCTCGTAGCCAATATTACGTCATTTGTAGAGATACAGGAGGAAATTAACCGGAACAAAATTTTGGACCTAAAAGTGGACGGGTGTAATGGAGAGTGCCAAGTTTTTTTTAAAGGGCATCTGAAGATTTGTGATATGTTTTACTATATGCAAATGAGCCTCTAGGAGCAACGGGGGCGTTACCATTACACCTAGAGGCTCTGCTCTCTCTGCAACTACTGTGCCCTCTGCCCTCTGATTGACAAGGCCAAGCATGCTGACGTTTTTTTCACTACCTGTGGAGCGGCAGTTGCAAAGAGAGCTGAGCCTCTAGGTGTAACAGTAACGCCCCCGTTGCTCCTAGAGGCTCATTTGCATTATTAAAACCTTTCATTTTTCTCAGCAATGCGGACACATATGAACATGGGACCAACACAGATGTCTTCAGCTGCCAAGTGCACATGTAACAGGTCAGCCAGTGTCATAGGTACAGAACTGCTGACAGATGCCCTTTAAAGGGGTTCTCTGAACATATCCCCGTTTTCAGCCAGGCAGCCCCCCCTGATGTGAGGATTGAAGCATTTCATGTTCTGGTGCACTCCCTTTGCCCTGTGCTGAATCGCGCAGGACAAGGGCTGTTCGTTTATATTTTCACACTGTTAGGCGGAGGCTTCCTCCTAGCAATGTTCCTGGTGACATCACCGGCACTGATGGGCGGGCTTTAGCGCTGCCTTAGCTGTTTTACAGGCTAGGGCACCAGTAAAGCCCGCCCATTAGTGCGGTGATGTCACCGGGCTCACTGCTAGGTGGAAGCCTCCGCCTAGCTTACCCATGGAGAGCTCGGTACGTCATCAGATCTCCAGAAAAAGGAGAGCATCGGAGCATGGAATAGTCCGATCCTCATATCAGAGGGCCTGCCTGGGTGAAAAAAGGGGAAATATTCAGGTTCAGCTGTTAACCCGGACAACCCCTTTAAGTATTAGAGATCTATCCTTAGCATAGGACATCCATATCAGATTGGCGGGGCCCCATTTTCTGCATCCCTGCTGATCGGCTGTGTGCAGAAGCTCTGGTGCAGGAACTGTCCAGCTCTTCACATACTTGTATTCGGGGCGCTATCTCCATCCGCCTGCCCGGAGAGGAGGATCCCTCATGATGCGGTGCTCCTCGCTTCCCCTTCTTTTCTGCAGAGAAACCACATCATGTGTCAGGTTCATGTCATGTGCTGTTGAGGACCTTCCTATAGCCACACGTTCGTACCCCTTTAAGGTGGCCATAAACTTGAGGGGACGTTCACATGCCGTCTTTTGCTGCGGGTCAACGTCGCAACTGCACCAAGAAGGGGCGTGTTAATTCTTGGAGTAGTGTCCAGACAGATGCCACCGGCGTCTCCTTTTAGCTCCATCCAGTGGGGTGTAGTGATGCGCGGCATAGGCAATATTCGAATTTGCGATATTTCGTGAATTTTTGGCCGAATATTCGCCATAAATTCGCAAATTCAAGAATTCGGGATCACCAGTCATTATTTACTTGATTGGGAAAATTGGCAATGTAATATATCCGCGATAAAAATTTGCGATAAACACTAAGGGGTAGGCAACTTTCCTATTGGTTGCTAGGGATGTTGATAAGTGCCGATATTCGCGATTAGAATATTCGCGATCAACACTATTCGTGAATACGAATATATAGCATTATATTCTAAATATACGCGATTTCTTGAAGTGGCGAAATTAGCGATTAAAATGCGCAATTCGAATATTCGCGCTCAACACTAGTGGGGTGTAGCTGGTCCACAGCATTCAAAGTGAAAAACGGCAAAATGCGCTGTGCGAACGGGCCCTTAGACAGCTGCCAGCCAAACGCTCATTCAGCCAACAGCTGCTACCGCCAGTCCTCCATACACATGCATGCTCGGCTCACCTGTGTTTTTTGTGGAGAGAGGGGAATAAGCTGCTGCTAAACACCTCCCTTAAGAACAAAAGGACTGCACATGTTGAAGTCCAACATGCCTGACCCTTCTTTCCCATGACACCTACCATTAGGAGAAAATCAGGACACCCCCATACATATTAGAATGAGGGTCTGAAATCCTCTAATGTGTATGACCGCCTACAGTGGCTGACCCCCTCCACCTAAGGGGACGGTCGCATGATATACCCTAAAAGCATAGCAAGGGGTTGTCCTGCATTTAAGAAGTGAACAGAGCATGCTGGGAGTTGTAGTTTTACCCCAGCTGGTGTGCCGGAGGTTGTCCATCCTGCGTGTAAGCCGTCATTACTGACCCGTCTATTGGGTTTTCAGTTCTAATGGCACGCGGTGGCGCTCGTTCAAGCCTGCCTACGCACATTTTACACCCCTGCCCTGCAGCCGCCGAGATGATAAACGCCTCGATTATTAACAATTTGCAGAATTTATTTACTATAATTCCAGTTGAATAAATGGAAGATTAAAGCTTAATTTCTTTTAGCCCGCAGTAAGGCCAAAAGTCAGTAATCAGCTTACGTCCGCCCGGCGGCTCCTGCTTGGTAAATCAGCATAAATCATATTGTTACCCAGATGCGGGAGAAGCTGCAGATTACTCAAAAAAAAAGGGGGGCGCAGGGCGACCTTACCTCTAATGCAAGATGGCGGGGGGCGTGAAACAGCTTGTAAACTGCTTGGTAGTTAATAAAAGGGATGAACGCAGCGAAGCAATTAGCGGCTTTGTAGGAATAAATGCCTCTAATGCAGGAGACAATATTTAATGGAGGACCTTTTAACGCTTTTGGTGCTGGCGGCGGACACGTCTTGTAACCCTTAGGGACTAATCAGCTTTAATCGTCACTATAGGGCCACTATGCCCAAAAAATGTCCCCCTCTCACCGAATGCCCATGACAAATGATTTTTTACATGGACATTTGACCGCAGCTTATGGCTGCCATATTGCCCGCACAGCAGTCCCGCAGACAGATTAAAGTTGGCCGAACCCATCGGACCACGCTGAGGGTCTCCCAATGTCGGGGAAAAGAAGGATCGGGAATGTTGGATCTCAGCATACCCAATTCCTTTTGTTCTCATTGGAGATAAGCCATCGCCAGCGGAGTCCTTTTTCTCTTCTCCCCATTTAGAATACATGCATGCTCGGCTGAGCCAAAAGAGCATGGGTAAAGGGGATCTGGTGGTCTTGGTGCAGAATATTCTAGGAAACAGCGCCACTCTGGTCCATATAGGCTGTGTCTGGTATTGCAGTTCATACCGTTCAAGTAAATGTGGCTGAATTGCAATACCGCACACAGCCCATAAACCGAGTGGCGCTGTTTCTGAATGAAGAACCTGTTGCTTCTCTAACCCATTCAAAGAGGACACGTCCCCTCTTCTGACTTGTCTATTTTAGTGACTACTTGCACTCCCCATGTAATAATAATTCTAGCGCATCTCTTCTTATGACTCTATGCTGTGCCATTCCTTTATTATTCCTGCTGGAAGTTATAAATCAATTGCTGACAGTGGGTGTTTGTTCCTGCACAGTCTGACACTGACAACAAAGATTAGATAGTGTGAGACTGTAAAGAGACACCCCCCTTCCCAAACTGGTAACACCCAGCTGGACCTTCATTGCAAACATGGCAAACTGGCAATTCCTTTATAACTTATTCTAGGAATAATAGAGGAATGACACATCATAGAGTCATAAGAATATGGGGGATGCAAGTAGTTACTACAACAGACCTGTCAGGAGAGACGACTGGTCCTCTTTAAGGGGGATTGAATTCACTGTAGAGGTGGGGACGTCTCCAGAAGATTGGAGGACACGTCTTCTTTCTTCATCATCATCTTATTATGCAGAAACAGCGCTGGCTTCAATCTACTGTTCCCTGTAATCAGCCTTGTCATGTGGGGTATAGACTGCCTGTAGGGTTCTTTAAAGGGGTATGCCCATCGTATAAAGAGGAGCCCCATTTCTAGGACAAGCCATCACTTTATGATTGGTGGTTCCCACTGTGGGAATTAAGGGACTCAGTGCTGTGTCCCCTTCTCCGCAGCATGGCGCCATTCACATGCACAGGCATGGCTGCCGATCCCTGCACAGCGGGCGACTGGGGGGCTGCTTTGGGTTCTATGGAAAACTATAGCTGGCCCAAGTCCTCTGTCTTTACATTCTGTCAGTTCCAAACCAGCCTCGGCCCTGGATGGCGCCAAAAAATAAATCTTACCGCTGTATGGAGGAGACGCCGTTTTCCGAGGAGAGGCTGTTTTCCGTCTTGGCGGTGACCGTGAAGTTTCCCTCTGCAATTTCGGGCTTCTTCCATCTGATCCTCTGTGCGGGCTGTCAATACAATCAAATATACGTCACTAAAATACGGGGGGGCTTATCATACTAAGGCCTCTTTCACACGAACGTGTGCGCCCCATGCCCGTATTGAGGACCGCATTTGCGGATCCGCAATGCACGGGCACTGTTCGTTGGCCATTCCGCATCACGGATGGGGACCCATTTACTTCAATGGGTCCGCAAATCCGGAGATGCGGAATGGTGCGTAACGAAATCACGGAGTGCTCCCGTACTTTGGTCACGCAAAAAGATAGAACATGTCCTATCTTTTTGTGGAACGGGCGGATCACTAACCCAATGAAGTGAATGGGTCCGCGGGCCGCTGCGGCTGCCCCACGATCGGTGTCCGTGCATTGTGTTTGGGCGCTTTTCAATGAAAATCCGGCGTACCATAGAGGCGGGGGGATCCGATCCTGGTGGGACTCATCCCTTTATAGGACTGTCTTCTTAGAGGGACTGCATTACCAGCAAACAAGACGGTGGAAAATTGGGGTAGTGGAGGCGGGAGACAAAAGGGGTCTGGTTGGATCACAGCTATGGCGCCCCCTCTCTTCTGTGTACACCACTGCAGGCCATGTAAATGGTGGGCGATGGGCATTACAGGCGCGTGCGGGGAGGCACAAGGCACACAATATACGTAATTGCGGCCAGCGAGCGTAGGTGGCCGGCCAGAGGCCATTACTTTGTAATAAATCTTCCTGACAGATCCTGGTGCAATCATATTTCTACAGAGATCCAGGCAAGGCAAAACAATTACTTTATATTAATCTTCACCATGGCGCAGGTTAAATCGCTCTAATCCTCACGAGGAAAGGAGATCAGAGGAGATTTGACTATGTACTTATATTATTCAAATAATCAATTTACGCTGCCCGTCCCTGCAACCATATGTCTGGGGCGGGCGGGGGCAGGACGTGACGGACAGGGCCCTGCGTAAGGAAAAATATATGTATAGTATAGATTATTTCTTCCTGGTAATTAATGAGAAAAATCTGCAAAAATATCCACTACAGAAAGCAAAATCCGCACTGCGGAGGTGGACGAGGCTGGGTAAAATCCCATTGACTTGCCTTGTAGTGTAAAACTTTGTTTCCGCTACATGTGAACTGACCCTAGCGACTCGGACACATCCGTTTTTAGGCGATACCAGCTAATCCCGCTGATTTATAATGGAATCAACGGCAAGGACTGCGAAGCAAACTGGACTATTCTTGCAGTCATAAAAAAAAAACTCTAACAGAAAGCAATAGGTGCTAAACAGCCCTAATCAGGAGGAGCTGCACGACATATTATATATATGGTAATGGAGGTGTACGCAGAAGCGTAGCTAACGGCTCATGGGCCCTGGTGCAAGAGTTCAGCTTGGGCCCCCCTTCCCTCAGTGCTTTGTGTGTCTTCTTATGCGGCACAAGGGTCTTTAGGCCCCCTCAGACTCCCGGGCCAGGTAGCGACTGCTACCTCTGCACCCCCTATAGCTACGCCCATGGGTGTACGGGTAGAGAGACGCAATTAATATTTGCTGTCTACTCGGAGAAAGGAGGCGCAGGTAAGTACAGAGTAGCTTTGTAGATGGAGACATGGAGAGAGGTAGGTTTACAAATCACTGAATGCAAAAAGACAAAAATAAAGATAGTATACACGAAAACAACAGAAGTGACCCCGAGACGTTGGGCAAGAGCGCCCTCTAGTGGAGAAATAGTTAATCACATGTAATGTCTAAGCATGGTTTTTGCTATGCATTTAACGCAGGGATACCCAACCTGCGACCCTCCAGCTGTTGCAGAACGACAACTCCCAGCATGCACGGACAGCCTACAACAGGGCATGATGGCAGTTGTAGTTTTACAACAGCTGGAGCACCTTAGGTTGAGCATCCCTGATTTAACGTTTAAGTTGGGGTACAAAAGAGTAATACACTATAAGGAAGTATGGGGGGCATTCTATGTCAAGGAGGAAGTATGAAGGCAGTCTATGGGAAGGAGGAAGTATGAAGGCAGTCTATGGGAAGGAGGAAGTATGAAGGCAGTCTATGGGAAGGAGAAAGAATGAAGGCAGTCTATGGGAAGGGGGAAGTATGAGTGCAGTTTATTGGAAGGAGAAAGTATGGGGGGCAGTCTATGGGAAGGAGGAGACATTGGGGTAAGTCTATGGGAAGGAGGAGAAATGGGGGGCAGTCTATGAGAAGAAGGAGAAATGGGGGGCAGTCTATGAGAAGAAGGAGAAATGGGGGGCAGTCTATGGGAAGGAAGAGGTATGGGGGGTAGTCTATAGGAAGGAGGAGGTATGGGGGGCAGTCTATGGGAAGGAGGAGGTATGGAGGGCAGTCTATGAGAAGGAGGAGGTATGGAGGGCAGTCTATGAGAAGGAGGAGGTATGGAGGGCAGTCTGTGAGAAGGAGGAGGTATGGAGGGCAGTCTATGAGAAGGAGAAGGTATGGGGCAGTCTATGAGAAGGAGAAGGTATAGGGGCAGTCTGTGAGAAGGAGGAGGTATGGAGGGCAGTCTATGAGAAGGAGGAGGTATGGAGGGCAGTCTATGAGAAGGAGAAGGTATGGGGCAGTCTGTGAGAAGGAGGAGGTATGGAGGGCAGTCTATGAGAAGGAGGAGGTATGGGGCAGTCTATGAGAAGAAGGACGTATGGGGAGCAGTCTATGAGAAGGTGGACGTATGGGGAGCAGTCTATGAAAAGGAGGAGGTATGGAGGGCAGTGTGTGAGAAGGAGGAGGTATGGAGGGCAGTGTGTGAGAAGGAGAAGGTATGGAGGGCAGTATGTGAGAAGGAGAAGGTATGTAGGGCAGTGTGTGAGAAGGTATGGAGAGCAGTGTGTGAGAAGGTATGGAGGGCAGTGTGTGAGAAGGAGAAGGTATGGAGGGCAGTGTGTGAGAAGGAGAAGGTATGGAGGGCAGTGTGTGAGAAGGTATGGAGGGCAGTGTGTGAGAAGGAGAAGGTATGGAGGGCAGTGTGTGAGAAGGTATGGAGGGCAGTGTGTGAGAAGGTATGGAGGGCAGTGTGTGAGAAGGAGAAGGTATGGAGGGCAGTGTGTGAGAAGGTATGGAGGGCAGTGTGTGAGAAGGAGGAGGTATGGGGAGCAGTCTGTTATGTGGTGTAGGCACATGGTAGGTGGGAGCACTGCAATAATCAAGTGTATATAAGCACAAGAGCGCTCATGGATGAAAACATCCCTAGGTCTACGAGCCTCCAAAATAAGCAGGTCCTCACCTTGTGCTGGCAGAGTCACGGATGAAACCACTTTTCTGTGGTTTTTCGCTGTGAACTTGTGGATGGAGCCTTTTGGCTTGAGAAGTGGATTTCTCTGTGTATTCTGGGAAAAACAGAATACAATTAATTATACAGTTATTATACCAAAAACAAAAAAGGGAGTTTATATAAGGAAAAAAACAGCCTTGTTGCTTAACCCGGCGGGAGTTGGTAAACGAGGGGCCTAAGGACTCCCTATATATATGTACAGTCATGTTCAAAGGTGAACACATGTAATGCTCCAGAGTGGCATTACCACCTTTACACCCCTCTACTATCTTCTATGGTTGCTTTTATGTCATCATATGTGTTTATTCCAGGTTCAAACAATGTGCATTCCCAGTTCCTTGCAAATGTTATGTTAACATGTAATGTGCCTGGTTCACCAGCGGGTGGCAGCAAGCTTGGCAGAGCTAGTTTGCCTGGAGTGGAGCCTTCTTTCCATTCTGGCCCTCTCTAGAGAGGGAGGAGTTAGTTAGTGAAGGTCAGTTTAGAGGATCACCTGCTTGGGGAAAGAGTCAGGCCCTCGTCCCTGCTGGACGAGTCCTGCCAAGGCCAGCCAGAGTACTATCAACTCTGCTGGAACAAGAGAAAAGAGCAAAAAGCTTCAGAAGCCAGGAGGAGAAGTTCCCTGGATAAAGATACTAAGACCGAGATAAAGATAAAGACAGAGTCAGACTACAGAAAGATAAGTTACAGCAAACAGCAAAGGTAAGTTTATATTTATTCCAGTTGACACAGCAGAGCTAGAGAGTTACAGATGTAGCAGAGCCGAATGTGTTTGCCTGCCAGAATTAATGCCAAAGCCTGCTGGTAACCAAGATAGTTGGCATATTGTTCCCTGATGCAAGTTTATTCAAGTAAAGCTGTTATCAACTATAAGTCTGGACTCAATTTATTCTACCAATCCCTCAACTGTTCACCCTATTTGCACTGCTTTGGACGACAACGTCTGGGGTTCCATGATATCCAGGTAGGAGCACTGTGACACGTGCACAGCCACAACACCTAAAGGGACACATAGGCTACCCTTATACCACTCTGGATTTCCTACACCTGGGTACCACCAACACCATCTACTTAGGGGGACTCCGTTCGTCGTTGCTGAAATGCAACTGGCGTCATGACAAAAAACTTATTACACCTTTAAGGGACCCTGGCGCCCCCCTCTTATGGGGAGTCCGTCCGTTGCACACAGGCTTTAATTCTTATCTCTTCTGCAATTTTCCAGCTGGTAAAAGCATAAAAATAAAAAATGTACTAGCATGCTATGTACTAAGAGACACATACCTTTCTTCCTGCCATGTCTGTATGTCTCAGAATGTCCAGTAGAAACCTTTGTACCATCTTTGGTCCAGCACATAGCAGAGTCTACAGACGTAGGAAAGATGAATTCTTTATCTTCTGGGGTCTTCCCTGTATTTACGTGGAGACATTTCTCAGTTTGACCGCCAATGGGCTTATCCACAATGGGATATTTACCGGATGCTGACGTCATTTGTGGAGGTGAACAAGGAGAAGGTGAGGACACACGTGAGTGTTGGTCAAGGGTTGGAGATCCAAGTTTGTTACACTCCAGCTCAACCCTCCTACCCAGGTCCTTAGCTGTGGTCAGTATTGCATGTAGACGCTCCTGGTGGGAACTACACTGCGAGAAGAAGTCAGCTGTCAGTCCGCCGAGCTACAGGAAACTAAAGCTCCTATACCCGTGGGACAATACAAAGCTCGGCCACGCTACACTGAGAAGGGGGGCAGAAAATGACAAGGGGAAAGATAATGACAAGGGGGGAGAGAAAGTGAATGACAAGGGGGAGAAAGTGAATGACAAGGGGAGAGAAAGTGAATGACAAGGGGGAGAAAGTGAATGACAAGGGGGAAGTGAATGACAAGGGGGAGAAAGTGAATGACAAGGTGGGGGGTGAGAGAAAGTGAATGACAAGGGGGGAGAGAGAAAGTGAATGACAAGGGGGTGGTGGTGAGAAAGTGGAATGACAAGGGGGGGAGAAAGTGAATGACAACAAGGGGAGAGAAAGTGAATGACAAGGGGGAGGGTGAGAGAAAGTGAATGACAAGGGGGGTGAGAAAGTGAATGACAAGGGAGGTGGGAGAGAAAGTGAATGACAAGGGGGTGAGAGAAAGTGAATGACAAGAGAGGTGAGAGAAAGTGAATGACAAGGGGGTGAGAGACAGTGAATGACAAGGGGGTGAAGGGGGTGAGAGAAGTGAATGACAAGGGGGGAGAAAGTGAATGACAAGGGGAGTGGTGAGAGAAAGTGAATGACAAGGGGAAAGAGATTGACAAGGCGGACCCCTCTGCCCTCTCCTCCGGACCCCTCTGCCCTCTCCTCCGGACCCCTCTGCCCTCCCCTCCGGACCCCTCTGCCCTCCCCTCCGGACCCCTCTGCCCTCCCCTCCGGACCCCTCTGCCCTCCCCTTCGGACCCCTCTGCCCTCCCCTCCGGACCCCTCTGCCCTCTCCTCCGGACCCCTCTGCCCTCTCCTCCGGACCCCTCTGCCCTCCCCTCCGGACCCTGTAATCCTTGTAAGGGTTTCCACATGTCATGGCGGCCGCAAGTGGCGATCACTTAGACGCTGGCAGCATCTGACGTGTCATATAACCTATTGAAAAGAGGGAAGCCTACATTATGGGGGCCCTATGGAAAACAGGGGTAGGAACACTATGGGGGCATCTACTGGGGGCCCTATGTACTGGCATGCATTATTAGGGGGCTCTATAGAGAAGTGGGGGGGGGAGCACTATGGGGGCATCTATTGGGAGCTTTATGACACGGCTCCGCCTGGCTCCTAACTTTTTTAGCTGGCTCCTAGATTCCAAGGAAATTTGTCAAGCCCTGCCATAGGCTACCCTTATACCACTCTGGATTTCCTACACCTGGGTACCACCAACGCCATCTACTTAGGGGGACTCCGTTCGTCGTTGCTGAAATGCAACTGGCGTCATGACAAAAAACTTATTACACCTTTAAGGGACCCCTGGCGCCCCCCTCTTATGGGGAGTCCGTCCGTTGCACACAGGCTTAAATTCTTATCTCTTCTGCAATTTTCCAGCTGGTAAAAGCATAAAAATAAAAAATGTACTAGCATGCTATGTACTAAGAGACACATACCTTTCTTCCTGCCATGTCTGTATGTCTCAGAAGGTCCAGTAGAAACCTTTGTACCATCTTTGGTCCAGCACATAGCAGAGTCTACAGACGTAGGAAAGATGAATTCTTTATCTTCTGGGGTCTTCCCTGTATTTACGTGGAGACATTTCTCAGTTTGACCACCAATGGGCTTATCCACAATGGGATATTTACCGGATGCTGACGTCATTTGTGGAGGTGAACAAGGAGAAGGTGAGGACACACGTGAGTGTTGGTCAAGGGTTGGAGATCCAAGTTTGTTACACTCCAGCTCAACCCTCCTACCCAGGTCCTTAGCTGTGGTCAGTATTGCATGTAGACGCTCCTGGTGGGAACTACACTGCGAGAAGAAGTCAGAGGCTTTGTGAGAAGGTAAGCCATCATCACTCAGATCTCTCGAGGAGATAACGTCCTTGACCTGGATGTCTTGGCTTATGGTGGGCACGGGAGCCAGGTCTTGTAGTCGGAGTGGGCTGGAGTGCTCATCCTTTGACGGGATGTCCGTCTTCTGTTTTTTAGTTTTTCCGTTGCTGTAATTATACAAAATAATACAAGAAGAGAATAAATTTAGCCACCACCAAAAGCGTCTGTGTAGCCTTCTTCCCAACAGAGAGCTCATGTGTATAGAGGATCCAGGAGGAACAGCTGTCGGCCGAATGAGCTGCTGAAGGGGTATGGCCACCTATAGAATGGTCACCTTTATAGATAACACCTAGATATAAAGAACACATAATCCAAAGTCTTCCCTTCTCTCCGCTGAGACAATATGCAAGCTTGGCCCAACCGAGTGTGCATGTGTATAGTGGAGCCAGGAGGAACAGCTGTCAGCTGAACAAGTTACTGAAGGGATATGGCCACCTATAGACCGGTCATCTTTATAGATAACACCTATATATAAATAACAAAGGATCCAAAGTCTTCCCTTCTCTCCGCTGAGACAATATGCAAGCTTGGCCCAACCGAGTGTGCATGTGTATAGTGGAGCCAGGAGGAACAGCTGTCGGCCGAAAAAGCTACTGAAGGGATATGGACGACCTATAGTATCGGTCATCTTTATAGATAACACCTACATAAAAATAAACACAGGATCCACCATTCACAATAGGTAATAGACATAGCTCTCCCTCCTCCCTGCACAATGACCCTTGCACAGGTCACAGAGCAGGCCGACCATATAGACCTATACCTATGGAAAACCATGAACATCTCCAGTCTATTGTGTCTACTGTAAAGCATATGTCCAAACACTGTTATCAGCAGCTCACGCAAGATGGCCGTATCCATAATCAGGGAAACGGAACAAAAAATCTACAACCAAAAAATTAAAATAGGCTAAAAAATACTAAAATTCCCTGGTAATAGCAGAGGCGTTGGTATTATAATCCGAATTACTATACCTTGATCTATCGTCTTCTCTCAGTAAGTTATTGGAGGTTACATGAAGCCACTCCGAGAGGTTTTTCCGGACTTTTTCCACCTCCTTTAAGTCAAAGTCACAGTCAAGGGGCTAAAATAAGGATAAAGACTTGTATAAATAACACACCACTATGCCTGTTCCTGTTAATCAAAGTGCAGAGGGCGTGGGTGTTGCAGCCAGAGCTGAGCCTCTAGGTGTAATGGTAACGCCCCCGTTGCTCCTAGAGGCTCAGTTGCATAAAATAAAACATCATTTTTCTCAGCAATGCGGGCACATATGAACATGGGACCAACACAGATGTCTTCAGCTGCCAACGGGACATAGAAGAGGTCAGCCAGGGTCATGGGTACAAAACTGCTGACAGATGCCCTTTAAAGGGGTTTTCAGAGGACTACAATATTGATGGCCTTTCCTCAAAAAAGAAAAGGTCATCAATATCTGATCGTGGGGATCCGACTCCAATCAGCTCTAGTGAGCTCTGCGGCCTCTTCACAGCACCGTACATTGTATAGTGGTTGTGCTTGGTATTGCATCTCAGGCCCATTCATTTGAATAGGACTGAGCTTCAGATAGACCATGTGACCAATAAAAGTGATATCACTGGCCTAGAAAAAGGCTGCAGAGCTCATCTGAACGCTGCAGCCTCTTTATACAGCTGATTGGCGGGGGTGCCGGGAGTCGGACCCCCACCGATCACATACTGATGAGCTATCCTGAGGATAGGTCACCAATGTTCTGCTCCTGGAAGAACCCTTTAAAAGGTTTGCCTGCCTTAAACAACCCCATGTCCTGTTAGGGCGTGCTGGGAATTGTAGTACTGAAACATTTGGAGAGCCACAGGTTGCAGGCCATGGCACTCCCGGTGTTGTTCCTATATGTCAGGGATGGCCAACTACCAGTTGTTGTAAAACTACAACTCCCACCATGCCCTGCTGTAGGCTGATAGCTGTAGGCAGTGTGGGCATGGCGGGAGTTGTAGTTTTACAACAGCTGGAGAGCCTCAGGTTGGCCTTCCCTGTTCTATGTGGTCGTCTCGTGGCCAGCGTCTTTCTTGGATACGTACACCAGGTTGTCTCTGGACGTTCTTCCAGGGCACAGTTGGGCTTTCGCCACCTCTCTTTGGTGGAAAAGCCTCTTTCTGCTTCTTAATCACATTATCCAATTGTTCCTTCCTCGTCTGCAGAGCTTTCTTCATCTTCATCTGGTTCTCACGCTCCATCTTCTGTCTTTCCACCGCCTTCTTCTTCATGAAGTCCCGGATTTGCTCCACGCTGTAATTTCGTCTTTTGCCACCATTGGGTTGAACCTCATGGTTGTCCCCGACGTTTTCCTTTCCAAGGGGCCTCTTCTCCATGTTGTTGGTGGTGGCATGGGGTCTTTTTGGAGAAAAACTCTGTGATCTATGACTATCTCCTGGTTTCTCTCCATCTTTACCAGACATTTCACATCCAGGTCTTGACTGATGTCCTTCATCTCTGACCCGGCCACCATCTATTCTTCCCTTCATAAACTCATCGCTGTTGGGCTTCTGCTTGGGTGATCCCATCTTCTGGCATCTTCTGCAGCTTCCTGTAAACAGAGAATGATAGTTAGGGAAAGAAAAAGAAAGAAAGTAAACAAAAAAAAGAACGAGAAAGAAAGAAAGAAAGGAAAGAAAGAACGAACGAACGGAAAGGAAGGAAAGAAGAAAAGAAAGAAAGAAAGAAGGAAAGAAAGAAAAAAGAAATGAAAGAAAGAAAAAAAGAAAGAAAAAAGAAATGAAAGAAAGAAAGGAATAAAAGAAAGAAAGAAAGAAAGAAAGAAAGAAAGAAAGAAAGAAAGAAAAAAAAAATAAAAAAGGAAAGAAAGAAAGGAAAGAAAGGAATGAATGAAAAAAATGAAGAAAGAAAGAAGGAAAGAAAGAAGAAAAGAAAGAAAAAAAAAAGAAATGAAAGAAAGAAAGGAATAAAAGAAAGAAAGAAAGAAGGAAAGAAAGAAGAAAAGAAAGAAAAAAAAATAAATGAAAGAAAGAAAGGAATAAAAGAAAGAAAGAAAGAAAGAAGGAAAGAAAGAAAAATAAAAAAGGAAAGAAAGAAAGGAAAGAAAGAAAGAAAGAAAAAAAAAAGAAAGAAAGAAAGAAAGAAAAGAGAGAAAAAAAAGAAAAGAATGAAAAAAAGGAAAAGAAAAGGAAGAAATAAATCTTAGATAGAAGGTAGGTAGATAGACAGATAGATAGATAGATAGATAGGTAGATAGGTAGAGATTATACTCTACCCGTCTGCATAGAGTTTAGGTTATCTGCCTTAGGTGAATGATGCTTCAACAATGTGACCGGTGACGGCCCTAATATCTTCTGGACGAGTCTCTGTCCTTCTCTCCATGCTGAAGCTCCGTAAAGACCTGAACCTGCAGAGAAAGTCGATGCACAGATTTCTTCATATTGAGTGCAGCGCCCCCCGCAGGCAAAACCAAGCATTACACCATTCTGATGGTGTAATGTACGTGCATGCTAGATTCAAGACCCCGGCCAACAGATGATTTTGGCTGAGGACCCTGAAGCTGGATAGACCCCATATTGAAGAGGTCGCCTATGATGAGACAACATGGATGTCTCGAGTCCCCCAGTTCTGGCTCATAGAGGGGTGTCCTGAGCCAGAGAGCCCCCACTTTGACATCCTACCAAGGCGTATGGACAGGGTTTGCCTTCATGAGACAACCCCCATAAGAGGCTGCCATTGCTACGGCGGGAGAAGCTGCTGCTGATGGGGGATGAATGCTTTTATGATTATAGTTTTGACTCCTGCAGGTGCACGCCCCCACTGCGGCTATGGCTCCTGGATCACCTCTCGCCTTCTTATGTCTAGTGTTACTTTCTCGCCAAAGTGCAAATTAATTTTTCGTTAACGCCAGCAAATTTCTCGACTCCCAATTCATCACGTCGGACGCCGACCTTTGAACTCCCATTTATCTCAGCCGCGGCTCTGTCCCGCCGTCACCGCTGACAGAAACTAATGACCAAAAAGGAGTCCTTGACACTCGCAGCTGCGATGACAAATGCTGTATCAGACCACGATCTCAGGGGCCAGTCCCGGCGGGGCACAGGACCATTTTTCAAATCTATTAAATTCCTAAATTTCATATTTTATGCATTTTTAAACACCGGCACGCTCCCTCGTTATGTTAATTCTACAATGGCCGTGCACTACTGGGACCATTAATAGGCTGGACCTAAAGGGGATTTCTATACTGGGGAACTACAAATCCATAATTGCCTCCTCATCATAACCTGAGCAGGACAGCAGGTGATGACAGGGGGTCACAGGCTTAACTAGCCACAACCCAAGCCCTAATCCTGACCTGGATGTGATTGACAGGAGGAGCAGTAGAGGGTCATAATTATAAGGGGAGCAGATGAAGCAGTATCCCATGGTGGCGATTATTACAGATTTTGCATTGGAGCCAAAAGCTTCAGGTTACCCCACTGACTGGCTGCCATGTCTTAGGTGCTGACCGGATGCTATAGACTGCAGAGGGGACCCCCCCGAGGTATGCACCATCATCCACCCCTTCCCCAGCCATGCTCCTGGGATTACAGCAGCAGTCTGTATATATCATATACTATGGCTCTGCAAACTCCAGCACCCCAGCTGTTGTGAAACTACAACTCTCAGCATGCACACCTTCTCTGCTTTCCCCACAAAAGGGAATGGAGCCTTCTGGGGGTTGTAGTTTCACAACACTCGGAGGTTGCTGACCCCCTTAGATATACATACAAGTTCTGACAAATATTACCGCGTAGGAGGAGGTCGCAGCTATTACCGCATGCTAAGTGGTGCAGCTAGGCAACCTACAAAGTGCACATGCATCCCTGGCACCGCACATGATGACTGCAGCTCTGCCGGAAGCTGTGCACCCATTGCAATGCGAAACCGTCACGTGGTCGTACTTTTTGTAAACTCACCGGAAAGTTTTGCGTTCCTCTCTGGAGATGGCGATTTAAAGGAGAGTTTTCTGGTAACTGGACTCTTGCTTCTTAGTTTCCCTCTGGAACATTGGAAGGCTGGCGAAAAAAAAAAACATGCTATGGACTCCTCATTTCAGACACTGATGGCATATCGCTAGGATAGGCCATCAATGTCAGATAGGTGCAGGTCCCACCTCTGTCGACCAGAACGGGGCCCCTGATGTGAACAGAGAGCCACCCTCCGTTCACCACTAGGGTACCATTATGCAACTTGCAGCAGAGAAGGTGAAGGACTTTCACCAAGGCCTTAGCTCTCGGTGTATATGTCAAATGTGTCCATGGGGCCGTGTTCACCAGACAGAGGCAACGAGCGCCCTTTTGGCCTCCATCAGGGTGGCAGGCATCGGCATACGTGCTATATCTACATTTTTTTTTACCATGGGAATCTATGGGTGACATGTGCCACTGTATGATTATACATCCAAAGCAGATTTGTAATATGGAGCCGTGCACGAGGCCTTAGAGTTACCATTTCCAGTGATCCACTTAACAACGTCTCCTTCATTCTTGGGGAACTTCTTCAACTTTTCTTTCTCTCTTTTCATAGCCTCTTCTTCACTATTGATGGGGACTGATTCTTCATCTCCAGCGCTAAACCCTAAAGAGAAAATCCTAGATGTTACCTGATAGAATTTCTTCTAAAGTAAGCAGATAGGTCACGAGAGAAGGCCGCAGAGCTACTGTGATCGCCGGTGCCTTCTCAAACAGCTGATCGGCGGGGGTCCCGGGTGTCGGACCCCCACTAATCAGATACTGATGACCTTATCCTATATCCTGTGCATAGGCAATACGTTGCTGTAGAGGGACAACACCTTTACAAGCCATCAGCAGCAGGGGTGGGACAAGCTCTCTTGGTGCCCAAGACGGGGTTTCTGGATGCCATCCCTCCATATTTCACCGCCAATCCCTAGTACTCGGATTTCTAACACATACTCCCCATTTTCAACCCCCCATATCAAGCATGATCAGCTTTGCCAGGGCCCTGAAGGGGTTAAAATGAAAAGGTCTGAAGTGATTTCTTGGGATATAAAATAAATACAGACACAATACTCATTCCTTCACTTCGCCAGTTCATCTAGAGCCGGCGTGCCGTGACAAATGGACTTTTTGTCTAATGCACCTCCCAAGAAAATAAGACTATGAAATATGGGCCCTTCAACATATTTCTACATCTCAACCGGGCTCCGGATCATAGATCTGCACTTCTTGACAATTAAAGAGGATGAAACGGTTCCAAAAGAAAATGAAATTGCCGGACTGAAGTGTGAAGTAACGTGAGGACTTTCTTACCTTTGTGACAGGGGGCTGGAGGACCAAAGGTCACTTTGCAAATTTTCCTTTTCATGGGAGGTTTGCCATGGGGTTCTGGTTTCTGATGAGGTTTTGTTGGACTCCTCTTGGAGAGATCTTGGCGTCTTTTTTGTTCCTGGATCTTTTCTTTGAGTTTTTCAAGTTTGCTTTTGGGTGATCTACTCTTCAGGTGTTCAAGCTTCTCCACGTAGAGGTCAACCATCGTAGAAGGCGAGAAGGTGATGTTCTTTTGGGACAAACTTGGCCTAATATACGTTCCAGAAGGTGGAACGTTCTCAGCTGGATAGGGATTAACTACTTCTTCCATCTTGTCTTCTGCAATGTTTGTTTGGAGACCCAGACTGGAAGGCTTCAGGACCTGGTCTACAGACTCTTCTGCGGAACCTCTTAAAGCCATCACTTGGCCGTTACCGAAATTTTCCTGGTTTGACTTCGCCAACACATTTTCATCCATATGGTATAGATGAAGACTATCTACAGATGGTTTATCTTCTTGCAGAAATGGTGTAGGCCTTGTTCTACTCGAGAGATCCCAAGGTATATCCATCTTGGATAAAAAATTGGCTTCACTATATAAAAATCAAGAATGAAGAACAGGGTCAAGGTTTAGCTAGACACCTCGAATGGACTGCAGATTTATAATCGCCCATATTCCCTAATGATAGAAGCTTTTTAGTCTCCCTTATGAAGTGGCTATCAACGACGTGGTTCTTGGCACCACTTGACGGCAGTGACGTCTCTATGGGCAATGCACTGGCATTGAATCTGGTGGCCATACATCTTAGATACTGTCAACTGGACGCTCTTTAAGCCCAGCTGTTCTTCTATTCCCAGACACATGAACGCTGATGATGCTGATGCTAGACACCTCCAACAAGGCTTAGCTCTGGAGGTCAGGACATCCCCTGATGGTCGACTGCTTCCACCAAAATCAGGGTTTGGATGTCCTTTGTGGCCACCTCTAGTCCCAATATTACAGCTAAGCTTGTCCTGCGGTGTGGCCACTTTGCCGTTCTCACCTGTGCAGCGTGAAGGTCTCGTCAGGTTTCCTCTGATAGATCTCCTGTCTCTCTGGATGGGAAGAATCATCGACGGTTGAAGGACAGGAATCCGGACCTGGACAATGAAGATGTCTGAGTGAGAGCCATGTCTTGCAGCCCCCCTCAGCTGTCTGATAGCGGCATTCCATCTTGTGCCCATATCTCGGAGCAGGCCTCGGCTTGCCCGCTTACACAATGTGGCAGCAAATTTATTTCTGAGTTATCTGAGACTAAACAATTCTTGGCCCGCCGCCTCAGTAAATAACATTCCCTTTACACTCGGATAACTCAGCGCCTGTGGTACCTGTAACGCCAAGAGCTATAAGCTTTAGGGGTTGTCTCACTTCAGCAAATGGCACTTAGGGCTCTTGCACACGGACCTTGTGTGCCCGTATTGCGGCCCGCATACGGCGGGTCCGCAATACACGGGCACTAGCCCGTGTGCACTACGCATCACGGATGCGGACCCATTCACTTGAATGGGTCCGCAATCACGGAGATGCGGAACGGAAGCACGGATTGGAACCCCATGGAAGCACTACGGAGTGCTTCCGCGGTGTTTCTGTCCGTGCCTCGCACCGCAAAAAAATAGAACTCGTTCTATTTTTTTGCGGTGCGGACAGATCACGGACCCATTCACGTTAAATGGGTCTCAATCCGTCCCGGACACTGCCCGTGCATTAGGGACCACAAATTGCGGTCCCCAATGCATGGAACGGATGCACAATGTTCGTGTGCAAGAGGCCTTAATATGTAGAGGAGGTTAATACAAGGCACTTACTAATGTATTGTGATTCTCCATATTGCCTCCTTTGCTGGCTTGATTGATTTTTCCATCACATTACACACTGCTCGTTTCCATGGTTATGACCACCCTGCAGTCCAGCAGTGGTGGTCGTGCTTGCACACTATATTAAAAAATATTGGCCTCTCTGGTGGAAGGGATCGTGGGAGCTCACATAGGCTGGTGGAGGCATGACCACCTCTGATGGATTGCAGGGTGGTCGTAACCATGGAAACGAGCCGTGTATAATGTGATGGAAAAATGAATCCAGCCATCAAAGGAGGCAATATGGACAATCACAATACATTAGTAAGTGCCTTGTATTAACTTCCTCTACATGATAAATGCTATTTGCTGAAGTGCGACAACCCCTTTAAGGGGTTATGCTTCCCTATTTGCCATAAATGTCTATGATGGGAAACCCTTTGTGATGCTGGTGGTCTGTACCGGCCGGTGACTCCTCCGGGGGCCATGGTCGCCCGAGTACTCACTATCTCCGATGGCTCATTTTTTTATAGCGTGCTTTTCACAGCTCTTAAAGGGCCAGCGTACGGGCCAATATGTCCGCAGCCAATGGCAGAAGTCCCCAGGGGTATATAGGGCCATTACTCAATAGGAAGGTGCCTGAGCAAAGGTTCCCGGCTTGTCCAGTCTTGTTCTTTCTTCCCGTGCCTGTCCTGACCCCGGCTAGCCTTAGACCACACTTTTGCCTGTCCCTTGACCTTCCCGGATCAGCACCCTCCAAACGGAGACCCCTCCTAGAGGTAGCGACTTGGTGGCCCCTGAAATGAAGTCCGGATCCCCATATGGGAGTGAAAAGGTAAAAACCAGGCCCCTCAGGAGTTCTCAGTGGCACACTGGGTCCACGCCCGCTGCGTTACACCCCTTTAAGATTTTTCAGCCAGTGACTTACCAGAAAACGGATTATTTTCAAGCTGCAACCTGCGGCGCGCCTTCTGAGCCTGTCTACGACGCTGATTCTGCACATCAACCTTATTCTCTATTCTCTGTAACTAAAAGAAAAAATGCATCCATAATTATGGTGTTCAGACAGAGAGAACTTTAAGGGTACGTCCACATGGGACTTATTTTGCTAAAGAAAATCTTTAGAGTGTTTTGGAGGCAGAGCTGCAGTAAAATCCACAGTCAATCCGTGGCAAAATCTGCATGCGGATTTAGCGGAACATTTGCGGTGGATTTCCCCTTCTGGGGCAGCAATTTAAAATCTGCCCTGGAGGTCAAAGTTCTGTGCGGATTCATAGTGATATTTTCCACAGTGAACAGATTTTTTTTTTTTGTAAAATGTCAATATGTACAAATACTGGCCAAGTTGAGCTGTGGCTTAACATAGGCCCCAGTAAAAATAAATGCCCCCCATTGGCACCCCCAGGATTAATAATGCCCCAGTAGTGGCTCCTAATATTAATAATGCTCCATTAGGGGCTCCCAGTATTAATACAGTCCCCATTAGTGGCCCCCAGTATTATTAAGGCCCCCATTAATGGCCCCCTGAGTGCCCGCTTTGGCACGTGCTCCATAAATTCACCACCACAGCCCTAAAGGATACTTCCAGTGATGATTGCTGCCACGTCCCCTGCCAAAAGTTTAAGGGTACGTCCAGACACAGCTGAAAACTATACACTGGTTCATCTTCTCCTGTAACCATTGGACTAATTTTGGGCATGTCTTCCGCCATCACTGTTGGGAGCCCCTACAGCGGTGGTCACTTGCAACCAAGCACTTCTCCGCTGAGGACCACTGGCGTTCATTAAAATCAAGGGGTGTTGCAATGAAAATGAGCAATTACATACAGACTATCTCCCCATGCCACAGAGGAGCCACTACAGTCAGTCAGGATTGATTGGGGACCCAATTTCAAAAGGGGTTGCCCAATTTATAAAAGCCATGCGCGCCATTGGGGAATATGAGCTTGCACAGGGTACCTTTTCAGGATCCTCATCTCTTGACCATAGAGGAGAGCTCTCACAAAGGGCGTCTCTTGCTCTGGAGGACCTGCCCTGCCCCTACAGTCATGTTGGGTAGGGGACAGTGCAGCCCTGTACTCCACCGGCACCACAGTCCCTACCTACTTGCATGATCCACCCTAACTGACGGCCCTCCACTTGGCGACGGTCCCTAACTTGTGCAGGGGCCTACTAAACCCAAAAGCTAAGCCAAAATCAAGCCAGAGAGATACCTTAGAACAAACAAGAGTCAAATACCAGATAGAGTCAGTGCCAGGAGATAATGTCAGAGGAATAAACGGCAGCCTGGCGTCCCTGCTCGTCCTCCGATCAGCCCCACCGTCAGCAGAGCTGGTTGCTCCTGCAACCGAGTGACAGCGTGGCCACAGTGAGGCAGGTAAGTACATGATACCTACAGTACACAGACAACCCACTGATTTGAACGGGTACTATGCAATGCTTTATTTCTCCTGTGGTGGCGCTGCAGGGAAAAGGAACACTTGCTGCTAGTTTTACTTCCATATTGGAGCTGATCACGGCGGTCCAAGCGGTGGGGATGGGGGGCCCTTTGTGATTAACTTATTGTAAAGAGATCTTTTAACAAGCAGGAACTGTGCAAAACGGAGAAGCTCTTTATATTGAATAAAAATGACTGAATCTTATGTGAATTTCACTTACCACATTTTTAGCTTCTAAAAGGCTGTCCCACGCACGGGATACATCTAAAACAATTAAAAAAAATAATCATTTTGCAATATAACATTCAGAAAAAGTGCAACAATATACAAGAAAAATCACTAATTGTACAAAATTTGGCCTATAAACCACAAAACATAAAGCCGGATCTGAAGGGAGCTGTGCTGCAGTTCCCTGATGGTGGCCGTGAAACAGCAGCTGGATCAGTACACTTAAATGGAGCTGTGCTGCAGTTCCCTGATGGTGGCCGTGGAACAGCAGCTGGACCAGTACTCTTGAATGGAGCTGTGCTGTGGTTCCCTGACGGTGGTCGTGAAGCAGCAGCCGGATCAGTACACTGATGGTGGCCGTGGAACAGTAGCTGGGTCTGTACACTTGAATGAAGCTGTGCTGTGGTTCCCTGATGGTGGCCGTGAAACAGCAGCCGGATCGGTACACTTAAATGGAGCTGTGCTGCAGTTCCCTGATGGTGGCCGTGGAACAGCAGCCGGATCAGTACACTTAAATGGAGCTGTGCGGTGGTTCCCTGACGGTGGTCGTGAAGCAGCAGCCGGATCAGTATACTTGAATGGAGCTGTGCGGCAGTTCTCTGACGGTGGCCGTGGAACAGCAGCCGGATCAGTACACTTGAATGGAGCTGTGCTGTGGTTCCCTGATGGTGGCCGTGGAACAGCACCTGGACCAGTACACTTGAATAGAGCTGTGCTGCAGTTCCCCGATGGTGGCCGTGGAACAGCAGCCAGATCAGTACACTTGAATGGAGCTGTGCTGCAGTTCCCTGATGGTGGCCGTGAAACAGGCAGCCGGATCGGTACACTTAAATGTAGCTGTGCTTCCCTGACGGTGGTCGTTAAGCAGCAGCCGGATCAGTACACTTAAATGGAGCTGTGCTGTGGTTCCCTGACGGTGGTCGTGAAGCAGCAGCCGGATAAGTACACTTAAATGGAGCTGTGCTGCAGTTCCCTGATGGTGGCCGTGGAACAGCAGCTGGATCAGTACACTTAAATGGATCTGTGCGGTGGTTCCCTGACGGTGGTCGTGAAGCAGCAGCTGGACCAGTACACTTGAATGGAGCTGTGCTGAAGTTCCCTGATGGTGGCAGTGAAACAGCAGCTGGATCAGTACACTTGAATGGAACTGTGCTGCAGTTCCCTGATGGTGGCTGTGCAACAGCAGCCGGATCAGTACACTTGAATGGAGCTGTGCTGTGGTTCCCTGACGGTGACCGTGGAACAGCAGCCGGATCAGTACGCTTAAATGGAGCTGTGCTGCAGTTCCCTGATGGTGGCCGTGAAACAGCAGCTGGATCAGTACACTTGAATGGAGCTGTGCTGCAGTTCCCTGATGGTGGCCGTGAAACAGCAGCCGGATCAGTACACTTAAATGGAGCTGTGCTGTGGTTTCCTGACGGTGGTCGTGAAGCAGCAGCCGGATCAGTACACTTAAATGGAGCTGTGCTGCAGTTCCCTGATGGTGGCCGTGGAACAGCAGCCGGATCAGTACACTTAAATGGAGCTGTGCGGTGGTTCCCTGACGGTGACCGTGAAACAGCAGCTGGATCAGTACACTTGAATGGAGCTGTGCTGTGGTTCCCTGACGGTGACCGTGGAACAGCAGCTGGATCAGTACGCTTGAATGGAGCTGTGCTGTGGTTCCCTGACGGTGACCGTGGAACAGCAGCCGGATCAGTACGCTTGAATGGAGCTGTGCTGCAGTTCACTGATGGTGGCCGTGGAACAGCACCTGGACCAGTACGCTTGAATGGAACTGTGCTGCAGTTCCCTGATGGTGGCTGTGCAACAGCAGCTGGATCAGTACACTTGAATGGAGCTTTGCTGTGGTTCCCTGATGGTGACCGTGGAACAGCAGCCGGATCAGTACGCTTAAATAGAGCTGTGCTGCGGTTCCCTGACAGTGGCCAGGTACGGGGAATACACTTGAGTAGCACTGTGCTTCTGTCACCTGATGGTGGCATACCAGCTCAAATCCGTATCAGGTATTAACCCTCCATCTCCCAGGCCTTACAGGCTAATGCCCTCCATGACTTCTTGCACTCACCTTGTACATGGCTGAGCGGCTCCAGGGCAGTCCCGTCCCAGTCCTCCTTTGAAGACATGATCCTGGAGAAGACAGACAAAGCGTTGATGACTACTGCAGCGTAAACGTCTAATCTCCTTCCGTTTGGAGGTGTGTGCGCGTGTTTGGGCGAGGATTGTCCCCTCGGTTACAGACATTTGACGAGTCGCCAACTTTCTCACAAACTGTTCACTGAAATATGATTCTGCCACTGCTCACGATACGCCACACCCCACGCCAGCTATTGTCTCCTGTTATCAGCCATGTCAGGCTGTGGAGAAGGAGGGATGTCTGCTGGAAAGTCCAGAAATGACCCCCCCCCCCCGCACACACATGCATGCTCAGCTTAGTCAGGCATGCATGTGTCCTGAATGGGGAGGGAAGAGAAAGCCGCTGTCAAGACACCGCTAGAGGGGGATTTCTGTTGAAATCCGACATATCTGACTTTGCTTCCCTAATATCTGCTGTTGGAGGGAAAGTCGGGAGACTTACATACACATTAGATGGGCTTCCAATATACATCTAAGGGCTTCTTCACATATCAGTGAGTCACATATGTATGCAGTCCATGGGGGTCATTTACAACGTTATGGGGGCGTGCCAGGAGCCGGAGCAGGGCTGGGGCATTGGGCCTCAAAGTGGAATGAAAACTACTCTACTACTCCAGGCGCATGGACTGTCGGAGGTGCGCCTAATTTATGACATGGCCTGAGCCTCCTCAAAAATTAGGTGCTTTCTCCGCCATGACAGCACATGTATATACTGATTTTAAATGGGTTTTCTGGGTCTTCCGTATTGATGGCCTATCCTCAGGATAGGTCATAAATATCTGATTGGTGGGAGTCCGCCACAGTCTCTTCCTAGGTCAGTGTCACGGACGTTCCCGCGACAGGGGGCAGGAGATCGGTGAGACTGGCAACACGTGGTTTGATCTGACATGTGATCATTTAACCTTCCTTATTTATAATTGCTTCTCCCACAATGCTGGGCAGTTTATAATGTCACGCTTCGGTGTGGGAAGCCGAGATCCACACACCAGCTTCAGTTGTGCATCGCTGGTGTGTGGATCTCGGCGGAGTTCCTGGTGCTTCCATAGCCCCTTTGAAGTTAAGTCTTTACTTTCCCTTTTTGTATTTTATTTAAATTCTGTGTGTTGCATATTGTTTGTATTAGGCCTGAAGGAGACTCCTGTTCATCCTTCCTTTTGGAGGAACAGGTAGTCTCGTCCCTGCCATTAGTACCAGGGTCCTGTAGGGCTTGATAGGACTCTAGGTATTCCTGCGTATGAACTCACCTACCTCTGGGGTCTGTTCATACTGGTAGTCAGTCAGGATTTTGGTTAGGGTTTTACTAGGAGGTGTCCATCTTCCGTCCCTAGTTCTCAGGCCTGATTCCCTGTCCCCCCCCCTCTTCCCTCTTTTGCTCGGTGTGGTGTTTCCCTCCCAGACCAAAGCGTGACATTATAAACTGCCCAGCATTGTGGGAGAAGCAACCACAAATATAGAAGGTTAAATGACCACGTCTCCTGCCACCTGTCGTGGGAACGTCAGTAACAGTGAGTGACCTTCAAGTAAATGGGGCTGAGCTGCAATCCCAAGCACAGCCACCATACAATGGACAGCGCTGTGCTTGGTAAGCTGTGAGGAGGACGCAGTGCCTCCTTAAAGGGGTGTTCTTGCCATAAATGTTGATGACCTACTTCTCAGGATAGGTCATCAATATCAGATCAACAGGGGTCTGACACCCGACACCCCCGCCGATCAGCTGTATGAAGAGGAGGCGGCGCGCCATGTGAGTACTCGCTCCATTCTCAACGATACAGGGAACACGACGAGCAGTGTAATAAACAGGAAGCAGCTCTCACATGGAGCGCCACCTCCTCTTGAAACAGCTTACCGGCCGGACCCCCACGATCAGGTATTGATGACCTATCCTGAGGAGAGGTCATCAATATATACTGCTGCACAACACCTTTAAAGGGGTTTACTGAGACGTTTCTCCGGAAGACCTATGCTCCGGATAGGTCATGTGTATCTGATCATTGGGGGTCCGACACCCGGGCCCCCTGCTGCAGCCTCCTCAAAGTTTAGTCTAAGCCATGTGACGTCACGTTCATCAGTCAAATTGAAGTGTATGGGGCAGGGCTGCAATACCAAACACGGCCACTATACAATGGACGGCGCTGTGCTTGGCGAGCAGAGAGGAGGCTGCGGCGCTACTGCAAACCGGAAAACCCCTTTAATGCGTTTATTCACACATCGTTATATTGCCATAGAACATGGGTCAGTGGAAAACCCACGGACACAGGCACTACTGCGCTCCATAGTCTATGGGTCCATGTAAACCACAGACAGAACACGGGTGCCACCCTCGGTCAGTCTGCATCTCACGGGTCATTGCTCTGAGACATTTTAGAACTGTATACACCCCGCAGGATATACCAAGGTAAGTGTCCCTATAGTGTATATACTGTATACACCCTGCAGGATATAACAAGGTAAGTGTCCCTATAGTGTATATACTGTATACACCCTGCAGGATATAACAAGGTAAGTGTCCCTATAGTGCATATAATGTATACACCCTGCAGGATATAACAAGGTAAGTGTCCCTATAGTGTATATACTGTATACACCCTGCAGGATATAACAAGGTAAGTGTACCTATAGTGCATATAATGTATACACCCCGCAGGACAGAACAAGGTAAGTGTCCCTATAGTGTATATACTGTATACACCCCGCAGGATATAACAAGGTAAGTGTCCCTATAGTGCATATACTGTATACACCCTGCAGGATATAACAAGGTAAGTGTCCCTATAGTGTATATACTGTATACACCCTGCAGGATATAACAAGGTAAGTGTCCCTATAGTGCATATACTGTATACACCCGCAGGATATACCAAGGTAAGTGTCCCTATAGTGTATACACCCTGCAGGATATACCAAGGTAAGTGTCCCTATAGTGCATATAATGTATGTACCCCGCAGAATATAAAAAGGTAAGTGTCCCTATAGTGCATATACTGTATACACCCCGCAGGATATACCAACAAGGTAAGTGTCCCTATAGCGTATATACTGTATACACCCTGCAGGATAGAAGGTAAGTGTCCCTATAGTGCATATACTGTATACACCCTGCAGGATATACCAAGGTAAGTGTCCCTATAGTGCATATACTGTATGAACCCCACAGGATATACCAAGGTAAGTGTCCCTATAGCGTATATACTGTATACACCCTGCAGGATACAAGGTAAGTGTCCCTATAGCGTATATACTGTATACACCCCGCATGATAGAAGGTAAGTGTCCCTATAGTGTATATACTAATGTGATGGGATGAAGGTAAGTCCAGCCATAGACGGTGCACACCTCTGTTCCATCCTCCGGGCGGCTACCTACCGTACGTACACTCACCTGGGGCACGAGCTGCCGGATGTCACCCCCCACACCGGGCACAATGAGGTGGGGACACTGGGGACGGGGTGGGCGGGGCAGACAGGTGGGGATGGGCGGGGCAGACAGTTATCACGAGGCGGGGCTTGTCCTCTGGCGGCAGGTGAGGCGGGAGTGAGCGGGGCGGGGCGCACTGAGATTTCCGCGCCATCTCCTCCTGAGCGACCTCTACAACTCTGTCAGTGCAGTCTGGTGAAACTACAACTCCCAGCATTCTGGTCTGAAAACTGTGGTAAAACTACAACTCCCAGCAGGCTGCCAGTCAGTAATCTGCCACATGTAGTGAAACAACATCTCCCAGCATGCCGTGTCATTCAGTGGTTTGCAACCTGTGGTAAAACTACAACTCCCAGCATGCTGTGTCATTCAGTGGTTTCCAACCTGTGGTAAAATTACAACTCCCAGCATGCTGTGTCAGTCAGTGGTTTCCAATCTGCGGTAAAACTACAACTCCCAGCATGCTGTCAGTTTCTGGTCTGGAATCTGGTAAATCTACAACAAATCTACAGTAATCGACCACGTAGTGAAACAACTCCCAGCATTCTGTCGTCAAACTACAACTCCCAGCATGATGCTGCTGTTAGTGGTTTGCAACTTATAGTATAACAATAAGTCCCAGTAGGCCGTGTCAGTGATTTGCTACCCGTCATGAATGCTGGGGGTTGTAGTCTCCCCACAGCTTGAGGCTTGAGCTTAGGAGAAGCATGTTTTCCTGTAGGACACTGCTGCCAGCCCGATGTCATGTCTACAGAAGACCAGCAGATGGCGCTGCTATACCACTGCGCCATAGACGGACCGCGGCCGAGGAGGTGGTTACACGCTGCAGCCATGTTCCCGGGTCACTGCATGTGTCACCCGTGTCAGCGCGGCCAGGACCGGGTGACCGGCGTCACCACAGGTAGTTAGCTTCGGGTGGCAGTAATCTGGTGGTTATTGGCCATTGCTCCACTTTGCCTCCATGGCCCCCTGTGCTGCCCCAGTGTGATTACTGTGTATTTGCGTCATCTTAGTCAGACACTACATGCTTATGCTTGCTGTCAGTGAGTGGAAACATTCATCTAGAAGTTGAGACATTTTTGCGTTGATTTTTACATAAATGTTGGTGAAACTCACAATGCGAAAACTTCACGCTAAGGCCTCATGCACAATACCGTATGTATGTTGCGATCCGCAAAAAATACAGATGACCTCCGTGCGCATTCTGTATTTGGCGGAACGGAACAGCTGGCCCCTAATAGAACAGTCCTATCCTTATCCGTAATGCGGACAATAATGGGACATGTTCTATTTTTTTTGCGGAACGCAAATACGGACATATGGAAGCGGAATGCACACGGAGTACCTTCCATTTTTCTTTGCGGACCCATTGAAATGAATGGTTCCGCATACGGTCTGCAAAAAAATACCAGAAGCGGTCACGAAAGAAAATACGTTCGTGTGCATGAGCACTAAGGCTCCATTTAGACGACCGTAAGTGTTTTGCGGTCTAAAATTGCGGAGCCGCAAACCACGGATGCCCAGCATGCCCAGCAATGCCTGTTCTTGATGGCGGACAAGAATAGGACATGCTCTATATTTTTTCGGAGCCGCGGAACAACGGATGTGAACGGTACACTGTGTGCTGTCTGCACCTTTTCCCGCCCCATTGAAATGAACGGGTCCGCACCCATTCTGCAAAATTGGGGAACAGGTGTGGACCCAGAAATACGGTCGTCTGAATGGACCCCAATATTTTGGGCGCGGTTTTCAGCGTGGATTCGGTGCCGGAATCTGGGCTGAATCTGCCCTGAAATCGCCTTCCATTGTTTTCAATGGGAGGCCGCACCACAGTTCATGCAGCCGAGGGTCAAGGTGAGATGTGGGTCAAAATGGCATGTACACGGTGCGCAAGTATTTTAAAATCTGCACCATGTCAAGTCTTTGTGCAGATTTTCGGAGCAAATGTCACCATTTGCGGTGCAAACGGCGAGATCTGGGGCAAAATCCACCCCAAAATCCGTGACACCTAGAAAATCTACGTAAACTGCACTACCATGTGCATATATCGGGGTGTATTCAGATGTAGCGTTCATGGTGCAGCTCCTGCACAGATGGAAAAATGCACGGCCAATAAACGTATCTGAAACCTGTGGTACGCTGTGTGGGCGAGCCGCGCGTCACTCTACCGCTACATGTGAACACGGCCTAGAGATGAGCAAATCGATTTGTATGAATCAAATTTGTTCATATATCAGTTTTCTTGAGCGACGAGCTAACCCTAACCCTCCCCAATTATATTTTTTGCGGATTGCACACAGATCCATTCAGTTTCTACAGATCCGAAAAAAAAAAAAGGAACAACGCACAGATGTCATCTGTGTGGCCTTTCAACAAAAAGATAGAACATGTCTTATCCTCTTGGACCACGGATCCAGTAATGTTAATGGGTCTGGAAAAAAACGGGACGCGAAAATGGACGCCATCTGTGTTTTGCGGATACAGTCGTGTGCTTGAGGCCTATGAATGATGTAGGCTGGGTGGACTGGCCACCCACCTTGGCCTCGTTTTACCTTGGCCGCCACGGGTAGGCATGGTTTAGTTTGCAGTGTGTGAACACAACCTTACAATATTCGGATCCGTGCCCGACCGATCCGTCGTTTATGACCCTTCTCGGGCGCAGAGGTTCTTGACCCGACTTCATAGGTAACATGGCTGCAGTGCCATTGGAAACGCTTCATGTATGCATCGCCTGCGCCTCTGTTTTTTTATCTGCGGGCCGCTCTCTTTTGGCCGCCCCCTCACAGAGGGTACAGTTCACGGGCGGCCTTCGTCTTGGTCGTTTGCCCGTTGTGGTATCAACAAGGAACAGAATGCAAGAAGCAGTTTCCACTCCTGGTAAATAAACAGATCATTAGGCTGAAATGTGCTGCAAATACCATGTGCGGAATATGGGCTCCAGCCATCTGAGCAGATTACAGCCGGCGGAAAGAGACGGCTCTTCTTCAGTGCCAGATCCGCCGAGAACGCCTGACTCACATAGCGGGTGAGGGGACGTGGAATGGACAGGCTGCACGGTTATTATGGCGACCAGCTAATATGCAGAGTAACCGCCGTGTGCAGCACGGACAGCAGCCAGATGGGCTGGGAGAGATTCAGTAAGGTAGGTTGTCACTGGTATCTGGCGCCCTGCTGACTGCACTGCTGAGGGGGCGTGGAGACGGATCCGTAATGATCGAGGCGGTCCCTCAGATGGGTTCCGGTCTGAGGAGGAGCCAGGCTAGTACTTGGTTATGCTCTTTTTGCTGCAGTTCTCTTCCTATCACAGCTCAGGGGCGTGTCCCTTCTATATCTCATTCCCTCTCACAGCTCAGGAGCCAGTTGAAGGGTAGGACTGAGCATGTGCGTCCACCTCAGCGAGCTGCACCGAGAAATAAGGAAAAGAACGCCCAGCAGGTGGCGCTATACAGATTCATTTTAGTGAATAACTCAAATATTTAATTAGTCTTCAGATCCAGGTGATTGTTTGAAAAGCGCAGAATATTTTTCTTGGGACACCCCCTTTAATCGGCAGGATCAACCCCTCCAGGCAGATTCATAGGAGTGATCCTGCTGACAGATGCTCTTGAAAGAGACCCTGTCACTTCTGCTGATGAGTAATAATCGCACTGGAGCGTCTTTCTCATAACTCTGCCTTGTGTTGTTCCTCTGTTATTCCTCCTGAATATGTATTAATAAATTGACAACTGGGTGTGACCATTTCCCTTGTCTAAGGGGCGTGGTCTGATACTGTCACCACAAAAACAAAAAAAACGTGAACGCACAGGGAAGCGAAATGTATAGAAAGCGAAACTTTATTAACAATTCATCAAAAAAAAAAAGCCGGCAGGCATAACCAGCAAATCTGCTGTGAGTAGGACTATTAAAGGACTGTTTTCTGGCAACTGTCACGAGGCTGGGAACGGTGGGGCCCAAAACTGGACGCCGACCAGCCAGCTAATAGAAAGCCTGGGATTTCGGACCCTAATCCCTCGGCATTAATAATCGAGTGAGAATGATGAGACTGACCGTGGATACAATGTGCAGTCGCTGCCTCCCCCGTCTGCAGTCTTTCCTGTTGTGCGCCGTCTCATTTATCATACTAATGATTGTTTTTCATGTTTCAGCCAGACCAGCCGTCGCCCGTGACCCGTCCTGACCGGATGACCTCTGCACAGCTCCTGTCTCCTAATCCTCCATCCAAAGGTATCGTCATTTGTAACCTACTGTACTGCTGGCTTATAGGGGTAGTCCTACTGGCACCCCTCCGACCTCATCGCGATGCTGAGGTGACCGGAAACAGCCACGCTGGATGTGCACCTGTCTGTTGCTCTGACCATGCCAGACAGGGTTGGCGGGGGGTTGGGGGTTGTAGTTGTGGTGGTAAAGGCCGCTCCAGCGATATGTGCGGTACCATTTTCTGTCTGATTTACATGAGGACTACCCCTCCTGCCGTTCTGGAAGTTTCGGAGTATTACGGAATATAGCCGCTATCCAAATGGATCTTCCTGAGTACAGGACCCTCTATGATGCCCTTAGACGCTAAGACACTATAGAACTTAAAGGGGTTCTCCACTACTTTATACTAATGGCCTACCCTCAAGATAGGTCATCAATATGAGAGGTCCTTACCGAAACTCTGGTGAGCGCCACAGCCTTCTCTCAGCTTACCAAGCACAGCGCCATCCATCATATAGTGGCTGTGCTTGGTATCGCACCTCAGGCCTATTGAGGTGACGTCCCTTGTCTAGGAAGAGGCCTTAGTGCTTATGGAGGGGGCGCCACAGGTCATACATTTAACCTAATCATTTCTACAGCTGTCGTGGTTCATGGAAAGTTGTCAAAGCCCCTCCCCTTGCAGGTCGTTTTCATTTGTGATCATGGGACACGTGTGACTGACACGTGACTGTGTAAATGCCCCGTGGCTGTCCCAGTTAGCAGTCAAATGCCACTTCAGATCCACATAAAGCTGCAAATTGTGTGTCTTGATTCACTGCCGTAAAGCCCCATTTGGCATGGGCCTAAAGCAGCGATTAAGAGATTTCAGGGATTCCTAGCATTCAGTGCGGACTGTTCAGTCGCAGGGTGGTGGTACGTTGGCTCTGTAAGCAAATGATTCTGATTTCTGAGCCCAATATGAGGTGGGAGCTCCGGGCCATGAAGGTACCAGGCTGCAGAGCGCCCTCTAGTGTCCACTTTTACCTGGACGCACTTTGTATTGCTATAGCTCAAAGTGATACTAGTTTGGAGGCCAAATTCAGAAAAATCACTTTCAGCAAATCTGTTGAACGTTTGGGAGCGTATTTGAGCCAGTTATAGGCTGCTGTCATCATAACAGTGACTGGGCCCCGCAGTGGACCAGTGGGGCCCCATACACTTCATTGGGCGCTGTATTATGGCTGTATTATGATTAAAATGTCTAAACGTAGATAAATTCCTATGAAAGTAAATAAGCAAAAAGTCAATGATAATAATAATTATATATTATTTTTCATATTTTTATTTTGGAGTTAGGGTACTTTCACACTTACGTTTTTCTTTTCCGGCATAGAGTTCCGTCCTAGGGGCTCAATACCGGAAAATATTATATCCCAATGCATTCTGAATGGAGAGAAATCCGTTCAGGATGCATCAGGACGTCTTCAGTTCAGTCTTTTTGACATTTCAGGACGGAGATAATACCGCAACATGCTGCGGTATTAGCTCCGTCCAAAATTCCGGATCCGTCCATGCGCAGACCATTAAAATTGTGAAAAAAATATATAACGGATCCGTCTCTCTGCAGGACAAGCGGAGAGACGGATCCGTTCTTGCAATGCGTTTGTAAGACGGATCAAATGCTTTCCGTTTGCACGCAGATTGCCGGATCACTCTGCCGCAAGTGTGAAAGTACGCTTAGTATATTTTTACTGACTCTCTCCAAAACCGACCACTCCACGGCCCTCCGTCCATAGTGCCACTACCTGAGTGGGATTAAGGGCTAGTGCACATGGCCGGTGCCGTTCTTGTGGTGCGCAAAACACAGATACCGGCCGCGTGCGTCCACATTTTGCGGATCGCTACGTCCTGCCCTTTATTAGAACGGCCTATTCTAGGGACATGTTCTATTTTTCTTGCGAAGCAGCGGAACGGACGTGCGTGTGCTGTCCGCGTCTTTTGCAGCCCCATTGAAATGAATGGGTCCGCCAAAAATGCGGATCGGATCGGTGTGCATGAGCCCTATGGCGTGTACAGAGAATCATGTATCTCCTGTCTGTACACCCCTCAGTATATGGCGGCGTGGGGATTTATAACATGTAATCAATCACTTACAAGGATCTCAAGAACTAGGTCTTGTGTACGAGGCTTGCGAGGATAGTAAACGACCTGTGCAATAATAAAATTGTGTTAATTACTCTGCGGCTTGTCTAACTTGTCCTTCATTTCCTTCAGCTTGAAAAGGGTTAACCCTGTCGGTCAGAGTTTACACTGCCCTGACAAGGAAGTGATTCAGAGTCTCCTGACACTTGGAGACCAACTCTTTCCTCCTCCTGCCGCTGATGGGAGAACACAAGACATTGGGGATCCACGACCCGGCTGAAGCGATTTGGATATTGTAGCCCAAGGTTTACCATCCGTATCCCGACCGGCGGTGCCCGCAGCGACGAGAGCCGTTCTCCAGCCAGGAGGGGGTTAATCTCTGAGCAGCTGTTGCTGCTCCCTCCTTGGACCAATTCACAGAAAGCAGCCTGCCGCATCCAGACATAAGAGAAATAGAGAAAAGGGGGAGGGCAGGGTCACGGCGCAGAAGAAGGAGGAAAAAACGAGAACTAGCCCTCCTTACATTCCCCTGACAATACCAGCATTGGATGACATCACACGGAGGGGGAGTGATTTGTGGGTACTGGAGACTTTATGTGTGAACATACATCACTTCCTAGTGTTATAGTAGGGGGCACCCTGGCTGCTCAGCCTGCCTCTGCCTCCACAGCCCCTCTGGATGTCGCACACCACTGCCTTGATTGTATGACCTGCGCCAATACATGGCTTTCCTACCCAACAATGGGCTGCACCATCCTCCGGCCAGGAGAGTGTATTCAAGGTATGTAGCGGGCGCATGCACTGTATACATTGTACAGGGATCCACAGCGAACAGGGAGGGAGGGAGGAGAGGGGCTGGGTGTATAATTGGGAGGGAGGAGAGGAGCAAGACTTCGCATATAGTGCTTATTCCGAGGAGCTGCGGGCACGTCGGGCACATTCATAGGCGCAGAATTGGATTTACCGCACCGCCGTCAGCCAGGTGCCGAGGATATAGCGGTGGTATATACGGAGCGCGTCCGCACAGGTGACACCTCTGACAGTGGTCACCTGTCCGTTTCCTCAGACGTCCAATTATGTTTTTGGATTAATGGTTGTGCTGTTGGCAGCGTGGTAGGGGGAAGGTATTTTGTTATGCACAGGAAGGGAGACGTTTTTTGCACAACAGATTTCCTGTGGAAAAGCAAACTGTGCGACAATACCATATTTTATGATATATATATATACCGTATAATATATATACATATATAGCATAAAATATATACCGTATAATATATATATAGCATAAAATATATACCATATAATATATATACATATATAGCATAAAATATATACCGTATAATATATATATAGCATAAAATATATACCGTATGATATATATAGCATAAAATATATACCGTATAATATATACATATATAGCATAAAATATATACCGTATAATATATATACATATATATAACATATATATACTGTATAATATATATCACGCATAATTATTACATATTTTGAAATTCATTAACACTTTGTTTACTGGTAAAAGGTGAATTGTGTTATTTATTCTGTTACTACGGACCATAACGCAATTCCATGACAGAATGCCTTCAGAGGTATTCTGTTATTCATTCCGTCATAATAGAAGTCTATGGGCTTCAAAACGCATGCGTCCCATTTCCATTCTGAAGGGGAGTCCTCCTCTAAAGGCATTCCGTTACGCATTCAGTCATAGAATTGCGTTATGGTCCGTGGTAACGGAATCCATAACGCAATTCACCTTTTACCACCAAATGAAGCGTGAACGAATGCATTAACGGTGCAATAATGCGCATTCACAAGGCAAAATTACACAGGAGCGTCAAATCATTTTTTTTTTCTCACTTTTTTGGCCGCGCATTTATTCTGTTTTTGAAAAGGTTGCAAAATCTTTGTGACACGTGTCGCCCAATGACCAAAATGTTGCAAAAATAAAAAAAAAGTTGTATATTTTGGTTTGCTGGCCCTTTAAATCTGACACAATGTTCCCACCTGACAGGGGTTAGTGCACCTTATACCCTCACTGTTTGGTGTTCTTTGTGTCATGCTCCGCCCCCTCGGACCCTGAACTAGGTGTACCATATCAGTTTAGCCCGTGACAGATGGAAACTACAAGCAGGTAGTGCTGGGACTTGTTGTGGGTCCTTTAGCTGCGGTGCAGTGGGCGATGGACCTGCGAATCTGGCCGCCCGCAGCCGTCGGACTAGTACAGGACCGGTAGGTGTAAGGGGACAATTGTACGGCCGGTGACAGAGGACACTGAGCAAATACAGGATGATAACCTAACGGCAGTGCCATCTGTTCATGTGAGGTGCAATTGCTGCTCCGGAGCGAAGGGCGATTGCTTTTCCATGGGCCCCCAGTGCAGCTGTAACTTTAAAGGGGTTATCTCATGGTTAATGTAAAAAGTGAAAATCAGACGTCGTATTGGACATGACAGTGTCTTTCTAACAAAGCCAGAAACGGCGTGCCTGCACGCTATAGCACCGGCCTATGTGCGCTCCCACGGTCCCGGCCACCAGCGAGGACAGCACCTTTTCCTATAGTGTGCAAGCACGACCACCACTGATGAATTGCAGGGTGGTCATAACCATGGAAATGAGCAGTGTATAATGTGATGGGAAAAAAAGAATCCAGCCAGCAAAGGAAGCAACATGGAGAATCCCAATACATTAGTAAGTGCCTGGAATTAACCATATCTACATGATAAATGCTATTTGCTGGTGAGAGGACCCCTTTAATGCACCCGAAATGAAAAGTGAAGCAACTTTGCAAAAACCTTCCGTTTTGTGTGTGCAGCTCATATGTGTCTCCATGGTTACACGCATGTTACAAACAAAGGGCTTATGCACACGGCCGTTGTTGTTTTGCGGTCCGCAAATTACGGATCCTCAAAACACAAATGCCGGCCATGTGCGTTCCACATTTCACAGAAAGGCCGCCTCGTAATAGAACAGTCCTATACTTGTCCATAAAGAGGACGGTAATAGGACATGTGGACATACGGACACCGAATGCACTCAGAGCCAATTCCGTGTTTTTTTTTGTTTGTTTTGTTTTTTTAAGCGACTTCAAAATTCTGCTAGGAATAAGCAGATTAAGTCAAAATGTAAAAATGCTGCCGTGATAGAGGCTGGTTTAGTCTGAGGAAGTTCACACGAGTCAGATTTCCGAAGCAAACGCACAGCGTCCCGACTGAATCCTGACCGATTCATTTCAATGGCTCTGTGCAGATGAGTTTTTCGCGCATCATTTCTGCAATCAGGAAACATCGCAGCATGTTTTATATTGTGCGTCTTTCACCCAGCCCTGGCTCCATAGAAGTGAATGGGGCTTGCGTGAAAAACGGAAGGCATCTGTTTTTCGCTGATGGTTGCTCATGGATGTACATTGTTATTGTTCAGTTTCTTCACGAAATACACATACAATCCGTATGGAAAAACTATCAGTTTTTTCCTGAGCAGACACTGACGTGATCCGTATCAGTCGTGTGAAAGAGGCGTTATGTATGTACGACAATCTCTCGTCTTCTCCAGACAGGCCACCTTACGTGCTGGGAATGTCCAACTGGGCGCAGATGGTTTCAGCTATGGCCTAAATGTCTGTCAGTACAGTTTTAGTTGAAGCCCTGTGCAGCGAGCCCCCCAGTAGAGGCGCGAGAAGTGAGGATGGGGTAGCTGTCCTCACCCTGCCACTCCCTGGGCTGTGCAGCGATGAGAGGGTCACGCCCGTTCTTCCCCTCGGTGCACACCCCGGGCTTTTGCGGCCTCCTGCCTGATCGTGGCCTGAATGCCCTTAGGTGGATCGGTAGCAGTGCTGGAAAATGGTGGAAGCAATGACCAGGCCCGCTTGATGGTAACCGGTAACAATCTCTTTACTAAGGATGATGGGTGTTCTTTACTAAGGATGATGGGTGTCATGGTGCAATTGCAAGTATTAGGCTTTGAAATATTTGACCAGGCATTAGTTCTCCAGAAATCTTTGTATAGGGCAGGGATCAGCAACCTTCTGCTCTCCAGCTGCTGTGAAACTACAACTCCCAGCATTCAGACACGCTCTGATCCCTGATATAGGCAGTATGATGGTCCCCTCTAGTCTCTAGTCTCTAGATACCATGCAGTCTTCCCATATGACCAGGGGCGTGCAAGTCCTTGCCTTACGTTTCTCCAGGGGTGCAGCCCTAAAGACGTATGGCTCTAGTCTAGTTCTGGGTCCTGTGCTGAGGCCAGTGAATGGCTGCAGCGGTGCACTTGACCACAGACAGATGTCGCCCAGGGGACCGGGCCCTTAGCACGCAGTGGCAGTGACTAGACGAGTGTGGCCCTAATAACATTTGACTCCTTTAAGGCCCTTTTAGATGCTCCTATAATCATTAGCTGCTATCACTATATAGACGGACCCGCGAGCACAGTCACTCGGGTTTTTATCATTGACGTCACTGTTTTTCTCTGATATTTTATCATCTTTTTTAGACACTGAGGATCTTTGTATGAGATTTTCATGTGTTTTCATTCACATCTTAATCCAAACTTTTTCTACTTGGACCCCACCAGCCGATTCATGGTGATGCCGGAGCAGCGGCCATATTGCCTCCTTAGAACCGTGCAGCAATAATAAAGAATGCCCCAATAATTACCCCTATAGTGCCCCCAGTAGTATGTATGTAGTGGTAAGGGACCCCCGTCCCATGCGGCCATCTGCCATGCATTGCAGGCCACTAGCCTTTTCCGGCCTGCGGGCAATCCTGATGACGTCATCGGGCAGCTTTTAATAAAGGTTTAGTGGCCCTTTAAGTGAACGTCGTTATATAACCTGTCATTAAAGTGGCCTAAGCTCCAGTTTGAGACCTGTAAAGCAGCACAGGGGCGCGGCAGCATTATCGTGGCGTTATATTATGTCTTGGATAAGGAATATCAGTTGCAAGGAACAGCGCCACCCTTGTTTATGGGCTGTGGTGGGTATTGCGTCTCATTAAGCGTGTTGCAGACATAGCCTATACAAGGTCTCAGCAGTAACCAGTACGTGCGGTGCCCTTTATAGTGCCAACCCCTCTTTAGTCTCTAGGGTTGCCCCAGTGCCAGTCAGTGAATCAGACGCGACTAGCATGCTGGAAAAAGCTGAGGTCTGTTAAAATGCTTGTCAAAAACAACATATTTAGCAAGGTTGCAAAAAAATAAAAACTAAGGCTGTGTTCGCATCGGGTTTGTGCCCCCTGTTTAACGTATGTACATGACGTATGCCTCCGACATGTATTGGCATCCATCACCATAGGGTTCCACTGTAAAAAAAGGAGTAGCCGTTTAACATATACGTTTTCTTGCAGGATGAAAAAGCGTAGTGATGTTCACTTTTGCATCCGCCCCCCCCCCCCCCAAGTATATGTTAGACTGAGTTCACACTTCAGTTATTTCCATCAGATATTTTGAGTCAAAACACAGAGCGGGTGCAGAGCTTTCCCCTTATGTCTGTGGCTGCACTACTGGTTTGGGCTCACAATAACTGAAGTGTGAACTGGCCTTAAAGGGGTTTTCCAGGGGTTCAGTATTGATGGCCCATCCCTGTGATGGCTAACCTCCGGCACTCCAGCTGTGGTAAAACTACAACTCCCAAGATGCACCCTTGCATGGCTGTTCTCAGAACTCCTTAGAAATAAATGGAGCATGCTGGGAGTCGTAGTTTCACCAGAGCTGGAGTTCCGGAGGTTAGCCATCAGTATCGATAAGTGGGGTCCAACACCCGGCATCCCCACTGTTTTTATGAGGTCACAGCGCCGCGGCCTCCTCACAGCTTACCAGACACAGCGCTGTGCGTTATATAGTGGCCGTGCGCGGTATTACAGCTCAGTCACATTCACTTGAATGAGGCTGAGCTGCACATAGGACACATGGCCTAGGAAGAGAGCGCTGCACTCAGCGGAGCGCCAGCAGTGGTGACAGGAGTCGGACCCCCACCAGTTAGAGGACAGGCCATCGATATTGAATTCCCTGAAAATCCCTTTAAACTTGGGCCAAAAACGTGGCGTGAACATAGCCGTACCACTTATCTAGTTTGTAAAACCAAGCCATAGATGAGTGAAAGACATCACGCACACAGACGTATTGGGCCTGCTTGCATTGTTTAGGTATCTGTATACCGTACACTTGTATCGCTGTATACATCACCCTCTAGTCGTCATTTGGTGCTGCCTCACCGCGCACAGGTTGTGCTTTCCTATACCTCGAAAAATAGGTGACATATAACAGGCCATGACATGTCCAGGGACTCCGGCGCAGCACTGCATATACTGAGCATATAGTGTGAAGGGACACTTACCGCTACCATCTGTGTTCAGCTGTAACGTGGCACCCACAGGAGGCTACGGGCTCTACCATACCTACAACTTCTCCTTTCTGTCTGATTTTGCATCCTAATGACACCGGGAGGGTGTACTCATACTCAAATCCACATTGAAAATCCCATTGGTAAAACGAGGTTTTGCAGCATTTTTATATGCGCTTGCGGTTTTTACAGGTGCAACACATGTGAGGTAATTTATTAAGGCTAGAGTTTTAGAGGCGCTGGCCTCTACATAACTGACGCGCATCCACCGCCCGCCTAAATCTATGCTAGCTGCCTTGCTGGCGTAGATTTAGATCATTTCCTACACCTAAGGGTCCATTACACGTCTGTAATTTGAGTCCGCATCCATTCCGCAGTTTGCGGACCTATTCACTTTCAATGAAACGGCTGCAGATACGCATTTTTGGGACCCGCATCCGTTTTTTCAGGATCCGCAATTCTGTTCCTGAAAAAAATAGAACATGTCCTATTCTTGTCCGCAATTGTTACTCCCCGCCCAGTCACAGATTTGCCCGCAAATCCCCTTTGCAACCGAATCTGTGACAGATATACCCCAAATATTGATAAATGACCCCCATTTTTTTTAAAATCACATTGAGATTCGCCACTGCCACAGACGTTTCCTTCCTGTGCAGTAGGGGATAACTATTAGATCGGGTGGGTCCTACCGCTGGGACCCCCACTGATCACGAGAAATCAGCCCCCGTAACCCCTGCTGCCACCAACCCCCCCTCCCAGTCACACAGGCGCACGTCCATTCATTTCTATGGGAATTCTGGAGATGTCCAAGAACAATGCTCAGTGATCTCTGGAATTCCCATAGAAATCAATGGAGCAGCTGGGGGCATGTGCAGCCGGGTGCTTCTTTCTTTTCAGGGGGGTATGGGTCTCTCGTGATCAGTGGGGGTCCCAGCAGTAGAACCCCCACCGATCTAATAGTTCTCTCCTATCCTGTGCATAGAGGATAACTTGTAACAGCCGGAATACCCCTTTAATGTAAAAGCCTGAAGCACTGCGTGGGCCTAATTTTCTATTACATTTGGAATCTATCCATGCCCTTCACAGCTTATTTTTTTGGGAAAGAAACGTGTCACCCTGAGCCGCCCCCCCCTCGATTCTTCTTTTCCCTGCGTGCAGCTGAATTTCCACCTCCGTAACTTGACAAATCAAATCTCCACGACCATTGAGGTACTTGGTGAAACGGTCCTGGTGCCTCACTTTCCAGTCTGTTGCACAACTAATCCCTGTCTGCAGCGAGGGCACACCCTCTGTGACCCTGCCTGTCACATGGACACGTCACCTGCTTTACTGTCCCCAGTTGCCCACATGGGAAAGTAGATGACAATCAGCTCCTCGCCCAGTGATTTAAATCCATTAGAAAAGCTTTAAAGGGAATCCGTCACCCGGAAATTCTCCGTTACACCAGGCACCATACATTGCAGGGCTAGGTCAGCAGAATGTACGGATACCTTACACTTGATTCATTCTGGAGAAAAGGGACTTTTAATTCATATGCAAATGAGTAATCAAGTGCCCCAAGGGGGGGCCCAAGCTACTCTATGCACCTTCCTCCTTTATCCTGTCCCAGCCCCTTCTTCTCCTTCATTGACAGGGCCAGACAAGAGGACAATGCAGGAACCTCGCCCTGTCAATCAATTTACCTATGGATTAAAAGAGAGGTCTAGCATAGCTATTGGACTAGCCTCGTGAGAGAAGTCTAGGATAGCTATTGGACTAGCCTCGTGAGAGAAGTCTAGGATAGCTATTGGACTAGCCTTGTGGAAGAAGTCTAGGATATCTATTGGACTAGCCTCGTGAGAGAAGTCTAGGATAGCTATTGGACTAGCCTTGTGGGAAAAGTTTAGCATAGCCATTGGACTAGCTTTGTGGAAGAAGTCTAGGATAGCTATTGGACTAGCCTCGTGGGAAAAGTTTAGGATAGCCATTAGACTAGCTTTGTGGAAGAAGTCTAGGATGGACATTGGACTAGCCTTGTCGAAGAAGTCTTCGATAGCTATTCGACTTGCTCTGTGGGAGATGTCTAGGATAGCCATTGGACTAGCTTTGTGGAAGAAGTCTAGGATAGCCATTGGACTAGCTTTGTGGAAGAAGTCTAGGATAGCCATTGGACTAGCTTTGTGGAAGAAGTCTAGGATAGCCATTGGACTATCTTTGTTGAAGTCTAGGATAGCCATTGGACTAGCTTTGTGGAAGAAGTCTAGGATGGACATTGGACTAGCTTTGTGGAAGAAGTCTAGGATGGACATTGGACTAGCTTTGTGGAAGAAGTCTAGGATAGCCATTGGACTAGCTTTGTGGAAGAAGTCTAGGATGGACATTGGACTAGCTTTGTGGAAGAAGTCTAGGATGGACATTGGACTAGCTTTGTGGAAGAAGTCTAGGATGGACATTGGACTAGCGTTGTGGAAGAAGTCTAGGATGGACATTGGACTAGCGTTGTGGAAGAAGTCTAGGATGGACATTGGACTAGCTTTGTGGAAGAAGTCTAAGATAGCCATTGGACTAGCTTTGTGGAAGAAGTCTAGGATGGACATTGGACTAGCTTTGTGGAAGAAGTCTAGGATGGACATTGGACTAGCTTTGTGGAAGAAGTCTAGGATGGACATTGGACTAGCTTTGTGGGAGAAGTCTAGGGTAGCCATTGGGCTAGCTTTGTGGGAGAAGTCTAGGGTAGCCATTGGGCTAGCCTTCTGGAAGCTGTAACTGTGCGATTTGGGTAAGTAAGAGGCCAACTATATACGGTGTGTGTGTATATGTGTGTGTGTGTGTATATATATATATATATATATATATATATATACAACCTGCACCTGTTATTACCAAATAGAAGTGTGAACAGCCTTAACGTAGCTGCAGTGCTTTTAACTAAATCCACCGAGTAGTAGATAGGGAATTTTGTAATAATTTTCTTTACAGGATTAATTTAATAACCACTATCTATTTAGAGAAAAAGCCATGTGAAGTTAAAGCAGCGTCTTCTGGTGAGCGGCGGGAGGCTCCTCCATTCTCAGCAGGAGTCGGAGATGCTCTCCCAGAAGCCAGCTGTGATACCGCGTAACTCTGCCAATGCAGGACGAAGCGCTGAATATGTATTAAAAAAGGGGCAAGGCTATCTGTCAGTGAATGGCAGCTGATCTGGGTCACATCAGGGTGGGGGGCTGCCGATATCCTCAAGAAAGTCCCAATAAAGGGAATCTGTCAACCCGATTTGGAGTATTCGCTGCAATACATGAGTAGTGCTGCCAATAAGGAGTCCAGGTGGCTATTTTTTATGGTCGTTCTGCCCCTTGTTCCTCCGCTGTCAGCGCTTAAAGCTGCACTGCAATACATTGTCAGGGCTGCTGCGCACGCCCACGAGTCCTCTCCATAATGTGAGCCTGGCACAGCAGTCCTGACAATGTATTTCAGAGCAGCTTTGAGTGTTCACAGCGGGGGAACAAGGGGCAGAACAAAACGAAAAGTAGCCATGTGGACTCGTGTGTTACGGTAGATAATAGTCCGGAATAGCGGGGACAGGTTCCCTTTATTTAATGTCTACATGACATGATAACTCTCTACAGATCTACATCTACAGACGTTTGGCCGCCGCAGGTAGGAAAGCTGCAGCGCGCTGGAAGTTCAGCCAAGAACGGCCCGTCTCTATTGTGACCATCGGGTGAAAGCCAGGAAAGCAGTCCAAGTGATTTACTGACGCAAAAGCGAGGTAGATGCTGGAAAAAGGAAATGACAAAGCCAACGCCTAGCACATTCACACACTTCTAAATAGGGCAAAAAAAAAAATATTTGCATTTTTTTTTTTTTACCGCTCCATGCAATGCCAGTGATATGGTTAGATTAATAGGTAATAATACTAATTATTCTGCCGTACGCATATAATAAATCTAATGCAAATACCGGGGGATATGCTATAGGTACGATCTAATTTGCATACTTTTTTTCCCCATGGAGCATTGCCTGAAAAGTAGGTTTCCATACACTGCCGGGTCTCTTCAATGAGAAGACATTCAATTCAGCTAGGTATAATTCTGGGCACAACCCAGAAACCGCTGTCTACAGATATGTGCGGTTTGCTTTAATCTACGGTAATTTGCTAAATTTATCTTAAAATTTTTGCAGGTTAGATTTGAACCCGTAGACCCAGTTCTGTCAGCCCGCAATGTAAACCACTGAATCGCCACCAACCTGGTTGGACTTGAACCCGTAGACCTAGTTCTGTAAGGATTTGGATCCAGCTGCCTTCTTCAGGATGCACCCACAACCTTATGTACATGAGGCACTGTTGGGCATTCTCAAGTGCCATCGTGCCGGCCAGCATTTAGTCCCATGTTTTTTTTTGTGTTTTTCTTAGGTCAGATGGTTTTGTAGAGCCTGACAATAAAGGGTTTGGCCCATCTGGGACATTAAAGGGGTTATCTGGCAATTTATATTGGTGACCTAGCGTCGAGATAGGTCATCAATATCAGATCGGCAGGGGTCCGACACCCGGGTTCCCCCCCGATCAGCTATTAGATGAGGCCTCTTTCCACCGTACGTCAGCCACATGACCTCGTTGCCGCTTAGCCCCATTGAAGTGAATGGGACTGAGCTGCAATACCAAGCACAGCCACTATACTATTTACGGCACTGTGCTGGGAATTCTTTCCGGGAGCCGGCTGCACGCACCAGTGCCCGGACTTGGACCCCCCGCTGATATGATCATGGTGACCTATCTTGCGGATAGGTCATCATTATCTTTACCTGGATAACACCTTTAATGGCTGCCATGTCTCGGACCCTCTCCTATCTAGAGAATGGGGCCCCTGAAGTGGAGGAGAGCACGCTGCGCATGCACAACCCTCATTCATTGCTATGGGAGTTTCAAAAACAGTCTGAAGTCCCAAAGCAGCGAATGGAGAGTGGCCGCTTATCTCACTGCCAGAAATAGCTGAACCAGCTATTTTCGAAACTCCCATAGCGGTGAACTGAGGTTGGCCACGGGTGCTCTCTGTTCCCCTCGGGGGTCCCATTCTGTAGATAGGAGCAGGTCCCAGAGGTGAGATCCACACGCCATATCCTAGCAATATGCCCTCAATGTCCAAGACCGTGTTTAGGGCCCCAAATTGAGATATTCTCCTCTGGAACACTGCCTCAATGGGACACTATGACGCCATACCGGATCTATGGGCGCAGCACTTGTGGTCCTGATTTGGGGCTTTTTTTTAGCCATTGTTTAACCCCAAAACTGCTTATTAAATGCAGGCCAATGTCCGTAAAGTCATAGTGTTCCTGTCATGCAAGTTAAAGGGGTTCATGTAGAGAAAGTTAATACAAGGCACTTACTAATGTATTGGGATTCTCCATGTTGCCTCCTTTGCTGGCTGGATTCATTTTTCCATCACATTATACACTGCTTGTTTCCATGGTTATGACCACCCTGCTATCCATCAGTGGTCGTGCTTGTTTACTATAGGAAAAAGCGCAGCCGACCAACTTATTCCTTATCACACGGCCTTTAAATGGGACAAATATCAGGATCAAACGTTTGATACAGGCATGACTGATGTAAAAAATGAAAATCAGATAGTACAGGACAATCTCTTTCTAACAAACCTAGAACGAGCCCTGGACCTCACATGGATCCAGAGATCTCCCCATTCAGTGCTCCAATTGCGCCACTAGATTCTCTTCCGTCTGGCAGCTCGGGAGGACGTGTCCTTTCTGCTGCAGCTTTCTTCCTGTAACGGCCACACCTTCTAACAGAACCTACGGCTGGTGGCAGTTGAAGATTTATACTGAGCACCTTCGACCAGCTCATTGAGATGGATAACAAATAAGGAAAAGAGCAAACAGCAGGTGGCGCTATACAGGTACATTTTATTGAATAGCTCACTGGCTATAATACATGCAATTAAAAAAGTATTCAGATTCAGGCGCCGATCCCGGAAATGTTGTGTCACACCGCTCCTTTAATGGGGACTGTCTGCAACCTCAGATCAGCTCTCGAGGAATACGTTTTGATTGGGTTTTCAGTGTACCGCTAAAACATCAGGAGAGTCCAAGGTGACGGCTATGACCGGCGAAGGAATGTGCGTTAACAAAGCAGCGGCGTCCTCTAGCAGGCAGTAACTTTCAGGGACGGTTGGTTTTATAAGGCCGACTTACAGAAAGTCATTTTCCTTTTAACTGAATGTGGATCTGAGATTTATAGGAACCAGAGTCGTAGTGGGATGGAGGTGCACGCCCCCGACTTCTCTCCTACTGGAACGCCGTGTACATAAAACTAAATCTGTAACTTTGTGAAATTGAAGCATGTCATTTGCTAAAACTAAAAGAAATTACAGGGTCGAGATGTCTGTTACGCTACATTCTCCGGCCAGTACAGGAAACCAAGCTCCTCTGAGAATTATTTTTTTTCGGAGGAGTAGATAATATTTTTACAGAATAAATTCTTGGAGAAGAATGGGCCAGCTCCTCTGCTGGCATAGATTAAAGCCATTTACTACGCCAAAAGCTGGCTTAGTAATGATAAATGAGACCGTCCTCTTACACGCCCCCTTTTCTCGGCATTGGTGTGAGCGGCGTAACAACGGGATAAGTACAGATTGTTAAAAACATTTTCAGTTTCAAAGCTTTTTTTCTTTCTTTCTAAGGAAGCACTGTCCAATATAATACTGTATGAACCCCGCACAGCAGGCAGCATCTCAAAAATGCATAACCAATGAGCAAGATATCCTGCAAAAAAATAGATTTTAAATAATTTTGGTGTTTTTTTTTTTTTACCTTTCACTTCCTGTATTTGAAAAAAAACAACTAAATCCAATGCCAGGTAATATAAAGAGATGGATAACATAGGATCTACTTTTCACAGTAGGTGATGGACACAGCTCAGCTCCTCCCCCTCCCTGCACAGTAACCTCTGCAAAGGTCACAGAGCACGCCCACACCACTCTCACATAGAAGTAATCTCCAGATCACCGGTTTCTATGGACCATGTGGCGACAGTAAAGCATGACCGCTGTTAACTGAGGCAAGATGAGTGACGCCATAATCATGTACAGAAGATACCATAAAAATGGATTAAAAATAATATTTCAGTATCTATTTTAATTAGAAAAAACTATACCTGATGCATTCCCTAGTCTGCAGTATTTTGCAGACAGGCTGTTTACGCCAATCATCTTCTCTATGGTTATATTTACTTGTCATGATTGATTATTAATGCTCTAATTAATGTCTGATAGGAGCTAAAAGCATGAAACACAATTTAATTGTAATTCTTGCGAGGATGTGGAGCGTTCTACGTCTGGCACAATTTCTCCGAAACCGTTCCTGGAGCTCTCTTAATTTGTAATTTATTAGTGATTCCAATTAATGTGCATTTTTATCTCCCGTAAATTATGGTGGAGCCTCAAAAGTGCGAAAAACCTAATCACTTCTGTGCCGGAATATTAGTAATTGACCTGAACTCAAGGGCCAACTCTCTGCCCCTAAGGCAAGTCCATGCTAAGTATTTGTGTTCCTTACTTTAAAGGGGTTGTCCAGGATTTTGACATTGATGGCCGCCTAGCCTCAGGTCAGGTCATCAATATCGCATCAGTGGCTGTCCGACATCCCGCACCCCCGCCGATCAAACTATCCTCACTAAGTCTAGAATTTGTCATTTATGTTATCACTAAAAAAAGTACACGGCGCTGCCCAAGGAAGAAGTATTGTTCTGCCTGTTTGTATGTTTATTGGATTTGTTCCAAGGGATCCCAGGAGGTAAATCCACGCCCTCCTCTTTTTTTTTTATTTCTTTTTTTACGGGGAAATCACTAGTAGCCCTATCGGTCCCCTATAACTGTGACCTCCACAGTGCCCGGTCCCCTATAACTGTGACCTCCACAGTGTCCCGCCCCCTTAACTGTGACCTCCACAGTGCCCCGCCCCCTTAACTGTGACCTCCACAGTGCCCCGCCCCTTAACTGTGACCTCCACAGTGCCCGCCCCCTTAACTGTGACCTCCACAGCGCCCCACCCCCTTAACTGTCACCTCCACAGCGCCCCGCCCCCTTAACTGTGACCTCCACAGTGCCCCGCCCCCTTAACTGTGACCTCCACAGCACTCTGCTTCCTCAACTGTGACCTCCACAGCACCTTGCCCCCTTAACTGTGACCTCCAGAGCACCCCACCTCCTTAACTGTGACCTCCAGAGCACCCCACCTCCTTAACTGTGACCTCCACATCACCCTGCCCCCCTTAACTGTGACCTCCACAGCACTCTGCCCCCTTAACTGTGACCTCCACAGCACCCTGCCGCCTTAACTGTAACCTCCACAGCCCCCTGCCCCCTTAGCTGTGATCTCCACAGCACCTTGCCCCCTTAACTGTGACCTCCACAGCGCCCCTCCCCTTAACTGTGACCTCCACAGCGCCCCTCCCCTTAACTGTGACCTCCACAGCGCCCCTCCCCTTAACTGTGACCTCCACAGCGCCCCTCCCCTTAACTGTGACCTCCACAGCGCCCCTCCCCTTAACTGTGACCTCCACAGCGCCCCTCCCCTTAACTGTGACCTCCACAGCGCCCCTCCCCTTAACTGTGACCTCCACAGCACTCCGCTTCCTCAACTGTGACCTCCACAGCACCTTGCCCCCTTAGTGACCTCAACAGAGCCCCGCGCCTAAACTGTGACCTTCCCAGCTCCCCATTCCTTTAACTGTGCCCTCCAAAGCTCCTGCCCGCTAACTGTTTCCTCCACAGCTCCCCACCCCCTTAACTGATTCCTACGCAGTGCCCCGTCCCTTTAACAGTGACCTATGACAGTGAAAAAAGTGGCTGAGTTGTTATGGAAACCTGGTGTAAAACTGTGTTTATGTCAAGCCTGAAGGGCCTGCGAGCTTCTATTGGCCAATTAAGGGTCATGTGGCCGTGTGTATGGCAGTTAGGATATGAGTAAAGGAGCAGCGAGTTTCTATTGGCTAATATGGGTCATATGATGCTGCCATATTAGCTTTTTTTGAGAATATCTCTGTATAACGGTCTGTCCTAGAGAGCTGAGACTTTTGTGAAAACCTTCCCAGACCCCCAATGTACCTATGTGCCAAATTTGGTGTCCAACGGTTCAGGCATTTGCCTATAGAGGACAAATGGACATTGATCTTTATAATATAGATTTGGGTGCTCTATAGCATTGTTACCTGACCCCTGTAAGGATAGTGTTACTTAGCTCTGGACGGTGTCACTATTTACTCACCATTAGGACAATATTGAAAGCCCCTGTCCCTCCTTCCATAAGAAATGATAGACGGCATCCGACATACAATTTGCCCTGAAGCCTCTTCAGCCCTCGATCCACCTCTGGCTGCAGGCCCCCCAATAAGCCAAATCCAAAGCCTTCCTGCAGTCCTTGAGTGATTGCAATCTTGGGACTCGGTCGTCATATCATTCGACACCAGCTAATTGTAATTTCCTTTTCTTTACATTTGAAAAGGGGGAAAATAAATCTAGTGTAATAGAAACCATTTTACACGCCATGAAGGCTCTGGGCTCTCTCTCAGCGGAGATGAAGGACTTCATTGTTGAGGAAGAAAATAGAAAAATTTGTGGAGGCGAAAATCTTGGGAAAAGCCATAAATTTATTTATTTAGCTAGGAGACCAAATAATGGGATGTCCAACCATTATACTGTAGTCGGCACACTACAGCCTCGCTGGGGGTCTGACACACCGCACCCCCACCGATCAACTGCTCCATAGTGGCGGCACACTAAAACTCCACAGCCCCATCTGTTCTGTAGTGGATGGAGCTTTCATTGACGTGAATAAAGTAACTGACCCCACAGCCAGCCATTGATAAATAGGGGCCTTAGGCCTCATGCACACGGCCGTATGTTTGGTCCGCATCCGAGCCACATATTTTGCGGCTCGGGCCTGGACCCATTCACTTCAATGGGGCCGCAAAAGATGCGAACAGCGCTCTGTGTGCTGTCCACATCCGTTGCTCTGTTCCGTGGCCCCGCAAAAAAAATGGAGCATGTCCTATTCTTGTCCGTTTCGCAAATTGCGGAAGGCACGCGGAGCGGCTTTCGTGTTTTGTGGATCCACAAAACACACAGTCATGTGCATGTAGCCTTGGACTGATAGACCATAAGGCCTGGTTGACACTTTAGTGTTTTGGTCAGTGATTTCCATCAGTGATTGGGAGCCAAAACCAGTTGTCGATCAAAAGCAGAGAACGGGTGCCAATATTTCCAGTATACCTTATCTCTTTGCAGGGTCCAAGGCCCAATCCCCATTTAATCAAAAAAGTCTTATAGATTCAAAGAAATAGACTTTATTGTCTCCACAGTCATCTGCATAAGTAATTTTTCTCCTGGACCTTTGGAGCCCTCAATGGGTTCAGAGCCTGAGCCTACCAGAGCATCCTCCGGTACACTGGTGGGCCAGTCCAGCGCTGTCTCTGTGTAGGCTCCGCTCCATTTTTTGGCCGACAATCAACGATGACTCTGACTCCATGACTCTGACTACGACTACAGAGCTTTGGCACAGTCTGCTCCACTAGATAGTATAGTGTTCCTCAAAAGGCTCTTTTTACCTTTTCTTGGGCACATAAATATAAAATATCTCGCATTTGGAAAGATTACTTTTTCTTTTATCTTACAAAACAATCAGTCTAAACCTTGGTCGTTCAGACAGATCCCCACTGGGTCCTCTGTTTGGTACGTGCATCTGACCTCGATGTCCGTTCTTTTGCGGGCATTGTACCCACACTTGGCACAACTTCTTATTCCAACCCCGTGTCTTTCCTATCCCGTGAGCCTGCCCTATAAATCTCCTTCCTGTTTTCATTCAATTCTATAAAACTTTAGCAAGAAGCACGAAGTGGAGGGGGGACCAGCGCCGAGCACAGGACCTTTGGCCCGTTGGCCACATACCACACTATCTAGATGTTTTTTTGCACAAACAATGGATCCTTTGTTAAAACTGGAGAGAAATGTTGTTTGCCGCTTACGACCGAGCCCCTCATGAGATGGAGAATGCTTTTATAGTTGGCTTTTGCTTCTATAATTATAGAGTTTGCTTCCCATTTCTTCTAAAAATGATGGCACTGCAAAAAGAAAAGAAAAAAATTTGTGAACTCATCATCTCCAGGACATTTCTAAAAATGTTCAGCAGACCACTATCTCACCCGACTTGACTTTTTGATTTGATGAGTTCGGTCAACTCAAGCCTCTGAATGAGGCATGTGGGAGATAATACTACCGTCCAGATCTGGAGTCCCCGTCCATTATAACAAGCCCCCGGGATGTGTCTTTCATGTGCGCCCATGAGTGTAGAGTAACTGGTTGATGAACGCAGCCTCCAAGCGCAGGAAAAACACCTTCATTTACATCAGTATGCTCATGTTCGCTTTTTATTCCTCACGTAGACTTCCTTCGCACAGTACTTTTCGTGGTATTGAAGGATGAGATGACCCACCGGACGACCAAAGGACCCTCTGAGGTCTAGTTCTTATAGACGTGTATATATGTCCTGGGACAACCCCTTTAAGTGTTTCTCTTAGAGGGTTTTATCACGTTGCGTGCAGTCCTGTATGTCAGATCATAGTGTATCCTCCTTGGTCCTGTCACTCTTGAGCAGAAGTACTTGAGCGCCCGCCGCAATCTTACACCTTCGAGAGAGCAGGCGGCTATGATCTGGATTTAAATGGCTTCTGTCTGTCACTTGCTGGATCTCCGCTCCTGTCATTGAGGTCTACAGGGACGGGCAGCTGTTATATTGGTAAAGACCGGGCAGGAGGCGGCTGCGTGGCCTAATGATCCGCCACCGTGGGGCTCAGGGCCAACGCCGTCAGTCTGAATAGAGCTGGAGTGTGAGGTGTCGGTGGGGGAGAATTTTTAACTCTTTACACCCCACATCTCGAGGTATAGAGTTTGAGGCGTTAGTTTGTGTCCTGCGACTATACCCATTACAATATTATGTCACTCTTATGTCATTTGTACGGAGATCCCTGAGCTTAAAGGGAATGTGTCGGTTGAAAGTGACGCATTGTTTAACTAACATTTTTGTATTAAAGGGGATTTTCAAAGTGTTTTTTTTTTTTTTTTTTACTAATGACCTCTCCTCTGTATAGGTTTATAAGTATCTGACACCCGCCATCCCCACCGTTATGAGGTCACAGCGCCGCGGCCTTCTCTCAACTCGCCAGCCACAGCGCTGTCCATTGTATAGTGGCCGTGCTTGGTATCGCGCTCAGCCCCACTCACTTTAATGGGTCTGAGCTGTGCCTAGGTCACATGACCAATGAATGTGACATCACACGGCCTAGGAAAAGCGAGAGAAGGCCGCGCAACGGGGAGGGCCCGCTTCTTCTCAAACAGCTTATCGGCGGGGGTCCCAAGTGAGGATAGCTCATCAGTAAAAAAAAAAAAAAAAAACACCTGGAAAACCCCTTTTAACATATTTTTAAAGTATTATTGTAGATTTATCAAAACTGGTGTGAAGAAAAATGCCCTTAGTTGCCCATAGCAACCAATCAGATTCCACCTTTCGTTTTTCAGTGTTCTTTTGGAAAATGAAAGATGCCATTTGATTAGTTGCTATGGGCAACTAGTCCAGAAGTTTTTATAAATTCTTTAATAATATGTTTAAAGTGGTTTTCTGAGTTTTTTTTATTTATTTTTTTATTGATGACCTATCCTCTGGATCGGTCATCAGTATCTGATCAGTGCGGGGTCCAATACTCGGCTGTTTGAGAAGACCCAGGCGCATTATTTTTAATTTTTCATGTCAATATCTATATTTAAATTAAAAAAAAAAAAATAAAATCCTGCAGTTTTACCACTGGCCACTAAACCTAATAATAGTGCCCACTTCTTGGTCTGTAGAGATCACTTTACTGCAGTTATCTGCTTATCATTAAAGTCAGCATTACAATGACAGTTATCACTGCTGAAAAAAACCCCTTTAAGGTTTCCTTGCAGATGAGCATCGCCAGAGGCGTCATTCAGCTACTTATCTCCTTTCGCAAATTCAACCAAAGTCAGGGCTGACCGTTGTGAGCGGAGCGGCTGCCTTATCTCTATAGCATTCACAGTTGTGCCGTCCCATAGTGTATGAAGTATTGAGACAGTTTGGGCGGCACAGCTGCTTATAGCACCTTACCCTTTAGCAAAACATAGGTGCAGAAAGGAGTATATTGTCCCAACCTGCAGATATGATCTCACCGGGAGGCTCCCTGCCAGTCCTTCAGCCTCCATGGGCGTCACCTGGATTTTCAAATGCAGTAAATGCCGCCAATGACTCCCCCGAGACAGGGGTCTGCAGAATGCCTCCGTTTTGGACTTGTAGGGGCTTTAAACATATGAGATGGCAATGGAGGCTTTGCTGGTGCTTCCTTCCTGCAGAGGAGACCAGCGCTGTGTTCAGGTAAGGGATTGCGGTAGCTTATTGTAATACTTACTATGCTGCTTTATATAAAACATGGTGAACTATTATTTGGGGAAAAAACTGGAATTAAAGGGAAAGTCCAGGATTAGAGAAACATGTGGTTTTCTTAAACAAAATAAAAACAGCGCCCCGCCATTCTATAGGTTGTGTGTGGCATTGCAGCTAAGCCCGCAGATGCAACCAATGAACAGGGCTGCATCAGAAGTCGCTTCGCAAAAAAATTGGTTATAATACTGTACAGAGATTTGTCTCCGTACAGTATTAGAATGTAGGGGCTCCGATGAGCCGAAGTCGGTTATGCAGGAAGTCGCGCGAGACTTCGGTAATTGATTATTACAGTGAAAAACCTGGAAACCGAACTCGACTTCAGTTCTGAGGTACCACTCTGCATCGAAGGCGAGCTCGGTTCCAAGTTTTGAAGTGGTTTTTCACTGTAATAATCAGTTACCGAAGTTATTCAACTAAGTCTCGCGCGACTTCCTGAATAACTGACTTTGGCTCATCGGAGCCCCTACATTCTAATACTGTACGGAGACCAGTCGACGTAAAGTATAACACATTTTTTAGTGAAGCGGCTTCAGGTGTAGCATCCGAGCTCGCTTCGCTTGTTTCTAGGAGCCAATATGGCTTCCTATTTATTTTCTACAGTTTTGCATGCCAGATGAAACTAGTTTACACAATAAAGCCTAATTCACACATCCGCAAAATGGATCTGCATCCCATCCGCAATTTTGCGGAAGGCTTGTAGACCCATTAATTTCAAAGGGGCAGGAATGGATGTGGACAGCACACTATGTGATATTCCGCATCCGTGTTTCCGCAAAAAAATAGAACATGTCCTATTCTTCTCCGCAATTGCGGACAAGAAAAGGCATTCTCTATATAGTGCCAGCGATGTGCGGTCCGCAAAATGCCATGTTTCCACAAAACACACTAGGGACGTGTGAATTAGGCCTAAGGGTACGTCTACATGGCAGCATGACCAAAGATCGCATCGTAACAAGGCTGCCATAGGAATGATTGGGGTCGCAACACTGCTGGATAGATGTTTTAACAACTTGGCATGGTTTTCCATGGAGCGCAGTATTCATGACAATGACGCTTCTAACAGCTAATCGGCGGGGGTCCCGGGAGTAGTACCACTGCTGGTAGTCATCAATAGTAAATCCTGGATAACCCCTTTAATATATTATCGGGGGTCTGACTCCCAGCACCCCCACCGATTAGCAGTCGGCAGGAGTGCCGAAACTACACAGCTCCGTCCTTTGTGTAGTGGTCATGTCTGGTTACTGCAGCGCTGCCCACATTTCAGTGAAAATTAATGAACGACTTGAGAAAAATTCTCAGGTGGGCTTCTGGAGCCCCTACTAGTGCACTGAATAAAAGAGCACCCGGCTTCAATGAGCTACTGGCCTCCTTCAGCTCGTCTCGTCTTAATCTTTCTACCTCCATGCCCCTTGTATTTTTTCCTTTTCCACATACAAGATGCAGAAACGTGCACTTTGTGTTTCTACGAGCCCCTGTGCTCCCATTGACCCGTCGTACGTCTTACAGAACAACTAGCCACCTGGGTTGTATCATGGCGAGACCATGTTTAAATGTAGCCCAGGAAAAAAAGAGTGCCGTGAGTGCCCACGCTTACGGAGGCGAAGCACGTCTCGTCTTTCACAAGTCAGCAAAATCAGATCTGCAGGCTTTGTGATTTTAATGTTGAATTCATTACGGTCTGGGAGCGCAGAGTCCTCGCTCCCTACTGCAGGGGGCCGAGACATTGCACTCAGAAACCACAGCGCTTTGCTAAAAATTCCTTCGCATTTGAAAGTAGTCCGTCTCTCTTCATGGCAACTGCAGGGCAAACGGAATAAGCAAATTTAGCCCCATTAATTGTTCCAGAGCCTAAAAAAAAGCCTGAAAAATTCAGAACCCAGTTGAAAAACACAAAAATAAAGGGCCTTCAAAGGGGAGACTGTTTCCTAGGACAGAGCGCCGAGGTTACGCTCTAATGAGATCTCCTTCTCGCACGAGACCCTCCATCTTTTGTGGGGTTATTGATGCCCTGCTGTGCCCCCTGGCATGTGGGCATTTCTCAGGCAATGCAGTCTGTTCTATTCTGCTGTGAATACATTTTTTACAGAAATGAATTATTCTAAGTAGACGGTTATTTCAATAATCTATGAAGGCCGCTCATGTTTCACACTGGGCAGGGGCTTATTTGTTATATTTGCCTATTTCTGCCATATAGAAGGGGCTGTGCGAGTTGGACATTCTTTTCGTTCAACGGGCTCCCCCCAAAAATAGGTCAATCACAGGGATTTACGCGATCAGCTGTATTCTGCAGGGATTGATCAATAACGCTACAGCACCCCCGCAGGAGAGATAGAGTATTACATGTTGACCATTGAAATCAATGAGCTGTCAATAATTCACTGACGCTCTTTCAGTAGATTTTTTTCGTGGAAGCCATAATGATCAGGTGGGTACTGTGACGATAACAGCATGACCAGACACGGGAGAAACTGACAACCTCTGATCTCTGCCCAGTGATATCGTTGGAGCACGTACGTTATATGGACAGGCACTCTTATAGCACAGTCCATTGAAAGACCTCAGAGCTATTTGTCTACATTACCTGTTGTTAAACCCCTCTAATGCCCCTCATACATGTTTTACATAGCCCGCTCCCCAGCACGCGCATCACTCTTGATGCTCATGCGGCCGCCTCTGCATCTCCCCGTCGCAAGGATCAAAACATAGCGGGCCGCAACGGGGATGAGCCTTCCTAGCTTCACGGGTGATGTGATGCACCAGCTGATTGCTCCCTCAATAGGTATTTAAAGGGGTTCTTTGGTACTCAAAGAGGATATCCAGTCGGTCAATATTGATAACCTGTCCTCATCTGCACCCCCACCTATCATCCAGTCTTCGGCGGCTGCCGGCATCGGAAACTAAACAGTGGACGGAGGCAAAAAAAGAAGACCTCATCCACAGGATAGTGGCTGTACCGGTATACCTCAGCTCAGCCCCCATTTACTTGTTTCTGGCACCCGCGGGATCAGCGGGTTCTGTACTCAAGCGCAGACCCGCAGTGTTGCAATCAGGACACGGTCGCACCATGTGGTCGTACCCTAAAGAGAGAATTCATAGCCTATCGTTTTGCCACTACAGTTCTCTTTCCCATAAAGCAAGCTGAATTGCATACCATTTGGAGCAATGCATGGCCTATAAGACTCCTCTCTAGGCGCTCTCCGCAAGGATAAATACTGCAAAATACGGATGCGGTCCGCGTGCTGTCCCCATTTTATTTGCAGACCCTTTGACTTCGATGGCTCCATGTCTGTATTTTGCGGATGTGTTCTACCCCTTTGCGGAACAGTTATACGAATACAGAAAGCACACAGGTCATCCAGCTTTCCGTTCTGCGAAAAGATGTCCTATACTTGGCCGCAAAATACGGATGCAACATGGACAGTGTCCGTACTCTGCAATTTAAGGACTGCAAAACAATTAGGGTCATGTGTATGAGCCCTATGGCTGGGACAGTTATAAAGCCACTCGTCAGCAATCATCCAGGGTCCGCGCCGATTACAAGGCATGTTGTTGTTGTTGTGCGTTGCGGCATGGCTGACTCACGTTTGCATGAACAACGACCAGATTTCCATTTTTCAGTCACAACATTTCCATAACGGCGATAAAATCTGGTGTCGGAGCTCCTGTGAACAAACACTGCGCCGTTACACCGAGCCGCACATGCAAACAGTGGCTTCTGCGAGCCAGGGAAGCATATGGCCGGGCTCTCGTCAGCTACCACCCACGTATACCCACATGTCTTGATCTTCCCCTGGCTGCCAGACAGATCCAAGTGTTACTGAAGCGTGGATACAAACCGTTTAATCCACTGTGTTATGTTAGTAATTCATACCTGAGCCGAGCATGTCAAAGAAGCATTGTGCAGCAAGTGAATAGATGGGATGCAGATGGGAGCGTGTACACACTGCTGCACCTTCTGGGATTTTTGCAGAATTCTTTTTTCAAATCAAGGAAATTTTCCCTCGAAGCTTAGATGTATAGTGAGTGGATGATTGCTATCGCTCCAAGAATTCCTATTCAAAAACTGGAAATTTAAACTCTATATCTCATGGGCTGCAGTCTAGTCTCCCGATCTCCTCCTAATGTTACGACCACGCAGGAGCGGCTTTGCTGGTTGCACTACCTGTTTAGAAGTACCGTGCAAGTTGCTCTTGAGCATTGCACTTTAAACAGCTAGCCTATGTGATGACATCAGTCTGGTAATCCACCCATCGTCATCCCTGTCAATCAGCGGCTATTCATTTCCATGGAGAAGCTTGTACTGTATATGTAGAGAGAGGTGCATACAGGAATAACCTGCATCCAGTGCGAAGAAAGGCTCTTGTAGGGCACCACCTAGACACTGCTTAAAGGGATTGTCCCATTACAACAAATAAGTGTCAGAATGGTGGCGGTCCGACCACTGGGGTTCATGCCGGCAAAGAGAATGGAGCCATATTCCCCCAGTTTGAATGGTGCAAATCAAATGATCACAGCACTCGTCTATTAACTGGTCTCTCTGGGTGCTCGCCTAAATTCGTTCCCAGCTCCACCTCAGGAAACTTGCATCAATATAGATATACAATTCGACACTACTCCAAGATTGAAGGTGAAATAATCAGTGATTTTTATTCAGCCGGATATAATGGTGTGTAATTAATTCAGGCAACGTTTCGGGCTATATGTAGCCCTTCATCAGGCCTGGTATATAGGCACAATGCTGTAGACGCCCCAGTTTGAAATGGAGCAACAGATCCGTCGCCCCCCTTCAGCTCGATGGGACTGCCACAGATGGTTAAGTACAAGTGCTTGGCTATCTCTAGCAGCCCCATAGACTTGAAGGGAGCAGAAGTGTGCCTGCATGTCCACCACTCCATTCAAATAGAGGAACATGGCCCCTCGGTGGTCAGGCCCCCCCCGACCAGTTATCCCCTATGCTGTGGAGAAAGGGATAAGTTGCAACTGGATGTCAACACAACAATCAGCCGATCCCCATGTGTCCAGCTTCATTTACTGTTGCTGTTCAGCTGATCCCCCTGCAGGTGCCTCTGTAGGATACAAGTACCATTACGTGGCAGCCACTGAAATGTATGGCCACGGTTATAATGCATTGATGGACAGGGTCCGCCATTACAGGAGCTACTTGTCTTCTCTTTAAAGGCTATGAACACCCTGCATTGCATTTTACTCATTTTGGGCTAAAAATAATTTTTTCAGTCGGTCTCTATTAAAAATGTTCAGCCGTTTCTGGGCTACAGGGGTTACAAATCAGTCTGTTTGCAGAGTGTCACTTCTCAGTCCTGTCAGGTAACGGCTCATGTGTATAGCTATAATAAATGTTTATGAGGTTGGGAGATCAGGCTGCACATGAGACGTTAGCTGATGGGACTGTGTGAAGTGATGGTCTACAAACGGACTGATTTTTTTAACCCTTGTAACTCGAAAACATCTGAACATTTTTAATAAAGACCAACTGAAAACAATGATTTGTAGCCCAAAATAACTAAAATGCTATCATAAGAAAGATGACCCCACTCATGTCCACCATAGCCTTTACGTCTTTGGGCGTCTGACCGGTGTGGTCAGTGTGTGGAAGCAGGAGATTGATCACTACATAACTGAACAAATGTGCTTTTTGGGAAAGTTAGGTGACCGTCCTTGGAAAACTGTAATTCTCTGCCATCCAGGTCTCCCAGACTGAAATATAAGAGACGACTGAAGACGTTTGGGGAGGGGACTTTATCGGTGAACCTTATTTGCTCTTTCGCGCAGATGTCTTCTGTCCACCGGAGCCGAGGAGCGCTCCCAGCTTGCTCTGCTCTTGGATCCTTGGGATGAGCTTGTAATTGAATTCTCGGGGGAAGCTGTTTGTTTAATGTCCAAGGCGCAGGGCCGACTCCTCTTACAAGCCGAGTCTCTTAATTTGCCTGCACGGAGGAAGGAAGGAAGTCTTTGTTGCCATCAGATGGGTACGAGCTGCCAGTCTATTCCTCACGGATGAAATTTGCCTTAGTGATATTTGACAGAAGGAAAACAAGTCTGTGTTTATATTGGCCTCTTGCTTATTCGCTCCTGCTTCCTGATTTTCCTGCTTTCATTTGATCGTTGAATATTGTGTTTTTTTTTTTGCTGTATTTGTTCTTATGCCCATCTTACATATACCATATTTTTTTTTTCTATCCAGATGGGTCCAATATTCTGTGTTCGGTTCATTTCATAGTATGTCTAATTAATGGTTGAAATGAGTAAAATTCAGGCTGCTGCAGCCACCACTAGAGGGAGCACTTGCGCTTGCTGCATACTGTTTATTGAACTCAATAATCCAACAATTTTCTTCCAAGCTCCCCCTACTGGTGACTGGAAGCTACCACAATTTGATAATTTTATGTTATGGCTATGCAGGGGATTTGGAGCGCCGTATGCATTAGGATATATTTTGAAACTGATTAGGAATATTACTGATATTATATTACTATTTTTTTAATATGACTGATTGGAATATGAAGCATAAAAATGACTTGTAGTGATAAAAGGGTAGACTACAACTGCCTTTACTACTACTAGGACAGCACTAAACTTTGTCTACTGCCCCTCGTTATATGGTATATGTCATACATTATATATATAAAAGCCAGAGGCTGATCATTTCCAATTTCTCTACGTTATTAGCTGTATATGTGTCTATTCTACGTCTTCTAACATTAATAGGAATCTGTATCATAATTAGAGAACATGCCCCGCCGATTACTACCGCCCTGTACTGCTTCCCAGGGAAATCCTCTTAGTGCAGTCTGATCCTCGGAAGGTGAGCACAGAAATCTCAGCAGTGCACAAAACAAGTCCATTTTATTTTGCACCGTTTAGGGGTCGTCACAGTTTGGTCCCAACATTTGTGACCACTATTTGGGACGCTTCCCGTACCTGTTTAGACATTGCCGTAGCATTTACTTTATATACATTCCTGTTGCATTACATTTTCCATGTGAGGAAATTAATGTGTTCAATATTCCCTGTGATAAGAAGGTCTCAGTAGTAGGAAACATGGGGACTGGGATCCCGAACATAGAGATTCCAGTCTGCAGGTGTGCAATATTCTCTTTACAGTTCATGTCCACCCTTGAACATAGCAACAGAACTTTTTTTTTTTTTTTTAGTGTAGCTATATAGAATTGCACTTTATATATCTATACTATTTTTTTTTTTTTACAAATAATGCAAACTCAACAGCAACAGTATAGGTTGTTTCATTCCAGCTCAGTTCCATCCATACATGATGGGCAGCTGTGTAATGTGATCATCAGGCTGGCTACCAGTCCAGACCTTCTTCTCCTGTAGGTCAGTCTCTCCTGTGCGGCTGACTTCCTGTGAATTACAGGATTACATCAGCAGCTATGAAATATATCCTTGTAGCTCTCCAATGGTAGTTCTCAAACCTCTTTCCGACCAAGCTGCACCCTCCTGGCTTCTGTGTATGATCTTCATGCATAGCGTGCTGCCAAAGATGTCATATCTACCCTATCTAAAAGACCAGGAGAACAAGTGATACGATAGGTGAGGTCATGCAAGGATTAGCTACAGAGTTATAAGACTCCCCCGGAATCACACTAATGGTTTATACTATCTGTGAGTGCTGTGTGCAAAATCTCCAGTGTGTCCGACGTGATGCAGCTTCACACTGTTCTCCCTGTCCCCTGCTTGGAATTCTTGACAGGTAGAAACTTATCATAGCCAGAAGGCAGGAGAGAAAGGCTGAAGCTGCATCCCATACGATACCCTGAGACTTTGCAGTGGTTTATACCATCTGCGAGTGCTGTGTGCAGAATCTCCAGTGTGTCCGACGTGATGCAGCTTCACACTGTTCTCCCTGTCCCCTGCTTGGAATTCTTGACAGGTAGAAACTTATCATAGGCAGGAGGTAGGAGAGAAAGGCTGAAGCTGCATCCCATACGATACCCTGAGACTTTGCAGTGGTTTATACCATCTGCGAGTGCTGTGTGCAGAATCTCCAGTGTATCCAACGTGATGCAGCTTCACACTGTTCTCCCTGCCTCCTGCCTGGAATTGCTGGCAGGCAGGAGGTAGGTGAGACAGGCTGAAGCTGCATCCCATAGGATACACTTAGACTTTACAGTGTGAGTTAGCAGGCAGAAGTTCTAGGTCATTGACCTATCACTTTTTGGCCTTCATGTAATTAAAGTCCACCCCTCTGTCTCTGCAAAACCAAAGGCATGATGGTAAATTTAAGCTGCATTAGGGAAACTATTTCAGAAGGGTTGAAAGAGTCTGTATGGCAGACAATCCCTCAATGGCACGTTAGCTAAAACAGGTGTATAGGAGGCATACACAGGACCCTCCACTTTCCTAGAACTCAACCATTTATAATAACATTGTATTCTCCTAACTCATAAGCTCCCCCTAGTGGTGCCTGCAGGCAGCCAGAATTTATAATTTAACACTATGTCTATTTAAGGTATTTGAAGCATTGCACCATAAAGAAAAAAACTCCAACCACTATAACAATAAATAAAAAAATGAATCGGCACAGAATGATGGCCCTATAACAACATAGGGTTGAATCACGGACATCCACTTGAAGTGATTTGTGTTACTGGTTCAGAGGTTTGCACAGCTGTGTGTGGAAACCGGATGCCTTTCCTCTGTCCCCGATGTATCTCTTATGTCATCTCTTTCTTTCACCTCCTGAAAAGTCCTCTCATTTAATTGCACCTGCAATTAAATATAATGGCTTTCATAATGCGAATGTAATTTCCTGCTGAAATGTGCACGATAACATGGCTTACATAGGAAAAGCCATGTTCACATCTCTACACCAGAACTGGCTAGAACAATCGCTGCAGGCGTTTTTTTTTTTTTCCCTGTGGATGAGTGGTATTCATGTAAAAGGGAAGATCATTTTAAAGGTGGTTGTCAACTCCTTTTAATATGGATGGTGAATGGGAGCAGTGCTGCAGTAACCAGCTCTGGTGAATGGGAGCAGTGCTGCAGTAACCAGCTCTGGTGAATGGGAGCAGTGCTGCAGTAACCAGCACCGGTGAATGGGAGCAGTGCTGCAGTAACCAGCTCTGGTGAATGGGAGCAGTGCTGCAGTAACCAGCTCTGGTGAATGGGAGCCAGTGCTGCAGTAACCAGCTCCGGTGAATGGGAGCAGTGCTGCAGTAACCAGCTCTGGTGAATGGGAGCAGTGCTGCAGTAACCAGCTCCGGTGAATGGGAGCAGTGCTGCAGTAACCAGCTCTGGTGAATGGGAGCAGTGCTGCAGTAACCAGCACCAGTGAATGGGAGCAGTGCTGCAGTAACCAGCTCTGGTGAATGGGAGCAGTGCTGCAGTAACCAGCTCTGGTGAATGGGAGCCAGTGCTGCAGTAACCAGCTCCGGTGAATGGGAGCAGTGCTGCAGTAACCAGCTCTGGTGAATGGGAGCAGTGCTGCAGTAACCAGCACCAGTGAATGGGAGCAGTGCTGCAGTAACCAGCTCTGGTGAATGGGAGCAGTGCTGCAGTAACCAGCTCTGGTGAATGGGAGCAGTGCTGCAGTAACCAGCTCTGGTGAATGGGAGCAGTGCTGCAGTAACCAGCTCTGGTGAATGGGAGCAATGCTGCAGTAACCAGCTCTGGTGAATGGGAGCAGTGCTGCAGTAACCAGCTCTGGTGAATGGGAGCAGTGCTGCAGTAACCAGCACCGGTGAATGGGAGCAGTGCTGCAGTAACCAGCATCGGTGAATGGGAGCAATGCTGCAGTAACCAGCTTCAGTGAATGGGAGCAATGCTGCAGTAACCAGCTTCAGTGAATGGGAGCAATGCTGTAGTAACCAGCTTCAGTGAATGGGAGCAGTGCTGCAGTAACCAGCTCTGGTGAATGGGAGCAGTGCTGTAGTAACCAGCTCTGGTGAATGGGAGCAGTGCTGCAGTAACCAGCTCTGGTGAATGGGAGCAGTGCTGCAGTAACCAGCTCTGGTGAATGGGAGCAGTGCTGCAGTAACCAGCTCTGGTGAATGGGAGCAGTGCTGCAGTAACCAGCTCTGGTGAATGGGAGCAGTGCTGCAGTAACCAGCTCTGGTGAATGGGAGCAGTGCTGCAGTAACCAGCTCTGGTGAATGGGAGCAGTGCTGCAGTAACCAGCTCTGGTGAATGGGAGCAGTGCTGCAGTAACCAGCTCTGGTGAATGGGAGCAGTGCTGCAGTAACCAGCTCTGGTGAATGGGAGCAATGCTGCAGTAACCAGCTCTGGTGAATGGGAGCAGTGCTGCAGTAACCAGCTCTGGTGAATGGGAGCAGTGCTGCAGTAACCAGCTCTGGTGAATGGGAGCAGTGCTGCAGTAACCAGCTCTGGTGAATGGGAGCAGTGCTGCAGTAACCAGCACTGGTGAATGGGAGCAGTGCTGCAGTAACCAGCACCGGTGAATGGGAGCAATGCTGCAGTAACCAGCTTCAGTGAATGGGAGCAATGCTGCAGTAACCAGCTTTAGTGAATGGGAGCAATGCTGTAGTAACCAGCTTCAGTGAATGGGAGCAGCGCTGCAGTAACCAGCTTTAGTGAATGGGAGCAATGCTGTAGTAACCAGCTCCAGTGAATGGGAGCAGCGCTGCAGTAACCAGCTCCAGTGAATGGGAGCAGCGCTGCAGTAACCAGCTCCAGTGAATGGGAGCAGTGCTGCAGTAACCAGCTCTGGTGAATGGGAGCAATGCTGCAGTAACCAGCTCTGGTGAATGGGAGCAATGCTGCAGTAACCAGCTCCATCCACTACACTATGGATCAATGAATGCTGCGTAGTTCTTGTGCTAACTTCTGGCGGCTGAGCTACTGCAGAACAGTTAATTGGCAGAGGAGACTCCCTGCGATCAGTGTAAAAGCTTTGAAGCTCCCCCTAGTGGCAGCTTCAGGCAGACAGAATTTTATTATTTAGATGGGTTCTCCAGGAGTAAAGATTTTTTATCTAACGGCTGCAGTGGTGATACGCCTCTTGCGACCACGTAACCGCAGAAGCCTGTTATTCGGACATGGGCATGCGGGAGCCAGAGCAGAGCAGGTGAGTATGAATCTACTATTTACGGAGGCAGATTTTTATTCCTGGAGAACCCTTTTAAGGGTGCATTTCCACAGTCAAAATATAACACCCTAACAGGATAGGTGTTAAGCATATGCTGAGTCAGGGCATGACTTGTAGGACCCCCAGCGACCAAGAGAACAGGGGTCCCTTGAAATACTCCTCTGTATGAAGTCATGGTCGAGCGTACCCACTGCTACTCCATTCAGAGTGTATTGGAAATAGCTGAATACAGTGCTAGGCTATCTCCGACAGTCCCATACAGTCTAAACGGAGTGGAAATGGGTATGCTCGACTGCCGTTCTATTCAAAGTCAAGGGGCCCCTCTTCTCAGCTTCAGTGGGGGCTTCAGCGGTTAAGTCAGCGCCGATCGCACACCTAGAACTTATCCTGGTTATAGGTGATACCTTTTGATTAGCAGAAAGCCTCTTTTACCCTATGCAGGAGATTTGGAGCTTTGTGTCAGAATATCGTCACTCTGATTTCTGCAAAGATCTGCTGGACGTAACTCGGATTTTGTGTTAAAAAGGTGGAGATCCCCTTGAAGTCTTCAGTACAGGGAGGTTGAGGCTGTGATATGAGGCAGAGTTAATGAAGCTGAGTCCAGAATGCAGGATAGCACCGTGCGGCTGAAATTTCCAGCAACCCTTTGTGTTAAGGTCACGGACGACACGGCCTGTTTTATTATGTGACCCATGGTTTCTAGATGCGGGCGTGAGGGTGACTCCTTTAATGACAACATATGGTCAGCCTTGCATAGATCCTCTTTGTCATTGCACTGATATCAGAGATTTGAGGGATCAGAGCGGATTCAGTTCTTCACAGCTAGATGAGTCCAGCTTGCTGGGGGTGACCGGCTACATCTGCCCACCTCTGGGTCCGGTACAGGCAGGGTCCTCGCATCTTTTATTAAAGAAAAAGGTTCTGCTCGGAAGGGGGTAAAAAAATCAGTTCGAGAAGTCTGAAGGAGAGCCTGGAGTTTTCCAGAAAGTGAAGCTGGTGGCAACAACCTTGCCTTGGGATAACACAAAGCCCCATCAGCTGTCAATAGTAAACCGGAACGAACAGCTATAGGAAGCTTCGGCGAGAGCGGCATATTTCTTCTGACAGCTGAGGTGGACGGTTGCCACAGAGGATCAACGCAAATTTGTGACGAGGTTGGAATACTTTGATGTGAGGCCCAGATGGTTGGCGAAAGGAAAACCAATTGAGGAAGAAAGTTACTGCTGTGTAAGAAATGGGAATATTCTCCACGTAGAGGCTTCATCCGTCCTCGTCTGCTATTTACCATCCCCACCAGTTAATGAGGGAGCGTGTATTCATGTCTTGGGGGCAGACTTCCTGCGCACCTGCTAAGAGAAGAGCGAGAGCGGGCAGAGGGTCCGTCTGATCAATGATCGCTTCTTTTATTTAGAATTCATGTTGGAAGAAACGGGTCTGTAGTTCTGCAACCGCATAGGGCTGAAGACATCATTTAGAAAATTCGCCAACCAAAATAAAAGAGACGGATTTTGGGGTGATCCTTCTCCAAGATGCTTGAGTCGGACGTAGACGATGCCCGATCCAGCCTGAGCCTCGGCGAGAAGGCAGTGTGTCGGATTGTGTACTGCGGACCCCGGCCGAGAGTCCTTTTACTTCCTATGGCCTTGGAGCTTTGGCTGTATGTGCAGAAAACCAGGAGTATGCAAAAGAAGAGGTGAGATACCACCGCTGTAGGGTCGGCAAACCAGTAGCATACTGGGATAATTAGTTGGCCAAGTATAACTCTAGGAATTAACATCTCAGTCATCGGTTGAGTTGCAAAAGTTCCTCTACATCTCGGAATGAGAATTAACTTTTTACTTTTTTGTATCATTCAAACATTCTGTACCATGGAGGAGCTTTGCTCATCCTGATCCTCCTGATTCAGGAAATTGAATGTCAGAGCTGGCAGAACTATTAAAGTGTTGACACAGGCAGGAATAGGGGAGAACAACTTGGCATTGAAATGTAGACGACCTACCATTCAGTGGAAGGTGTTGGCAGCCCACGTGGTCGCTGCATTTTCAGTATTACGGTCAGTTTCTAGAATATTAAACAACTCTTTGCCCTGCTACTACTACTTCTGTCGTTTTACTTTTTTATTGTTCTTTATGATATTGTGATAAAAATTGCATTTTTAACCTCTGATAGAAGTGCAAATTAAAGGAATGCAGAGCAGCAATCGACCAATGCCCAATGACTATGGGGTGATGAGAGGGACATTGCTTGATGACTATCGGTAGTGACTGCGGTTTCTCCAGAATGCACCCGCTGGTCCTATCAGAAGCGTTCGCCCATCTCTATGTGCTATGTAATATTGAATATTGTGTCTTTATTACGTCACGCGGAGATAAATCTTCATCACCATTCCCAGTGCATTAGTCTACAAGAGCCACTTGTACGTATCTAGCACCACGGCCTCATTCTCTTAGTCTGTTCATCTCTTCAGTAGGGAAATGAATGTTTTACCTGCGACAATAAATGCAATATTTTTTATATTCATTTTCTGTACTGTTTACATTTTTGCTTTCGTCTTTCACACTAGCGTTATTCTTTTCCGGTATTGAGTTCCGTCCTAGGGGCTCGATACCGGAAAAAAAACTGATCAGTTTAATCCTAATGCATTCTGAATGGAGAGCAGTCCGTTCAGGACGCATCAGTTTAGTCCCTCTTACGTATTTTCTCCGTCCGAAATTCCAGAACACTTGCCAGGATGCCGGATCCGGCATTCATTTCCATTGAAATGTATTCGTGCCGGATCCGGCATTAAAATTACCGCACTGACTGATCCGGTCTGCGCATGCGCAGACCTTTAAAAATGTGAAAAAGATAAATACCCGATCCGTTTTTCCGGATGACAACCGGAGAGACGGATCCGGTATTGCAATGCATCTGTGAGACGGATCCGCATCCGGATCAGTCTACAAATGGTATCCGTTTGCATACAGATGGCCGGATACGGCAGGCAGTTCCAGCGACGCAAGTGTGAAAGACGTGCAAACGACAGTGGGAAAAAAACGTCCATTAAAAACGGACATTTTTTTCACTGATGCCTTTCTGAGAAACAGACGTTAAAAATGGACCCATTCAATTGTATGGGGGCAGTCGGTCAGTGAAAAATGGAAAAGATAGAACATGTTCTATTTTTTTACGTCCGTTTTTCACTGACCGTCAAAAAAAACCGCTGTGTGAATAACCCCATAGACTACCTTTGGTCTTAAAATGGACGTGTGATGGCCGTTAAAGAAAAATGTACATCACCTGTCCATTTTTCGTGTGCATAAAGTCTAAAAATGGGGCTTTGTAGTTAAACACATCAGTGGGGCACCCATTGCATATACCATAGACGCTTACTTAAAGGGAATCTGTCACCGGGTTCTTCTTTTTTCCGTGTGTCTTGTATTTTCTCTTAAAAACCGCTTTATCCATTATGTAAATTAGTCTGTAAGGAGCCCAGAGGGGCGTTTTTCTCTTCCAAAGAGCCCAGGAACGCCCCCTGATGTGCCCAGACCGCCTAAATTTGAATCTAAAGAACGCCTCCAGCAGCTGAAATCTCGTCCCAGAGGCAAGGCTATGGCTCCGCCCCCCGGCTACATTCGCTCTCTGCCCGGATCCAATTGCAACTGAGGGCAACAACGCTCCGAAAACGTCACTGGGCTCGGCGCATGCCCAGTGACACTATTGAGGCTGTTGCCCTCAGTTGCCTGCGCGAGATTTCCAGCGGCCGCCGAGAAGAAGATCGGGGATGTATTCCGGGCAGAGAGCGAATGTAGCCGGGGGGCGGAGCCATAGCCTTGCCTCTGGGACGAGATTTCAGCTGCTGGAGGCATTCTTTACATTCAAATTTAGGCAGTCTGGGCACATCAGGGGGCGTTCCTGGGCTCCTTGGACGAGAAAAAACGCCCCTCTGGGCTCCTTACAGACTAATTTACATAATGGATAAAGCGGTTTTTAACAGAAAATACAAGACACACGGAAAAAAGAACAACAGATCCGGATATAAGGTACTTTATTGCCCTAGGCTAAAGGAAAAAAAGATTTGTGGATAGCCAGGTGACCCCTTTAATGGGGTCCAACCACTGGGTCCCCACTGTTTCTGACAGCGGGGGTACCTGGCCCCAGTCGCTGGCAGAGAAAGGGCGGCGTATACATCATCTCTCTCCCTTTAATGGGTTTTAATATGGAAAAAAAAAACTATTGGGAATTGAGTTGGTTCCCTAATTCAGGACCTCTATCGGTTTGCCGGTTTAGGAGTGGGGTTCATTTACCGCACGGTGGCTCAGTGGTCAGCACTGGTGCCTTGCAATGCTGGAGTCCAAATCTGACCAAGGACAGAAATAACATCTGCACGGCGATTGTATGTTCCTTCCGTGTTTGCGTGGATTTCCTCCGGGTTCTCTGGTTTCCTCCCACACTCCAAAGACCTACTGATAGGGAACTTAGATTAATGTCTGTAAGGCTAGGGCTACACGGCGACACACTTGTCGCAGAGAAATCGCGCAGCGTTTTTAATAATGTTAGTCTATGGTGTCTCACTGCGACTGTCGCGTCGCAGTTGCGGCGCAACACCATAGCCCATCATTACAAAAAATGTTGCGCGACATGAAGGTCACAATGTAGTTCTACTCTTTTTGTTGCCGTGTAGCCCTACAGAACATGCGCTGTAAGTGTCACCCCAGTCCGACTAAGGCCTCATGCCCACGACCGTATACACAAAATACGGATGCCGCTCAAATGCCCTCTGCGTTTCTTTGGCAGACCCGTTGACTTCAGTGCATCCGTGGTCCACATTTTGCGACATGTTCTATCATTTTACAGAACGTACATATGGATGCAGAAAGCTCACAGGTTATCCATGTGCGTCCCACAGAAAGATAGAGCATGCCCTATACTTGGCCCCAAAATGCAGCCAACGGATGCGACGAGTCCACAAAATATGCCGATGCAACTCGGACGATATCCAGATTTTGTGGATCCGCAGTTTGCATTGTGCGCATGAGGCCTAAAAAAGATACGGCCATTTTATTAAGAGGAGCAGGTCTCTTGTCACGTCTGTCCTTTCCATGCACCAGACACTGTAGGCTAGCAGCTGGCCTAGATTTCAGTTCTAATTTACGCCAGTTTTCTGGTATCAGTTACAGTTAATGTGTTGGGCTGGGGTGTAAGCTCCACTTACTTCTTTAGAAAGTGCGGAGAGCAGTGGAGAACTGCAAAAAGTTGCAATTTTTTTGCACAAAATACAATTTTTGCAAACATTGGTGACTCTGTTATGTAAGTGCACCCCCCCCCCAATGCCGCCTTCGGGTTCACTCTTCCTCCTGCTCAGTAGCATTTTTTCGCTGATCTAGATTAAAAAAAAGGAAGGAAAGGATTAAAAGATACTGAAAATGATGACAGCCGTTCATTAAAAATAGCTCCGCTCGGTTATACAAGCCGTTGCAGGCCTTTACAAAGAATTCTCACCGGAGCCAAGCACCAAATGATGTGCCCAGTGAGCCCCCTGATCGGTGCCAGCTCGCGGCAGATAATTCTCTCTATACACGTCATGTTTGTCATTACATTTGCATTAGTGAGCCATATTTAAAGGGGAGCTCACACCTCTGCTGACATGTCTGTAGTAACTACTTGCATCCCCCATGGAATAACAATTCTGGAGCATCCATTCTTATGGCTCTATGTTGTGCCATTCCTCTATTATTCCTTCTAGAAGTTATGAAGGAATTTCTCTTGTCACAGCAACATTGACACAGATGATGCCTACAACATTCAGAGAATATAGGCTTTCATAAATGGTGCCAGCAAGGCCGGGTCCCACTGCCGCTGTCTGTATTTACTGTGTCCTGTGTAGTTTCTCTTATACAGGACAGTAGAAAAGGCTACACACGGAGGGGGTGGATATTGAGGAGGGGACCTTTCCAGCTCTGGTGATGTCTCTATGTATTTATTAGGACTACTTTCGCACTGGCGGTAGCCTTTTCCAGCGGGGGAACAGCCTGCCGGATCCGTGCTGCCGCAAGTCCACCGTGCTGGCAGAAGTACGCTCCGGCCCCATTCACTATAATGGGGAGCAGGCCAGACGTAATAAAACTACAGCACGCTGCGATTTTTGTTCTGCCGCCTCTCGGCATGTTTGCCGTGTTGCGGCCGGACCTATAATGAATAGGGCCGGAGCGGACCTCCAGCGGCATGGTGGACTTCCCCCCCAGAACAGCCTGCCGAAAAAGGCTACCGCCAGTGTGAAAGTAGCCCTAAGCTTTTTTTTTGGTTTGGGCTCAAATTCAGGTGTTGCAGTATGTAAGCCACAGGCCATGTCACATAGCAAGGGATATGTAATGTCCGTGGTGGTACGGGCTAATAGGAAGGGCCAGAAACCCTTGCCTAAGGGCTTTATCTCTTCAGTTCCTGTTTTTACCTGCCTCAGAGGACCATGGAAAGGATATTCTCTTTACAGCTCGTTCACACGACCTTGGTTTTGTAGTCCACGCTCCTTTTTTGCGACTCGGGTACGGACCCATTGACTTCTATGGGGCCGCAAAAGATGCAGACAGCACTCCTTGTGCTGTCCGCATCTGTTGGGTGGCCCCTTTAAAAATTATGAGTCATGTCCTTTTCTTGTCCGTTTTGCGGACAAGAATAGGTATTTCTATAAAGGGCAGCCCATTCCGTTCTGCAAATTGCGGAAGGTTCATGGGTGGCATTCGTGTTTTGCGGATGTGTGAACAAGCCCTTATACAGATCACCCTGCCTTTTCTCAAGGAGGAAATAGACGACGAGAACCAAAGGTGCACAGTTTTCGACCAATTACTTCTGCTGACGGTTGGGGTATCTGCATCTGCGTTCTGTGAGTTCGGATCAGAGGATCTGCCGTCGGTCTGGGAGAAGTGCCCGACACATGGACTGTTTTCCCTGCACTGCACATGGCTGTCACTGACCTTACAGTGAAAAAGAAATGCAGAGAAAAGCTTCAGAAGAACGCAACGTTTGCATGTGTATGACGCGTCCGTATGTCCATGAGAAAAAACATCTATGCGCGGTACAGTGTAGGTGCGTAACTTTTTATGACAGTCCCATTTAATTCAATTTCCCTGCAGAAAAGGCCTTGACTGTGGATTTCTGCAAACGCTGTAGGGACTGGAGTTGGTGGTAATAATACCAATACTTTAATGCAATAACTGGGGTGTATTTAGAGTAGAGGGCCCCCTGCTGGTGCTGGAGGTGCAGTGTCCCACTGGTATGGTAGTGCTATCCTGCAAAAAGGTTTAAAATGTGTACTATGCATGGTCTGTATGTAACTGCCACAAGTTAACAGGCCTTGCTTACCGTCACTAGGTGGGGGGTGTTTCCACGCTCCCCATAGGGCGGAGTGAGTCAGCAGTGAAGTAGTCAGTTGAAGCTCAGTCAGTGAAGAGAGCAGTTTCAAACTGAGACCAGACCTTAGAAGAAGCAAAGGTGTAGAGAAACCTTTAAATCGGCCAAGAGCAAAAAAAATATATATTTGTGTAGCATACCAGTGTTGAGAGGAGGTGTGTGCAGAAGCTCTGTGGAGATAATATTTCTCAAAGGAGTACTTTATACCATGTAAGACACTTCTCTAATCGGACCATTGCTCCAGATGTATCTCTGATGTGCGGTCAGCTGCTGTGCTTTATATGGGGGGTCCATGAATGGGTGAGTGAACCCAGTTATTTGTAAGTGTGGGGGATTGCTGACCCCCACAGATACCACCAGGCCACCCTGGTGCTTATCCTTCCCAGGGACCTCCAGACATGACCACATCGCCTTCAATCTGCCCTTGATCACATCCCTGCTGCGGCAAGAAAATAGCTCTTTGTGTTTTGCTGCGGCTTATTTGCCTCCATATGGTGTCTGAGCACAAACACTGTGTCACATAGTCCGATGTACTAAAAACGGAGGGCGTTCTAATATCTGCTTTTCTTCTCGTACAATGCCATCAAAGAGGACCCGCCCGCTCTCCTGAAGTCAATACGTATTTTAGATAACAATTCTTCATTCTTTAAACGCTTTGAATTCTTTGGATTTGTTCTGCGTTCATCTGTTATTCCTCCTGGAAGTGTATGAACAAATTGACATAAGTATGCTGACCGGTCCTACTAATGAGTCTTGGGACAGCAGATTGCTTCCTGAAATCCTTCTTCAAGGTCCACATACAATATTCGGCTCATCCCAGTAATGTTTTCAACAGATATTGCCTGGAAATGTGATCATACAGACCAGGGCTATAGCCAGGCACGGCCATTTTATCCAAATACTTTCCCAACTGGGAATCATAAAAGTGCTGGGTTTACAGCATTTTTACTGGCAGTCATAGCTTACCTGGTGTGACTGTGCAACCCAAGTCTTCGAGAATCCCCTTGAGAATATTTATAGATATTGGCGGGGTATTCCCGTCTCATGGAGGGGCCCCTGACCACCCGCATGCAGTGACCAGAGGCGGTCGGGACTAGGAAAGCGGGGTGTGCTGCACCGTTACATTCACTTCTATGGGAGCTACGAAAACCATCTAGAACAGGCCGCTCGGCTCTTTTAGTTCCTACACCTCCGGGCACTTCATCCAGTGGGGACAGGGTCGTAGTATCCTGTGGATGTGCTGCAAATATTTAGAGATTAGATAGATAGATAGATATCAAATAGATAGAGAGATAGATATCAGGTAGATAGATAGTTTGATAGATAGATAGATATCAGGTAGATAGATAGATAGATATCAGGTAGGTAGATAGATAGATAGATATCAGATAGATAGATATCAGATAGATAGATATCAGGTAGATAGAAAGATAGATATCAGGTAGATAGATAGATAGATAGATAGATAGATAGATATCAGATAGATAGATATCAGGTAGATAGAAAGATAGATATCAGGTAGATAGGTAGATAGATAAATAGATAGGTAGATAGATAAATAGATAGATATCAGGTAGATAGATAGATAGATAAATAGATAGATATCAGGTAGATAGATATCAGGTAGATAGATAGATAGATAAATAGATAGATATCAGGTAGATAGATAGATAGATAAATATATAGATATCAGATAGATAGATATCAGGTAGATAGATATCAGGTAGATAGATATCAGGTAGATAGATATCAGGTAGATAGGTAGATATCAGACAGATAGATACATAGATATTAGATAGATATAGATATAAGATAGATATTACATAGACATTCTGCCACAAAAAAGCTCCTTCTGCCCCCTTCATGTAGGGGTAGCAAGAAGATGGAGCAGAGGAAGTGGAGTAACACACGACTGCCGACTACACTCAGAGTTTTTTTTGTAGTCTGTAACCATGGAAACACATATAGAAGGAAATCAGATTCCTAGCTCCAGTCCTTGCTGACCTCAGCCTACGTTATGTCACCAACACCTCAAATGTCCAAAAATTTTCAGCCCATTGACTGCCCATAAAAGGCATACAATAGGTGATACGCGTTTCGGGCCTCCACTTGGACCCTTAGGCGTATCATCCCACACCAAGGAAGCATGAACAATTTGGGCTGCCCTTGCCTTTTAAATTGTTCTTGTTTTCTTTGCCTTCTTCTGGATCAACTAGCAGGGTGACAGGCCTCACTGGATGGACAGAGGGCTTTTTTCGGCCTTATATACTATGATACGATGTGACTGACGGCCCTGGTGGAGGCCCGAAACGCATAGTCACCTTCATTTTTTTTTTTTATGGGCAGTCATGGTGCTGGAAATGTTTGCGCTTGGAAACGCATCGCCCTGCAAGTAACCTGTGTACACAATGCGATTTCCTCAATCAGGACGGTGTGGAAAGTGGCAAACACTACATTAAACGCTGCAGCATGGATTGGGAAAATCTCTTCCCTTCCAAGCTGACTGCTAGGACATATATAATATATAATATTCCAGTGCATTCGCTGGTCTGATACTTGTCCTAGCAACAACTGGAAATCATCACACCGCGAGGACGTGACTGATTCATTAAATGCTGTGATTGGATCTATTGTTTTTCTCTTTCTTTCTGAAAAGTAACCATGACAACAGAGAGAGACCCCGTGGAATACGGATGCGGGGCATTCTCTGGTTACCATGGGATACACGCCGGCGTGTGTTACAGACCCATACAATTACATTAATGAATGAATGTTCTCTGGTATTTATAGTCACTTGTCATATACAAAGAGAACTGACTCACTAGCGCCATCTTCTGGAAGAGGCTCCCCTATGAGTCAAAGTCAGACTTTTTAACAAGCCTTGGGGCATGACGAGGGAGAAAAGCTGGATATTTGGCTTTGCCGGTTTCCCTTGTCATGTCCCAAGTCAGACTCAGACTCTCCCACAAGGTGGCGCCAGCGAGACAGTTCTCTTTGCATGAGAAAAACCTCTTTGCATATTATTTTCCCATGCAGCATTGCCATGTCCATTCACAGATGATCTCCTTAAGAAGAGCCACTACCCCTCCTAGTCATTTGTCAGATATAACAAAGAGCCTGACCTGGAGGATTCATCTGGGGTGGCAGACACCATGCAGGAGTTGTGTAGATCACTTACGTTCCTGCAGACAAAGCCAACAACGTGGTCTCCCTGCAGCCTTTCTACATAGGCACGTCAGTGCAGAAGTGCTACCATAATGTGGGTGCTCAGGAGGGCTTAAAGGGCATCTGTCAGCAGTTCTGTCCCTATGACACTGGCTGACCTGTTACATGTGCACTTGGCAGCTGAAGGCATCTGTGTTGGTCCCATGTTTATATGTGCCCGCATTGCTGAGAAAAATGATGTTTTAATACATGCAAATCAAATATTGATATTTTACTGGTCGTGGAGGAGCACTCTGCTGGCACTGGTCGTGGAGGAGCACTCTGCTGGCACTGGCAATCTGGCATTGGTTGTGGACGAGCACTCTGCTGGCGCTGGTCGTGGACGAGCACTCTGCTGGCGCTGGTCGTGGACGAGCACTCTGCTGGCGCTGGTCGTGGACGAGCACTCTGCTGGCGCTGGTCGTGGACGAGCACTCTGCTGGCGCTGGTCGTGGACGAGCACTCTGCTGGCGCTGGTTGTGGACGAGCACTCTGCTGGCGCTGGTTGTGGACGAGCACTCTGCTGGCGCTGGTTGTGGACGAGCACTCTGCTGGCGCTGGTTGTGGGTCGAGCACTCTGCTGGCGCTGGTTGTGGACGAGCACTCTGCTGGCGCTGGTTGTGGACGAGCACTCTGCTGGCGCTGGTCGTGGACGAGCACTCTGCTGGCGCTGGTTGTGGACGAGCACTCTGCTGGTTGTGGGGAAGCACTCTGCTGGCCCTGGTTGTGGACTAGCACTCTGCTGGTTGTGGAAGAGCGCTCTGCTGACATTGGTTTTGGATGAGCTCTCTGCTGGCACTGGTTGTGGGCAAGCGCTCTGCTGGCACTGGTTGTGGGAGAGCGCTCTGCTGGCATTGGTTGTGGACGAGCACTCTGCTGGCATTGGTTGTGGACGAGCACTCTGCTGGCATTGGTTGTGGGCAAGCACTCTGCTGGCACTGGCTGTGGGCGAGCACTCTGCTGGCACTGGCTGTGGGCGAGCACTCTGCTGGCACTGGCTGTGGGCGAGCACTCTGCTGGCACTGGCTGTGGGGGGAGGGTGTCAAGGTGAGGATAGGCCATCACTTCTAAAAACCTGAACAACCCCTTTAAGGCTTTGTGTACTAGACTAAAGTGCACATAAAACACACTCCAAACATGATAGCAGAAAACCTATAAGTGCTGCCATGAATTGTGTGTCTTTCTGATGTGCGTCCTGGCATCCGATCACTGAAGGACTTCCAATGCCGAGTCTAATCAGCCTTTTTCCTAAGTTTAATCAGCCAGCAAACAGGAATGTCATAATTCCATGCAAATGTATGGAAAATCCGGCTTTAACCCATGCACGTCTCATGTGGGCAGAGCAGATGAGTTTACAGCTTTGGCCACTGGTCCATCAGTTACAATAAAGCATCTTACAGATCATTGTCTTCTGATGTCTCCTCCTCAGGAACGTGGGTCATAAATCAGCCATGGAGTAAGGTCCCAGGCGGGGTCCTATGTGCTCAGTCACAGGGTCCGGCCTTTGTTAAAAACACTTTACATTGGAGCTGTCTGTTCTTAGTCCAGGAGGTCTACGCTGTGTGTACGTGGCTGGATCTACAGCTTGTTGACTGCTGGATACCAGGACTCAGCTCACAGGTTTTGCTCTTTCTTTGCAGATAAAAAAAAAACAGAAAACAGCATTTCACATAAATGTGTATGAGATTTGCTCCTGCTTGGTGTTATAGTAGAAGGCGTAATATTACAGATTGTCTGGTAATGCAATTCCATGTTATAATATTTAAGGGGAACCTACCGTGTAGTTTGAGGGCCACCTGCCACAGCAAACCCACCCCGGCAAACGATAGTAAATTAAATTAAAACTTATCAGGACAAGAGTCCAGGACTCTTCTCCAGCGGCACTAGGCGTGCGCACACTGCGCTGATAAAGCCGCCTCCAGTACACCCGTTGTAGTGCACATCAGACTCATGCGCAGTGAAGCAAGGTGTACAGTTCTCGGCCTCGTCAGTGCACTGCTCTGATGCTGCTGGAGAAGAGTCCTGGACTCTTTTCTCCTGATAAGTCTGAATTTCTTTTTCTACCCTTTGTAGGGATGGATGGGTTTGCCCTAGACAGGTTTGAAACCCTAAACTACAAGATGCATAATGGCATGCTGGTTTTAGTAGCCCCAAACCTGCTGACAGGTTCCCCGTAGAAGTGGCTCCTAACCTGAGCTTCACAATGCGAAAGTTGAACATGACTTAAAGGGGTATTCCGGTTATATTAAGTTATTGATTAGATTGGTGATTATAGATTTATTTTATTTTCTGTATATGTGGACTATTGGTGCAGATTTACATCATCCACATGGACCACGGGAAAATGTAGTCTGAAGTCTGATTGACTTCCCTGGGAGAGTTTTATGGGCATGCCTGTCTGTCACATGCTCAGAGGTCATTGTGCAGTGAGGGGGAGGAGGTGAGCTGTGACATCACCTATTGTGAATGGTAAATCCTGTATATATAGGTGATATTGTAATTGTATTGCATTTGCAATCCTTCCTGTGATGATGATGAGATGACTGCTGAGAGGTGATCTCTACATATATGGTGATATGGAAAATCTTTAAAAAAAATATTCAACACAAAAACTCAAGCTTAAAAGGAATTAAAACCATAAACAGAAGTATATTATTTTATTTTCTCATTTGTTTTAATTTTCTGGGTGTAGATTTTTTACATTTGTTTCTGTTCTTGATTATCGGGACATTTCTTCTTATCTTGAGTTATTATTATTATTCGAAATTGCCATTAATTTCATGGCGCTGTACATCAAAAGGGGTTATACATACACAGTATAAAAATACAAAGGGGGGAGAGGATCAGAGGGGGAGCGAGAGTGCTGGATGGGAGGCCACAGAGGAGCATGTTGCAGTAGTCCAGGCGGGAGATGATGAGGGCATGCACTAGTATTTTAGTTGATTCCGGGGTGAGGAAGGAGCGAATACGAGAGATGTTCTTGAGTTGAAAGCATCAGGTGGAGGGGAGGGTTTGGATGTGTGGCGTAAAGGACAGGGCAGAATCCAATGTTACCCCCAGGCCGCGGGCCTGCGAGACTGGAGAAAGCATTGTGCTATTAACTGTCATGGACAGGTCAGGTAGGGGGGCTGAGTGACATGGGGGAAAGACAATGTTATACTGCAGCTGCATGGACCATAGGAACCTATAGTCTGGAAATGGGAGAATGTTGTGGGCATACTCCGTGACCTGGGCAGAGGTCATTGTGCAGGTAGGGGGAGGAGGTGAGCTGTGACCATCACCTATTATCAACGGTGGATCCTGTGATGTCTATACCAATCACTTTAATCCTGCCTTTGATGATAATGAAATGACTGATGAGAGGTGATCCCCGCAGAACAGGAAGAGACAGACTGATATGAGGCTCAGTGGCCATAGTGAAAACTGCAAGATTTCAGATTTTTTTTTAAAATAAATAAAATCACGACATTGGGTATTTTCTGACGGTAGATTGATGGACTCCTTAGCCGTCTGTAATGCTTCCAGTGCTTTGCAGACACTTGAACGTGTGCGTACAATGTGCATCGGCTCCTTTGCTGTTTTTTATTTAATTTTTGGCATGACATCAAACATGTTTTATCAAAACTAAACTTCAAACATTGTTATAAATGCAGCGTTCACGGCTGACGTGAGGACGGTTGGCGAGCCCGCCTAGCACTTTTCTGCTTTTCGCATCTTTTCACCAAACATTCCATTCTGCAACCTGACAGATGTTTCCGATAAACACGTCTATTTCCATTGGTCGTAAGACGACTACAGTATATCTAAATCACAGAGATGGGTCTTTTCTGGTTCAATTTACTTTATTATTTTTTAACTAATTATTTGTATCACATTTTCTGGAAAATGACTCCCAAGTTCCAAATCTTACGTGACCTCCCAGACATGGAAACATGGCAGTTTCTTACCCTTATGGGCTTTGTTTTCTCTAGGCTTTATTTTTAGGCTGCATTGATTTATGTTTCTACGTCGTCATTTTTTTTCTGTCGAGAACAAAGATCTGTTCATATATCTAAAGACCAGTCAAAACGCACAAGCATCGCACACATTAGGTTTACGTGTGAATTGAGAATCACAAAAATAAACGTGGCCTAAATGGGTGGGACTGCTCCAAACCCCAAACACTGTGGCGTGTTTCTAACTGGGGGGGCAGTTCCTCCGCATGTGGTTCGCAGCGAACGGCTATCCCCAGCAAAAATTGCATACAATGGAGGATACCGGCGCGAACTACAAGCACCACACAAACATCCTACACAAAATAAAACATGTGCGGATGAAAATATATAAACACATAACTCACAGAAAAAAGATGCACCACATGGATAAGCACCTGACAACACTGGCTAATCCCTCACTCTGGTGTTAAAAGCTGAGAGATTTACCAATATTTCCAATCAGGAACATATCGGAGCCCCTTTAGGCACCACTACACGGTATCTCAGCATGACATGGGGTCCTACCGCTAGACTACCTATGGTGTGTGAACAAGGTCTGAACAGGTATTAAGTAGCCTACAGCCCCATCCCACTCACCTGCACTGCAGGACCAACAATGCAATGGGGAACACATGAGGCCGCAAGCTACACCTACAACAGACCATGTGACACCGGCTTCCTGGTGCAACAGAATGTTTACCAGCCATATGCAATGGCACATTCAATACATATAAAACAAGAATCACAGAAATAAACGTGGCCTAACTGGGTGGGACTGCTCCAGACCCCAAACACTGTGGCGTGTTTCTAACTGGGGGGGCAGTTCCTCCGCATGTGGTTCGCAGCGAACGGCTATCCCCAGCAAAAATTGCATACAATGGAGGATGCCGGCGCGAACCACAAGCACCACACAAACATCCTACACAAAATAAAACATGTGCTGAGATACCGTGTAGTGGTGCCTAAAGGGGCTCCGATATGTTCCTGATTGGAAATATTGGCGAATCTCTCAGCTTTTAACACCAGAGTGAGGGATTAGCCAGTGTTGTCAGTTGCTTATCCATGTGGTGCATCTTTTTTCTGTGAGTTACGTGTGAATTGCATGCAACCTTTTATTTTCTTAAAGGTGCACAATGTCATATTGATACTTTCATTATATCTTATATGGTTGTGAGATAGTCACCAAAAGATGTTGAAAGTGGCAGCAGTCGGATGTACATATATTTTGTCGCATACCAGCCTTTTCTGGAATAACACTATTTGTGGCATTATATGGCTATTCTGCATTTGTCACCAGTTTTCCCCTCTGCGGTCTCCATCTCTAATTGTCTGCTCTCCCTGACCTAGTGAATGGAGGCCAGCTGCTCTGATGTCTCCTATACACAGCACACAGAGAGAAGAGGGGATTCTGCTCCCCTGTTTCTCTATAGCACACCCTTAGGCCTCATACACATGACCATGTCCGTAAAAGACACCTTCCATGTGCAATCTGCATTTTTCTTACTCCCATCACTAGAAATGACCATTTTTGTTTGTAAGGCTCCATTCACACGACCGTATGTTGTCCGCAAAAAAACTGATCCGTTTTTTTGCGGATTAGATGCTGTCCCATTCACTTCTATGGGGCCCTTTTCTTCCATTGTACAGCTCAGCAAAAAAAATGAAACACGTCCTATACTTGTCAGTGAAAATCAGGACATGACCCTATTGTAGTCTATGGATCAGCAAAAAAACGGAATGCAATCCGTTTTTTTGCGGACATGCTGAACTGTCCGCAAAAAACTGATCCGTTTTTTTGCGGACAACATACAGTCGTGTGAATGGAGCCTAATACAGACAAGAATAGGACGTGTTCTATAATTTGCGGTATGGACACATGGATGCGGACAACACAAGGATGATATCCATGTGCTGTCCATTTTAAATTTTTTTTGCGGACCTGTAGAAATGAATGGGTTAGTGTGCAATCCGCAAATAATGCTGAGCGGACACGGATGCAACATACGGCCATGTGCATGAGACCTAAGCAGCACTATGGAGAACCTTATACAGCAGTGTAGCAGTGAGCCCAGTACTGGAGTGAGATAGAAAACGTCCTAGAAGCAGAAGAAGTGGCTCATAAGTGGAGAAAGAGGCATTTTTCTCTGATAAACTTTGTAATATATCCTATTATATTCACTTGTACTGTTGATTTATGCAAAGATTGTTGAAATGGCAGCGCCTAATATTCTTATAATCTTGAGTCAGTAATATGTCTTTGTGTCTTGCAGGATGGAGGCCTCCTGTCTGGAGCTAGCACTCGAGGGGGAACGACTTTGCAAAGCGGGTGATTTCAAAGCTGGCACTGCTTTCTTTGAAGCTGCCGTTCAGGTTGGAACCGAGGATCTGAAGACTCTTAGTGCCATCTACAGTCAGCTGGGCAATGCATACTTCTATCTGAAGGAATACTCCAAGGCTCTTGAGTATCACAAGCATGATCTAACACTTGCCAGGTGAGATGTGTTTATGAGGTTGCTTCTACACGTGTACATTTTTATAACCTATTTTTGCCTTTGTTTTAACCTCTGAGAAGGTATTCATTTTTTGTTAACATGGAGGCCGATGCGCAATGTGTGCCATTGTGTGCCTATACAGCAGGATACGTCAGAGGTGTATGTCTGGAGAGCCTTCCAATCTATCCCTAAAATGCAGGTGTATTGATGAGAATAGCCTGCTGGTGTATAATGTAGTTTTTTTTCTTTTCTTGTAATTTGTAGGTCCATTGGAGATCGCATTGGAGAGGCAAAAGCCAGCGGAAATCTTGGGAACACACTGAAGATCCTTGGTCAGTATGATGAAGCCATTGCTTGCTGTCAGAGGCATCTGGACATTTCTCGAGAGCAGGGAGACAAGGTACAAAATACAGTAGGATATTTGCAGCTTGCTCTCATAGTGGATCTATACGTTCTATAAGGCTACAGTCACACTAGCGTTAACCTTTTCCGGCATTGAGTTCCGTCCTCGAGGCTCAATACCGGAAAAAAACGCTTCAGTTATATCCTAATGCATTCTGAATGGAGAGAAATCCGTTCAGGATGCATCAGGATGTCTTCAGTTCAGTCACTGAACGGCGTTTTGGCCGGAGATAATACCGCAGCATGCCGGATCCGCATGCGCAGACCTTTAAAAATGTGAAAAAAATAAATACCGGATCCGTTTTGCCGGATGACACCGGAAAAATGGATCTGGTATTGCGATGCATTTTTCTGACTGATCAGGCATTTTTCAGACCTGATCAGTCTGAAAAATGCCTGATCAGTCAGAAAAAATGACATGCGTTTGATCAGGCAGTTCAGGCAACAGAATTGCCTGCCAGAATCAAACAACGCAAGTGTGAAAGTACCCTAAGTTATTGATCTAAAGCTGCCCATAAAGATACTGTCAGCCAAGCGATCGGCCGACCGCTATCTCTCTCGACTCCCCATACACATTCAGCCGAGTGCTTATTCTATGGGGAAAGCAGAGAATGCCGCTGCCAGACACTTCTGGGGGAGGCCTATCTCCAGGAGAACAAAAGGATCAGGCAGAATGAATATGTTTGGTGACATGATCGGTCAGGGAGAGAGTCGGGAGCCCTCCACACAGTGTGTCGCTAAAGACTGATGTGTATGGCCGGCTTACGATTCTGTTCACAGCCGTGTTTTTAGATATTACTTATAACATAAGCCACAACATTGTGCCGGATCTTTCGCGTGATGGACACCAGTGACCCCCCCAACAGACCCTCATTGACTTATAATGGATGGGTTCTGCCCAGGGGTCCGTTGTTTTGAAGGATGAAAAAGAACTGCAAGCACCACAGTTTTTTTCTATAAAATTTTCATGGAATTTGAGTTTTCCGAGATATTTTTTTTGTTACTGATGACCCATCAGTATCTGATTTGGTGAGGGTCCGACACCCAGGACCCCCACCCATCAACTGTTTTGAGAAGGCAGAGGCGCTCCTGTGAGTGCCGCGGCCTTCTCGCATCTCACCAAGCACAGTGCCATCCACTGTATAGTGACTATGCCTGGTATCGCAGCTCAGGCCCATTCACTTGAACCATTACATGACTAGGGTGCAGCTAGCCTTTCTGCTGCCTGAGGCGAAAACTAAAATGGCGCCCCCCCATGCCAATTTCTGAACCTAACCCCTTTGCCACAATAAAGCATTCATCGCCCATGGCCCTTCCGCTGCACCCTCTTGCCCCTCACCTGGCCTCATTGGTGGTGCACCTCAGGTATGTACCATTTCCTCATGGACATAAGACTGAATCAGTACCACTACAGTGAGCTCAATGGTGTGATGCACTAGTGCAAACACTATGCCAGTCCATCTTTAGATGTGTTTTCCTTTGGAGAGGACATATACAAAGATGGAGCAGAGCTGAGTTTGTCACGGTACACAGATCATCTTGCTGTTCGAATGACAGATATTGCAGATATTCACAAACTTCATTGCACAAAATACCCAGCTTATTTCTGCTACACTTTGTATAATTTGTTTGCCTTTAACTATATAATAGGTTTCAGAAACTATTCGTTGCGTTACACCACCGCCGATGAAACAGAAACTAGAGTGAACTGATTATTGACACTTTTCCCGTGACTGCAGGTGGGTGAAGCTCGAGCGTTGTACAATGCCGGGAACGTTTACCATGCTAAAGGAAAGCAGTTGTCGTGGAACATGCCTCAGATCCCAGGAGACCTGTCCGAGGAGGTCAAGGAGACCTTGTTAAAGGCCACTGATTATTATGAGTGAGTAGCAAACCTTATGATTTTACTATTGTCCCTGGCGGGCCATAGACCCTACAGGGAAATTTCCCAGGGGGCTGCAGGTTGGTTACATAACGGTCTGATGCTCTAAGCATTAATTAATGCTAGGAGCATCAGCTACTTATGCACCCGGCCTCCTGAACTCAGCTCTATCAGCATCCTCACGGCAGTGATACAGTTGAATACTGTGGCGTGGGTGGCAGTATTTTGGGCAGCACTGTGAGATTTGATTCTGCTAAGGCAGTATTTTGTGCTGCAATATGGTGTTTGGTTCTGCCGGGGTGGTATTTTGTGCTGCACTGTGGTATTGCAGGCCCCGCTCACTTCAGTTGGTTCTGCCTACTTGTGTTGCCCTGCCTTCTGTCAATATGGACCCGCCTGCAACATGGGGCCACTTTTCCCATTCCGCCCTTGGATATGACATAGATATATATCATCTAATCCAAAGGGTGCCATTCCAGCTAACTGGTTTCAAATCTTAGTATGAGTATAAAAGACCTCCGATCTACAGCGAGCTGTGATCGCGATCTATTAGCATATATTTGTATAATGCACATACTAACTAGCTTCAGTACAATTCCTCTGGATCTACGGTCAGATGATAGTCCGGGCTGAACACCAACAGTAAAGATGTTGCCTTGTTACATTTTTTGTAAACTTTATAGAACTCTTTGCCTCAAGAATTAATGTTATTATTTAGGAGGAAAAAAGACCAGAACTCAAAGTTAAGACCTCAGCCTTCTAAACTTGTTCAGACCGCTAAGATGAATGCAAACCGTAATTTTAACTCGCCCCCTAAAAATAATAAACCCCCATACCAGCCTCTAAAATGAATTCAGACCCCAGAACAGAACCCTCAAATTATTCAAATTCCAGACTAACCCTTAAAAATAATCAAATACCAGAACAGACTGTTTACCATATTTTTCGCCCCATAAGACGCACCTAGGTTTCAGAGGGGGACAATAGGAAAAAAAATATTATTACACCTTAGGTCAGACCCCCCAATGGTAATCATACTTCAGCTGACAGCCCCAGTCAGACCCCCAATGTTAATAAGACCTCAAATCAAACCCCCAATCAGACCTCAGCTCAGACCCCAATGTAAATGACCCCCAATCAGACCTCGGATAATAGGATGTACGTATCTTTCCTATTAATACACCCCTTGCGCAGCCCTGCACAGCCGAGGACCAGGAAGTGGTGAGTACAGATCTTTCACCACTTCCTGGTCCTCCGGTACTAATGAGCGCTTCCATATTGGAAGCACTTCATTAGTATTCGCCCCATAAGACGCAGGGGCATTTCCCCCCCCACACACTTTTTTTTGGGGGGGATGGGGGGGATGCGTCTTGTGGGGCGAAAAATACGGTAAATAACTTAAACCCCAGATCAGACACTAAAATTAACTAGTTCCCAAAAATAATAAAACCACACACTCTTAGGCCTCTTCCTAGGGCATGTGACGTCACATTCATAGGTCACGTAGCCTAGGCGCAGCTCTGTCCCATTCAAATAAATGGGACTGAGCTCCGATACCAAGCACAACTGCTGTCCAATTGATGGCACCGTGCGAGGAAAGCTGCGAGTGAGTGCAGTGGCCTCTTCATACAGTTGATTGGCGGTGGTGCCCGGAGTCGGACCCCCACTGATCTGATATCGATATCCTGAGAATAGGTCATCAATAGGAAACTCCAAGAAAACCCCTTTAAAAATAATCAAAGACCAGCCCCTAAAACGTCGAACCCCAAAATGGATCCCTAAATTAATCAGATCCCAGCCCAAACCACAAAATTAATTCAAACCCAGAATATATATATAAAATAGTAAAAATATTTACTTACTGCTCTCCGGTCCTCACCACTTCTGCACCCTGTACTACACCGTGATGCTGGCGAGTCTCACTACCTGGCTTGCCGGTACGGATAGTAGTTTCGCTAAATGCATTGGAGTAGATACTGTTCCCCCAATGTATGGCAACAGGTTTGCAGGGTTCAGACAGTCCGTGTCCCTTCTCCGGATTCGGACAGCTGTCCGCCAGTTGAGTTCCCCTGGTGTAGTTTTTCCTGATAAGGCTCCTATGTTTGTTTCGCACTGAGCACTGTTCCCTTATTCCCCCACACCTACTTGTAAAAATATTGCCTCTTTGTGCCCAAAAAGGGGAAGTCTGATGGACACGTATTTGTGTACGGCTCTTGTAGACCTGAACAGAAGCAACATAATAAACCTCCTGCTGATAGCAGCTGGTGTGTGCCCAGCTCATATGTATCATGGTTGCAGAGCCTTATGTATGTAACGTGCCCTAGAAAACGCTATACGGCCTACATTTTAGCTGCAGAGGATGTTTAGGATTTGTTTGATGTGTAGATGGGTCTTTGCCTGATATTTACGGCACCTTCTCACCGTTACTGACCTCTCTGTTCTGCAGGAGAAATTTAGCTCTGGTTAAAGAGCTGGTGACCGGGCCGCTCAGGGCCGAGCGTATGGAAATCTTGGTAACACGCACTACCTCCTAGGCAACTTCAATGAGGCCATTGCTTTTCATAAAGAGGTAAGTTGGCATAATATATGTGCTTTTAAAGCCCTATATCGCAATCATGCACACAACCGTATTTTGAATCCGTGCCCAGTCCGCATTTTTGTGGCTAGCACACAGATCTAATTTGGTTCTATGAATCCGCAGAAGAAAAAAACGGACAGCGCATCGATGTCATCCGCGTGCTATCCACCTCTGTGTGTCCATTTGGCATATTATAGAACATGTCCTGTTCTTGGCCATATTGTGGACAATGGGAGTGAGAAAATGCGGATTGGACACTGAAGGTATCAGTATTTTGCGGATCGGTGGTTTGCAGACCGCAGTACGGATACTATTGTGTGTGTACTATACTAATATGTAGGGCAGCGGTCAGCACTCCAGCTGTTGTGAAACTACAACCCCCAGCATGCTCTATTCATTCCTGGAGGAGGTCTGAGAGCAACCAAGCAAGTGTGCATGTTGGGAGTCATATTTTCACCACACCGAAGGTTGCTGATCCCTGATGTAGGGTAAATGTGATACCGTATACTTAGTGGCCACTCCACTCACAGTCAATAGGGTTGCATTCACACTGCGTTTGCAGTGATACATGTCGGGAGGTTTTCTGACGTTCACCTCCCTTGGATGTCACTGTAGAGGCATAAGATGGCATCTATCACCCATAGGTTCGTAAGCAGCAGCGCAGGCAGACACACACTGCTCATTTATTATCCCACCATTGTCTTTTCATATGGACAAAAGGGTGCGTGGGACTTTGGTAGTTCAACGTGTTTTTATGTCTATTTTCTGCAGAGATTGTCCATTGCTAAGGAGTTTGGAGATAAAGCTGCTGAGCGAAGAGCATACAGCAACCTGGGCAACGCTCATATATTCCTCGGCAAGTTTGATGCTTCAGCAGAGTATTACAAGTGAGTGGCAGCGGGCTGGATTGTAGTTTTGCATTGCTTTATTCTGTCTTTTTTGTGTGTCCAACATGGCTGACTCCTCTTCGATTGGACACCCAATATCTCCCATGAACATAACATCACACTCCCAGGATCCATGAATGTCTATCACCAGTATTCTGCAATCCTTTTCTTTGGAAATCCACTTTTAAAGGGTTTGTGCCACTAAAGATATTGATGTCACATTGCCTGGGCCCATCAGTGTCCTACCAGTGTTTCTCCGAAAATAAGACAGGGTCTTATATTATTTTTTTCTCCGAAAGGGCTTTTTTTTTTGGGGGTAGGGCTTATTTTGGCTCCATGAACATATTTTATATAGACAGATGCCAATTACAGAACAGTCCCTGGACAGAGTTTATATTAAATATGACTATAACCCCCCTCATCCATAGCTATGCACCCATATACTGCAGTACATGGGTGCATTCCTATGCATGAGGGGCTTTATAGTCATAATTGCCACACATTTTTCATTCTGATACCGTATATTGCCCCTGAGCTGTCCTTGCCCAAGGGACCTATGCAGCAATCTACGGTACCAGGGAGAGCAGATACGACGCGGGAGAGATTTAGGGAGCTCCTCCGGGCAGCAGAAAGGAGAAGGAGATCCTCCTGCTGCCTCCCTCATGTAAGTAAGAATGTGCGGGCTGGCGGCAGTACAGGGCATACAGAGAAGCCGCCCAACGTGATAGTGAAGGGAAGCGCGGGCTGTCGGCTTAATTTAGCATTTAGTAAAGCCGCCCGCCCGCCCATCAGGTGCTGCTTAGTGCCGCGATGTATGCACGGGCTGGCGGCTTTACTGAAGGCTAATTCACTGAAGCCTGTGCTGCCCGCCTGGAACAGTTTCATGGCAGCTCAGGAGCCATTAGTGAGCGCTCCTGGGCCGCTGTAGCCCGCACATTTCCCCCACCTTCCCTTTATACGGCTGTATCTAGGTCTTATTTTTGGAGTAGGGCTTATATTTTAGGCCTACTCCAAAAACCCTGTAAAATAGCGCAAGGCTTATTATCGGGGAAACATGTATCTGTGGGTAAGTGACTGCTCTGACAGGTTCTCAAATTGCATCTTCCACTTGGTGAAGTGATCAGAATGAGGGGTAACCGCAGTCAGATCCCCCCAGTCGGACATTAATGGTGTATCCTAGCCAGCATATCATGCTTCCACTTTTAAAGGGGTCTTCCCATGATGAGCATTGAGGCATATTGGATAAGTGCACTGCTGGCACATGGTTCCTTTTGCTTTTTTCCAAAACAGTACCAATAAGTACACTGCAAAGTTTTGGGAAAAAGGCAAAGTATCCCTGACCCCTTTTGTTTTAGAATATTTGTGGGGGTCCGAGCTCGTGGACCCTTATGATCAAACACTGATGGCTAATCAAATCCTTATGCGACAATGTATGTGACGTTTGGGGTACTCCCTGCTTAGACATTAATCACACATAACACTGCGGATATGTCATCAGTGTCGGATAGATGCAAGTTCCACCTGTCTTCAGAATAAGGCCTCGTTCACACCTCCCGGATGACATCCGTGGCAGGATGATCAGTGGTTCATCCGTGAAGATGTCCATGAAGGATCCGTGTTTCACGTTTTTGCCCTACGTGTCATCCGTTTTCCACAGAAACTGCTAGGCTATAAATTAATTTCCAGAGCATCTCTTAGCAACAATCCGTGAAAACCACGGACCATCCGGATTGTGTCAGGGTCTGTTGATTGAAAAACTGATGGTTTTGCACCAATTTCAGTCAGTTTTGTCTGCGATTGCGTTCAGGGTTTCGTTTTTTTCCACACGGGTGTGATCATTTTTGGATGAGTTTTTCCTGAATATGGAACGTGCTGCGAATTTTCCTGAACGGAGAAATGATGCATGAAAAAAAAAAACGCTCAGACTCATTGAAATGAATGGGTCAGGGTTCCGTCACCGAAAACTTGCTCATGTGAAAGAGGCCTAACTTTATGCCAACTATTGGTTGGCTTAGTTTGAGACAGAATATTACATTAGAATTTTGGGGCAATTTTGGTGCAAAATATTGTAATGTAAACCACACCCCTTCCCATTAAGCCACACCCCTTTTTGGACTAGGCGCAGCATTTTCTCTAAACCTAGATTTACTCCAGAATCCAGGTGCACTGACAGTAGTTAATGTGGACCGATGTGCTGACTTTTTTTTTTTTTTTTACTTTATACCTATTGGGGGTCATTTATGTTGAAGTCTTTGACCCCGTTTTGTGACTTATTTAATGCCCTTGCAGCAAAGTTTTTCTCTTACGGGCATTTTGACGTCCTCCTTGCTCTTGGGCGGACTTACTGACATTTACTCCTGGAAACAGGTATAAAGGAGGAGTGAATACTCCAGTCAGGGAGTAGTTTTCACTCCAGGCGCATAGTTTCTGCTGCCTTAAGCGAAAACTGAAACGGCACCCCAACCCCCCAAATTCCAATATCTTAGCCTAACCCTTTTCTCCAGCCCTACTGTTAAAGACATACTTGGAAATCATTACATACAGCACTACAAAACGTACAGGGTAATACAGCGCCACATACTGTGCCCGCTGTGCTTCCCTAATACTATACTGCAGAAACCGATAATCCCCTTCTTGCCCCTATCTGGTGTTGCCTCACCTCGCCTCATTGGTGGCGCACCTCTGCGTGCCCCTAATTTATGATGAGGTCTGTGTCTCATTATAAATTAGGCGCTTCCTCCGGCAGCACAGGGGCTATTCAAAGATCATTTTTGCTAAATGACCCCCGTTATTTTGTATACGCTTATCAATAAATTGTGATCACGTAAGAACGATCTAGACCTGATTCATCTATACGGATGTAGAGTCAGCTTCTCTTTCTGGATTATCTCCAGCGTCCCACGTGTCCTTATGTTACACCATGGCGATCTCCGTCCTGCCAGCTCTCCGACATGACATGTCTCGGCTGTGCCGATCGTCTCTGCACAGCTGCATTACTTTGCGGCTCATTTCTGCCGAATGATCTGTAATTAGATTGATTTAACTCTGATGTCAATGTGCATTACGCAGTCCTGGAGATTACTGTGCAGCCTCTCAGGCTGATGAGCGCTGCGGGCACGCCTGCTGCAGACCTTTCTCTCTGCCTGGCCGCAGTAGTGGGCCGCGCCGCGAGGACATACAAATCACCCAGCATATAAACCACATTAAGAGACTTTCCAGCCCTTTCAAGCAGCACATTTATTTTTGAAAAGAAACCACAATAGAAGTCCCACCTGTGAGATCCATGGATAGAGAATTCTTGCATATTGAAGTCATTATGGGAGAAATGCCACAAAAAGCCTCACAAGGCTATGCCGTGGTTTGGGGGGAAACCAAAAAACCCCATTAGCACTGCATAGAAAGCTCATGTCTGCTACTTAAAGGGGAGATTTGGTCCAAATTATCTGATGTTTCATAATCTATATAGCCCCTTTGGTACAGCTCAGAGAGACCACAAACTACTTACTGACCCGCGTGGCACTTTGCTTAGTTTTGTATCTGCAGGGTACATACCATGGGCATAGCTATAGGGGGTGCAGAGGTAGCAGTCGCTACCGGGCCCAGGAGCCTGAGGGGACCCAAAGAACCTTGTGCCGCATAAGAAGACACACAAAGCATTGAGGGAAGGGGGCCCAAGATGAACTCCGGCACCAGGGCCCATGAGCTGTTAGCTACGCCCCTGGTACATACCATAGAGGTGGACCACGTGGCTGCCACTAGGACCTTGGACCAAGGACGGTGAGTCCTGGTTGGTCCCATTCCCTTCGCAGATGAATGACATGACTTTTAAAACACCCCTCTGTCCTGAGGGACAGCATTTTAGGCTAACATCTTGGCCCAAGGATCATGGCATGCAAGTAGGTGGGGGTGTTTCCACGCTCCCCATAGGGCGGAGTGAGTCAGCAGTGAAGTAGTCAGTTGAAGCTCAGTCAGTGAAGAGAGCAGTTTCAAACTGAGACCAGACCTTAGAAGAAGCAAAGGTGTAGAGAAACCTTTAAATCGGCCAAGAGCAAAAAAAAAATATATATTTGTGTAGCATACCAGTGTTGAGAGGAGGTGTGTGCAGAAGCTCTGTGGAGATAATATTTCTCAAAGGAGTACTTTATACCATGTAAGACACTTCTCTAATCGGACCATTGCTCCAGATGTATCTCTGATGTGCGGTCAGCTGCTGTGCTTTATATGGGGGGTCCATGAATGGGTGAGTGAACCCAGTTATTTGTAAGTGTGGGGGATTGCTGACCCCCACAGATACCACCAGGCCACCCTGGTGCTTATCCTTCCCAGGGACCTCCAGACATGACCACATCGCCTTCAATCTGCCCTTGATCACATCCCTGCTGCGGCAAGAAAATAGCTCTTTGTGTTTTGCTGCGGCTTATTTGCCTCCATATGGTGTCTGAGCACAAACACTGTGTCACATAGTCCGATGTACTAAAAACGGAGGGCGTTCTAATATCTGCTTTTCTTCTCGTACAATGCCATCAAAGAGGACCCGCCCGCCTCCTGAAGTCAATACGTATTTTAGATAACAATTCTTCATTCTTTAAACGCTTTGAATTCTTTGGATTTGTTCTACGTTCATCTGTTATTCCTCCTGGAAGTGTATGAACAAATTGACATAAGTATGCTGACCGGTCCTACTAATGAGTCTTGGGACAGCAGATTGCTTCCTGAAATCCTTCTTCAAGGTCCACATACAATATTCGGCTCATCCCAGTAATGTTTTCAACAGATATTGCCTGGAAATGTGATCATACAGACCAGGGCTATAGCCAGGCACGGCCATTTTATCCAAATACTTTCCCAACTGGGAATCATAAAAGTGCTGGGTTTACAGCATTTTTACTGGCAGTCATAGCTTACCTGGTGTGACTGTGCAACCCAAGTCTTCGAGAATCCCCTTGAGAATATTTATAGATATTGGCGGGGTATTCCTGTCTCATGGAGGGGCCCCTGACCACCCGCATGCAGTGACCAGAGGCGGTCGGGACTAGGAAAGCGGGGTGTGCTGCACCGTTACATTCACTTCTATGGGAGCTACGAAAACCATCTAGAACAGGCCGCTCGGCTCTTTTAGTTCCTACACCTCCGGGCACTTCATCCAGTGGGGACAGGGTCGTAGTATCCTGTGGATGTGCTGCAAATATTTAGAGATTAGATAGATAGATAGATATCAAATAGATAGAGAGATAGATATCAGGTAGATAGATAGATAGATAGATAGATATCAGGTAGATAGGTAGATAGATAGATATCAGGTAGATAGATAGATAGATATCAGGTAGGTAGATAGATAGATAGATAGATAGATAGATATCAGGTAGATAGAAAGATAGATATCAGGTAGATAGATAGATAGATAGATAGATAGATAGATATCAGATAGATAGATATCAGGTAGATAGAAAGATAGATATCAGGTAGATAGGTAGATAGATAAATAGATAGGTAGATAGATAAATAGATAGATATCAGGTAGATAGATAGATAGATAAATAGATAGATATCAGGTAGATAGATATCAGGTAGATAGATAGATAGATAAATAGATAGATATCAGGTAGATAGATATCAGATAGATAGATAAATAGATAGATAGATATCAGGTAGATAGATATCAGATAGATAGATATCAGGTAGATAGATATCAGATAGATAGATATCAGGTAGATAGATATCAGGTAGATAGGTAGATATCAGACAGATAGATACATAGATATTAGATAGATATAGATATAAGATAGATATTACATAGACATTCTGCCACAAAAAAGCTCCTTCTGCCCCCTTCAAGTAGGGGTAGCAAGAAGATGGAGCAGAGGAAGTGGAGTAACACACCACTGCCGACTACACTCAGAGTTTTTTTTTGTAGTCTGTAACCATGGAAACACATATAGAAGGAAATCAGATTCCTAGCTCCAGTCCTTGCTGACCTCAGCCTACGTTATGTCACCAACACATCAAATGTCCAAAAATTTTCAGCCCATTGACTGCCCATAAAAGGCATACAATAGGTGATACGCGTTTCGGGCCTCCACTTGGACCTTTAGGCGTATCATCCCACACCAAGGAAGCATGAACAATTTGGGCTGCCCTTGCCTTTTAAATTGTTCTTGTTTTCTTTGCCTTCTTCTGGATCAACTAGCAGGGTGACAGGCCTCACTGGATGGACAGAGGGCTTTTTTCGGCCTTATATACTATGATACGATGTGACTGACGGCCCTGGTGGAGGCCCGAAACGCATAGTCACCTTCATTTTTTTTTTTATGGGCAGTCATGGTGCTGGAAATGTTTGCGCTTGGAAACGCATCGCCCTGCAAGTAACCTGTGTACACAATGCGATTTCCTCAATCAGGACGGTGTGGAAAGTGGCAAACACTACATTAAACGCTGCAGCATGGATTGGGAAAATCTCTTCCCTTCCAAGCTGACTGCTAGGACATATATAATATATAATATTCCAGTGCATTCGCTGGTCTGATACTTGTCCTAGCAACAACTGGAAATCATCACACCGCGAGGACGTGACTGATTCATTAAATGCTGTGATTGGATCTATTGTTTTCTCTTTCTTTCTGAAAAGTAACCATGACAACAGAGAGAGCCCCGTGGAATACGGATGCGGGGCATTCTCTGGTTACCATGGGATACACGCGCGTGTGTTACAGACCCATACAATTACATTAATGAATGAATGTTCTCTGGTATTTATAGTCACTTGTCATATACAAAGAGAACTGACTCACTAGCGCCATCTTCTGGAAGAGGCTCCCTATGAGTCAAAGTCAGACTTTTTAACAAGCCTTGGGGCATGACGAGGAGAAAAGCTGGATATTTGGCTTTGCCGGTTTCCCTTGTCATGTCCCAAGTCAGACTCAGACTCTCCCACAAGGTGGCGCCAGCGAGACAGTTCTCTTTGCATGAGAAAAACCTCTTTGCATATTATTTTCCCATGCAGCATTGCCATGTCCATTCACAGATGATCTCCTTAAGAAGAGCCACTACCCCTCCTAGTCATTTGTCAGATATAACAAAGAGCCTGACCTGGAGGATTCATCTGGGGTGGCAGACACCATGCAGGAGTTGTGTAGATCACTTACGTTCCTGCAGACAAAGCCAACAACGTGGTCTCCCTGCAGCCTTTCTACATAGGCACGTCAGTGCAGAAGTGCTACCATAATGTGGGTGCTCAGGAGGGCTTAAAGGGCATCTGTCAGCAGTTCTGTCCCTATGACACTGGCTGACCTGTTACATGTGCACTTGGCAGCTGAAGGCATCTGTGTTGGTCCCATGTTTATATGTGCCCGCATTGCTGAGAAAAATGATGTTTTAATACATGCAAATCAAATATTGATATTTTACTGGTCGTGGAGGAGCACTCTGCTGGCACTGGTCGTGGAGGGCACTCTGCTGGCACTGGCAATCTGGCATTGGTTGTGGGCGAGGCACTCTGCTGGCGCTGGTCGTGGGCGAGCACTCTGCTGGCGCTGGTCGTGGACGAGCACTCTGCTGGCGCTGGTCGTGGACGAGCACTCTGCTGGCGCTGGTCGTGGACGAGCACTCTGCTGGCGCTGGTCGTGGACGAGCACTCTGCTGGCGCTGGTTGTGGCCGAGCACTCTGCTGGCGCTGGTTGTGGGCGAGCACTCTGCTGGCGCTGGTTGTGGACCAGCACTCTGCTGGCGCTGGTTGTGGACGAGCTACTCTGCTGGCGCTGGTTGTGGATCGAGCACTCTGCTGGCGCTGGTTGTGGACTGAGCACTCTGCTGGCGCTGGTCGTGGACCTGAGCACTCTGCTGGCGCTGGTTGTGGACGCAGCACTCTGCTGGTTGTGGGAAGCACTCTGCTGGCCCTGGTTGTGGACTAGCACTCTGCTGGTTGTGGAAGAGCGCTCTGCTGACATTGGTTTTGGATGAGCTCTCTGCTGGCACTGGTTGTGGGCAAGCGCTCTGCTGGCACTGGTTGTGGGAGAGCGCTCTGCTGGCATTGGTTGTGGACGAGCACTCTGCTGGCATTGGTTGTGGACGAGCACTCTGCTGGCATTGGTTGTGGGCAAGCACTCTGCTGGCACTGGCTGTGGGCGAGCACTCTGCTGGCACTGGCTGTGGGCGAGCACTCTGCTGGCACTGGCTGTGGGCGAGCACTCTGCTGGCACTGGCTGTGGGGAGGGTGTCAAGGTGAGGATAGGCCATCACTCTAAAAACCTGAACAACCCCTTTAAGGCTTTGTGTACTAGACTAAAGTGCACATAAAACACACTCCAAACATGATAGCAGAAAACCTATAAGTGCTGCCATGAATTGTGTGTCTTTCTGATGTGCGTCCTGGCATCCGATCACTGAAGGACTTCCAATGCCGAGTCTAATCAGCCTTTTTCCTAAGTTTAATCAGCCAGCAAACAGGAATGTCATAATTCCATGCAAATGTATGGAAAATCCGGCTTTAACCCATGCACGTCTCATGTGGGCAGAGCAGATGAGTTTACAGCTTTGGCCACTGGTCCATCAGTTACAATAAAGCATCTTACAGATCATTGTCTTCTGATGTCTCCTCCTCAGGAACGTGGGTCATAAATCAGCCATGGAGTAAGGTCCCAGGCGGGGTCCTATGTGCTCAGTCACAGGGTCCGGCCTTTGTTAAAAACACTTTACATTGGAGCTGTCTGTTCTAGTCCAGGAGGTCTACGCTGTGTGTACGTGGCTGATCTACAGCTTGTTGACTGCTGGATACCAGGACTCAGCTCACAGGTTTTGCTCTTTCTTTGCAGATAAAAAAACAGAAAACAGCATTTCACATAAATGTGTATGAGATTTGCTCCTGCTTGGTGTTATAGTAGAAGGCGTAATATTACAGATTGTCTGGTAATGCAATTCCATGTTATAATATTTAAGGGGAACCTACCGTGTAGTTTGAGGGCCACCTGCCACAGCAAACCCACCCCGGCAAACGATAGTAAATTAAATTAAAACTTATCAGGACAAGAGTCCAGGACTCTTCTCCAGCGGCACTAGGCGTGCGCACACTGCGCTGATAAAGCCGCCTCCAGTACACCCCGTTGTAGTGCACATCAGACTCATGCGCAGTGAAGCAAGGTGTACAGTTCTCGGCCTCGTCAGTGCACTGCTCTGATGCTGCTGGAGAAGAGTCCTGGACTCTTTTCTCCTGATAAGTCTGAATTTCTTTTTCTACCCTTGTAGGGATGGATGGGTTTGCCCTAGACAGGTTTGAAACCCTAAACTACAAGATGCATAATGGCATGCTGGTTTTAGTAGCCCCAAACCTGCTGACAGGTTCCCCCGTAGAAGTGGCTCCTAACCTGAGCTTCACAATGCGAAAGTTGAACATGACTTAAAGGGGTATTCCGGTTATATTAAGTTATTGATTAGATTGGTGATTATAGATTTATTTTATTTTCTGTATATGTGGACTATTGGTGCAGATTTACATCATCCACATGGACCACGGGAAAATGTAGTCTGAAGTCTGATTGACTTCCCTGGGAGGCTTTATGGGCATGCCTGTCTGTCACATGCTCAGAGGTCATTGTGCAGTGAGGGGGAGGAGGTGAGCTGTGACATCACCTATTGTGAATGGTAAATCCTGTATATATAGGTGATATTGTAATTGTATTGCATTTGCAATCCTTCCTGTGATGGTGATGAGATGACTGCTGAGAGGTGATCTCTACATATATGGTGATATGGAAAATCTTTAAAAAAAATATTCAACACAAAAACTCAAGCTTAAAAGGAATTAAAACCATAAACAGAAGTATATTATTTTATTTTCTCATTTGTTTTAATTTTCTGGGTGTAGATTTTTTACATTTGTTTCTGTTCTTGATTATCGGGACATTTCTTCTTATCTTGAGTTATATTATTATTCGAAATTGCCATTAATTTCATGGCGCTGTACATCAAAAGGGGTTATACATACACAGTATAAAAATACAAAGGGGGGAGAGGATCAGAGGGGGAGCGAGAGTGCTGGATGGGAGGCCACAGAGGAGCATGTTGCAGTAGTCCAGGCGGGAGATGATGAGGGCATGCACTAGTATTTTAGTTGATTCCGGGGTGAGGAAGGAGCGAATACGAGAGATGTTCTTGAGTTGAAAGCATCAGGTGGAGGGGAGGGTTTGGATGTGTGGCGTAAAGGACAGGGCAGAATCCAATGTTACCCCCAGGCCGCGGGCCTGCGAGACTGGAGAAAGCATTGTGCTATTAACTGTCATGGACAGGTCAGGTAGGGGGGCTGAGTGACATAGTGGAAAGACGATGTTATACTGCAGCTGCATGGACCATAGGAACCTATAGTCTGGAAATGGGAGAATGTTGTGGGCATACTCCGTGACCTGGGCAGAGGTCATTGTGCAGGTAGGGGGAGGAGGTGAGCTGTGACCATCACCTATTATCAACGGTGGATCCTGTGATGTCTATACCAATCACTTTAATCCTGCCTTTGATGATAATGAAATGACTGATGAGAGGTGATCCCCGCAGAACAGGAAGAGACAGACTGATATGAGGCTCAGTGGCCATAGTGAACACTGCAAGATTTCAGATTTTTTTTTAAAATAAATAAAATCACGACATTGGGTATTTTCTGACGGTAGATTGATGGACTCCTTAGCCGTCTGTAACGCTTCCAGTGCTTTGCAGACACTTGAACGTGTGCGTACAATGTGCATCGGCTCCTTTGCTGTTTTTTATTTAATTTTTGGCATGACATCAAACATGTTTTATCAAAACTAAACTTCAAACATTGTTATAAATGCAGCGTTCACGGCTGACGTGAGGACGGTTGGCGAGCCCGTCTAGCACTTTTCTGCTTTTCGCATCTTTTCACCAAACATTCCATTCTGCAACCTGACAGATGTTTCCGATAAACACGTCTATTTCTATTGGTCGCAAGACGACTATATCTAAATCACAGAGATGGGTCTTTTCTGGTTCAATTTACTTTATTATTTTTTAACTAATTATTTGTATCACATTTTCTGGAAAATGACTCCCAAGTTCCAAATCTTACGTGACCTCTCAGACATGGAAACATGGCAGTTTCTTACCCTTATGGGCTTTGTTTTCTCTAGGCTTTATTTTTAGGCTGCATTGATTTATGTTTCTACGTCGTCATTTTTTTTCTGTCGAGAACAAAGATCTGTTCATATATCTAAAGACTATTAGGCGGAGGGGGAGTCGCTACACAGTGACCAGTCAAAACGCACAAGCATCGCACACATTAGGTTTACGTGTGAATTGAGAATCACAAAAATAAACGTGGCCTAAATGGGTGGGACTGCTCCAAACCCCAAACACTGTGGCGTGTTTCTAACTGGGGGCAGTTCCTCCGCATGTGGTTCTGCAGCGAACGGCTATCCCCAGCAAAATTGCATACAATGGAGGATACCGGCGCGAACCACAAGCACCACACAAACATCCTACACAAAATAAAACATGTGCGGATGAAAATATATAAACACATAACTCACAGAAAAAAAGATGCACCACATGGATAAGCACCTGACAACACTGGCTAATCCCTCACTCTGGTGTTAAAAGCTGAGAGATTCGCCAATATTTCCAATCAGGAACATATCGGAGCCCCTTTAGGCACCACTACACGGTATCTCAGCATGACATGGGGTCCTACCACTAGACTACCTATGGTGTGTGAACAAGGTCTGAACAGGTATTAAGTAGCCTACAGCCCCATCCCACTCACCTGCACTGCAGGACCAACAATGCAATGGGGGAACACATGAGGCCGCAAGCTACACCTACAACAGACCATGTGACACCGGCTTCCAGGTGCAACAGAATGTTTACCAGCCATATGCAATGGCACATTCAATACATATAAAACAAGAATCACAGAAATAAACGTGGCCTAAACTGGGTGGGACTGCTCCAGACCCCAAACACTGTGGCGTGTTTCTAACTGGGGGCAGTTCCTCCGCATGTGGTTCGCAGCGAACGGCTATCCCCAGCAAAAATTGCATACAATGGAGGATGCCGAGCGCAACCACAAGCACCACACAAACATCCTACACAAAATAAAACATGTGCTGAGATACCGTGTAGTGGTGCCTAAAGGGGCTCCGATATGTTCCTGATTGGAAATATTGGCGTAATCTCTCAGCTTTTAACACCAGAGTGAGGGATTAGCCAGTGTTGTCAGTTGCTTATCCATGTGGTGCATCTTTTTCTGTGAGTTACGTAGAATTGCATGCAACCTTTATTTTCTTAAAGGTGCACAATGTCATATTGATACTTTCATTATATCTTATATGGTTGTGAGATAGTCACCAAAAGATGTTGAAAGTGGCAGCAGTCGGATGTACATATATTTTGTCGCATACCAGCCTTTTTCTGGAATAACACTATTTGTGGCATTATATGGCTATTCTGCATTTGTCACCAGTTTTCCCTCTGCGGTCTCCATCTCTAATTGTCTGCTCTCCCTGACCTAGTGAATGGAGGCCAGCTGCTCTGATGTCTCCTATACACAGCACACAGAGAGAAGAGGGATTCTGCTCCCTGTTTCTCTATAGCACACCCCTTAGGCCTCATACACATGACCATGTCCGTAAAAGACACCTTCCATGTGCAATCTGCATTTTTCTTACTCCCATCACTAGAAATGACCATTTTTGTTTGTAAGGCTCCATTCACACGCATCAGATGAGTTGTCCGCAAAAAACTGATCCGTTTTTTTGCGGATTAGATGCTGTCCCATTCACTTCTATGGGGCCCTTTTCTTCCATTGTACAGCTCAGCAAAAAAATGAAACACGTCCCTATACTTGTCAGTGAAAATCAGGACATGACCCTATTGTAGTCTATGGATCAGCAAAAACGGAATGCAATCCGCTTTTATGCGATCATGTTGAACTGTCCGCAAAAACTGATCCGTTTTTTTGCGGACAACATACAGTCGTGTGAATGGAGCCTAATACAGACAAGAATAGGACGTGTTCTATAATTTGCGGTATGGACACATGGATGCGGACAACACAAGGATGATATCCATGTGCTGTCCATTTTAAATTTTTTTTGCGGACCTGTAGAAATGAATGGGTTAGTGTGCAATCCGCAAATAATGCTGAGCGGACACGGATGCAACATACGGCCATGTGCATGAGACCTAAGCAGCACTATGGAGAACCTTATACAGCAGTGTAGCAGTGAGCCCAGTACTGGAGTGAGATAGAAAACGTCCTAGAAGCAGAAGAAGTGGCTCATAAGTGGAGAAAGAGGCATTTTTCTCTGATAAACTTTGTAATATATCCTATTATATTCACTTGTACTGTTGATTTATGCAAAGATTGTTGAAATGGCAGCGCCTAATATTCTTATAATCTTGAGTCAGTAATATGTCTTTGTGTCTTGCAGGATGGAGGCCTCCTGTCTGGAGCTAGCACTCGAGGGGGAACGACTTTGCAAAGCGGGTGATTTCAAAGCTGGCACTGCTTTCTTTGAAGCTGCCGTTCAGGTTGGAACCGAGGATCTGAAGACTCTTAGTGCCATCTACAGTCAGCTGGGCAATGCATACTTCTATCTGAAGGAATACTCCAAGGCTCTTGAGTATCACAAGCATGATCTAACACTTGCCAGGTGAGATGTGTTTATGAGGTTGCTTCTACACGTGTACATTTTTTATAACCTATTTTTGCCTTTGTTTTAACCTCTGAGAAGGTATTCATTTTTTGTTAACATGGAGGCCGATGCGCAATGTGTGCCATTGTGTGCCTATACAGCAGGATACGTCAGAGGTGTATGTCTGGAGAGCCTTCCAATCTATCCCTAAAATGCAGGTGTATTGATGAGAATAGCCTGCTGGTGTATAATGTAGTTTTTTTTCTTTTCTTGTAATTTGTAGGTCCATTGGAGATCGCATTGGAGAGGCAAAAGCCAGCGGAAATCTTGGGAACACACTGAAGATCCTTGGTCAGTATGATGAAGCCATTGCTTGCTGTCAGAGGCATCTGGACATTTCTCAGAGCAGGGAGACAAGGTACAAAATACAGTAGGATATTTGCAGCTTGCTCTCATAGTGGATCTATACGTTCTATAAGGCTACAGTCACACTAGCGTTAACCTTTTCCGGCATTGAGTTCCGTCCTCGAGGCTCAATACCGGAAAAAAACGCTTCAGTTATATCCTAATGCATTCTGAATGGAGAGAAATCCGTTCAGGATGCATCAGGATGTCTTCAGTTCAGTCACTGAACGGCGTTTTGGCCGGAGATAATACCGCAGCATGCCGGATCCGCATGCGCAGACCTTTAAAAATGTGAAAAAAATAAATATTATTCTATGGGGAAAGCAGAGAAAGCCGCTGCCAGACACTTCTGGGGGGGGCCTATCTCCAGGAGAACAAAAGGATCAGGCAGAATAAATATGTTTGGTGACATGATCGGTCAGGGGGAGAGTCGGGAGCCCTCCACACAGTGTGTCGCTAAAGACTGATGTGTATGGCCGGCTTACGATTCTGTTCACAGCCGTGTTTTAGATATTACTTATAACATAAGCCACAACATTGTGCCGGATCTTTCACATGATAGACACCAGTGACCCCCCCAACAGACCCCCATTGACTTATAATGGATGGGTTCTGCCCAGGGGTCCGTTGTTTTGAAGGATGAAAAAGAACTGCAAGCACCACAGTTTTTTTCTATAAAATTTTCATGGAATTTGAGTTTTCCGAGATATTTTTTTTGTTACTGATGACCCATCAGTATCTGATTTGGTGAGGGTCCGACACCCAGGACCCCCACCCATCAACTGTTTTGAGAAGGCAGAGGCGCTCCTGTGAGTGCCGCGGCCTTCTCGCATCTCACCAAGCACAGTGCCATCCACTGTATAGTGACTATGCCTGGTATCGCAGCTCAGGCCCATTCACTTGAACCATTACATGACTAGGGTGCAGCTAGCCTTTCTGCTGCCTGAGGTGAAAACTAAAATGGCGCGCCCCCCCCCCCCCCATGCCAATTTCTGAACCTAACCCCTTTGCCACAATAAAAGCATTCATCGCCCATGGCCCTTCCGCTGCACCCCTCTTGCCCCTCACCTGGCCTCATTGGTGGTGCACCTCAGGTATGTACCATTTCCTCATGGACATAAGACTGAATCAGTACCACTACAGTGAGCTCAATGGTGTGATGCACTAGTGCAAACACTATGCCAGTCCATCTTTAGATGTGTTTTCCTTTGGAGAGGACATATACAAAGATGGAGCAGAGCTGAGTTTGTCACGGTACACAGATCATCTTGCTGTTCGAATGACAGATATTGCAGATATTCACAAACTTCATTGCACAAAATACCCAGCTTATTTCTGCTACACTTTGTATAATTTGTTTGCCTTTAACTATATAATAGGTTTCAGAAACTATTCGTTGCGTTACACCACCGCCGATGAAACAGAAACTAGAGTGAACTGATTATTGACACTTTTCCCCGTGACTGCAGGTGGGTGAAGCTCGAGCGTTGTACAATGCCGGGAACGTTTACCATGCTAAAGGAAAGCAGTTGTCGTGGAACATGCCTCAGATCCCAGGAGACCTGTCCGAGGAGGTCAAGGAGACCTTGTTAAAGGCCACTGATTATTATGAGTGAGTAGCAAACCTTATGATTTTACTATTGTCCCTGGCGGGCCATAGACCCTACAGGGAAATTTCCCAGGGGGCTGCAGGTTGGTTACATAACGGTCTGATGCTCTAAGCATTAACTAATGCTAGGAGCATCAGCTACTTATGCACCCGGCCTCCTGAACTCAGCTCTATCAGCATCCTCACGGCAGTGATACAGTTGAATACTGTGGCGTGGGTGGCAGTATTTTGGGCAGCACTGTGAGATTTGATTCTGCTAAGGCAGTATTTTGTGCTGCAATATGGTGTTTGGTTCTGCCGGGGTGGTATTTTGTGCTGCACTGTGGTATTGCAGGCCCCGCTCACTTCAGTTGGTTCTGCCTACTTGTGTTGCCCTGCCTTCTGTCAATATGGACCCGCCTGCAACATGGGGCCACTTTTCCCATTCCGCCCTTGGATATGACATAGATATATATCATCTAATCCAAAGGGTGCCATTCCAGCTAACTGGTTTCAAATCTTAGTATGAGTATAAAAAGACCTCCGATCTACAGCGAGCTGTGATCGCGATCTATTAGCATATATTTGTATAATGCACATACTAACTAGCTTCAGTACAATTCCTCTGGATCTACGGTCAGATGATAGTCCGGGCTGAACACCAACAGTAAAGATGTTGCCTTGTTACATTTTTTGTAAACTTTATAGAACTCTTTGCCTCAAGAATTAATGTTATTATTTAGGAGAAAAAAGACCAGAACTCAAAGTTAAGACCTCAGCCTTCTAAACTTGTTCAGACCGCTAAGATGAATGCAAACCGTAATTTTAACTCGCCCCCTAAAAATAATAAACCCCCATACCAGCCTCTAAAATGAATTCAGACCCCAGAACAGAACCCTCAAATTATTCAAATTCCAGACTAACCCTTAAAAATAATCAAATACCAGAACAGACTGTTTACCATATTTTTCGCCTCATAAGACGCACCTAGGTTTCAGAGGGGACAATAGGAAAAAAATATTATTACACCTTAGGTCAGACCCCCAATGGTAATCATACTTCAGCTGACAGCCCCAGTCAGACCCCAATGTTAATAAGACCTCAAATCAAACCCCCAATCAGACCTCAGCTCAGACCCCAATGTAAATGACCCCCAATCAGACCTCGGATAATAGGATGTACGTATCTTTCCTATTAATACACCCCTTGCGCAGCCCTCAGCACAGCCGAGGACCAGGAAGTGGTGAGTACAGATCTTTCACCACTTCCTGGTCCTCCGGTACTAATGAGCGCTTCCATATTGGAAGCACTTCATTAGTATTCGCCCCATAAGACGTAGGGCATTTCCCCACACACTTTTTTGGGGGATGGGGGATGCGTCTTGTGGGGCGAAAAATACGGTAAATAACTTAAACCCCAGATCAGACACTAAAATTAACTAGTTCCCAAAAATAATAAAACCACAGACTCTTAGGCCTCTTCCTAGGGCATGTGACGTCACATTCATAGGTCACGTAGCCTAGGCGCAGCTCTGTCCCATTCAAATAAATGGGACTGAGCTCCGATACCAAGCACAACTGCTGTCCAATTGATGGCACCGTGCGAGGAAAGCTGCGAGTGAGTGCAGTGGCCTCTTCATACAGTTGATTGGCGGTGGTGCCCGGAGTCGGACCCCCACTGATCTGATATCGATATCCTGAGAATAGGTCATCAATAGGAAACTCCAAGAAAACCCCTTTAAAAATAATCAAAGACCAGCCCCTAAAACGTCGAACCCCAAAATGGATCCCTAAATTAATCAGATCCCAGCCCAAACCACAAAATTAATTCAAACCCAGAATATATATATATAAAATAGTAAAAATATTTAGTTACTGCTCTCCGGTCCTCACCACTTCTGCACCCTGTACTACACCGTGATGCTGGCGGGTCTTACTACCTGGCTTGCCGGTACGGATAGTAGTTTCGCTAAATGCATTGGAGTAGATACTGTTCCCCCAATGTATGGCAACAGGTTTGCAGGGTTCAGACAGTCCGTGTCCCTTCTCTGGATTCGGACAGCTGTCCGCCAGTTGAGTTCCCCTGGTGTAGTTTTTCCTGATAAGGCTCCTATGTTTGTTTCGCACTGAGCACTGTTCCCTTATTCCCCCACACCTACTTGTAAAAATATTGCCTCTTTGTGCCCAAAAAGGGGAAGTCTGATGGACACGTATTTGTGTACGGCTCTTGTAGACCTGAACAGAAGCAACATAATAAACCTCCTGCTGATAGCAGCTGGTGTGTGCCCAGCTCATAAGTATCATGGTTGCAGAGCCTTATGTATGTAACGTGCCCTAGAAAACGCTATACGGCCTACATTTTAGCTGCAGAGGATGTTTAGGATTTGTTCGATGTGTAGATGGGTCTTTGCCTGATATTTACGGCACCTTCTCACCGTTACTGACCTCTCTGTTCTGCAGGAGAAATTTAGCTCTGGTTAAAGAGCTGGGTGACCGGGCCGCTCAGGGCCGAGCGTATGGAAATCTTGGTAACACGCACTACCTCTTAGGCAACTTCAATGAGGCCATTGCTTTTCATAAAGAGGTAAGTTGGCATAATATATGTGCTTTTAAAGCCCTATATCGCAATCATGCACACAACCGTATTTTGAATCCGTGCCCAGTCCGCATTTTTTGTGGCTAGCACACAGATCTAATTTGGTTCTATGAATCCGCAGAAGAAAAAAAACGGACAGCGCATCGATGTCATCCGCGTGCTATCCACCTCTGTGTGTCCATTTGGCATATTATAGAACATGTCCTGTTCTTGGCCATATTGTGGACAATGGGAGTGAGAAAATGCGGATTGGACACTGAAGGTATCAGTATTTTGCGGATCGGTGGTTTGCAGACCGCAGTACGGATACTATTGTGTGTGTACTATACTAATATGTAGGGCAGCGGTCAGCACTCCAGCTGTTGTGAAACTACAACCCCCAGCATGCTCTATTCATTCCTGGAGGAGGTCTGAGAGCAACCAAGCAAGTGTGCATGTTGGGAGTCATATTTTCACCACACCGAAGGTTGCTGATCCCTGATGTAGGGTAAATGTGATACCGTATACTTAGTGGCCACTCCACTCACAGTCAATAGGGTTGCATTCACACTGCGTTTGCAGTGATACATGTCGGGAGGTTTTCTGACGTTCACCTCCCTTGGATGTCACTGTAGAGGCATAAGATGGCATCTATCACCCATAGGTTCGTAAGCAGCAGCGCAGGCAGACACACACTGCTCATTTATTATCCCACCATTGTCTTTTCATATGGACAAAAGGGTGCGTGGGACTTTGGTAGTTCAACGTGTTTTTATGTCTATTTTCTGCAGAGATTGTCCATTGCTAAGGAGTTTGGAGATAAAGCTGCTGAGCGAAGAGCATACAGCAACCTGGGCAACGCTCATATATTCCTCGGCAAGTTTGATGCTTCAGCAGAGTATTACAAGTGAGTGGCAGCGGGCTGGATTGTAGTTTTGCATTGCTTTATTCTGTCTTTTTTGTGTGTCCAACATGGCTGACTCCTCTTCGATTGGACACCCAATATCTCCCATGAACATAACATCACACTCCCAGGATCCATGAATGTCTATCACCAGTATTCTGCAATCCTTTTCTTTGGAAATCCACTTTTAAAGGGTTTGTGCCACTAAAGATATTGATGTCACATTGCCTGGGCCCATCAGTGTCCTACCAGTGTTTCTCCGAAAATAAGACAGGGTCTTATATTATTTTTTTCTCCGAAAGGGCTTTTTTTTTGGGGGGTAGGGCTTATTTTGGCTCCATGAACATATTTTATATAGACAGATGCCAATTACAGAACAGTGCCTGGACAGAGTTTATATTAAATATGACTATAACCCCCCTCATCCATAGGAATGCACCCATATACTGCAGTACATGGGTGCATGCCTATGGATGAGGGGCTTTATAGTCATAATTGCCACACATTTTTCATTCTGATACCGTATATTGCCCCTGAGCTGTCCTTGCCCAAGGGACCTATGCAGCAATCTACGGTACCAGGGAGAGCAGATACGACGCGGGAGAGATTTAGGGAGCTCCTCCGGGCAGCAGAAAGGAGAAGGAGATCCTCCTGCTGCCTCCCTCATGTAAGTAAGAATGTGCGGGCTGGCGGCAGTACAGGGCATACAGAGAAGCCGCCCAACGTGATAGTGAAGGGAAGCGCGGGCTGTCGGCTTAATTTAGCATTTAGTAAAGCCGCCACTGCTTAGTGCCACGATGTATGCACGGGCTGGCGGCTTTACTGAAGGCTAATTCACTGAAGCCTGTGCTGCCCGCCTGGAACAGTTTCATGGCAGCTCAGGAGCCATTAGTGAGCGCTCCTGGGCCGCTGTAGCCCGCACATTTCCCCCACCTTCCCTTTATACGGCTGTATCTAGGTCTTATTTTTGGAGTAGGGCTTATATTTTAGGCCTACTCCGAAAACCCTGTAAAATAGCGCGAGTGCTTATTATCGGGGAAACATGTATCTGTGGGTAAGTGACTGGCTCTGACAGGTTCTCAAATTGCATCTTCCACTTGGTGAAGTGATCAGAATGAGGGGTAACCGCAGTCAGATCCCCCCAGTCGGACATTAATGGTGTATCCTAGCCAGCATATCATGCTTCCACTTTTAAAGGGGTCTTCCCATGATGAGCATTGAGGCATATTGGATAAGTACACTGCTGGCACATGGTTCCTTTTGCTTTTTTCCAAAACAGTACCAATAAGTTTTAGAAAATTTGTGGGGGGTCCGAACTTGTGGACCCTCATGATCAAACACTGATGGCTATTCAAATCCTTATGCGACAATGTATGTGACGTTTGGGGTACTCCCTGCTTAGACATTAATCACACATAACACTGCGGATATGTCATCAGTGTCGGATAGATGCAAGTTCCACCTGTCTTCCGAATAAGGCCTCGTTCACACCTCCCGGATGACATCCGTGGCAGGATGATCAGTGGTTCATCCATGAAGATGTCCATGAAGGATCCGTGTTTCACGTTTTTGCCCTACGTGTCATCCGTTCATACTATAAATTAATTTTCAGAGCATCTCTTAGCAACAATCCGTGAAAACCACGGACCATCCGGATTGTGTCAGGGTCTGTTGATTGAAAAACTGATGGTTTTGCACCAATTTCAGTCAGTTTTGTCTGCGATTGCGTTCAGGGTTTCGTTTTTTTCCACACGGGTGTGATCATTTTTGGATGAGTTTTTCATGCGCATGAAAAAAAAACAACTGAAGAATAACCATCTTCACCTCCTAGCAATCGTCAGTGAAAAACGCATTGCATCCCGATGCAATGCATTTTTCATTCAAGCCCCATTCACTTCCATGGGCCAGGGCTGCGTGAAAACCGCTGAATATGGAACGTGCTGCGAATTTTCCTGAACGGAGAAATGATGCATGAAAAAAAAAACCGCTCAGACTCATTGAAATGAATGGGTCAGGGTTCCGTCACCGAAAACTTGCTCATGTGAAAGAGGCCTAACTTTATGCCAACTATTGGTTGGCTTAGTTTGAGACAGAATATTACATTAGAATTTTGGGGCAATTTTGGTGCAAAATATTGTAATGTAAACCACACCCCTTCCCATTAAGCCACACCCCTTTTTGGACTAGGCGCAGCATTTTCTCTAAACCTAGATTTACTCCAGAATCCAGGTGCACTGACAGTAGTAAATGTGGACCGATGTGCTGACTTTTTTTTTTTTTTTTACTTTATACCTATTGGGGGTCATTTATGTTGAAGTCTTTGACCCCGTTTTGTGACTTATTTAATGCCCTTGCAGCAAAGTTTTTCTCTTACGGGCATTTTGACGTCCTCCTTGCTCTTGGGCGGACTTACTGACATTTACTCCTGGAAACAGGTATAAAGGAGGAGTGAATACTCCAGTCAGGGAGTAGTTTTCACTCCAGGCGCATAGTTTCTGCTGCCTTAAGCGAAAACTGAAACGGCACCCCAACCCCCCCCCCAAATTCCAATATCTTAGCCTAACCCTTTTTCTCCAGCCCTACTGTTAAAGACATACTTGGAAATCATTACATACAGCACTACAAAACGTACAGGGTAATACAGCGCCACATACTGTGCCCGCTGTGCTTCCCAATACTATACTGCAGAAACCGATAATCCCCTTCTTGCCCCTATCTGGTGTTGCCTCACCTCGCCTCATTGGTGGCGCACCCCTGCGTGGCCCTAATTTATGATGAGGTCTGTGTCTCATTATAAATTAGGCGCTTCCTCCGGCAGCACAGGGGCTATTCAAAGATCATTTTTTGCTAAATGACCCCCGTTATTTTGTATACGCTTATCAATAAATTGTGATCACGTAAGAACGATCTAGACCTGATTCATCTATACGGATGTAGAGTCAGCTTCTCTTTCTGGATTATCTCCAGCGTCCCACGTGTCCTTATGTTACACCATGGCGATCTCCGTCCTGCCAGCTCTCCGACATGACATGTCTCGGCTGTGCCGTCGTCTCTGCACAGCTGCATTACTTTGCGGCTCATTTCTGCCGAATGATCTGTAATTAGATTGATTTAACTCTGATGTCAATGTGCATTACGCAGTCCTGGAGATTACTGTGCAGCCTCTCAGGCTGATGAGCGCTGCGGGCACGCCTGCTGCAGACCTTTCTCTCTGCCTGGCCGCAGTAGTGGGCCGCGCCGCGAGGACATACAAATCACCCAGCATATAAACCACATTAAGAGACTTTCCAGCCCTTTCAAGCAGCACATTTATTTTTGAAAAGAAACCACAATAGAAGTCCCACCTGTGAGATCCATGGATATAGAATTCTTGCATATTGAAGTCATTATGGGAGAAATGCCACAAAAAGCCTCACAAGGCTATGCCGTGGTTTGGGGGGAAACCAAAAAACCCCATTAGCACTGCATAGAAAGCTCATGTCTGCTACTTAAAGGGGAGTTTTGGTCCAAATTATCTGATGTTTCATAATCTATATAGCCCCTTTGGTACAGCTCAGAGAGACCACAAACTACTTACTGACCCGCGTGGCACTTTGCTTAGTTTTGTATCTGCAGGGTACATACCATGGGCGTAGCTATAGGGGGTGCAGAGGTAGCAGTCGCTACCGGGCCCAGGAGCCTGAGGGGACCCAAAGAACCTTGTGCTGCATAAGAAGACACACAAAGCATTGAGGGAAGGGGGCCCAAGATGAACTCCTGCACCAGGGCCCATGAGCTGTTAGCTACGCCCCTGGTACATACCATAGAGGTGGACCACGTGGCTGCCACTAGGACCTTGGACAAAGGACGGTAAGTCCTGGTTGGTCCCATTCCCTTCGCAGATGAATGACATGACTTTTAAAACACCCCTCTGTCCTGAGGGACAGCATTTTAGGCTAACATCTTGGCCCAAGGATCATGGCATGCAAGTGACACCCCAGATCCTTCTAGCTTGGGTGGCAAAATCCAGCAAATAGCGGGGGCATCCATGAGGGTCCCTTCCTTCTATGTGTTCCATGGATCCGCAAAACACAGATACTAGCCGCGTGTACGCTGCCATTTTTTGCCCATTCCATTTTTTTCCCATTGTTGTTTTTGTCCTATCCCTGTCCCCAAAAGGCACAAGTATAGAATATGTTCTATTTAATTTTATTTTTTTTGCGGGACTATAGCACTGACATACGGGTGCGGACAGCACATGGTGGGCTGTCTACGTTTTTTGCGGCCCCATTGAAGTGTAGGAGTCCACATCTGATTTGCAAAAAATGTGTATCCGGTGCCGACCAAAAATATAGCATAGTTTTGTGCTTGAGGCCTTGGATAGCTGTGTTTTTGATGTAAACGGAGTCACAGAATGCACAGAATTTTTTATTTTTTTGCCCCTTACTAGGAGCCGCATGGCCTAAAATAGAACACGTATTGCTGCAAATCTACACCTGCTCATATCAGGTATAGAGTTAATTTTCTAACTTTTAAAAAATGCGTCACAAATTCACTCCACCTACGTTCTTGTTTTTTTTAGAGTGCCATAAAAAACAGCAGTGGTAATAAGTCTGCCCCATGGTGTGAGCATAGCCTATGGAGCAGTGATCATTAGCCACTGCACAGTGCAGAGAATGATGTGATGGAAGACTCTGCTGCCACCTTGTGGTTATAACTAGTATTGAAACAGCTAGCTTACACAGTATTTATTGGGGCACATTTACTGCCTGTGCCACATTTTTGTTGTATTCTCTCCTTGATACCATTGTTTTTTTGTGTACGCACAATTGCACCTGTTTTGTTGTGTTTTGCGACCCTTGTGATATTTTCTGATTTTACGATTCTTTAGGAGCACTTAGGTACGCCTTTTATGAGGACACATTTAACATGTGCTCTTATGTGTCCATCCTTTTTTGGCATACAAAGTGGCTTAAAACTATGACACTCTGGGCGTTGGGTGATGAAACAACACACCGGAACAACAAGCACTTACCTGCCGAAGCAATAGGATAGAACACCAATAACTACCTGGACCCCCATGTGGACAGGATGCATGGCGGCACCAGGCAGAGCTGCTCACTGACTTGTAGTTCCCTCTCCGGAAACCCAGGGGCCCTCTTACCGAAGGGCACAGACAGAAAAGGGAGATGTCTAGCAACCACGTTGGACTACAACCACCATTCAGACCCGACATAGAACACCAAACTAGACATAATAACACACCCAGAACATAAACCACACCAAACAAAACAGGTGAGGATGGGTAAAGGACATAGAAACAAGGGGAAGAAATAGGAGAGACATTAGGGAGAGACATAGATGTCTAACTAGGTGGCCCTCACACTGGACAAATGGAATATCCAGGACAGGAATATAACTACAGCACACACCAAGGCTGGAGTACAACTGACCTCAGGCTCACAGCACCAGAATAAGTAGAGCCATGAGGCCACATCCAGAACACACCTAGCCAGGAAGTTAACCCCCCCAGCACCAGACGGGGAAAGAACCAGGAGAAGGAGGAAAGCACAAACTTGCTGCAACAACAATGTGTTGCCCCTGGCAACCAGCATGCACGGCGAACAACAAGAAGACCGTGACACTGACGGAACAGAGTAAAAATAAAAAGCCTGCTACTAGAGAATCTTAGCTCTGTACACAAAAAAGGATTCCATATCTTTAATAAAATGATGTTTAGCTCAAAATAAGTACAATGCAATAATAAAAAAAAAGTATTTGCCCCCAAATGGACATAGCCTTTAAAATTTTACTGTAAGATTTTTTTATTTATTTTTTGCTAATGTGTGGGGACAGAGATAGGGAACATTTTTCATAATATATTTAGGGAAAATGTTTATTTCTATTAGAAAGCTAGTGCTGAAATGTCCTTTAGCAGTGATCTTTTTCAGAGCCGCTGCTAAGGGACATCCATCTTCCTAACAGCGCAGTGCTGCACTGACTAGGAAGACGGGCGTCTGCCGTCACTGCTTTTTTTATGGGTAATGAATGCGCCAAAAACAACCTGGACCACATAGACACTTGGTAGCATGCTCTACAGTAAAACATTTAGGGGCAATAGTCTCACATCACAATTGCTACGTACTATCAGGCGTAAAACACCCGCACTGCATAATACGGCTCATTTAAGAACAGCTGTACGCCAAATAAAAATGAAGGCGAAAAAGGAGATTTTAGTAAATGTGTCCCATTGTGTGTAAACTTGTCAGATCCGTCTGTTGCCATAATTATTCATTTTCTTCCAGCGATGGACACCTGCAATAATAATGGATAATATTTTCTGTTTTATTCCAGAAAAACCCTGCAGCTCTCCAGACAGCTGAAGGATCAGGCGGTGGAGGCCCAGGCTTGTTACAGCCTAGGGAACACCTACACATTACTCCAGGACTATGAGCGAGCTATAGAGTACCATCTCAAGCATCTGTCCATTGCCCAGGAATTGGGTGACAGGTGAGTGTGTCTGCCTCAGGGGCTCAGCGTCTACCTAGACATATTGTCTAAAGTGTAGGTCTGGTTTTTTAGACCAGCCCCCCCCCCCCACCATCACTAAAGGAGATGGAAGTGCTGTCTCATCACCAGCTGAAGGTGGACCTAAAGGGGTTTTCCTATCTCAGACAATGAAGGCATATCGCTAATAGAAATGAATGGGAGCATGGGCCGCGCATGCACGGTGCGCTCCCATTCACTTCTATAGGAGCAGCACTTTGTGGTGGATAGACCCCGGAAAATCCAGGGTCCTCCAGCCACAGCTTTCCCCGCTCCGTTCCCGATATAGGTGCGGGTCCCAGTGGTGGGACCCGTACCTATCAGACAATGGGGGCATATCCTAGCGATATGCCCCATTGTCTGAGATGGGAATACCCCTTTAATAAAAACTCTATGAGACAGTTTTCATCCAATAATGAGAGACCGCAGTGCTCCTGCCCCATTATTTTAGCATTTGGTGGGGGTCTCAGTACCCTGACAAAACAATATATATTTTTTTTTTTAACTACACTTTCAATAAAAGTCAGACCCTAAATACCAACCTCGATAAGGATTTATACAATCTCACATTATATAGAGGACATTTACATATTGGTACACTTAGACTGTGTTCACATGTAGCTAATACTCTGTGGATTTTCCGCCTGGATTTGTGGATGGAAAATCTGCCACATATTAGTGGATGACACTTCAAGATATGTCATTCACACGCTGTAAAAAAAAATAAATAATCCACCAAGAAATTGACATGTGGTGCAGATTTTAAATCCCTAGCCTGTCAGCAACTTCTATGCGGGCCGTCTACATAGTATAATAAAACTTATTGTACAGACAATAGCAACATATCATTGGAAGTGTTATGCCTTGTTTGGCCACATGAGGGCGCTGTAAGATCATATTTACTGTTTAAAGGAGAAATAGAATCAGACTGATGGTCCGATACGTTTTACGTACATGTCGGTGTAGTTTCATGTGACATCCATAGATTATCAGTAATATCAGAAATATAAAAAAAAAATTCTATAAAAATAATTATTTTTAACTGCATCGATTTTTCCCAAAGAGAACCACCCTGTGCTTTTTTCAGCGACCCCAAAGAGTTAAATAGAGCTACGGTGCACATGTGTGACCGTCATTCCATTCGCTCAGGCGACTCTGGGACCCCCTTTCTTGTGATTGGTGGGGGTCCCAGTGGCTGGATCTTTACCGAACAGATTCTTTTTATGGTGGGACAACGCCTTTAAGGGGTTAATAGTGCCAAAGACGCTTACACAAAGAATAGGCCATATATAATATTACCCAGCTTTGCGCATGTGTTCTGCTTCCCTGTCGCATAGCGCTGTGTTATGTCCGATCCAGGCACCACTACACTATTCACAGCCCCCGTCACACTGACATCCGCCCTAATCAACCATGACAGTCAGTCCCCCATAACAGTGGCATCCAGTCCCTGTGACACAGATCTCATAGGGCCCCGTAGCAAAACAGTAGGGCCCCCTTTCCCACTTTATCTGACTTCTGTGTCAGTAGGTGACACAGGTGCTTCATAAATATGGCCCTTATTCTGACCACCACATTTCTCAATGTATTCAGCCAGATGACTTACATAAATGCACTAATAAATCTCCCTCTACCCATCTATTACAAAGCTGTCTGCCTGCAGCCACCACTAGGGGGAGCTCCGTGCACAGGAATTTGTGCAGTTACAGTTGAATGAAATGGAAGCTGTAACAATCTGTTTGCACTGAGCTCCCTCTAATGATTGCTGCATGGAAATTCAGTGTTTTCACATCGAAAAGAGAAAAATGACCTCCCCCCCCCCCCCCCCAGGCCTTGTAGCAGTCACGTGGTCTGCCTCCATTGACGGTACGCCACTGCCTGCAACAGAAACTAACCATGTCAGCAAAACTTGACATGGTCTTGCCCTTCATGTGCTGTCCCTGTTCTGTAAGTCAATGACCACGGTTTGTTCTTTCTGTCATTTATGTCGGTAATGATGATGATCTTCCTGCACTGCTGTGTTCACACGCGCTCTGCTACTTCACATGCTGCGATAGCAGAGCAGAGCCGCTGCAAGCGGAGATTGCTCTGAGAAGTGCCGCTGCAACTTCAGTGCTTTGCGTGAAGGTTTTGGTACCTTTTATTTTAATCCTATGCACGGAGGCCTACAGACATTGAGCTGCATCACAGCGACTCCATCTACGGAGGAGGATTCACAGGAGCACCTGGGACCACGTTAGGTGCACAGATTTCTTTTGGATTGTCCTCTGATTGGATCGCTCCTATTTGTTCAAGTACCAAACCTAAAATAACGTAAATTACCTACCCACTGACCGCTTTTTTGCGTTTTATTCTAGGGTCGGAGAAGGGAGGGCGTCCTGGAGTCTGGGAAATGCCTATGTTTCTTTAGGGAACCACGAGGAAGCACTGCGCTATGCAAGGAAGCATATGGAGATCTCATGTGAGGTAAGAAGGTTACTGGATCACCTGAGATCATGATATCTAACTTCTGTAGACATGGCTGCTCTACGCTCATTCCCATAGACAGTGAATAGAGGGATAGTGAGCGTGCTCGACCTCCCCTTATAGGGAATTCAGGACCCTGTGGTCATGATTGATGGAGGGTCTCAGTGGCTGGGCTCCCACCAATCCAGCAGTTATATCCTAATGGAACGGAGCAGCTTGTTGACTGCCATGAATGAAGAGGAGGTTGTGCAGGTAACCCGCTCTCCTCACTTCAATGCCAGGACTACATGCAGAATAGTCGCGTGATAGTATTTATATTGGGAATAAATGGTGTCAAACTGCGATATGCTGCAGCTGCGACACGACAGTCACAAAAAATCCATCCAAGCTGGACTTTTGTGCGAACGTCGCAGTCGCAGCACGACACCATTGACTGTCATTACAAAAAATGTTGCGCGACAAATGTCACGGTGTAGTTGTACCCTTTTGGTCTTAAATGAATTTCTTAAAAAGGGTGGGAATTGGGTAATAAAATATATTTACTAAAATGATCACAGTCAAATCATTAACAGATTTAACAATGATCATTATGATGGGAATACCCCTTTAAGACCCAGTGGCACGCCACGCCCCCACAACCACACCTCCTTTGGGGCGTGGCTTAACTAGGAGGTTTTTTTTGTTGTTGGGAAAAGTGGTAACCCTACGCAAGATGCGTTGAAATTATTTAGAGGTGCACCCCGCCTAATAATTTTGGGGCAATCTGACCGGTCCATGCGGCAGAATCTGAAAGCTACAGCAGCTGGGAGCCGGCATGGGTGTCGGGCATTACAGAAAACTGGTATAAGTAATAGTAAGTGTGTCCTGCCTCGTAGGCCCTCTGCCCAGTGTGACAGAGGAGGCACAAAAAGTTGCAAATCTTTTGCTCAAAACAGGGTTTGCTCAAAAATGTGCAACTTGTTTGAGTCGACAATTCTGGCGAAAGTCGGTGGGGGACGATAGATCTCCCCCAGTAAGTGAGATGGAACCACGTGGCCTCTTCTGTTCCTGATCTGGGAGATTAAGAGACGGGGGCCACGCTGCCAGCCGCGCCAGTTCTGGAGCCGGTTATGTAATGTCCTTTTAGTAATGTTTGCCAGGATCAGATGTTCCTTTTGTTTGTTTGCTCAAGTCTTGCAAATTCTCTCAGTAAAGAATATGGTCAGGAAGGGAACATGATGTTTGACTAACAACTTAATTAATTAACCCCTTACATACACTTGAATCGCGCTTAGTGTTGCTGGCCTTTTGGGTAAGTTCTCCCCGTCTAACGTAACCGTGGAGCGCGCAGTGAGTGAACTGTGATGGAAATCTCGAGCGGTCTGTAGAGGTTATCCTCTCAACCTTCAGACGGTCATATAATTAGACAATTAACTTGAACACGAATGAATCCTATACACAGGATAGGGGACAAGTGACTGATCGGTGGGCGTCCAACCACCAGAACTCCCACCAATCACAAGAACGGGGTCCTGAGCAGGAACGGAGCGGGCACCGCTCTCCATTCATCTCTATGGGACTGCTGGAGATTGCTGAGCGCTCTCCCTCGGAAGCCCCATAAAGATAAATGGATCCTACAGTCTGTTCAGCATGGGAAGGACACAGGTGAGGAAAGTCAGTCATGATCCTGAGGCTTTTGCCTCTTCTGTATGCTTTTTTCTTTTCTTGACTGGTTTCCTCTTTTTGCTGTTGAAGATCGGTGACCGAAATGGAGAGCTGACGGCTCGCATGAATGTAACACAACTGCAGTCTGCACTCGGCATCAGTTCCAGCGAAGATAATGGAGACGCTTCGCAGTGTGAAGGGTATGAAGCACAAGGTACACTGCTGCGTTTTGTTTCCCCCTTTTTGTCTGTGTGTTTGCTTTTGGAAGTTTTTCTTTGAGCTTAAAAGGGTTTTCCAAGATTTTATAACTGATGACCTACCCTCTGGATATGTGATCGGTGGGGGTGAGACCCCCGGGACCCCTGCTGATCAGCTGTTTCAGAAGGCACCGGCGCTCCTGGCCGTCTCTCTGCTCACCAAGCTCGTGGTATAGCGGCTGTGTTTGGTATCGCGCTCAGCCGCATTCACTTCTATGGGGCTGAACTGCTCCTTGGCCATGTGACCGATGAAGATGTCGTCACTGGCCTAGAAAAGGCTGAGAGAAGGCAGCAGTGCTACTGCAAGTGCTGCTACCTGAACGGCGGGGGTCCCGAGCGTCGGACCCCCACTGATCAGATACTGATGACCTATCCAGTTGTAAAGTCTTGGAGAACCCCGTTAATGGAGTATTTCTATCTTGTAACAGTGATGGCCTCCTACATCTAAATCAGAGTTGCAGGATTGGTGGAGCACGGACCTCCAGCAGTTATAAGCTGGAAATGCCTCTTCACGATGGAAATCAGAGGGTTGGTGACATTCAGCTTCTCTGCTAGTCAGTAGATCATCTGTGGCGTATTCTGAGGAATGTAGAAGTCAATTATATTGACACGGTGTGGTGATTTTTAGGGTGTAACTGAGGAAACGGGTGTAAAGAGATGTGTCAGCTTTTCAAATGCAACATTTGGCCGCCTCCTCACCTTTTTGTCAGTAGCCGGAAGGTAACGATGGCAGCTAGAGATGAGCGAATTGACTTCGGATGAAACATCCGAAGTCGATTCGCATAAAACTTCTTTCTAATACTGTACGGAGCAGGAGTTCCGTACAGCATTAGAATGGATTGGCTCCGATGAGCCGAAGTTATTACTTTGCAAAGTCTTTTCGAGACTTCAGAAATTGATTTATACTGTAAAAAAAACATTGGTACCTTGGAACCGAACCCGAATTCGGGAAATAGTTTTTTACACTCTAAATCAATTTCTGTAGTCATTATGCGAAGTCTCGCGAGACTTCGCAAAGTAATAACCGACTCATCGGAGCCAATACATTCTAATACTGTACGGAGCGCTCACTTTCATCCGAAGTCTATTCGCTCATCCCTACTGGCAGCATTTATACGGTTGAAGCTGAGTACATGGTATTACAGCATCTATCAACTCCGAAACACCCCCCAAACTAGAGTAAGTGATGTATAGTGCAAGTGATGCCGAGTCTGGTTAGGTAGTTTTATCTTTGCGGTGGTCCAACAAACCAGCAGTAAAATGCATTGGCAGGACTCCTGAGCTCATGCACATAATGGAGAGGACTCAAAGTGCAATTTCAGGTAAGTATGAAGATTAAAATGACATAATCGGACACGGCACAACACTATACACCGCTTACTCTAGTTTGGAGGTTGTTTCAGAGTTTACAGATACTTTTTAAGCCCTCCAGAGCAGCACTCTTCACAGCAGCGCCCTGTCCCGTGTTATATGCTGTACGCACTATGGCGCTCCACATGGTGCTGTATTGAGAAGATCTTCTCCCTAGAAGCAGTACCTCCATAATAGAGCATGCCACTGAAAGAAAAGACATATTCAGGCACTGTAGGGCCCTAAAAAAGTACAATATGCCATATGACCGTGCCCTCTAGGATATCCAGATATTGGGCGCTGTGGGGAGTCGCTCTGGTAGACGGCGGTGCGGGTGCAGTATAGAGGCAACAGGGAGTCCAGAAGGTGCGGAAAACAGTGTTTTATTCACACTTGTATCAAAATAACAGCAGAAAGTCAATTGGTGTTAAGTCACACACATCAGCAAATGAAGGGGAAAACAAAATGTCCAAACACAGGTTCCATTCACCTGGCAGGTTTGATGTGCGGGTTCGCACCTGGCTGTCAGCCCAGCCGCAGGACAATCCTCCTTCAGGGTTCCAGGACGGCTGCACGCCTCCTTGCTGGGCACGTCCTTCCACCCCAGAGAGCTCCACACCACTAGCAGCAGCTTCCAAGACAATCACTCTCACAGCTGGTGGTGCTGGCTGAGTTTATAAACCCAGCCCAAAACTCGGACTGGACCGTGGGGAGCAGCCACCCACCCTACTCTTTAGCTGCTCCCAGTAAGAGCCGGCCCGGATCGGCATTGCAGCCATGCTATTTAACAGAGTCAAACAGCACTAGCTGCTGCAGACAAAAACCCGGCTCTCACCTCACCGAGGCCAGCAACCTCGGTGACACGTACCTGCCATCTAGGACGGCACCCTGCACCTTACCACAGCGCATAAAAGGGTGTTGTCCGGGTGAGACAAACCTTCTAAGGTCTCATGCACCATGCATTTTTTGCATTCTTTTCTATGGGACTGCAGAAAATGCGGGCAGCACACAGACGTCATCCCTGTGCTGTCCTCATCCTTGTCCTATTCTTGCCTGTTTTGCATTTCTAATATTCAGCTCATGAAAAATGCGGCATGCTCGCGGGCATTATCCCTTTTTTTGCGTATCGCAAAATTGATACGTTCGTGTGCATGAGGCCTAATAATGAGGATTGTCTGCCATGGCTCGCCTGCTCCCAGGAATCTGTGGTCAGAAGTTCAGACCTACGTGCAAAGTCAATCATCAGCCAAATGGGCGTTCATAGGAGCCCTGGTTTCTGATCACTGGCCTGGGTATACGTGGCAGCGATCAGCCAGAAAACGTGGAAATGTTTGTTCGCCGGCTCATCAGATCTTTCACATTTACCAAAAAAATCATCGTTGTCGGCAGCGCACTCCTCACGTAAATGGGGTCCTCTTTCAACAATATGCAGACTCGTATGGGCGTCCGAACTATCTTGTTTGCATTGGGCCCTTTAAACAAGTACTGATCGACGTTGCTGTATCAGCGCTTGTTCTATCGATCGGCGCTCGTACAAGGACCATTACTTTATAAATTGTTCGGATATCCCGTAATGTGGTGGAAACGATGGAGTCGATTCCATTAGCTGCCAGAACTATTCCCCGTCAGCAAGCTATAGATATCCGAGCAGTCCACAGGCGAGAAGCGGAGTACAGGCTGTTGCACCGTTTTGGAAATCACCATCCCAATTTGTCTCTCTCACAACTTTACCGAAAGAAAGGATCCATTTCCATCATGGCGGCCTCCGTGATACTAACCCTCACCATCAACAAGTCGCTCATGTAAGGAGATGTTAATAAGCCATTGCCGGTGCATCGCGTCGTGTCAGACAAGTTTAGTTTTCTAGTCAGAAGCAAGCTGCTCCGTACATTAAGCCGTAAGAAAAGTACAAACACAATGCTAAATAATGCAAACCATATTCATCTAATGTAAATATCAGGACAGTACTCGGCATATAGAAGGCGCGCAGTGAATTATTCATGAGGGCGTTCTGCGCCTTCCGTCATCCGGATTATCTGCTCTTGCTCTCTGGCTTCTTTACGTTGTGTCTTTTCCACTTTTCGATTATTGAGATCTTTGTCAAAAAAAAAAACCTGAGTCCTAACTGAACTGGCAGCCGGACGGCTTGATTTAAAGGGCTATCCCTCCTAGTAGATCCTGTCTAAGGGGTGTATTTGGCATTGCAAGGGGTGAAATACCATGTTTACAATCTGCACCGCGGATGAATTTGTGATGCAGATTTTTACGCAGCGTGTGTATGAGATTTGTTTAAATGGCAGGCACTTTACTGCTGCTGTAAAACACTGCAGATTTTCCGCCTGCAATTCTGAGGTGGAGAATCTGAAGGGTGTGCGCCCAGCGTGGCTATACGTGCCCTAAGACTGACCCTGAGGCACAGGTATGGAGTTGGAGAATCTGTAGGGTGTGCGCCCAGCGTGGCTATACGGGCCCTAAGACTGGTCCTGAGGCACAGGTATGGAGGTGGAGAATCTGCAGCGTGTGCGCCCAGCGTGGCTATATGTGTCCTAAGACTGGCCCCGAGGCACAGGTATGGAGGTGGAGAATCTGTAGGGTGTGCGCCCAGCGTGGCTATATGTGTACTAAGACTGGTCCTGAGGCACAGGTATGGAGGTGGAGAATCTGTAGGGTGTGCGCCCAGCGTGGCTATACGTGCCCTAAGACTGGCCCTGAGGCACAGGTATGGAGGTGGAGAATCTGTGGGGTGTGCGCCCAGCGTGGCTATACGTGCCCTAAGACTGACCCCGAGGCACAGGTATGGAGGTGGAGAATCTGTAGGGTGTGCGCCCAGCATGGCTATACGTGCCCTAAGACTGACCCTGAGGCACAGGTATGGAGGTGGAGAATCTGTGGGGTGTGCGCCCAGCATGGCTATACGTGCCCTAAGACTGGTCCTGAGGCACAGCTCCATGTGAGTGCTCCTTTCTCGTTGTTTTAGCGTTTGGCAGTGGTCTCTGCACTCAGACCCACAGCACTGACTATGAGATATCAAAAGTTTGTTCTTTTCTTAAAGTACAGGTACACTTTAAAGGTCAGCCCAGAGCTGCATTCATAATTCTGATATTTTACAGTCTTCACCTCTCCATGTCCACCCAGAATTTATTCTGGTTATTTGCATTCTGGGAATAGCAGTCTATATACCAGGCAGTGTACATCTCGGATAAGCTGCTAGATCTGGGCCTGCCAACAAATTCAAGGCTTTCCAACAGCACCCAGCAGAATAGTGAGCGCAGCTCTGGAGTGTAACACAGATGCTTACAATATAAGTAAAGTCATCTCAGTCAAGTTAGGAAGTGTTTGGGTCTTGGCCAGCATCTTACGACAAGTTAGGAGAGCAGCGATAAGAGAAGCGGCGACATGTAAAGACGTTAAAGGACAAGATTAAGAAGTTTTTCTCATTAATATCAGTTCCTCCCTTTGGAGACGGTGGCTGCTGATTGCTTGGGGAGATGCTGACCTAGAATCATCAGCCCACCACCTCAGGCAGTACACTCTGCAGGCTCATCTCATGATGATACCTTACATATCTCTTCTTCATCTGGGTTCTTATTCTTTTATATTTCCTTTCCTCTTTTGTACGTGCATCCTGACTTCTCTGTCCTAGTAATCACTTGCATCCCCCGATGGAAATAATCATTCTGGAGAATCTTCTCCTATAACTTTGCATTGTGTCATTCCTCTGTTATTCATCCTAAAAATACATTAATAAATCAAGGACTGAAAGGGGTGTGTCCCTACACCAACCAGTACTGTCAGCGCTGATTGGGCAATGCCTCGCCCCCCCCAGCTGTTCATACATTTCTAGTAGGAATAACACAATGCAGAGTTAGGAAAAAAAGATGCTCCAGAATTGGTATTCTACGATTATTTATGTTGACGGGTACTTTTTCTCCTTTAGTGGTTACTTACAGTTTTCCCCGGTAATGACCCCTGATCTCCGGGGGGGATTTTTTTACTGGATTTACGTCGATCGGCTGCTCGTCTGACTAGGTCCTCGTTTGGAATAATGGTTGTCCATATGGGACAACCCCATGAAGGAATCAAGGAGAACAGGAACGAAAAAAGTTGTACAGACATCTTCACTAGCTGACTGCGATCTCTCCGACTCCCTCATACACATGCATGCTCGGCCAAGTGTGTATGTGTTTTCAATAGGAAGAGAAAGAAAAGCTGCAGAGAGACACGTCTGGTAGCAGATCATCTCCTGGTGGAACAAAAGCATCTGTCGTTCAACATGCCCGATCCTTCCCTGCCTCTGACGCCATCTGTCGAGTGAGGCGGAAGCTCCCCATACAAACAGTAGTCTGAGGGGTGGTGCCCTCTGATCGGCACTTTGGGTGGTCTCCTTGGCACAGTGCCACCTACTAGTTCTGCTTTATAAAGGATCATGCTGATATAGGCGTTTGGCGGAACCTATATCCGCCCATCATTCAGTCAGACGTAGCGATAATTACCGTCCTGTTTTTACAGCCGGATTAACTTTTTACGTCTACGGTCGGCAGGAAAAAGCAAAGGTTTAGTCACCGCAGTGGCGGTGCGTCCTGGCTTTACAGCGCACCGCCACCTGCATGTCAGCCAGCCGTGTGTATGCAGTGTGAATAATGTGTTAATGGCGCCGGGTTGTTTGCCTCGTACATCTTATAATGACCTCATTGATTAGCTTTCAGCATTGACAGGGTTTCCAAGGTCTTGGTTGCCTTAAACACAAGCACAGCGTGTTCTCGGAGCGGAGTGTTTATCTAGTCTGAGAAGGGAAGCGATCCCTTATTGCATTCGAGCTCTGGATGAGAGTTCTGCATAGACATGGCTGGGAATAAAGGTAAATTCCTTTCCGGGGGTAAAACGATTGTTTTATGTACCGCTCTGTGGTTTTACGTGGTTTCTTCTATTCATCTATCTTTACTGTGTAATTCTGTATGTCGGCAGATTATAGTACATGCCAGAACATTGCACCATTTGTGATTTCGGGTGCAGGTGGGTGCAATAACCCCCATGTCACACTTTAGGGCTGGAATGGGGCATTGGAACTCCAGAGCTTCTTTGGTGGGAGAAGATGTAATCACCAGCGCCACCATCAGGTCAAAAAGATCAGCTCTGACCTCCAAACGCGACAAGAATCACTGTAATGAAGTGAGTTTTCTTGTTTGGAGGTTTCCATTACGTGGTCATAGAGGCGGACTTTGACCTCACCGGTCCTGAAAAAGGGTCAGTTTTTTTATTTTTGGGGGGGTCGCTAGCCTTACACAGTACTCCACCTAATGATGGTGCAGCAGTTGAGGCAGACAAAGCAGAGTTCAAATCAAGCAGAATTTTACTCCAGTTTTTCTTCAGGGGTTACAGTCACAAATGGGCGCACAGCTTGGTGGTATAAGATAATGCTTGGTGGTTTCAGTCTTTTATTGGCAGTTTCAGTAGAATGGCACACAGCTTAATGGTTACATTTGTCTGGCAGGCACACAGCTTGGTGGTTACGGTCTTTTATGGGCAGAGGGCTTTGCAGTTTAAGTAGAATGGCACATGGCTTAATTGTTACAGTTCCCTGGCAGGCATGCAGCTTGGTAGTTTCTGTTTTTTATGGGCTGAGGGCTTTGCAGTTTCAATAGAATGGCATACAACTTAATGGTTATAGTTCTCAGGTAGACACACAGCTTGGTGACTACAATTTTTTATGGGCTTGGGCTTCACAGTTTCAGTAGAATGGCACACAGCTTAATGGTTATAGTTCTCAGGTGGGCACACAGGTAGGTGACTCCAGTCTTTTATGTGCAGAGGGCTTAGCAGTTCCAGTAGCATAGCACATGGCTAAATGGTTACAGGTCCCTGGCAGGCGCACAGCCTGGTGGTTACAGTCTTTTATTGGATGAGGGCTAAATGGTTACAGTTCTCTAGCAGGCACACAGCTTGGTGGTTGCAGTCTTTTATAGGGAGAGGGCTATATGGTTACAGTTCTCTGGCGGGCACACAGCTTGGTGGTTGCAGTCTTTTATAGGGAGAGGGCTATATGGTTACAGTTCTCTGGCGGGCACACAGCTTGGTGGTTACAGTCTTTTATGGGCAGAGGGCTTAGCAGTTCCAGTAGAATAGCACATGGCTAAATAGTTATTGTTCTCTGGCGGGCACACAGCTTGGTGGTTGCAGTCGTAAATAGACTCACTGAGCAACTTGCGGTAGCAAGTAAACTCAGGACCACAGCAGCTTGGTATAATACAGTCTCTGGCCTCTTCAGGGCTTCCTTTTGCCCATAGTACAGACGCACACACTAGAAGTGGTCCAGAACCACTTGCAGACGCCATAAAATCAGTGCCGGTCACCCAGGACTTTGTTGCCCTGGCAGACTCGTGCAACACCACATTCAAGATAGAAGTGATAAGTCAGCTATTCAGCCTGGTAGGACCCTCTTTATGATGGGGGTCCCCTTGCCCATAGCTCCCTGCGCAGCATCAAACAGTAGTAGTATCAAACAACATCCAAAACAGCCCAAGGTGGAGATAAAGGATTATTTTCAAAGCACCGAAGCCACCATTAGAAATGCAAAGGATTAACCCTTTAACAGCCGACTACCTGTCGGGCAGGGCATATACTTCATTGTGGTCTCATAATCAAAGGTGAACCTATCCTGCAGTGACTGCGACTATTACGCCCCTTGGAGTATATTTTCTCCTGTGTCGCTCGGATTCAGGAAATGAAATGATTTGTTGCTCTTCTGAAAATGACCATTTACTTTGAGACATATCGTGATTGAATTACACATCACAGACTTCTCCGCAGGTCGTAAAATACATCTTTATCAACGATTTCACGTCTCTCCTGCACTCAAGACCTCGTGACGTCTATCGGCACTTCTGTAAATGCATCATTATTCACCCTGCCCTAGCATAACCCGGCGAGTAACACAGTCAGAGTACTGTAGTCCTTTTAGCGAGGGCTAGCCTCACACTGAAGAGTCCTTTATCCGGGATGACTAGTGTGTCTTATACCAGCGATTGAGTTATCTGTCCGCAGAGATTGAGTCATTATGTGGGGACAGTGTATTTCGGAGGGATCCTACAGCACACTCTTATCAAAGTATTGAAGGGTGTGAGGGGGTCTCAGCAGGATTTCTGACCTCCGTGACAAATGTTTATTCGCCACTATTGATCATTGGTTCGTCCGTATTTGTCTGGGCTGCCATGATTTACCTAAGTGTTGTTATATTCTATGGCGTATTAGGGTACATGGGCATCATAGAGGGTCCTACACTCGTTCTGATGGTCCATTTGGATAGCCACTATATTGCAGTGGTGAGCGGGTGCAATTACAAGTATGTCGTCCGCATTACTTCTATGGGACAGCTCCGTCCCCTTCACGTGAACAGAAGGAGCCCCCCATAGAAGTGAATGGGGACGCCATACTTGTAATTATTCCTGCACATCGCTGCAATTGCTGTGGCGAGCAGGTAAACAGAACAAAGAAGGCAGCGCTCATATGAGTGCTTCCTTCTCTTCAAACAGCTGATCGACGGGGGTCCCAGATGTCAGCCCCCCGCCGATCTGATATTGATGACCTATCCTGAGGATAGGTGAACAATAGTACAAAGCGGACATCCCCTTTAAGAGTGAATCCGTCAGGGAGCTGCTCTGAAGGCTTGATCCCTGAACCCTTATCTCTGAACTCCTGACAGCTCATAAATACTCATTATATTTAAGTTCCTTTCAAACTGAGCTGTCAGGAAAGGTGAGATAAGGGCTACAGACCAAGCCGTCAGAGCAGCTTCCTGACCCTGGGCGTAACTACCATGGTAGCAGCTGCTATGGGGCCCAACAACCAAGGGGGCCCATATCAACTCCAACATTTGGTGCCGTTAGTAACGAATTGTATGTAAGGTGGAATAAAAAACTGAATGTGGCCCCATGGTTACCTCTGCTGACTTGTGTCATATGTGCTATATTATTCCTGTATTGTGCATTATACCTACATTTGGCATCATTGTTTTTGTTTTTTAGGAAACGGGTACATGATGTCATTTTTATGTTATTTCTGTGCTAGGCAATGTGGTGTGCTTTATACCTGTTTCACATCGCTATGTAAATTCCTGCACTATCTATATTATGACATCACTGTGTGCATTTTGCCAATATTGTGACATCACTGTGAGCTTTATCCCTGCACTGTGACATCACTGTGAGCTTTATCCCTGCACTGTGACATCACTGCGAGCTTTATCCCTGCACTGTGAGCTTTATCCCTGCACTGTGACCTCACTGCGAGCTTTATCCCTGCACTGTGACACCACTGTGAGCTTTATCCCTGCACTGTGACATTACTGTGAGCTTTATCCCTGCACTGTGAGCTTTATCCCTGCACTGTGACATCACTGTGAGCTTTATCCCTGCACTGTGAGCTTTATCCCTGCACTGTGACATCACTGTGAGCTTTATCCCTGCACTGTGACATCACTGTGAGCTTTATCCCTGCACTGTGACCTCACTGCGAGCTTTATCCCTGCACTGTGACATTACTGTGAGCTTTATCCCTGCACTGTGACATCACTGTGAGCTTTATCCCTGCACTGTGACATTACTGTGAGCTTTATCCCTGTACTGTGACACCACTGTGAGCTTTATCCCTGCACTGTGACATCACTGTGAGCTTTATCCCTGCACTGTGACATCACTGTGAGCTTTATCCCTGCACTGTGACCTCACTGCGAGCTTTATCCCTGCACTGTGACATCACTGTGAGCTTTATCCCTGCACTGTGACACCACTGTGAGCTTTATCCCTGCACTGTGACATCACTGTGAGCTTTATCCCTGTACTGTGACACCACTGTGAGCTTTATCCCTGCACTGTGACATCACTGTGAGCTTTATCCCTGCACTGTGACATCACTGTGAGCTTTATCCCTGCACTGTGACATCACTGTGAGCTTTATCCCTGCACTGTGACACCACTGTGAGCTTTATCCCTGCACTGTGACATCACTGTGAGCTTTATCCTTATACTGTGACACCACTGTGAGCTTTATCCCTGCACTGTGACACCACTGTGAGCTTTATCCCTGCACTGTGACATCACTGTGAGCTTTATCCCTGCACTGTGACACCACTGTGAGCTTTATCCCTGCACTGTGACACCACTGTGAGCTTTATCCCTGCACTGTGACATCACTGTGAGCTTTATCCCTGCACTGTGACACCACTGTGAGCTTTATCCCTGCACTGTGACATCACTGTGAGCTTTATCCCTGCACTGTGACACCACTGTGAGCTTTATCCTTGTACTGTGACACCACTGTGAGCTTTATCCTTGTACTGTGACACCACTGTGAGCTTTATCCCTGCACTGTGACACCACTGTGAGCTTTATCCCTGCACTGTGACATCACTGTGAGCTTTATCCCTGCACTGTGACATCACTGTGAGCTTTATCCCTGCACTGTGACATCACTGTGAGCTTTATCCCTGCACTGTGACATCACTGTGAGCTTTATCCCTGCACTGTGACATCACTGTGAGCTTTATCCCTGCACTGTGACATCACTGTGAGCTTTATCCCTGCACTGTGACATCACTGTGAGCTTTATCCCTGCACTGTGACACCACTGTGAGCTTTATCCCTGCACTGTGACATCACTGTGAGCTTTATCCCTGCACTGTGACATCACTGTGAGCTTTATCCCTGCACTGTGACATTACTGTGAGCTTTATCCCTGCACTGTGACATCACTGTGAGCTTTATCCCTGTACTGTGACACCACTGTGAGCTTTATCCCTGCACTGTGACACCACTGTGAGCTTTATCCCTGCACTGTGACATCACTGTGAGCTTTATCCCTGCACTGTGACATCACTGTGAGCTTTATCCTTATACTGTGACATTACTGTGAGCTTTATCCCTGCACTGTGACATCACTGTGAGCTTTATCCTTGTACTGTGACACCACTGTGAGCTTTATCCCTGCACTGTGACACCACTGTGAGCTTTATCCCTGCACTGTGACATCACTGTGAGCTTTATCCCTGCACTGTGACATCACTGTGAGCTTTATCCCTGCACTGTGACATCACTGTGAGCTTTATCCCTGCACTGTGACATCACTGTGAGCTTTATCCCTGCACTGTGACATCACTGTGAGCTTTATCCCTGCACTGTGACATCACTGTGAGCTTTATCCCTGCACTGTGACATCACTGTGAGCTTTATCCCTGTACTGTGACACCACTGTGAGCTTTATCCCTGCACTGTGACATCACTGTGAGCTTTATCCCTGCACTGTGACATCACTGTGAGCTTTATCCCTGCACTGTGACATCACTGTGAGCTTTATCCCTGCACTGTGACACCACTGTGAGCTTTATCCCTGCACTGTGACATTACTGTGAGCTTTATCCCTGCACTGTGACATCACTGTGAGCTTTATCCCTGCACTGTGACACCACTGTGAGCTTTATCCCTGCACTGTGACATCACTGTGAGCTTTATCCCTGCACTGTGACATCACTGTGAGCTTTATCCCTGTACTGTGACATCACTGTGAGCTTTATCCCTGCACTGTGACATCACTGTGAGCTTTATCCCTGCACTGTGACACCACTGTGAGCTTTATCCCTGCACTGTGACATCACTGTGAGCTTTATCCCTGCACTGTGACATCACTGTGAGCTTTATCCCTGCACTGTGACATCACTGTGAGCTTTATCCCTGCACTGTGACATTACTGTGAGCTTTATCCCTGTACTGTAACATCACTGTGAGCTTTATCCTTATACTGTGACACCACTGTGAGCTTTATCCCTGCACTGTGACATCACTGTGAGCTTTATCCCTGCACTGTGACATCACTGTGAGCTTTATCCCTGCACTGTGACATCACTGTGAGCTTTATCCCTGCACTGTGACATCACTGTGTGCTATTATCCCTGTACTGTGACATCACTGTGAGCTTTATCCCTGCACTGTGACATCACTGTGAGCTTTATCCCTGCACTGTGACATCACTGTGAGCTTTATCCCTGCACTGTGACATCACTGTGAGCTTTATCCCTGCACTGTGACATCACTGTGAGCTTTATCCCTGCACTGTGACATCACTGTGAGCTTTATCCCTGCACTGTGACATCACTGTGAGCTTTATCCCTGCACTGTGACATCACTGTGAGCTTTATCCCTGCACTGTGACATCACTGTGAGCTTTATCCCTGCACTGTGACATCACTGTGAGCTTTATCCCTGCACTGTGACACCACTGTGAGCTTTATCCCTGCACTGTGACATCACTGTGAGCTTTATCCCTGCACTGTGACATCACTGTGAGCTTTATCCCTGCACTGTGACATCACTGTGAGCTTTATCCTTATACTGTGACACCACTGTGAGCTTTATCCCTGCACTGTGACATCACTGTGAGCTTTATCCCTGCACTGTGACATCACTGTGAGCTTTATCCCTGCACTGTGACATCACTGTGAGCTTTATCCCTGCACTGTGACATCACTGTGAGCTTTATCCCTGCACTGTGACATCACTGTGAGCTTTATCCCTGCACTGTGACATCACTGTGAGCTTTATCCCTGCACTGTGACATCACTGTGAGCTTTATCCCTGCACTGTGACATCACTGTGAGCTTTATCCCTGCACTGTGACATTACTGTGAGCTTTATCCCTGCACTGTGACATCACTGTGAGCTTTATCCCTGCACTGTGACATTACTGTGAGCTTTATCCTTGTACTGTGACATTACTGTGAGCTTTATCCCTGCACTGTGACATCACTGTGAGCTTTATCCCTGCACTGTGACATCACTGTGAGCTTTATCCCTGTACTGTGACATCACTGTGAGCTTTATCCCTGCACTGTGACATCACTGTGAGCTTTATCCCTGCACTGTGACATCACTGTGAGCTTTATCCCTGCACTGTGACACCACTGTGAGCTTTATCCCTGCACTGTGACATCACTGTGAGCTTTATCCCTGCACTGTGACATCACTGTGAGCTTTATCCCTGCACTGTGACATCACTGTGAGCTTTATCCCTGCACTGTGACATCACTGTGAGCTTTATCCCTGCACTGTGACATCACTGTGAGCTTTATCCCTGCACTGTGACACCACTGTGAGCTTTATCCCTGTACTGTGACATCACTGTGAGCTTTATCCCTGCACTGTGACATCACTGTGAGCTTTATCCCTGCACTGTGACATCACTGTGAGCTTTATCCCTGCACTGTGACATCACTGTGAGCTTTATCCCTGCACTGTGACATCACTGTGAGCTTTATCCCTGCACTGTGACATCACTGTGGGCTTTATCCCTGCACTGTGACATCACTGTGAGCTTTATCCCTGCACTGTGACATTACTGTGAGCTTTATCCCTGCACTGTGACATCACTGTGAGCTTTATCCCTGCACTGTGATATTACTGTGTTTATTATCCCTGTACTGTGACATCACTGTGAGCTTTATCCCTGCACTGTGACACCACTGTGAGCTTTATCCCTGTACTGTGACATCACTGCGAGCTTTATACCTGCACTGTGACATCACTGTGTACCTTATTTCGCTATGGTGACATCATTTTGTACGTGATTCCTGTACCATGACGTCATTGTGTGCCTTATCCCTTTGCTGTAGGTAAACCAGTCATAGGTTTTTCGGAACTTGCTGATGGAAGTGTTCACGGTAAAATGGGGGTCCCTACCAGGTTTTGCTATGCTAACTTTTTACGCCCCCTATCCCTATTCACCGTAAGGCCGAATGCAGTAGTCTGCAGATGTCCTAAAACTGAAGTCTCTAGAGAAATAAAACAGTTGAAAATTGAAAGACTCAAACCAAGGGGTTTTTAAGCCAAAATGAGTTTCCATAGTCTTTTTAAAGGGTTTCTGTCCCCTGCTCCTAGAGGCTCCGTTCTTCCACCTCTGGCCACACTTCACTAGATTGACAGGGCCAGGCAGCGTTCACCTCCTCCTGCCGACCCTGTGCGCTGGGAGATCTCATGTCGTTCAGTATTCGGCGCAGGCGCATTGAGGTAGGACACCAACGCTGCCTGGCCCTGTTAATCTAGTGAAGCAGGACGTTGCCAGAGTAGGGAGAACGGAGCCTCTAGAGCTAGAGCAACGCCCCCTCTGCTCCTAGAGGCTAATTAGCATATTATAAAAGTTCGTTTTTCTTAATGACGGTGGCAGGCAGTGAGATGGCACTAATATAGTTCTGTTCAGCTGACTAATGTCAGCCAGCTTAATACCCATTTTTCAGGTGACAGAACCCCTTTAAAGAATCGGTTAAATCCACAAAGCAGGAGTGTGTCGTCATAAATCCTTTTAAGCCGTGATGGTGGAGGTATGTGACTGTCATGGGCCCAATTGTGAAGCAAACAAAAGAAGAGCCAGATGAAGGACCTTCAGGGTATGCAACCCGAGGAACTGGGAAAGGAAACCGCAGATCAGGCAACTATAGGACTGGGGGAGAAACTGGAACTGGTCGACCGGAGTGATTGCTCTGTATAGAGCAGGGGTGCACAACCTTTTCTGGTCGGGGGCCACATTGTCATCCTGAACCAATTCCAAGGGCCGAAAATAAAACTTAAATGGGTATTAACAACTGAAATACTGTATTTTTGGTATATTAAACATACAGTATATACTATAAATGTCTAGTTACAGTTCTAGGACTCCCATCTAGTAGGAGAATACATGAAAGATACACGTAAGAAGCGATAAGACATAGACCTACATGTCTTTTTCCAGATGTTTGGGGGCCGCACAGAATGGTATCGAGGGCCGCATGTGGCCCCCGGGCCGCAGGTTGTGCACCTCTGGTATAGAGGGACATCACCTTGGTTGGCCATTTGAGGAGAGCTAAGCCGTGACAAGCTAGGGATTCCTTGGGACAGTGAGTACTACCATTTAGGAGGCCTCCAGCAGTATATAGGATAGGTTGAGGCTAAAAGGTGAAGGGATCGGGCAGATTCCACCTCTCTGTAGGGAATCAACCCATCGCATCACAGTGGAAAAACACTTCCAGTAAGTCTTTAAGAAAAGCCAGTACCCTGCCTAAGCTGCATCCAAGTCATCGAACCCAGCAGCCGGAATCCTGCTCTGTACTGATGAGGGGCAAGCACCACAAAACAGCCGTCTACGGATGCATATCTGGAGTGGCTATTTTCCCTTGTCATGTCCCAAGGCTTGTTAAAAGTCGGATCTTGACTCATGGGGAGCCACTTCCACAAGGTGGCGGTAGCGAGATGGTTCTCTTTCCTTGGGAGATATCTCTTTGCATATTCTTTTCCCCATGGAGTGCTCAGGCCAGGTCTCTTTAAAGCGAACCTGTCACCTGCTTTTTACCTCTTAAGCTGTTAACTGTACCTTATAGATCATTGTAACCTTGTTTCCAAACAGGTGTTCTTCGTTTTTCTGGGGTTTATATTCCTGAAAAAATCACTTTATAATCTCCTGCTCTGCTGCGTCTGAAGTCACCAGACAAGTCAAGGAGGCAGACCCTCCTTGACTGCTGGATGCGACTCCCCCGCCCTAACCCCGCCTCTCATCCCTATGATTGACACTAGGTCTTCTGCCCGGGACCGCGCTGGTCTCGGCGGCGCATGCGCCGTCTGCCTTCATAGCAGCGCGATCCCGAGCCTCGCGCTGAGTGAAGCGCGATCCCTTGCTAGATCGCGCTTGCGCACTTCTCTCCTCTCTAGCCGGGCCGCTGGTGAAATGCAGATCACTCAGCGCGAGGCTCGGGATCGCGCTGCTATGAAGGCAGACGGCGCATGCGCCGCCGAGACCAGCGGTCCCGGGCAGAAGACCTAGTGTCAATCATAGGGATGAGAGGCGGGGTTAGGGCGGGGGAGTCGCATCCAGCAGTCAAGGAGGGTCTGCCTCCTTGACTTGTCTGGTGACTTCAGACTCAGCAGAGCAGGAGATTATAAAGTGATTTTTTCAGGAATATAAACCCCAGAAAAACGAAGAACACCTGTTTGGAAACAAGGTTACAATGATCTATAAGGTACAGTTAACAGCTTAAGAGGTAAAAAGCAGGTGACAGGTTCGCTTTAAGTAGAAAAGATGGTATGTGGAGGAGAACGTCCAGAAGCCATCACTGGTAGCAGAAGGTTACAAGCAGGTACGGACATTGTAACGCAATCTTTTAACATTGGCCGTAATGAAAAGAAGCAAATTTACACCAATAAAGTACTCGGTGAACAGGAGCAGGTCGAGTAAACGTCTTGCCTCTAGCACGTCCGGCCAGGCTCTCCACTTTGTCTTTATTTTCTTGTTTGAAGAAGGAAATCTTCCTTAGTTTTATTTATGATTCTTGATTTTTAATTTTTTTTTTTTTTCAATTCGCAAAAGGAAATTTCCCAACCTTACACTAGCGTTGTTTAGCTGTACACTCATTTTTCCTTTTAATGAAGGGTGGTAGAACATTTTCCCCTCTGTGACTAAGCAAAGTTGAAAAAATGTACATGTGAATGTGTCATCTGCCAGCGAGCCAATGCCGCTCGGAGGCACCCCTCGCTCTTCCTGCCTGAGAGGGTTCCTGGAACTCCTACCAGTGCTGGACGGGTGCCACTGGCGGGATAATGAATGGCCTCTCTCCGCTGTGCCCAGTCATAGAAGGCATTGAAAGTCAGCCGAGATGTGGAGTAGAGGTGAAACGTCCCAGCTCCTTTTCTTTCTGAAGAAGCATTGCAAAATGGCTTTTAATTATCAAAGTCTTCTTGCATTTATGAGTCTATTTGTCATTCCTTAATATCAAAATTTTTAAAAACTCATTTTAGAGGGGTTGTCAGAGTTAAATAAAACTAGTTTCACCGTTACGCTGTGGCCCTGCAGCACTGACATCATCTACCTGGCTTCAGCTGTGACGCCCTGTACACACCAGGTTACTGTGCAGCCAGTCACTGGCCTCAGCAGTGTATGGGAAGTGACTGCTGTGACCACTGATTGGATGCAGCAGTGATGTGTTGTGTATGGGATGTGACTGCTGTGGCCACTGATTGGCTGCAGCAGTGATGTGGTGTATACAGGACATGACTGCTGCGACCACTGATTGGCTGCATCACTGATGTGTGTACGGGACGTGACTGCTGTGACCACTGATGTACTGTGTACGGGACATGACTGCTGTGGCCTCTGATTGGCTGCATCACTGATGTAGTGTGTACGGGACGTGACTGCTGTGGCCACTGATTGGCTCCTCCTGATGTGTTGTGTACGGGACGTGACTGCTGTGACCACTAATGTACTGTGTATGGGATGTGACTGCTGTGACCACTAATGTAGTGTGTACGGGATGTGACTGCTGTGACCACTGATGTAGTGTGTACGGGATGTGACTGCTGTGGCCACTGATTGGCTGCTCCTGATGTGTTGTGTACGGGACGTGACTGCTGTGACCACTAATGTACTGTGTATGGGATGTGACTGCTGTGACCACTGATGTACCGTGTACGGGATGTGACTGCTGTGACCACTGATGTAGTGTGTACGGAATGTGACTGTTGTGGCCACTGATTGGCTGCTCCTGATGTGTTGTGTACGGGACGTGACTGCTGTGACCACTGATGTAGTGTGTACGGGATGTGACTGCTGTGGCCACTGATTGGCTGCTCCTGATGTGTTGTGTACGGGACGTGACTGCTGTGACCACTGATGTAGTGTGTACGGGATGTGACTGCTGTGGCCACTGATTGGCTGCTCCTGATGTGTTGTGTACGGGACGTGACTGCTGTGACCACTGATGTACTGTGTACGGGACGTGACTGCTGTGACCACTGATGTAGTGTGTACGGGACGTGACTGCTGTGACCACTGATGTAGTATTATGCGGGATGTGACTGCTGTGACCACTGATGTACTGTGTACGGGACGTGACTGCTGTGACCACTGATGTAGTGTGTACGGGATGTGACTGCTGTGACCACTGATGTACTGTGTACGGGATGTGACTGCTGTGACCACTGATGTACTGTGTACGGGATGTGACTGCTGTGACCACTGATGTACCGTGTACGGGATGTGACTGCTGTGACCACTGATGTACCGTGTACGGGACGTGACTGTTGTGACCACTGATGTACCGTGTACGGGATGTGACTGCTGTGACCACTGATGTACCGTGTACGGGACGTGACTGCTGTGGCCACTGATGTACCGTGTACGGGATGTGACTGCTGTGACCACTGATGTAGTGTGTATGGGACGTGACTGCTGTGGCCACTGATCGGCTGCTCCTGATGTAGTGTGTACGGGACGTGACTGCTGTGACCACTGATGTAGTGTGTACGGGATGTGACTGCTGTGGCCACTGATCGGCTGCTCCTGATCTGGTGTGTATGCGATGTCACCACTGCACCCAGGAAAACAACCACCAGCTGGGAGAATCGGAGGGCGACGTAGGAAGTGGCAGAGGACAAAAAGGGGTATGACTTTGTTAGTTGATCATATTTACGCTACCGCCCGGGCTTTTATTTAGTTTGGACAGCCCCTCAGGGTTATGGCTTCTGTGTCGCCATAAAGGGTTTTTCCGGGAGTTTTATACCGATGACCGATCCTCTGGATAAGTCATCAGTATCTGATCGGTGGGGGTCCGACACCCGCCGGTCAGCTGTTTGAGAGGCTTCCTTCTCCATCTTTTCTTAGGCCAGGTGACATGTTGGGATTCCCTCGGTCACTAGGTGCAATATCAGTCACCTCCACCCTGGGAATACTATCCGTCTATTGTGGTGGGTAAGTTGGTACCTCGTTACCTTGTTCCTGGTATCTCTGCCTCGTTGTCATGGATCTGAAGGTATGACTGCCTTTTTTCATGTGTGTTTTACATTTAGATGATCGTGGACCTGAATATCCATATTAGTGTCCCTGTTCTCTACTAACTGGGTATCTACTGTGACGGTGCATTTCAAGGACTTTTTCTATATCATCTGCCTAACTGCCCCCTGATGAACCCACGGTTGCTGGGGGAAACGCGTTGGGGCTAAGTATATGTATCCTATTATACAGATAAATAAGCCTTTGTTGGTTTTCTATATATGATATGCCGATTGTGGCTGATACTGCTATCAATTATTTGATTTTGCACTTTTTTGTTTATCATTTACGACTGTTAGGTATAGGGTCATGCCAAGGGTAATTTAGGGTAGGTACGAGGACGGGGGGACCCCACCATCAGGGGTTGCCTTCGGGCATAGGATTAGTAAGGGGCAGTAGAAGGGATAGCCGCCTTACCTCTGGGCACAGTGCCCAGCTTCCCCGTGACACCTCTCACCCGACATACCCTGCCCATACCTCACGTGTCCTTTTAAGTGGGATTCTGTTTATAATTCGGGTATGATTTTATCAGCATACTAATAAATATTGTATTTTAGGAGTCACTTTCGTCTTTTTGATATAACCAGGTGACATGTTCATCAGTCACACGGCCTAGAAGCAGCTCAGCCCCATTGACGGGAATGGGATTGAGCTGCGATTCCAAGCACAGCCGCTATACAATGTATGGCGCTGTGCATGGTGAGCTGAGAGAAGGCTGTGGCCCTACGGCGAGCACCGGTGCCTTCTCAGACAGCTGGGAGTCTTGGGTCCCTTTTAAGGGTATGGCGGCTATGCTTCTGTATAAGCGCTCCACCGCATCATACGTCAGCGATGCATATGGGCGCCATATTACGTCAGCAATGCCCATGGACGCCATATTATGGATCCACACAGGACGGACCCATAGTGCGGAGGCCTCTGACTGAAGCCGTGGAACAGAATTGTCTATTTTCCTTTTCTGGTTCTCGTGTTTGAACGGTTTCATAGTCGTCTCCCACCCAGAACATTGCACCCGCTCCCCACCAGAAGCACCTGCTAAATATCACCGCCTCAGTGACCGGGAGGTGTTATTTTCTGAAAAGTAACATTGACAAAAATGAAATGCAAAATCCAAACTCCCCTCGAAATATTTCTGCTGTACATGATTTATGACATTTTCCCCGGGGAATGGCAGACGCTACCTCCATCCGTTTACTGGCCCCCGCAACCCGAGGAAGTGTCACGACTGCGCGAAACAGTGACACAGACATGTTCTGCAGCATGGAAAAATGTCTCGCTAATTCCACATTTCAGCCGAGATGAAGGCCAATAACAACCGCAAAACCTTAAGGGTGAAGGCGCTGCCGGGGGAACTTGTTTATCTTAGATGACAAAATGACACTGACACGGAGAGGGCAGCATGGCAGCCGGAATTACAAGGCTCTGCACGGGTGGACAACGCAACAACAACACGTCCCCGCTCTCGTCTTAGCTCGGTGACATAATTAAAGAAGCTGTCAGGGCCGAACACTGCTGCACGGGCGCCTCTCCTCCGGGATGTGCAGCGGCTGCCTATTGTAAATGCCTATTACTGGAGCAAGAACACAGACGTCCTCGCACAAAGGTTCAAAATGAAAGCGAGTCCTACATCCCCCCCCTTCCACACACACAAAGTCATATGCACCTGCAGCGACCCGCAGGGGAGGCGAGGATGAGGGGGGGAGTGGTGGTGTCGTGCAATTCCTTTTTCCATTAAAGGGGTTATTTGGGAAATAATATTGATGACCTACCCACAGGTCCGAGTCCTGGCACCCGCGCTGATTAACTGTTTCTAGAGCACGTTGTCCTTCTGGGCGCTTACCAAACACAGCGCCATACATAGTATAGTGGTGCAGTGATGTCACATGGACTAGGAATCACCTCCCCTCCTCTAACAGCTATTTGGCGGGGGTCCTGGGTGTCTGACCCCCGCCGATCTGATATTGGTTGACCTACCCAGAGGATAGGTCATCAGTATTATTCACCGGATAATCCCTTTTAACTTTTTCTGCCAGTTTTATTCCGTTCACTTCTGGTAGGTACTAACCACTGCATACTGGGAACACCCCACAAGACCTGACATTCTGGAGATGCTCTGGCCATCACAATTTGGCCCTTGTCAAAGTCTCTTAGATCCTCACGCTTGCTCATTTATCCCGCTTCCAACACATCCAGAATTATATGTCACTTCTCCAGTTTTCTGTTATGGCTGACCGTTGTAAATGATTGACACTAGACCAGGCATCAGCAACCTTCGGCTCCCAGCTGTTGTGAAACTACAATTCCCAGCATGCTCCATTCATTTCTATGTAAGTTCTTAGAAGAGCAGAGCAACTATGCATGCTGGGAGTTGTAGTTTCACAACAGCTGGGAGCCAAAGGTTGCCTACCCCTGCACTAGACATACCACTAAAAGCTGACATTATTATAAGAAGTTACTGTAGCATTCGGGCAGATTTTCTTAATACTTCAGCCACTAGGTGGCGATGTTCTGCAGTTGTTCACCTCTTAGTAGAGTCAAAATATCATGAAAAAAAAAGGCCACAAGTGTCATTTCGATAGAGAAAACAGTTTGACGAAAAATAAACATTTACAAGACAGGAATAGAAGATGAAGGAAGCGAGTGTGGATGAGCGCTGACATGGAAAGAATAAGACAAATCAGAGGCTGGAAAGGGGCGGTGGAAGGATTGAAGAAAGCTTAATTTGCAAAACTACAAGCTGTCTGCGCGCTGTATAATCAGAGGCGCTGCACACTGAAACAAAGTGAACCCGTGACAATGGAAAATTACTGTGCTTCATACAGATGCTTTCCAGTTCCTCACTGCTCCATAAACAGTGAAAGGATGCCGATTAACCCCTGTGGCGCTGGAGGGGGGGATAACGTAGTAACGTGCCATCCGAAAATATCGGGGCCGGCACTTAATGTGTCCTTGATCAATATCCTTACTTATCCGCCTGCGCAGTACTGAATAATACGGAATAATATTTCATTATTTTGTGACCTTGGGGAATGGATGTGCATGACGGGCAAGGAGGAGCAAGTGTTCTCCAGCATGCCGAAATTGGGCAATGCCCTGATGAGGGCACATGCAGGTGAACGGCCTGTGAACTCCCTGTTATGTTCATTAACCTCGGTCTTGTATGCTATCGCGTATATTCCATAAGCACCTGAGAAAAGCCTTAGGGCTCATTCAGATGGCCAAATGCTGTTCGCAAAAATGTGGATCCGTTTTTTTGCGGATTAGATGCTGTGCCGTTCACTACTATGGGGCCCTTTTCTTCCATTGCACGGCTCAGCAAAAAAAAAAAATGAAACACGCCCTATACTTGTCAGTGAAAGTCAGGACATGGCCCCATTGAAGTCTTTGAGTCAGCAAAAAAAAAAAAAAAAAAACGGAACCGCATTTTTGCGGACTGCATACAGCCGTCTGAATGAACCCTTAAAGGGATTGTAATGACAGAGCTGGAGCGGCAGGCAATTCTGCTTATTTCGTTATTACTATGCCCACATTTTTCCGATTGTTTTGTACTGATGGCATATCCTCTTGAATTTCATCAATATCTGATTGGTGGGGGTCCGACAATTGGGAACCCATAGCCAATTAGCTGCAGCCTCCTTACCAAGCACAGCGCCGTCGATTGGATAGTGGCTATGCTTGGTATCGCAGCTCAGGCCCATTCACCTGAATGGGACTTAGCTGTACGTAGGCCCCGTGACCAATGAATGGGATGTCCGTGGTCTAGGTTAAGGTGCAAGAAGACTGCAGCGCTCACTGGAGCGTCACATCTCCTCAAATAGTTGATCGGTGGGTGCCCTGTATCCGATCGGATACTGAAGATCTATCCTGAGGATAGGTCATCAGTATAAAACCCCTTTAAGTACAGTGACCCACTGATTCTGAAATAAGGGGGATTGATGAGCCTCTCAGACCCATGCCATATACACAGTGGGTCCATGGGGGAGTGGGAACAGAATATTAAGTGGATACTGATGGGTAATGGGTGGTTGCGTTTTGGCTCCTGAGTAGTGTTGATCACGAATTTTCGAATTGCGAATTTTAATCGCGAAAATCGGCACTTCGTGAATATTTAGAATATCGCGAAATATATTTGCAATTGCGAATATTCGTTTTTTTTTAATGCCAGTTTATGCGATTTTTTTGTGCGAATTTTATGAGAATTATTTATATGCAAATTTTCACAATCAAGAAAATGTCATTATTTTCTTGATTGCGAAAATTCGCATAAAAATACCTTTTAAAAGATACTTTTTAAATACCAGTTTATGCACATTTTTATGCGAATTTTTTAATGCGAATTTTCGCATAAAATGAAAATAATGACTGGAGATTACAAATTCGCGAATTTTCGAATATATGGCGAATATTCGCCCAAATATTCACGAAATATCGCGAATTCGAATATTGCCCCTGCCGCTCATCACTACTCCTGAGAGTAGTACCAGCGTTTTTTATCTTGACCGTAATGGAAGTCTGCCCTCCCATGTATTCACTTCCTGGCGAGCTTATGATGGGTGTGTGCTTACATAGAGCAATCCATCTAAACAAGCAGAGCTGCAATGTAAAGCACAGGGGAAGGAACAGAGCAGCACCTGGAAATTAAAAAAAAGAAAAAAATGATGCAGAGCGCCAATGAGCTGCAGTCGCTGGTCAGAGCAGGTAACATCAATCCACGTTTACCAATGTTATTGCATCTAGACGCCCCTAACAGAATGGGCCCCTCTTTGGGTGAATCATAAAAAAAAAAACAATAGCTGTCAATCTGAATGGTTGCTAAAAGGAACACAAACTCCGAAAGGGTGTAAACCCCAGAACCTGTGTCCGTTTATGCATGGACATTGGCTTGTAGTTTATGCAGTAGTATCCGCTTTGCTAATAGTGTAGGGGGAATCCTGAGGACAAGGCTCACGGCTCGTCCACGTGTGGAATGAGTGTATCATTGTTCACTAGGTTCCAAGGACGTGGGATTCTGATAAAGTAAGTTTCAAGGCATTTTGAGTATAAGAACGCAAACAGAACCCGATAAGAGCCCGAGAGCTAAGTGCATTGTTATCAATCTGGCATTTTGGCATGACCTACGGCGGTATTTATATACCCTGCTATTCCGGTGCTGATGATAATAGCTGCTTCACACTGCACAAGTATCCAGGTGACATTATGGTGTGCACTTGGACCTTCTTAAAGGGGTTATCCCATAATTAATGTAAACAAATTAAAATCAGACATCATACAGTACATAACAATCTCTTTCTAAAGCTAGAACCAGCCCTGTACCTCACGTGGATCCAGAGATCTCCCCATTCATTGCTCCAGTTGCCCTACTAGATTTATTTCACGTTGGCAGCATAGGAGATATGCCCCTTCTCAGGTGTGTGTCTTTTGCCGCAGCTCTCTCCCTGTCACAGCTCAGGTGTGTGTCTTTTCTGCCGCAGCTCTCTCCCTGTCACAGCTCAGGTGTGTCTCTTTTGACGCAGCTCTCTCCCTGTCACAGCTCAGGTGTGTATCTTTTCGGCCGCAGCTTTCTCCCTGTCACAGCTCAGGGCTGTGTCTTTTCTGCAGCAGCTCTCTCCCTGTCACAGCTCAGGTGTGTGTCTCTTTTGCTGCAGCTCTCTCCCTGTCACAGCTCAGGTGTGTGTCTTTTCTGCAGCAGCTCTCTCCCTGTCAGCTCAGGTGTGTGTCTTTTCTGCAGCAGCTCTCTCCCTGTCACAGCTCAGGTGTGTCTTCTGCAGCAGCTCTCTCCCTGTCACAGCTCAGGTGTGTGTCTTTTCTGCTGCTGCTCTCTCCCTGTCACAGCTCAGGTGTGTGTATTTTCTGCCGCAGCTCTCTCCCTGTCACAGCTCAGGGGTATGTCTTTTCAGCTGCAGCTCTCTCCCTGTCACAGCTCAGGTGTGTGTTTTTTCTGCCGCAGCTCTCTCCCTATCACAGCTCAGGTGTGTGTCTTTTCTGCAGCAGCTCTCTCCCTATCACAGCTCAGGTGTGTGTCTTTTCTGCCGCAGCTCTCTCCCTGTCACAGCTCAGGTGTGTGTCTTTTCTGCAGCAGCTCTCTCCCTGTCACAGCTCAGGTGTGTGTCTTTTCTGCATCAGCTCTCTCCCTGTCACAGCTCAGGTGTGTGTCTTTTCTGCAGCAGCTCTCTCCTGTCACAGCTCAGGTGTGTGTCTTTTCTGCAGCAGCTCTCTCCCTGTCACAGCTCAGGTGTGTGTCTTTTCTGCAGCAGCTCTCTCCCCGTCACAGCTCAGGTGTGTGTCTTTTCTGCAGCAGCTCTCTCCCTGTCACAGCTCAGGTGTGTGTCTTTTCTGCCGCAGCTCTCTCCCTGTCACAGCTCAGGTGTGTGTCTTTTCTGCCGCTGCTCTCTCCCTGTCACAGCTCATGTGTGTGTATTTTCTGCCGCAGCTCTCTCCCTGTCACAGCTCAGGTGTGTGTCTTTTCTGCCGCAGCTCTCTCCCTATCACAGCTCAGGTGTGTGTATTTTCTGCCGCAGCTCTCTCCCTGTCACAGCTCAGGTGTGTGTCTTTTCTGCCGCAGCTCTCTCCCTGTCACAGCTCAGGTGTGTGTCTTTTCTGCTGCTGCTCTCTCCCTGTCACAGCTCAGGTGTGTGTCTTTTCTGCCGCAGCTCTCTCCCTGTCACAGCTCAGGTGTGTATCTTTCCTGCCGCAGCTCTCTCCCTATCACAGCTCAGGTGTGTCTTTTCTGCAGCAGCTCTCTCCCTGTCACAGTTCAGGTGTGTGTCTTTTCTGCCGCAGCTCTCTCCCTGTCACAGCTCAGGTGTGTGTCTTTTCAGCTACAGCTCTCTCCCCTTCACAGCTCAGGTGTGTGTCTTTTCTGCAGCAGCTCTCTCCCTGTCACAGCTCAGGTGTGTGTCTTTTCTGCCGCAGCTCTCTCCCTGTCACAGCTCAGGTGTGTGTCTTTTCTGCAGCAGCTCTCTCCCTGTCACAGCTCAGGTGTGTGTCTTTTCTGCCGCAGCTCTCTCCCTGTCACAGCTCAGGTGTGTCTTTTCTGCTGTAGCTCTCTCCATGTCACAGCTCAGGTGTGTCTTTTCTACCGCAGCTCTCTCCCTATCACAGCTCAGGTGTGTGTCTTTTCAGCTGCAGCTCTCTCCCTGTCACAGCTCAGGTGTGTGTCTTTTCTGCTGCTGCTCTCTCCCTGTCACAGCTCAGGTGTGTGTATTTTCTGCAGCAGCTCTCTCCCTGTCACAGCTCAGGTGTGTGTCTTTTCTGCAGCAGCTCTCTCCCTGTCACAGCTCAGGTGTGTGTCTTTTCTGCCGCAGCTCTCTCCCTGTCACAGCTCAGGTGTGTGTCTTTTCTGCAGCAGCTCTCTCCCTGTCACAGCTCAGGTGTGTGTCTTTTCTGCAGCAGCTCTCTCCCTGTCACAGCTCAGGTGTGTGTCTTTTCTGCAGCAGCTCTCTCCCTGTCACAGCTCAGGTGTGTGTCTTTTCTGCAGCAGCTCTCTCGCTGTCACAGCTCAGGTGTGTGTCTTTTCTGCCGCAGCTCTCTCCCTGTCACAGCTCAGGTGTGTGTCTTTTCTGCCGCAGCTCTCTCCCTGTCACAGCTCAGGTGTGTGTCTTTTCTGCCGCAGCTCTCTCCCTGTCACAGCTCAGGTGTGTGTCTTTTCTGCTGCTGCTCTCTCCCTGTCACAGCTCAGGTGTGTGTCTTTTCTGCAGCAGCTCTCTCCCTGTCACAGCTCAGGTGTGTGTCTTTTCTGCCGCAGCTCTCTCCCTGTCACAGCTCAGGTGTGCGTCTATTCTGCCGCAGCTCTCTCCCTGTCACAGCTCAGGGGCGTGTCTTTTCTGCAGCAGCTCTCTCCCTGTCACAGCTCAGGTGTGTGTCTTTTCTGCCGCAGCTCTCTCCCTGTCACAGCTCAGGTGTGTGTCTTTTCCGCTGCTGCTCTCTCCCTGTCACAGCTCATGTGTGTGTCTTTTCTGCAGCAGCTCTCTCCCTGTCACAGCTCAGGGGTGTATCTTTTCTGCTGCTGCTCTCTCCCTGTCACAGCTCAGGTGTGTGTCTTTTCCGCTGCTGCTCTCTCCCTGTCACAGCTCAGGTGTGTGTATTTTCTGCTGCTGCTCTCTCCCTGTCACAGCTCAGGTGTGTGTATTTTCTGCTGCTGCTCTCTCCCTGTCACAGCTCAGGTGTGTGTCTTTTCTGCAGCAGCTCTCTCCCTGTCACAGCTCAGGGGTGTATCTTTTCTGCTGCTGCTCTCTCCCTGTCACAGCTCAGGTGTGTGTCTTTTCCGCTGCTGCTCTCTCCCTGTCACAGCTCAGGTGTGTGTATTTTCTGCTGCTGCTCTCTCCCTGTCACAGCTCAGGTGTGTGTATTTTCTGCTGCTGCTCTCTCCCTGTCACAGCTCAGGTGTGTGTCTTTTCTGCAGCAGCTCTCTCCCTGTCACAGCTCAGGTGTGTGTCTTTTCCGCTGCTGCTCTCTCCCTGTCACAGCTCAGGTGTGTGTCTTTCTGCTGCAGCTCTCTCCCTGTCACAGCTCAGGTGTGTGTCTTTTCTGCCGCAGCTCTCTCCCTGTCACAGCTCAGGTGTGTGTCTTTTCTGCTGCTGCTCTCTCCCTGTCACAGCTCAGGTGTGTGTCTTTTCTGCAGCAGCTCTCTCCCTGTCACAGCTCAGGTGTGTGTCTTTTCTGCTGCTGCTCTCTCCCTGTCACAGCTCAGGGGTCATTTTATCGAATAACTCAATGGCTTTACTAAATTTTTAATTACATATAATGACAAAAGTCGTGTTTTGAAAATGCAGAATATGTTTCAAGGGACAATAATGCTTCTTTAAATTCCTCTTTCCCTGGGCAACCCCTATGTTGAACATATTGTAGCCTGAGGCCGCTGTAACTTGAGGGACCAGTGTAATTCACTTCCTAAAATGTTGCCAGTGCTAAACCAGCCTTCATCTTCCATTCAACCACTTTTCATCTTGGAGGACCCTTGAGACTTCTTTGAAGAACTCTGTGGTTCCTTAAAACCCAATTTAAGAAACGCTGCTCTATACTTTTATCTCGCTTTCCTTCCCGAGCGTACACAGTCTACCAGTGAATTAATCCTTTTTATCTTCATTTCACGCTTCCGTTCCGGCTGCGATCACCTGGACATGACCATGTTCCATACTTGTTCTCTTCCGATACAGCACAGGAGTAGCCTTGATGATCTATCGGGGGCTATAAACGGAGACAAAATTTGCTCAATTTAGTTTTTTTTTCTTTTTGACTAAGCCACTTGTTTGCAATCAAGAGCCTCTTAACAGGCGAGAGTATTTCGGATGCGGCTCCCGGCCAGACCTCTCCAAATGACCTCATCCTGCCAGCAAACCCAGCTCCACGTTCTTCAGAAAAAGTAAACAGCCTGTGATGTACGTCCAATTAACCAAGCCGGATAAGATAAGGGGAATTAGTCATCATCTTAAATACATTCTTTAATTAGTTTTATCAAGAAGGCTTCAGCCTCACATAATGTGTTGCCATGTAGCTGCATCCAGATTAGAGTCGTAGGCTTAGTGGTGGGGGTAGTGCTCGCCGTATCAACCAGACCAGAATAATTCCTTCAGTTATGATATTTACTTTCATCCCATTCGTTCTGCTATTATATTATTTGACGCTGGAGGGTGATAGTCTTCTAAAACCACATAAAAACGCGTAACCAGTGTTATTTTACGTAGGTGGAATGAAAGTGAGCTGGAGGCTATAGACAGATAACTAAGATTGTCCACCTATTTACACTAGACACCCAAAATTCTGTGTCTGATATTTTCTTCAATTTAGTTTTTCTGACCCAGCATAGACATTAGATTTAAAAGCTAAAATTCTGGCTCTGTCAGCTGCCACTAGGGGGAGCTCATGTGCCTACGTTATGCTTTTTTATTGCTTAATGTATAAACAGCATGGAGCACAGCAAGATGTGTCAAATGTAGTAAGAGACCACAGGCCCTTTAATAATTTTGATGCATTTTTGGGCAGAAAATAAATATCTAACCCAACCAAGATGTAGATTTGAGCAAAAATTGATGCAAGTTTCTGCTGAAAATGATAGTGAATCTGTCCGCCACGTCCTCTCATGAAGACCAACCTTCCTTTCACACCACTTAAAAACTGGAAGCCATAAAACTGTAGTGAATAGATGGATGAAACTGCCCCTATGTCTCCAAGCTCCCTCTAGTGGTGGCTGCAGGCACTCGGGATTTTATCATTAAAGGGGTTTTCCTATTAATAAAGTAATGCCAATTGGGGTTCTAATGGTATAATAATCGGCTGCACCTCAGTTTACCGACACATAAAATGTTGTGGCAAGATGTAGATGTGGGGATCTTAATAACTATGGCATTAGTGCTGGTTGTTAAAATTAATATTTTCATCTCATATCATCTTTGGAACGTGCACATTTAGCTCAAACATATCCCTCTGCTTGAAAGATAAGAGTGTAAGAGTAGCTACCTGATGTCTACAGCATTGCAGACCTCGGGGGCGGGTCCACCTGACCTCCATAGGCAGGAGACTACCTGTGAGGTCCGAACACAACATGTCTTCTGGTATCTACAGGTTGTGGAGATCTCATAATCACTGAGGACACAGGAGCATCCCATCAGCTACACCTCTGTGCAATGTGACGGCCACAAATCCAGTCTTATGTGTCAGATTAGAGCAGCGAGCTCTGGCATAGGAACATTTTCAGATGCAACCTGCAGAGCATGGAAGTTTCCAGAGGAAATAAATAGGTTAAACTGGGCAGATATTTTTTTTTTGACATTTTCTTTTGGAGTTCAAAGATATTTACTCAGCTGAATCCGCAAGCCAATGAATACACATCAGTAGAAGACGCCCAGGAAGCGTTAGACGCATGCAGCTGCTTTCAGCATTCAGACAAGGTCGGTGGAATACATCTGCTAATACCGACTTAGATCCGTTCCCAATTAGAAGCCCTGCCTGTACTTGCAAAATAACGAGCCGTTCTGGAATTGCAGGGCACGAAGGTTAGAAGAAGCGTCTAGGGTAGTAGATAGCGGTGTGTCCATCTGGTGGTTGTAATGGTGCGATCCACTTATATTGCATTCCGGAATATCCTGAATTGCCAATTGTTTTGAAGGTCTTAGTTTAGGCTGCGTATTGTGAGCCACCAATGTTTTTTGGGAGCATTGACGTGCCCCTTTTCTAATACCACAGCTCTTTTACTATAGGTCACGCCCTATTTTGTGAAATGGCACCACCCCTGATTGTGGAGTAGAGTCTGATGATTAAGCCTCCAGGCTCCACGCACTTCCATTTCTGTTGTCCGGGAGGGCCTCTACAGCCCCTGGATGATTTGCCAACTCTTCTAGATGTCCGGATTGGGGGGGGGTTCCACTTTTTCTGGGGCCTTCCAGATGTTCCAGGCGAGTTGGCATGTGTGGGTATATCAGCCCCTGTCCGGGCATACACAGTAGTTGATGGGTATTTTCACCCACCACAGATTTGTCGCGCAAATTTCTGCAGCTGAAATTCTGTTGCATTCGTCTGCTTAGGGTTTCATATGGAGGGACGTCTATCATGCCCCTACGCTATGGATTTGGCGTTAAAAAATCTCCAAACCCGATTTTTCAACTTTTTCAAGCTGATTAGTTTTGAAAAAGGGGGCGTGGTAAGGGCGGCATGTGTGTGTGGGGGGCGTGTGTGTTTGTGTGGGGGGGGGGGCATGGCGAGGGAGGCGTGTGGGCATGGCGAGGGCAGAGTGTGGGTGGGGGCATGGTGAGGGTGATGTCGTGGGTGGGGGTATGGCGAGGGCAGCCTGTGGACATGGCAAGGGAGGCATGTGGGCGGGGGCATGGCAAGGGCGACTTCGTGGGTGGGGGCATGGCGAGAGTGCCGTATGGGCATGGCGAGGGTGGCCTGTGGACATGGCAAGGGAGGCATGTGGGCGAGGGCGGTGTGTGGGTGGGGGCTTGGCGAGGGCGGCGTGTTGGTGGGGGCTTGTCGAGGGCGACCTCGTGGGTGGGGGCTTGGCGAGGGCGGCGTGTGGGTGTGGGCATGGCGAGGGCAGCCTGTGGACATGGCAAGGGAGGCTTGTGGGCGGGGGCATGGCAAGGGCGACTTCGTGGGTGGGGGCATGACGAGGGCGGCCTGTGGATATGGCAAGGGAGGCGTGTGGGTGGGGGCTCGGCGAGGGCGACGTCGTGGGTGGGGGCTTGGCGAGGGCGACGTCGTGGGTGGGGACTTGGCAAAGGCGGCGTGTGGGTGTGGGCATGGCGAGGGTGATGTCGTGGGTGGGGGCATTGCGAGGGGGGGGGTGTTATGGCGAGGGCGGCTGGTGCTGGGATCCAGTGGGTGTTGTCTTCAGCACTCTGCCCCTTCAGTCCTATTTGCCTTTTTTATAGTTGCTATGATTTTCCCTTGATGAAATGTTTTTGTCTCCTCTCATGAATAGAACTCCGAGTGTCACTGAAAGCACAAGACATAATTGTTTTCTGACAGCCGCTTTTAATTGGCGCCATGAAGGTCAAGTGTGTTTTTCATTTGTAAAAAAAATAAAATTTCTACAGCTTCAAACTAATTACCCATCAGCGGAAGTTAAGTGGAGAACTCTGATTTTTACAATTTTTTTATCCTTCAAGGAGGAGAACTGATTGCAGTTCAAGGATCAGGGAGCGCTGGATCACCAGTAATGCACCAAGCGTTAGGGGTGTGCTGGCCCAACCTGCAAATTCGGTGGGGCTGGCCGACCATCAGATGTACGCAGCTGTCAGGATAGATAAGGATCGGGCAGCTGGATTTCCAATCGGGTGCCAAATCTTTTTGTTTTCATAACAACAAGTGGCTATCAGAGGGGTCTGGCAGCAGATGTAACCCCCCTCTCATCATTAGGAGTACATGCCGAGCTTACATGTGTATAGGCAGTCAGGAGAGATGGTCAGCTTAAAGGGGTTGTCCCACAAAAATATTCTGCATTTTCAAACCAGCACCTGGATCTGAATAATTTTGTAATTGCATTCAATTGAAAAGTTAGTACAGCCACTGAGGTATTCAATAAAATGTGTCTGTACAGCGCCACCTGCTGTTTTTTTTTCTTTTTTCTCAGGTCACTGAGAAGGCCGCACATGCTCAGTTTCATCCTTCAACTGCCTCTGAGCTGTGACAGGAAGAGCTGAGGCACACCCCCTGAGCTGTGACAGGAAGAGCTGAGGCACGCCCCCTGAGCTGTGACAGGAAGAGCTGAGGCACGCCCCCTGAGCTGTGATAGGGAGAGCTGAGACACGCCCCCTGAGCCAAAGCAGAAAAGACACTCCCCTAGAGCAACAACATATGTAGGCGGGGCCGGGAATAACAATACAAAACACCGCCTCAGCAGAACCAGATACCACAGTGCAGAACAAGATACTGCCTCAGCAGCACCAAATACCACAGTGCAGCTCAAAATACCCCTCAGCAGCACCAAATACCACAGTGCAGCACACAATACCGTCCCAGCAGCACCAAATACCGCCTCAGCAGCATCAAATACCACAATGCAGCACACAATACCGTCCCAGCAGCACCAAATACCGCCTCAGCAGCATCAAATACCACAGTGCAGCACAAAATACCGCCTCAGCAGCATCAAATACCACAATGCAGCACACAATACCGTCCCAGCAGCATCAAATACCACAGTGCAGCACAAAATACCGCCTCAGCAGCATCAAATACCACAGTGCAGCACACAATACCGTCCCAGCAGCTCCAAATACCACAGTGCCGCACAATATACTGCTGCCTTCGCCACAGTATTCAACTGTATTACAGTGACGGTGATACGGTTGAGTTCAGGAGGGCTCCTGCAGCTGTTGGCCGGGTGCATACGTACCTGATGCTTCTAGCATTAAAGGGGTTGTCCAAGTTATTATTATTGAGGACCTATCACCCACCCCTGCGACACCCCCCTCCCCCTGCGCGTAATGCTATGGTTGCAAAAACAATTTTGTCGGAGGACTTCCTGCCACGTTGGTCACAACGCTGTTGGATCAGGACAGCGGAGGGACGGTTTTCGGGAGAGGCGCTGCAGAGTAGGTGACACGGGATGCTGCTCCTCAGGAGATGCTTGGGAGCTGAGATCAGATATCGGAGGTGTGATGTTTAGATATTTTTTTTCTTTGCAAATTATGATCAGAAAATGAAGTGGTAAGGCGGGTGTGAAGCGGCGGAGAGGAAAGATATTTCTAAGCCACCCCGAGGCCCAGATACTGCCAGCTTCAGATGAGAATTTCAGGGATCGTTCGCTATTAACCCCTCTGTGACTCCTCCAGCATCAATGTTTACCCTGTTGTATGCGAGATCGCTTCCTTTCCAAATCCTCTGCAAGTCCCTGAGTCGTCCTCTTCTGTCACGTTGCTAGATAAGCCGGGTGACGAGCAATAATAATGCAATTCCCTAAAGCAAGAAGCCCCAAGATGGACAAAAAGCAGTGTTCTGCGTGTATTTTAGGTGTTTCTTTCTTACGGTTTTTACTGTGTGGAATAGATAGTGTGACAATTATATAGCCTGGGTCTTCACCAATGCGGCGATATGAATCAGGGCTCATGCACACCACCGTATTTTGTTTCCGAAATTTCCAGGCCCGGATAACCCCTTTAATGATGTATATTCAGGATAGGTCATAAATATCTGATTGGCAGGGGTCCCCACCGATCAGCCAGTGATGTCGTATGTCCTATGTGCATCTGGTTCATGTGAATGGGCCCGGCTGCAATACCAGTCATGACCACTATTCAATGTATGGCGCTGTGGCAAGAGTGATCCGATATTGATGACCTACCCTGAGGACGGAGATTATGTCTGTGAAAATTGGACTGGCGGACCAAGAGGCATGTCCGTTCTAGTCATTAGAATGGGAGCTCGGGTGACATAAGACGCCAGAGCACCCATACAGGCCCGTGCCAAGTATTGTCACTGACTGCTGTAAAAAAAAAAAAACTATTGTCACTAATCACCGTCAGTGTCCTGAATAGGTGGTCTACACAAACATGGCGGTACATATATACCGGCAGTACTCCATGCAGATCCTCTCCAAGGTCAGGTTCAGTCCCAGGGCACCAGCGCTGTGCTAACCACTGAGCCAACCTCTGCCCGCGCCTATGGAGATAAGGGGGATTATTCGCTGGATTATTTGTCCTTTATAAAAAAAAAATACGTCTGTTTTTTCGTGTTCACAATTAGCCGGCGCAGGTATCTGTGTTTCCTGCACTATGAGACCAGACGGTTGTATTCATGGGTATTTGTTAAATCCCTGACAGTTTTACAAATGCCACCCCGGGGCTCGTAGAGAACGCTCCGTGTAATCTGTCCACGGCTAATACGCTTACATTGATTTATTCACTGGAGTTTTAATTGGGTTCACAGCCACGAGAGCCTCTCCCGGCCCCGTAATGTCGCCCTATGGGTTACTCATTTGTTACGTGCTGCTCTCACGGTCAAAAAATAATGAGTTATAATGTGATCGGTGAATTTCGGGAGGCGGCATTAACTCCCAAGCAGCGTTATTTGTCTTCGCCATCGTCTTTTTGTGAACTCGGCTGTCATTAAATAAATGCAATTAAAGTGACAGTGCGCTAATTATATCACCGCCATTGATTTACCTTTCGAAGGTGAGCGGCTCTGTCCTAAATCGCCGCGCTCAGCCCTTATATAAAACCTGGCTATCTAGGCGCATTTCTTTTATAATCCGTGCTCTAAAAATTAAACCGCCACTAACTTTTGAGCTTATTTCCGCAGAATGTCTCAATGATAGATTGCGGTAAAATATGCTCCTCCTCCGTATTGTGTGTGTACTCATTAATATGGCGTCGTGTTGTACAGGGCCGGCTTTAGGGGGTGGTAAACTGGGCGGTTGCCCAAGGCCCCCATTTCCTGAGGGGGCTGAGAACGTAGCATGTTTCATTATAACACCTTCTTAATGGAGGCGCTGTATAGAAGCACTGTTGAGACACTGAATGGCAATATTATGTGGGAAATATATGGCAGTGTTATATGGGCGCTCTATATGTATGCACTGAGGTGTTATGCATTGTATAGCTGTATTATCACGACTTTGAATGGTAGTATTATAACATTTTCAACAATATCATGGCGGTATTATTTGTTTACTGAGTGGCAGTATTGTGTGTTTTATGGAGATTATATGGTAGTACGGAGATACTGAATGGCAGTACTGTGTGGGAAATGCAGTATATGTCAGGGTTATATGGGCAGTGTATGACAGTATGGAGGTATTATTTAGGCATTTAGTGGCAGTAATCCGTGGGAAATATATGGAAGTATAGTGTGAGCACTATATGGTGGTATGGAGATATTATTTGGGTACTGAATGTCAGTATTATGTAGGAAGCATACCGGAGTGTTATATTGGGTCCCAAATGGCAGTATTGTGTGGTAAATATATAGCAGTGCTTTATGAACATTATATAGGAGTATGACGGTAATATTTATGCATTGTATGGCAGTATTATTTGTGTACTGAATGTCAGTATTATGTGGGAAGCATACCGCAGTGTTATATTGGGTCCCAAATGGCAGTATTGTGTGGTAAATATATGGCAGTGCTCTATGAACATTATATAGGAGTATGACGGTAATATTTATGCATTGGATGGCAGTATTATTTGTGCACTGAATGTCAGTATTATGTGGGAGGCATACAGTGGCGTTATATTGGGTCCCAAATGGCAGTATTGTATGGATAATATATGGCAGTATTCTGTGAACATTATCTAGGAGTGTGACGGTAATATTTAGGCATTGGATGGCAGTATTATTTGTGCACTGAATGTCAGTATTATGTGGGAGGCATACAGTGACGTTATATTGGGTCCCAAATGGCAGTATTGTGTGGTAAATATATGGCAGTGTTCTTTGAATGTTTTTTAGGAGTATGACGGTAATATTTATGCATTTTATGGCAGTATTATTTGGGTACTGAATGGCAGTATTGAGTGTGCATTGTATATTAGTATGAAGATATGAACATTTGGCTAAAAAAAGAGATGCTTGATGGAAAAACACCATTGAGATCTGAACACCTCAGACCAGCCAGGCAGCACCCTTATTGCGCCGCCATTTTGCATTTGCTGACGCCAGTTACTGTAATCTTACTGTACAATCGGTAGCCTAATGAAGACACGCAGATATTTTTGTGGCCCAAGGTTCTGTCCGTGAAATCCGTGCAATTATGTCATTTCTGAATTTCGGTGTTAAAGGGGATGTGAGTGTGGCGGGTAACGTCCAGGGTCCACACATTTTAGACTTTTCTCAGCGCTCTAGATAAATCCGCCTTCTGAGATGTTGGTGCTTTGCCAGCGTTTACACACAAGATCAATGAATTCTCTCTGTGTCCATGAGGATGTCACACACACACGAGGTTCAGAATGCCGAATCCGGCGACAGAGATGTTTTATGCAGCTCCGCCATGACAGATTCTCCCAGGATTAACCTGTTAGGCTGGTTATACACGCATTTTTTTTGCTAATTTTTTTTTCCATCAAAAAACGCCACTTGCAGATATTAGCTGTAAGGCGTAAGTCTAGGAATCTATGACATGCAGTACGTTTTTATATTTTGTGTTTTTAATCGCTCACTTTCTATTGTTTTTGTGCCATTTCATTATTTTTTTTTGGGGGGGGGGGGGTGGAGAGGTTGCACCACTTAAAAAAACTTATTCTTTTTACAGATTGGGCGGGGAAGGTGAAGACTACGTAGTTTACTGTTTATAAACGCGTGGCTTGCAAAAAAAAAAAAAAACAACAAAGCATGTATTAAAACGCACTGGGGGTCATTGATCAACCCCTATACCCAGAAAAAAAAAGTTGCAAACTGTGGATTTGCAGTTTTTCAGACTCCTTTTGCACAATGGCATTTACGTACTGACCTCTCCGCTTTCTGAAATGGGCGCGTAGCGCGGCTGTGGCTGGTTTACCATCATTTACCCTAGTTTTCTGACGCAAACGATAGCTGAAATCTACACCCGCTACGAGCTGGAGGATGCACCTCATCATAAATCAAGCACACCAGGGAATATCGAGGTCGGTGTTGAAAGCCTAAAAAACTTCCATAAAAATGCTGACCTTTTTTAAGGCATTTTTGGATTAAATAAAAAAAAAGTGCCAAAAAATGGAGGCTTAAAGGGGTTTCTTTTGCTAAGCAAGATTGTGCATAGTAAAAAAAAAAAAATCGGAGTAATGTATGCATTATAAAAAAGACTGATTCTTCAGCAATTATCTGGATCCAAAAAGCATCAGGATAAAATCCAACACAAAAGCGCGCGCCGGCTGCAGAGCGTCTCAGAATGGGTTATAGCGAGAGCTACTCGGGGAGATCTCACAATAGTCTGCGGAGGAATTACATCTGCTACAAAACATTCCTCCTTCTCCATTCACGCAGCCTTCTGTAAGCTGAGCGGCCTCATTATACTATCTGTTGACACATGTTATTCTCATTGTGTCTTTAAGCGCAGTGCGTGCTTTTTAGACTTTTTAAGAGAGATGTATTGTGGAAATATATATATTTTCCTCAGCTGCCAGGCTTTGTGTCTTCTGAATGCCGAAAAAAAAGTTTTGAGTGTTCATATGCAAATATAGTTGGAGATGGAGTCACAAATTTGTCACTTCAGTTGCTCAAATTTTAGGTTTTACTCAAAATTTAATGCAAAGCCCATGAGGGTGCGCACAGAACAGTGGCCAGCAGCTTCCCCGACTGCCCGGTGCACAAGAGGACAGGTCATCAGTATTTAAATATCGGAAAACCTTTTCAGCCATACATTCCCCTTTTTTATCCAGAGCACCTTCCTGTGCTGGTTCATGCCACCGCACCTCCACATTGCAAAAACTTGGCCATCTGCCTAGTAGAGATGTACATCCCAAATTCCAAAAAAGTTGAGGTGCTGTGTAAAATGTAAATAAGAACAGAATGCAACGATTCGCATGCAGATGTAGAAAGTGAGACATTTTACCACTTTATGAAAAAATTAACTCATCTAGAACTCGATGGCAGCAACGCATCTCAAAGTTGGGACAGGTACAACATAAGGCTGGAAAAATAAGTGGTACTAATTAAAGAAAAAACAGCCAGAGGAGCAATTTGCTGCTAGAGCATGTCGAAAATAGTGTTGAGCGCGAATATTCGATCGCAAATTTTAATTGCGGATATCGCCACTTCGAGAATTTGCAAATATTTAGAATATAGTGCTATATATTCGTATTCGCAAATGGTGTTGATCGCGAATATTCTAATCGCGAATGTGTCACGAATATCGGCACTTAGCAACATCTCTAGCAACCAATTGGAAAGTTGCCTACCCTTTAGTGTTGATCGCGAATATTCTAATCGCAAATTTTTATCACGAATATATTACATTGCTGATTTTCACAATCAAGTAAATAATGACTGGAGATCACGAATTCTCGAATTTATGGCGACTATTCGGCCAAAAATTCACAAAATATCACAAATTCGATTATTGCCTATGCCTCTTATCACTAGTCGAAAAACTGCGTCTAAATTTTTTTTAACAATTTCAGAAAAATGTTCCTCAGCATAAAAATTGTGAGGACTTTTAATGTCCCACCATCTACAATACATAACATTGTCTAAAAAAATTCTGAAAATCAGGAGAAATCCATGTGCTCAAGGGACAAGCTCGTGATGCTCGTGATCTACGGCCTTCAGTCAGCACTGCATGAGAAACGGGCATGATTCTGTACTGGAAACCACTGCACGGTCTCGGGAACACTTCCAGAAACCCCTCTCTGTGAAAACAATTCACATTACAATCCACAAATGCAAGTTAAAGCTGTATCATGCCATATGTAAACCTAATTCAGAAACTCCACCGTCTTCTCTAGGCCAAAGCTTATTTAAAATGGACTGAGGCAAAATGAAAAACTCTTCTGTAGTCAGACGAATCCAAATGTGAAATTATTTTTGGAAACCACAGACGCCATGTCTTGCGGACTCAAGAGGAGAGGGACCATCCAGCTTGTTATCAGAGCACAGTACAAAAGCCTGCATCTATGATGGTATGAGGTTGCCTACGTGTCTATGGCGTGGGCAGCTTACACATCTGCAAAGTCACTATCATCGCTGAATAGTATATAGAAGTTTTAGAATAATTTACGCACCCACCCAGACAACGTCTCTTTCACGGAAGGCCTTGCACATTTCAGCAAGACAATACTAAACCACATCCTGCATCCATCACTGCAGCATGGCTTCACAGAAGAAGAGTCCGGGTGCTGAACTGGCCGCCTGCAGTCCAGACCTTTCACCAGTAGAAAACATTTGGCGCATCATGAAACGAAAAATCCAGCAGAAGACCCAGGACTGTTGTGCAGCTAGAATCCGACATCCGAGAAGAGTGGGACAATAGTCCTCTCCCAAAACTCAAGTAATTGGTCTCCTCACTTCCTAGACTGTTGTTAAAAGGAGAGGGGATGCTACACAATGATAGACATGGCCCTGTCCCAACTTTTTTGAGATGCGTTGCTGCCATCAAGTTCTAAAGGTGTGAATTTTTTTCATGAAATGGTAAAATGTCTCACTTTCAGCATCAGATATGTGTTGATGATCTCTTTTGAATAAAATATGGGTCTATGACGTTTGCATATCATGGTTCTTATTTACATTTTACAAAGCGCCCCAACTTTTTTGGAAATGGGTTTGTACATTGTATGTAGGATAAATCACTTCTGTAATTTATCCTACAATGCAGTACTTAATTTCTCCTTCGGAGGCGCTACTTGAAAGCTTGCTGCTCACCTCTGGGGACCTGGTTTGTGCTTTAGAAAACACTGATTTAAAAGGGAACTGTGCAATACTTAATTTCTCCTTCGGAGGCGCTGCTTGAATGCTTGCTGCTTAGTTCCCCTGCAGATTACAGCTGATCACAGAGGATCCCAGCAACTAGACAACCTGGGATCATTGGATTGTTAGGGAATCAATCCTTCTAACAACACTGGAGTCGTATCAGCTGAGATCACCAAAGGGATTTTTTACATTATCACCTACTGTGCCCCTGTATTATTTCGCTTGCGGGCATCTGATCCCTCAGAGCTTCTGTTCTCCATCTGCGTGAAGCCTCTTTTCTAATCTTGGTGTGTTCTTATCATAGAGGCTTGGAGACGAGGCCGTTCTCTTGATCCTGAAGGAAGAGCATTGCTGGTGAACAGGCTTTGAACTTGCAGGATTTAATGACCACAGGAGACCTGACATTAATTACTGTCGGCAGATAGAAGACATGTCCTAATAGCCGAGGGAATGTTGACCATTATACCGAGGATACAAAGGAACCCTTTCCTGCAGACTGAATTTAGCTATTGGTATATGGGATGCTGTAAAGAGTTCTGGCTGTACCAGTCCTGTGTAGAGCTGCGATGCTTTTAGTGGGCCGTGACCCAATTCTGTAATTATATCTTAGGTAGGACATTCATGGGTGCTCCAGGTTTGCAAAAAAAAATTTCCACAGGTCAAGTTGGATCAACGCAAAGTTCCATTTTGGGACAATTTCATTTGATTGGAATTATTTCCTGTTGGAAATGTTTAAGGTTGACCTGCAGGGAGAGATTTATCATGATTAGAACAAAGAAAATGTGGAATGGTTGCCCATAGCAACCAATGAAAAATGAGTCGGAATCTGATTGCTATAGGCATCTCCAATTTATTTTCTTGCAATAATTTAGATTAATCTCTCCCACTATGTGTACAGAATGCACTGCAGACACAGGTGGACTTGATCTGATGATTGATATTGGTGGTGACCTGCCTACATATACCGTCATACCATTAAAGAAGAACTCCAGAAATTTTTTGGAAATATAATGCTAGCTCAGCAGCAGTATTCTAGCGGTGTAATTTGTTTTATCCCAGCTTGGTTGTAACCATAAATTTGAACCCTTTCAGTAGGGGCAGCTGTGTAATGTGGTCACCAGTCTGACTATCAGTCCAGAGCAAGCTCTGCTGTGTAAGCAGGATGTCAGTCTTCCCTGTGTTGCATGACTTCCTGGATGACAGTCTCCCCTGTGTGGCTGAATTCCTTGAAAACAGTCTCCCCTGTGTGGCTGACTTCCTGGATAACAGTCTTTCCTGTGTGGCTGACTTCCTGGATAACAGTCTTCCCTGTGTGACTGACTTCCTGGATAACTCTTTCCTGTGTGGCTGACTTCCTGAATGCCAGTCTCTCTTGTGTGGCTGACTTCCTGAATGCCAGTCTCTCTTGTGTGGCTGACTTCTTGGATGTCAGACTCCCCTGTGTGGGTGACTTCTTCGAGGTCCGTCTCCCCTGTGTGGCTGACTTCCTGGATGACAGTCTCCCCTTTGTGGCTGACTTCCTGGATAACTCTTTCCTGTGTGGCTGACTTCCTGAATGCCAGTCTCTCTTGTGTGGCTGACTTCCTGGATGCCAGTCTCCCCTGTGTGGCTGACTTCTTGGATATCAGTCTCCCCTGTGTGGGTGACTTACTCAAGGTCAGACTCCCCTGTGTGGCTGACTTCCTGGATGTCAGTCTCCCCTGTGTGGCTGACTTCCTGAATGCCAGTCTCTCTTGTGTGGCTGACTTCCTGGATGTCAGTCTCCCCTGTGTGGCTGACTTCCTGGATGTCAGTCTCCCCTGTGTGGCTGACTTCCTGGATGTCAGTCTCCCCTGTGTGGCTGACTTCCTGGATGTCAGTTTCCCCTGTGTGGCTGACTTCCTGGATGTCAGTCTCCCCTGTGTGGCTGACTTCCTGGATGTCAGTCTCCCCTGTGTGGCTGACTTCCTGGATGTCAGTCTCCCCTGTGTGGCTGACTTCCTGGATGTCAGTCTCCCCTGTGTGGCTGACTTCCTGGATGTCAGTCTCCCCTGTGTGGCTGACTTCCTGGATGTCAGTCTCCCCTGTGTGGCTGACTTCCTGGATGTCAGTCTCCCCTGTGTGGCTGACTTCCAGGACTACATAATCTTCTATCAAATCCCTCCTGGCGGCTTTCAGTACAGTGATTGAGCAGGTGACTCCTTACACTGAATTATAAAACTCCCCCAAGGAATACTAACAGTCTATACTACAGATTTTGACACCAGCTGCACCAGAGTGGTCACTTTAATGCTTTAATTTATTGTGTTTTTAATTGCCTTAACGCATTAAGCCTGTGAATATGATGGTGGCTACATCTGTAGCACTGGTACCTTGCATCACTGGAGTACTAAGTTCGAATCCGATCAGGGATATCTGCATGGAGAGTTTGTATGTTCTCCCCATGTTTTGTGTGGGTTTCCTCCCACGCTTCAAAAACATACAAATAGGCAAACTGGCTTCTTACGAAATTGACCCGAGTGTGTGTTGGGGTTGAGAAACTATATGCCAGGGAGTCGCCCCAGCAGCACAACTATCCCTGCGCTATGAATCCCTGCGAGAAAAACTCATTACAAAATTGTGTCATTGTATCTGTGAGTGCTGTGTGCAGAATCTCCAGTGTATTTCTATGAGATGCAGCCTCACACTGCTCTCCCCTGCCGCCTGCATGTAAGAGCTGACAGGGAGAAACCTATCACAAGCAGGAGGCAGAGGAGACAGGCTGAAGCCGCATCACATAGGATGCACTGGGACTGGGGCGATCTAGGGCACAACACTGATCTATCATTTGCTGTACTTAGACAGGACATTCTTCTTTAATAGCCACATTATTCCACCTCTCCCGCAGTATTATAATAATGTGAGCAGCATTAATTAGGATAATTGCACCAATTAGGAAGGTAATGAAAAGTCTTTTGGAATTACAGGCCTCCTGTGCCAACCTCTGTGCATTCATTGTGCCCATCCTCTTGACCCACATGCGGCTCCTCTTGTTTTTTATGCTGTTCAGAGGCAGTGAACCAAAATGGGAGCCGTTCAGTGAATGTTAAATGCATCTAAAATAATTTCCATGTAAACCGCATAGCGAAAGCTTGGTGCACCTTTATTTTTAACCTCGGCCAAGGGATCCAGCAAGCACCCGTTCTTCGGAGAAACACGCCCTAAAAGTAGACCGTCCCCTCCTGGAACCCTGGCCAGTTCTTCCTCCAAAAAAAAAAAAAAAAACTTCTCTGAGATGGCAGTAAAACTTAGAAGACAGAGAGAGCATTTAGAAATACCCACGAGGATTTCCGTTAGTCTACTCTCCGCTTGGCAATCACTGCGATAAATACTTTAAGGGAGGGGACGCATTGCAAAGTATCTGAGGGAGAATTGAGATTCAGAAGCTACTGAGATCTGGAAGGAGAGCGGGCACTGGATGACGGGACGCAGCAGCTTCTTCACCCCGCAGCGCTCCACCACCATTGACACCTACCTAAATTAAGCCGCTCAAACTGCACTCTTAACATGGACTTGGATGGTTAAAACCGTGAGTGCTTTAATGAAATCGGTCGGGGTGACTCTTTCACGTTGGCATGGTTTTTATACTGAGTCATGTGATGCTGCTTTGGTTGCAGGGGGGGGGGGGAGCGTGATGGTGCTTGATACAAGGCTAAATCGCTTTATTTTCCTCAAATTTAATGCCGGAAATGTGTACTTTGTGAACTGAACAAGCAGCGTGTGTGTGTAGGATGGCAACTATAGAGTCAGGATGCCCCCAAATACCTATAACTGGGGACGTTTTTAGGAGGTGGCACACTTGGCAGTTGCCCTGATGATGGCGACCCCAGAAGAAAGCCAAAAATGACTCTTATTATGTAGGAATTGAATGACAGTATTATGCGGGAACTATATGGGAGTATTACTGTGCACTGGCAGTATTATTTGAGCACAATATGGCGATATTGTATGGGCTGAAATTATGAGAAAAATATGTTAAACCCGACCTGGTTTGAAGGTTGCAGGCATCACATCTGGCGCCCACACCCCATCTCAAGAAGGGGTCTATTGGTGGGGCTCCCATAGAAGTGAGTGGAGAAAAACACACGCACAGCCAGCCGTTTACGGTGGCCACAAGACTTGGGACTCACACCTATCTGATATTCCTGGCATAGCCCCTTAAAGAGATACATGACAATCTAGAAGAAGCTAGAACCAGCCCTGTACTCCACATTCACTGCTCCAATTGTTCTGCTAGATTATTTTCAGAGGGCGTGTACTTTCTGCTGCTGCGCTCTCTCTCTCTCTCTGTAACTGCCATAGCCTCTAACAGCGCATACGGCTGGTGGCAGTTACAGATTTAAACGGAGCGCGTTCGACCAGCTCAGTGAGACAAAAAATAAGGAAAAGAACAAACAGCAGGTGGCGCCATACAGATACGTTTTATTGTATAACAGCGGCTATACTACATAGTTTATTACATTGTTTTATGACACAACCTCTTTATTCGATTGATCCCATAATAGACCCGTGGATGGCATTTCTTACCCTAGTCCTCCACCATCTTGAATTCAGTGTAAACATTTTAGATTGAAAGAGGGGGTCCTGACTTTTGACTCGCCCCGTGTAATGGGGTCACGGATGCAGTGTCGATATCTATAGCGACTTTATGTCACGAGATATATTACCTAGGGCCTGGCGATAGATCTGGAGTGCTCATCGATAGCCATTGTGTGATCATTATAGAGGGTGCCCCATATCTTATTCATTTCCCTGCAGCAGCGGAGAAAGGCGCCGTAAATCACCTTCTAAGAGCACGAAAGCCCTAAACGTAACGCCAGATGAGAGCATTTCCTGGCCCGTCCGCCTTTCATCAACGGATGTCGGGAAAAATACTTTGAAGTCGGGCTGTCTAATAGGGTCAGGCCGCCGTCTAAATGATCTCGTCATATGGAAGATGAGGATGGGGGTCTGACAGCATCTCGTAACCTTACTGGGGGCTTCTGTTTTTCCATTTTTTTTTTTTTTAAATCTAAAAAGAATATAAATCCAATGCTGAGAAGGGCAGGTGAAGACTGACGGGGTTGGGTCAATTCTTTTGAGACGTCTCCCTTGCTGAAAATCATGGAGTTACCCTCATCGGTCAAGCTGTTCTATTAAGCGGTTTCCTCATGTAATGTTTTACGGAAACGTGGTGACAACCAATATGGCTTCCACTACAGATCCCATAGGAGTTGTCACCCTGACTTTGATCTGCCCAGTTATGCAGTAATCTATCTCCACTATATGGTTGCATAAGTACGTTTTCCGTTGGGGATGGAAAAGCTGTGTGACAACCCCGAAGCGACCATTGATGGCCATGCTAGTTGTCACCCAGATTTTCCAGAAATGGATTGAACTAAAAACAGATGATTTAAATGTAGCAGAAGGGGGCAACGCGAAGGCTTTCATTTACCTGTGGTATTAGGGAGGAATTGCAGAATGACAGATGCTTTGTATATCCTATGGTTAGTAAAAATATACACATACAAATTTAAAGGGTTTGTCCACTTTTAGTTAAAACCTCTGGATTGTATCTCTGAGCTTATTCTGAGACTACCCTCCAAGTAGTTTACACTGGAGACCTATGTGCTTCCAGTTTGGGCCCCACAGAAACAAATGAAATGCACACAGTATATATTTTTAGTGCTGTGTAATGATATTATTTGGATTATTTTGGCTGTTAAGTTGAGTATTATTTGCATGCTGCAGTGGTGGTATTATTCGGGCTTTATATGAATGTATTATCTTGGCACTACATGGCGGTATTATGTAGACTGAAATTCAGCGGGGATGTACATGAAATTATAGTAAATCTTTTTCCCACAAACCCAAGTACCAGTCGTCTCTGCTTCTCCTCGACAGATAGGATAGTATGTCCAACGTGACAGGTTCCCCTAACGGAAGTATACTGTGCGGTCGTCTAGTTTTCTAGATGTGATGCAGCACACTATTCAAAAATTGTCCTGGTCTATAATTATGTGTTCCTATTATTATTATTATTATTATTATTATTATTTATAGCTATTTGTGATCTATGACCATTATTATTATTTCTATTATTTGTTATGAAACCCATTATTATTTATACCGTTTTGTAGAACTATTTGTAATGTTGTTATTAATATTAGTGATAACTGTTATCTGCTATTAAGAACTATTTCTAACTTTATTTATAGTTGAGTTGAGACCGTACATGCGCTGTAACAAGTTACTATGACCAAAATAAGTAATAAAGTTCTAATGTGTCCGTTTTTTGTCTTTTTTGTAGGTGCCAGACCTAAAAGGCTGCATCGGTTTAGTATGGACAGCTTAGACCTAATAAAGTTCCCATCTGAAAAGGTGAGGCAAAAGTGGGTCATTTAATGGGTCACCGAGTTTTTAATAGAGACATATCAAAAGTTTTGATCGTTGGTTGTCCGGGTGCTGAGACCCCCACCGATCACTAGCATGAGTAGAGAGAAGCGCTCACATATCGGGCTCTCTCCTCAATGCATTCAATGTAATCGAGATGGGCCCATAGACCTCTATTGAGCCCGTCACCTGCAGGAAGGAGAGAGCACGATATGTGAGCACTTCTCGTTCTAGGGATCGATGGCGGTCTCAGCACTCGGACCCCCACCGATCAGAACTGTTGTTATGTTTACTGCTAGACACATACTAACACTGTACATCAACATGGTCATAAAAAACGCACATGGTGACAGTGAACCCATTATTATACCGCAGCTCAACGGCAATACACTGGTCCTGAGTACGGCTAGGGCAGGGATGGGCAAACTGCGGCTCTCCAGCTGTTGTAAAACTACAACTCCCACCATGCCCTGCTGTAGCCAGACTACTGGGAGTTGTAGTTTTGCAACAGTTGGAGAGGCGCAGTTTACCCATCCCTGGGCTAGGGCAGTTTCGATTTCCATCGGCTCCACAGAAAATATTTGTTATTCAATTAGCAATTCCATATAAAATGCTGTTTATTTCGTCTGTTCCTCTAAGCCTTGCCCAGGTCTGCTGCAGGGAAAGCTCAAAAACCTGTAGTGTCAGCAGACAAGAAATGATTGAACAAAATGATGTCAGAAAGATTATATTTGTAATTCAGAATGAATAACCGGTGATAATGCAGCTTGTATACTTGTATTTCTAGGAGCAGTAGAGGTCAGTGTATTGAGCAGATAGGATAGAGGAACATGGCATCCCCTGTTATTTCTTTAAACCAGGCATCCTCAAACTGTGGCCCTCCAGCTGTTGTAAAACTACAGCTCCCACAATGCCCTGCTGAAGGCTGATACCTCTAGGCGGTTCGGGCATGCTGGGAGTTGTAGTTTTGCAACCGCTGGAGGGCCGCAGTTTGGGGATGCCTGCTTTAAACTCTCCTGTAGAGAGATTGCATTATTAAAATATTATGAGAGGGATTTACGAAGCTCAATGTGACATAGTTCTGCCTCCATTTTAACCCAAAATACACGTTTCACATCACATTTATTATGTGGTTTAGGCAATTTTCAGCTTGAGGGGGGGGTGGTTTAAGGAGAAAAGGGCACTGCTTGCAACTTAGATGCATCAACGTGCACCAAAATCGCGCAAAAAAGCCAATAGGAGGTGTAAACAAAAATCTTAACTTCTAGCAAGATGCATCAGATTTATCATATAACATGTAATAGACTTGGTGCATCTTTACATTGCTTGTCTAAATAGGATTAGTAAATCTGCCCCTAGATTGTATTTATTTAAAGGACATCTGTCAGCAGTTTTGTCCCTATGACACTGGCTGACCTGTTACATGGGCACTTGGCAGCTGAAGACATCTGTGTTGGTCCCATGTTCATATGTGCCCGCATTGCTGAGAAAAATGATATTTTAATGTATGCAAATGAGCCTCTAGGAGCAATGGGGGCGTTACCATTACACCTAGAGGCTCTGCTGTCTCCGCTTCCTGTCTCCTACAGTAGGAAGAGCAGCTCTGGAGTATAAACTGCTGATCTAACAATACTGTGAAATAGTGAGCGGAGTAAAAGAAGAAAATGATTGTGCAGAAGGGTAGTGATTGGCTGAATTGGGGCAACCAATATGATTAAACTGCTTTCAGATCCCATGATTTAGCTCTCATGTAATCAGAGGGATTTAAAGGGATTTTCCACTTTTTAGGTGCCTTTGATTGCTGGCCCTTTGCTTCCGGCTCCATCCACGGGGATGTTTCCAGCATCGGCGGCTGCCACAAACAGCTGATCGGTGGCGGTGTCAGACCCCCACTGATGTTATATTGATGACCTCTCTGTGGGATAGGTCATCAATATCTGAAAGGTGGAAAACTCCTTTAATATTTGACGGTTTAGTGTCAATTGTGAATAGTGTGAATTGATTTTTCTGCTTTTTTCTCCTTTCTTCAAAGACCCCAAACGGCGACAATCACCACACTCCAGGCGTAAAAAAGGACTTCTCTGCAAAACCCGCGAGGAGTAAAAAATACAAAGAAAACCAGTGTTCTGCAGACTCGAGAACGCAGGAGGCCACCTCGGTGGATGCAATGGATGTTAGAGTCCAACTGCCTCATCTGGTAAGGAACCCTAACATACCGGTAACCAATAGACATCCCGGGTTATGTGACGGCATGATGGCGTTCTCCAGGAAGACTCGCGGCCCGATGAAAGCTGGTCTGACAAATTATATATTATGATACAAAGGCTTTGGGGGGAATTTATCCCTTTTGGCATATACGGTAGATGGAATCTGGGTACCACCTCTGGGACCCTCTCCAGTCAAAAAAATCGGGACCCCGGCATGAATGGAGACGGCGCTCCCTATAGTAGTGAATGCAGAAGGCTACGCATGTGGTGCTTGCTCTCCATTCTTGTCAGGGCCCTGTTCTTAAGATAGGAGTCGGTCTCAGAGGTGGGACCCGCACCTGTCGGACACTTATGGTCATAAATGTCCAGCTAGGAATACCCCTTTAATACTTACTGTATTAGTTGCATTGCCACCAACGCATGTATTATGTATTCCGTTTTATACCCTGTACTTTTTACCCTGCATAGCTCAGCCCAAACGTATGTCCGTTCCGTAGCTCCACAAAAAAAATCGATTTTTTTTCTAGATTGCGGACAAGGATAGGATATATTACAATAGATCCGCCAAAAAAAAATGATGCCACGCAGACGTCATAGTTGTTTTTTTTTTGCAGACCGCAAACACAAATACGGTCGTGTGCAAGAGGCCTTAAGGCTCCATCTAGCTTCCTTCTCCTGCAGTGAGGAGTGAGTTTGTGATATGCGAGCGCTTCTCTCTCCTCGTTCTATCGATAGGTGGGGGTCTCGGCACTCAGACCCCCATCGATCAAAACTTTTTGATGTGTCTCTGTGGTATATCAAAAGTTGACTACTCGATGACCCTTTAATAGGGCTTTATTTGGATCTGGTCTGTCTAAGACCCCCCCCAATCACTAACGCGAAGGGACAGAAGCTCCTAGCTGAGCGCAGCGCCCCTTAGTTTCTGACCAGCTCACGGATCACGCTTGGATCCAGGGGCGTAGCTAATGGCTCATGGGCCTTGGGGCAAGAGCTCAGCTTGGGCCCCCTTCCCTCAGTGCTTTGTGTGTCTTCTTATGTGGCACAAGGGTCTTTGGGCCCCCTCAGGCTCCTAGGCCCAGTAGCGACTGCTACCTCTGCACCCCCTTTAGCTATGCCCATCATTGGATCCCCACCATCCACACAGGGCCAGGAACAAACACTCCAGATCCATTTCTGGCCGCAGCGCAGCAGCAAATATTGTGCGAGGCGTCTGGGCACGGCCCCGGAGATTAGGAAGTCACAGCGTTAATTGCAGGTTGCAGATTTAAAGCAGGAACGCTTGTCCTATCAGCGATTCCTAGAATTACGCGAGAGCAGCGCAGCTTACATTAATGGAGACATGAAAGGTGACGGGCGGTGATTAACCTGCCACTGAAGCAGAATGACTGTCTGGTTACGTGCCTTAGTGTAAACCAGGGGCGAACCATTAACCCTTAGAACGCCCCCAACATAGCCTTGAATGTCCGTGAATGTCACATTTTCCTTGTATTATCGTTCTAGTTTCATCGTTCATTTCAAAGCTGTTCCAGAACTAGAATCCCTTTCACCTTCTCCATCCTTGGTCCTCGCGCCCTTGGCTTTGCCCGTGGACGGGACGTCAAATCAATCACGTCCTGGCCGTCCCCGGTCACTTTACAGCTTTGGACATTTGGTAGCCTTGAACGGGTCTGCGCGGGCATAAAGCGGAGATAGGCACACAGCGTAATGCAATGGAAGTGCTGCAGGGCTGAGGGAGGAAACTGGGGCGATACCAGATGACATTAGACGTGTAGACGTTGGTATTCTGTAAACCCCTTTGCTTATTTAGTTTTTGAACTCATATAGCGCAGACATATTCCGCAGCGCTTTACAGACATGATCATTGCGTTAAAGGGCATCTGTCAGCAGTTCTGTCCCTATGACACCGGCTGACCTGTTACATGTGAGCTTGGCAGCTGAAGGCATCCGAGTTGTTCCCATGTTCATATGTGCCCGCATTGCTGAGAAAAATGATGTTTTATTATATGCAACTGAGCCTCTAGGAGCAAAGGGGGCGTCGCCATTACACCTAAAGGCTCTGCTTTCTCTGCCAGTGCAACGCCCACTTTTATTGACAGCGCCAGACATGATGACATTTTCTCTGCCAGTGGTATTCGGGGTTAATAAAGGGGGTTGTTTTCTCTGTCCATTTCTTTAGCCTGAGTGCAGAGTGGCTACAAAGAGCGTCTCTCACTCCGGAGGACCCGGCGTGTCCGTACATTACATGGACAGCTAATTCATTTCAGTGATGGCTGTGTAATACACCACTTCTCCTGTAGAGGTGCTGCAGGGGAATTGAGCACTTGCATCACAGATTACAGATGGTCGCTGGAGGTCCGAGCGGTCAGCGTATCGCCTTCTAACGAAAAGGGATTGTCCCGAACAGGACAGGGAGCGTCTAAAAATGACCCCTTTATGATGTGGTATCCGTATCACACCTGGCCGGGCTTATGCTTGTGTGAGTTTCTCGCATCCTGATGTGAATGTTGCTCCTCTCGGCTCGGCAGATGTGTTTAACGTTTCCTGCGGTGACATTTTTACAGGGCGACCGTATTTCTTTCATGTTTGTGTATAATATATACATCCTGGTAAATCGGACGTATGTAAATGCGGCTTCCTCATCCCGTGTGTAGCCCGGGAGAGGTCCCATGTCAGATCGCAGCTTCAGGCGTCGTCCTGCTCAATGGACGGGGCTCATTTTGGAAGATTTGAGGTTTTTACTGTGCCTACGAAAAGTGAACGATGTTTAAGATGAATCGCCCCGTACCTGTCTCATGTTAGGCTCCAGTACCTCATGGAGGGCTCTCGTGGTAATAGAGATCACAAGGGCCCCGGCTCCCCTGTACAGCTGGGAGTACCTCGGCACGGACGCCCTGCATGTAACTGTCTGGGCAGCCGCTGTCCTTGAGTTTTCCTCTCGGGGACTGAATTAGACCTGAATTATAAATGTAAGCGCACACGGTGCTCATTTCAATAGACTTCAGTGACATTGAGGGCTTCTCTGAAACACAGCTCCAAATCCCCTGCACAGTGATAGCGTTAAAGAGGTATTCTCATCTCAGACATTCCTGCCCCCCTCCTGTCTGGATGCAGGGAGTTGGAGCACGCCGGGCTACGCTTTTACCACAGTCCCATACAAGATGAGATGTTGTGTGGTAGGTACAGAAACAGCATGACCTATATCAGGGGCCACCCGGGTCCCTGGGATGGGAACACCCCTTTAAAGGGTTGTCGTATCAGAGAGAACCCCTTTCAAAATGCGCCCCTCCCGGGTGATAGCTGATCGCCCTAAATCTCAAATAAGGCGCCCTGGTGCAAGGGAGCTTTGGGCAGACGTACAGTAGGACATGGCGCCCATTCAGATAAATGGCCGTCTATGTGATACAAGGATGGCTAGAGTCCACCAGAACAGGCTCCTTCCTGCCTCATAAAGGGGCTCTCGGGCACGGGACCCCCCTCTATAATGTCCAAATGCCCTCATAGTGCTTATGGACAGGGTGTGTCTTCATGTGACAACCCTCTTTAAAGGGGTTGTGCACTAATTTGTAGACTGGTGGGACCTGCCTTGGCGACCATAGATACCCGATTCCCGGTGCTGGGTCCTGGCTCGTTCTCTCACCCGGGTCCCTCCATGTAAACCTCCTGTTTGACGCCACTGCAGCCAGTCAACCGCTATCGATCCCCTTGCGCCATGTCAAATGGTCATGCGACGCAAGGGGAGCAGATCACTGCTGCAGCCAGTCATTGGCTGCAGCAGCGTCAAACTGGAAGTTCACAGTGACTGACCTGCGACAAGCGGCGGAGGCCGGGGAGAGAATGAGCTGGGATCAGGTAAGTATCATCACCAATGTGGGTCCCTCGAGTCTGAAAATTAGAAATTAACAATAAAGTTCCACCTCTAGGGGGAATATGAATGCAGTAACGAAAGAGTGTTCAGCAATGTACGCAATGAGCTCCCCCTTGTGGTGACGGCAGGCAGCTAGAATTTCACGGCTATCCATCAGTCATAAATCGTAGCTCTTGAGACACACCCGGCCTGAGACCTATGACTTGTGGGGTTGCACATGACCTTTTGCAATAAGCCCTTAGTCTGACATCTCAGAACCAGACTTTACTGAAGGCAATTCCAGCAGCGAGCGGGTTAAATTGTACCTCACTGTGCTCCTTATGTTCCCCCCTCAGCCGAGTCCTTAAAGTCCAAGAATGGATTTAATTATCATTGCGATAAATGAGTTACGCAGGAGGTGAGATGGCACTAAAAGTAGTCCGTTTGATTTACATGCTAATTATTCGGAAAATGAGCTGATTATTGTTGTATCTCTATCAAAGAAAGCAATTATCCTTCCCGTCTATAAGGAGGACGACAATGACTTGAAATGTAAAAAAAAAAAAAGAAATCACTGTGGGATTCGGAGCTTGAAAGGCATTGAGGGCGTCTGGTCTGTAGAGAGAGAGTTTTCAGGTTAGAGGGCGTCTGTCAGCAGTTCTGTCCCTATGACACCGGCTGACCTGTTACATGTGCACTTGGCAGCTGAAGGCGTCTGTGTTGGTCCCATGTTCATATGTGTCCGCAATGCTGAGAAAAATGATGTTTCATTACATGCAACTGAGCCTCTAGGAGCAACGGGGGCGTTACCATTACACCTGGAGGCTCAGCTCTCTCTGCAACTGCCATGCCACTGCACTTTGATTGACGGGGTCAGGTGTGAGGACGTTTTCACTGCCTGAACCTGTCAATCAAATTGCAGAAGGGGTGGCCGTTGCAGACAGAGCAGAGCCTCTAGGTGTAAAGGTAACGCCCCCATTGCTCCTAGAGGCTCATTTGCATATATTAAAACATCATTTCAGGCACATATGAACATAGGACCAACACGGATGTCTTCAGCTGCCAGCGCACATGTAACAGGTCAGCCAGTGTCATAGGGACAGAACTGCTGACAGATGCCCTTTAAATCCAACCAGTCTGAGCAATCCCAGTAGAAATATTCAAGCTGGTTATAATTGGCCAAACCCGCTGATGTCTGTAAGATCTAATGTGTATGGGGGGATCCCGACTTTCCCACAATCTCAGATGTGGGGTTAGATGAGAATCGGGCTGTTTGACTTCAACATGCCCAATCCTTTTGCTCTGTTGAGCAGCAGACTCCCCTCTCTCTGTTCAGCCAAGCATGCATGTGCAATAGGGGGGTCAGCTGAGATGGTTGTCGCCCGAACAACAGGTATCTCGTCTATGGCCGGCCTCAGGGTGCCCTCACTTCTTTTGTAGTGTTCCTCAGTTACACCTCCTGCCGTGGTCTAGGGCAGAGAAAGGGGTGTTTGCAAAAGAACGTGCTGCTGGGCTGTTACTGCACATGCTCGCCCCTCCAGTATGACCCCTATCTACACCAAAAATGGCTGCTGGACCCGTCGTGCAGGATGAAATCAATTCTGCATTATATTTCAACACATGTCGACATTGTAACTGAAACAACACGAAAAAGCATATTTGCTATTTTTTTCATAATTAATGTATTTTCTTGATTATCCAATGGTCTGGGTTGTATGAGGCAGACGGGGAGGAAGCATCTGGTGACCAGTTAAAGAGGACGCGCCCCCTCTCCTGACATGTCTGTTTTAGTAACTACTTGCACTCCCCATGTAATAACAATTCCGGAGCATCTATTCTTATGACTCTATGTTGTGCCATTCCTCTATTATTCCTGCTAGAAGTTGTGAATTAATTGCTAGAAAGTTGCAATGAAGGTCCATCGTCCCTGCACAGTCTGACACAGGCAGCACTAATAAGTGTCAGACTGTGCAGGGACACGCCCCCGACTGGTAACACCTGCCTATTCTCGTAATACTATTCATCTGCTAGAGTGACAGATCACTGCAATGAAAGGGTCGCAATGAAGCGTCCGCTAGTCTACAGTCTGACATTTGCAGAGCAGCACTAATGGATGTCAGACTGGCGAGGACACGCCCGACTGGTAACACCCATGAGTGCAAGATTTTCCTGGGATTTCTGTTGACATGCATAGCACAAATTGGATGTGTATAAGCCGGGGGTTAATCGGCCCTATGCAAGATGTTTTCTACACCCTCATTTGTACGCGGCGATGACTCTGTTATCGACATGTGAAATTCCCAGGCTCAGACGAGGATCTACATTAGGAGACATATAGGCTCTTCTCCTAGGTTACCTTCCAGCTGCCATAGCAACAAGACCACCATCTGCATCATCTTCCTTCCTTACCGCAAAGGCTGCCCAGGTGGATTGCAAGGAGGAAGGAAGAAGCGCAGATGCCGGGAGTAGTAGTACTTTTCCCTCGGTAAGTGAGACGGGAAGGTTTACCTTGTAATTGTCTAATGATGGGCAGGAAGTCTTCGTCAGGATTTTGGGGCCAGTTGATGCTGGGACACGTAACTATAGGAAGCCGAGTGTACGAACATAGGCACAAACCGGCGGTATGATCCCTCTTATTGCTGATTCCATGTGTTTCCATTCACTGACATTGCACGTCTGACGCCTGTACTCAAATATTGTCCTGGAAAAATCGAGGGGCATTTTCACAAGCAGCAGCTTATCATCCTTAACAGTAACTAAAGGGTTATGTACTTACACTCCCATCTAGACCATGAGAACTGCTTTTTTTAAGATCTCTGCTTGCTGTCAATGAAGTTCTGTGCATGTGCTCAGTTTATAGTAGTGTCCTAGAGTTCTCTGTGCAACAGTCCCAGCAGGGTGTTATCAAGACGGGTTTTTCAGCCTCACACTAGAGTGTTTCCATTCATTGGCAGTCAGCAGACGTCTTGAAAATAAGGATTATATCAAGTATAGGACTCTTTTTGGTGTATTTAAGGCGCAGATTTTGTTGCAAAGGGGTCTGTGACTTTTCCCCGCTCATGGGTGCTGGCTTAGTTTAAACCACATCGCGCAGCCACCGGAACCAAGCACCAAAGTTATGTAGAGGCCTGCGCCTCTTTAGCTCATCCGCCACCAGCGCAGGGGATTAAGACCGGCGTATAAATCACTGGTCTTAATAAATGAACCCCATAGTGATTAGACACGTTTCTTAAAGGAGTTGTCCAGCCTTAGAGCCCCTGCTGCGTTTCCGGCTTCATGGCTGCCCCATTCGTGTCCGCTTCTAGTTCTCGCAAGACCAAGAAGCATCTTGGTCCTGTGACTGCTGCAGCCAATCGCAGGCCTCAGTGGTCACAACTGCGGGGACCAGAAGTGGCCAGGAACGGGGCAGCAACTGGACCGTGGACAGGTGAGTGGAGTTTGAGTTCAGGGGCACAGGTTAGGACCCCAGGGATTGTCAACTGGAAACCCCCTTTAAAGAAATCTGCTGCCCCCCCCCCCCCCCCCCATGTATTAACCCGCAGTTTTCTGAAGCGTCACTGTTGCAAAGTGTGAATATGGCCCTCATGGAATTAGACAATATACAACATTGCTATTGCCAGACGCTTTCCCCTGAGAACATAGGATCGGGCATGTTGAACCCCTTCTTTCACCCTTCTTCTGCCGTGTGGGGTGACCTCCATACACATTAGACAGTTGGCTGGTTCAGCTGATATTCTCCTAAGGCCTCTTTCACACGAACGTGTGCGCCCCGTTGCCGTATTGCAGACCACATTTGCGGATCCGCAACACACGGGCACTGTTCCGTGGCCATTCCGCATCACGGATTCAGACCCATTTACTTCAATGGGTCCGCAAATCTGGAGGTGCGGAACGGAACATTACGTAGTGCTTCCATGGGGTTACGTTCCGTACTTCCGTCCCGCAAAAAGATAGAACATTGCCTATCTTTTTGCGGAACGGGCGGATCACGGACCCATTGAAGTTAATGGGTCCACGAGCCGCTGCGGCTGCCCATGGTCGGTGCCGTGCATTGCAGACCACAATTCGCGGTCCGCGGCACGGGGCGCACACGTTCGTGTGAAAGAGGGCTACGAGTATGGCCACCTTAAGTACTCTGCTGCAACGTAGGAGCTGCTAAACTGTTGGGGCTTTATTGACTGTTTCCATTGATGAAAAGCAGAATTGTGAATGCAGCTCCGGAGTATAACACAAGCTATAACTCAGATTTAGTACACAATTAGTTAAGCAGTGTATTCACAAAGGTAGTCAACTTTCTAAGAGCAATATATGCAGAACTTGAGATAAAAGTCGTGTCCGATTACCCAGGGAGAAGTGAAGACTGGGGGCGTGACGCCATATGCCCTGAGCCTCTGTCGGATGATGGCTCTCTCTCAGTATGGCAGCATTTACATTTCTGCTTATTGCTCCAGGAAGCGGTCAGAAAATAAAGGAAAACTCAGTGACTCTTCTGAAAGGAAAATCTCTGCTGAATGGTAGAGTGCTCATTTGTGGCTGTCCTGCGCTTTATCGATTCCACGTTCCCAGGAGATAAACAGTCACTGGAAGCACAATACAGGAAAAAACAAACCTAACAGATGACGCTCAAGACGGGCGAGTGCCATCATCTCCTGGAAGCTGTACAAAAAGCATATCGGGGAGGAAGAAAAGGCATCATCCGCGGTGTATCTGAGCGCCGTGCGCTGAAATGGACCGAAGGACATAGTGCACGCATGTTTCCAGTTCTTACAGGGGTTGTCCTGCCCAACTCCACCCTGCTGCGCTGCTTCCCGTCACTCCTGTAAACTTCTGGACGGACGGCGTCATGTGTGCCGCTGCAGCCAGTGACTGGCCGGGGACACCTTACCGCTGAGGACAGTCATTGGCGGCAGCAGTGTACGCGACCCCCATCCTCCAGAAATTTACAGGACGAGAACCGGAAGCGTGCCAGGATCCAAAAAGCCGGAACAGAGCCATTTTCTTTTTTTTCTTTTTTTAACAAGGCTGGAGTTGACAGTCAAAAAATTTGGACAACCCCTTTAAGATGGGAATAGTGCACAGTCTGGTGGGCGCTCTGGGTGGTGAATACATTCTCCACTGTGCCTGTTAGAGAGCCTCTTGTAGATTTTTGCTTTTTGGGGTCTACAGTATATATGCAGCCTTGGTTCCGGTACTCGGTGTTGCCTTCGGGCTAGTGGTTTTAACACTTTGGTGCCTGATCTGAGGGGAACAAAATGTGTAATGCTGAGACCCTCCTTACTTACTGGATAGCCAGTCCACATGTTCATGAGTTGTGGCTCCCCCTGCCCTCCCGCCACCAATCAACAACTACCCCCTTATACTGTGCATAAGGGAGAAAGCTGAGGGTCGGCAGGAGAATATGGAGGACTACCCTGCACGTGCGCAGGACGGACAGGACTACATCCTTGGCTATGGTTTGTAAACAGGTGTTTTTTAAAATCTATTAGCAAGACATCCAGTAAGTGATGGGCAGATTCCACTGATGTATCACCTGAGAGCTACAAGGACAACAGGAGAGCCATGAGTCCTAGCCTGAGGACAGGACAGGAGAGCCATGAGTCCTAGCCTGAGGACAGGACAGGAGAGCCATGAGTCCTAGCCTGAGGACAGGACAGGAGAGCCATGAGTCCTAGCCTGAGGACAGGACAGGAGAGCCATGAGTCCTAGCCTGAGGACAGGACAGGAGAGCCATGAGTCCTAGCCTGAGGACAGGACAGGAGAGCCATGAGTCCTAGCCTGAGCGCCACCAGGAGGACAGGAAAGCTATGAGTCCATACATCCAGAGACGTTCCAGGAGGACAGGGAAGCTAAGAGACTATACATCCAGAGAGCTTCCAGAAAGACAGAAAAGCTAGGAGTCCATGCAGCCCGATAGCTTCCAGGAGGACAGGAAGGTTATGAGTCCATGCAACATGAGAGCTTCCAGAAAGACAGGAAATCTATGAGTCCATACAGCCTGATAGCTTCCAGGAGGACAGGGAAGCTATGAGTCCATACATCCAAAGAGCTTCCAGAAAGACAGAAAAGCTAGGAGTCCATGCAGCCTGAGAGCTTTGAGGAAGACAGGAAAACAGAGTCCATGAAGTCTGAGAGCTTCCAGGAAAACAGGGAAGCTATAATTCCATACATCTAGAGAGCTTCCAGGAAAACAGGGAAGCTATAATTCCATACATCTAGAGAGCTTCCAGGAAAACAGGAAAGCTACGAGTCCATGCATCCTTTGAGCTTCCAGGAAGACAGGGAAACTGAGTCTGTGCAACCTGAGAGCTTCCAGGATGAATGAAAAGCTACAAGTCCACTAGGGAAGCTAGGAGTCCATGTAGCCTGATATCTACCAGGAAGAAAGGGAATTCATAAAGCAGCTCTGGATGTGACTGGAGAATAGGAAATGTAACAACCCATATCTAATAAGTAAAGCAAAGTATTTAGAAACGTTACATTGCACGACAATGCCCTCCAGTTCTTCACTCTTACATCTGAGCTCAGTAAATATTCAGAAACTGCTGTTTGGTAACTTGATAGCAAGATGCCTCTGCCAGGCTGAATGTTGTCGGCAGATAAAGGCTGCCCATTTTGTACATTAATGGCTTATTCTTAGCTAGACCTGCGTTTATCTCAGTTTTTCCAGCAATTTTGTTCTTGTTTTTTTTCTTCTTGGCCGCGCGTGAATACGATCTGACGTCTGCTGATAAGCCTGTCTTTTCCTAACGAGTTTATACTATCTTTGTAATAAAATGGCCAGTGCTTTGTTACGTGCTTCTTTTTATGCCACCTGGGTACATGCAGAGAACGCCATAAATAACCAAGAGAGACCCTAACCTATCGTTACCGTCTTACAGGATGACTAGGGGCTCAGCAGGCAGTACTACCTCTGGATATGATCTTGCCATGAAATAACGATTCTTCTTTTCTAAGGCTACTTTCACACTAGCGTCTGAATACTGGGAAAAAACGCTTCCGTTTTGTCCCCGTTCACTGTCAATGGGGACAAAGTGTAACTGAACAGAATGGAGCGCTCCAAAATGCATTCCGTTTCGTCCTGCGATGCGGAGCCAGACGGATCCGTCATGACCCACAATGCAAGTCAATGGGGACGGATCTATTTTCTCGGACACAATGCAAGATAGAACTTGTCCTATTATTGTCCACATCACGGACAAGGATAGTACTGTTATATTAGGGGCCAGATGTTCCGTTCCGCAAAAAATAAACTAGGTCATGTTCTATTTTTTTTGCGGGGCAACGGAACAGACATACGGATGCGGACAGCACACGGTGTGCTGTCCACATTTTTTGTGGACCCATTGAAATGAATGGGTCCTCATCCTATCCGCAAAAAAAACGGAACAGACACTGAAACCAAATACGTTTGTGTGCATGAGGCCTTACACTCAGTTCACACTTTCGCGTAAAACGCCGCGTTCGAACGCTCAAAAAAACGCACAACAGTACAGGAACCATGCATTCCAATGGGGGTGGTTCACACTTGCGCGTTCGAATGCGCTAAAGCGTCCGGCGCATAAGCAAGTATGTTCGCGTTAGTCGGGCGTTTTGGCGTTTGGTGCCAATATACTTCAATGGGAAACGCGATACGCGTGTTGTTCGGGCGTTTGTGCAGCGTAAAACGCGCCTATGGACGCGCGTTTTTCAAAGTTTGCAACATACTGGATCAGCCACCATGATTGGCCAAACTATATCATTGGTCATTGGCCAACTATGCAGTCAATCACTCAAACGCGCCTACACTATTTACCAAAACGCTAGAAAAAAACGCGCGTAAACGCCAGTCTTGAACGCTCAGAAAACGCTAGGCTTCAAAACGCTCAGGTCTGAACCCAGTGTTAATGTGAACGCTTAATCTGATCCCGGGGCTTTTTACAGAAGCACTGTGGTGACGGGAGGCTTGAGGCGTAACTTTGACTCCCAGCAATTCTTAGTATGAAGAGGCACGAGGGTCCGGTTGGGCATGCACCGCGAATAGTACCCTGCGGCATAAGCTATGTGCTGATATAGACCAGCTCCGGCCTGAGGCCGCGTTTCTGTGGATTTGATCCCATCTCCTCGTTAGACATACAGAGCCCATGTGCATTCGTTCTCATCCATCCATAATTCACATGGAGGGGCAGAAATTCTGTGTCATAGGGTGGGGTGTGCCACCTGTGTAATACGTCCTGTGTTCTTCCCTGCCCGACCCTCCCTGGAATTAGCGTCCATACTTTAAAGAGACCAGGGGTGGATAGTGCCATAATGATGGTCCTGTGCATTGTAATTATGCTGAGCAACAGAGAGTAGTCAGTCAGTGTATGGATTGTCAGCTCTGCAGCCGAGAATCCCTTCATTTTACTGTTTACAACAGGGATCGGCAACCCATGCCACTCCAGCTGTTGTGAAACTACAACTCCCACCATGCACACTTACTCGGCTGTTCCTGTAACTCCCATAGAAATGAAAGGAGGATTCTGGGAGTTGTAGTTTCAGAACAGCCGGAGGTTGCTGATAACTGGTTTACAATACCACAGCATGCAGACATGTTTAACTGATTTTTTTCTCTGAGGACATGCCCCCTAAAGCCCAGTTCACACGGATACTTTTGCCAGTGGAATTTGGCATGGATTGTATGTCTTTTCTTGGCACGGTGTCACAGGTAACGGCAGCAGGCGTCCGCTGGTGGGGTTCAGCTCCCTTCAGTGGGGCTAAACTGCAAGCGGGTCTGCAGCATTGAAGCTGAAAAATACTGCAGAAACTGGAGGGATTTCTGGCGATGCCTTTGGAAAATTTACTGTGTGAACTAGCTCTAAAATAAATGTTAAAATAAAAGGAAATGTAAGTCCACAAATTATTCTCTTCTATTATGTATTATACTAGTCATATAGTATACTACAGTGTAATGGGTAATATACCAGTCATATAGTATACTACAGTGTAATAGGTAATATACCAGTCATATAGTATACTACAGTGTAATAGGTAATGTACCAGTCATATAGTATACTACAGTATAATGGGAAATATACTAGTCCTATAGTGTAATAGGTAATGTACCAGTCATATAGTATACTGCAGTATAATAGGTAATGTACTAGTCCTATAGTATACTACAGTATAATAGGTAATGTACCAGTCATATAGTATACTACAGTGTAATAGGTAATATACCAGTCATATAGTATACTACAGTGTAATAGGTTATGTACTAGTCCTATAGTATACTACAGTATAATGGGAAATATACTAGTCCTATAGTGTACTACAGTGTAATAGGTAATATACTAGTCATATAGTATACTACAGTGTAATAGATAATATACTAGTCCTATAGTATACTACAGTATAACAGGTAATGTACTAGTCCTATAGTATACTACAGTATAACAGGTAATGTACTAGTCCTATAGTATACTACAGTATAATAGGTAATATACTAGTCATATAGTGTACTACAGTATAATAGGTAATGCACTAGTCATATAGTATACTACAGTATAATAGGTAATGTACTAGTCCTATAGTATACTACAGTATAATAGGTAATGTACTAGTCATATAGTGTACTACAGTATAATAGGTAATGTACTAGTCCTATAGTATACTACAGTATAATCGGTAATGTACTAGTCATATAGTATACTACAGTATAACAGGTAATGTACTAGTCATATAGTATACTACAGTATAATAGGTTATGTACTAGTCCTATAGTATACTACAGTGTAATCGGTAATGTACTAGTCATATAGTATACTACAGTATAACAGGTAATGTACTAGTCATATAGTATACTTCAGTATAACAGGTAATGTACTAGTCATATAGTATACTACAGTATAATAGGTAATGTACTAGTCATATAGTATACTACAGTGTAATAGGTTATGTACTAGTCCTATAGTATACTACAGTATAATGGGTAATATACTAGTCATATAGTGTACTACAGTATAATAGGTAATGCACTAGTCATATAGTATACTACAGTATAACAGGTAATGTACTAGTGATATAGTATACTACAGTATAACAGGTAATGTACTAGTCCTATAGTATACTACAGTATAACAGGTAATGTACTAGTCCCATAGTATACTACAGTATAATAGGTAATATACTAGTCATATAGTATACTACAGTATAACAGGTAATGCACTAGTCATATAGTGTACTACAGTATAACAGGTAATGCACTAGTCATATAGTATACTACACTATAATAGGTTATGTACTAGTCATATAGTATACTACAGTATAATGGGTAATGTACTAGTCCTATAGTATACTACAGTATAATAGGTAATATACTAGTCATATAGTGTACTACAGTATAATAGGTAATGTACTAGTCATATAGTATACTACAGTGTAATCGGTAATGTACTAGTCATATAGTATACTACAGTATAACAGGTAATATACTGAAGTATACTATATGACTAGTACATTACCTGTTATACTGAAGTATACTATATGACTAGTACAACAGGTAATGTACTAGTCCTATAGTATACTACAGTATAACAGGTAATGTACTAGTCATATAGTATACTACAGTATAACAGGTAATGTACTAGTCCTATAGTATACTACAGTATAATAGGTAAGGTACTAGTCATATAGTATAGTGCAGTATAATAGGTAATGTATCAGTCATAGTATACTACGGTATAATATCTAATGTACCAGTCATATAGTGTACTATGGTATAATAGGCAATATACCAGTCATATAGTATACTACCGTATAATAGGTAATGTACCAGGCATATAGTATACTACAGTGTCATAGGTAATGTACCAGTCATATAGTATACTACAGTGTAATCGGTAATGTACTAGTCATATAGTGTACTACAGTATAACAGGTAATGTACCAGTCATATAGTATACTACAGTGTAATAGGTAATATACTAGTCATATAGTATACTACAGTATAATAGGCAATATACCAGTCATATAGTATACTACAGTATAATAGGTAAGGTACTAGTCATATAGTATACTACAGTATAATAGGTAATGTACCAGTCATATAGTATACTACAGTATAATAGGTAAGGTACTAGTCATATAGTATACTACAGTATAATGGATAATATACCAGTCATATAGTATACTACAGTATAATAGGTAATGTACAAGTCATATAGTATACTACAGTGTCATAGGTAATGTACCAGTCATATAGTATACTACAGTGTAATAGGTAATGTACCAGTCATATAGTATACTACAGTATAATAGGTAAGGTACCAGTCATATAGTATAGTGCAGTGTAATAGGTAATGTACCAGTCATATAGTATAGTGCAGTATAATAGGTAATGTACCAGTCATATAGTATACTACAGTATAATAGGTAATGTACCAGTCATATAGTATAGTGCAGTATAATAGGTAATGTACCAGGCATATAGTATACTACAGTATAATAGGTAATGTACCAGTCATATAGTATAGTGCAGTGTAATAGGTAATGTACCAGTCATATAGTATAGTGCAGTGTAATAGGTAATGTACCAGTCATATAGTATAGTGCAGTATAATAGGTAATGTACCAGTCATATAGTATAGTGCAGTATAATAGGTAATGTACCAGGCATATAGTATACTACAGTATAATAGGTAATGTACCAGTCATATAGTATACTACAGTATAATAGGTAATGTACCAGTCATATAGTATAGTGCAGTGTAATAGGTAATGTACCAGTCATATAGTATAGTGCAGTATAATAGGTAATGTACCAGGCATATAGTATACTACAGTATAATAGGTAATGTACCAGTCATATAGTATACTGCAGTGTAATAGGTAATGTACCAGTCATATCGTATAGTACAGTATAATAGGTAATGTACCAGTCATATAGTATACTACAGTGTAATAGGTCATGTACTAGTCATATAGTATACTACAGTATAACAGGTAATGTACTAGTCATATAGTATACTACAGTATAACAGGTAATGTACCAGTCATATAGTATAGTGCAGTGTAATAGGTAATGTACCAGTCATATAGTATAGTGCAGTGTAATAGGTAATGTACAAGTTATATAGTATAGTGCAGTATAATAGGTAATGTACCAGTCATATAGTATACTACAGTGTAATAGGTAATGTACCAGTCATATAGTATACTACAGTATAATAGGTAATGTACCAGTCATATAGTATACTACAGTGTAATAGGTTATGTACCAGTCATATAGTATATTACAGTATAATTGGTAATGTACCAGTCATATAGTATACTACAGTGTAATAGGTAATGTACCAGTCATATAGTATAGTACAGTGTAATAGGTAATGTACCAGTCATATAGTATAGTGCAGTGTAATAGGTAATGTACCAGTCATATAGTATAGTGCAGTGTAATAGGTAATGTACCAGTCATATAGTATACTACAGTATAATAGGTAATGTACCAGTCATATAGTATACTACAGTATAATAGGTAATGTACCAGTCATATAGTATACTACAGTATAATAGGTAATGTACCAGTCATATAGTATACTACAGTATAATAGGTAATGTACCAGTCATATAGTATACTACAGTGTAATAGGTAATGTACCAGTCATATAGTATAGTGCAGTGTAATAGGTAATGTACTAGTCATATAGTATACTACAGTATAATAGGTAATGTACCAGTCATATAGTATACTACAGTGTAATAGGTAATGTACCAGTCATATAGTATACTACAGTATAATAGGTAATGTACCAGTCATATAGTATACTACAGTATAATAGGTAATGTACTAGTCATATAGTATACTACAGTGTAATAGGTAATGTACCAGTCATATAGTATACTACAGTATAACAGTTAATGTACCAGTCATATAGTATACTACAGTATAATAGGTAATGTACCAGTCATATAGTATAGTGCAGTATAATAGGTAATGTACCAGTCATATAGTATAGTGCAGTATATTAGGTAATGTACCTGTTATATAGTATACTACAGTATAACAGTTAATGTACCAGTCATATAGTATACTACAGTATAATGGGAAATATACTAGTCCTATAGTATACTGCAGTGTAATAGGTAATGTACCAGTCATATAGTATAGTACAGTGTAATAGGTAATGTACCAGTCATATAGTATAGTGCAGTGTAATAGGTAATGTACCAGTCATATAGTATAGTGCAGTGTAATAGGTAATGTACCAGTTATATAGTATAGTGCAGTATAATAGGTAATGTACCAGTCATATAGTATAGTGCAGTGTAATAGGTAATGTACCAGTCATATAGTATACTGCAGTGTAATAGGTAATGTACCAGTTATATAGTATAGTGCAGTATAATAGGTAATGTACCAGTCATATAGTATAGTGCAGTGTAATAGGTAATGTACCAGTCATATAGTATAGTGCAGTATAATAGGTAATGTACCAGTCATATAGTATACTACAGTATAATAGGTAATGTACCAGTCATATAGTATACTACAGTATAATAGGTAATGTACCAGTCATATAGTATAGTGCAGTGTAATAGGTAATGTACCAGTCATATAGTATAGTGGAGTATAATAGGTAATGTACCAGACACAGTATATGTTGTATATTCCTAGTATTCCAGCAACCATCCGATCCGATCTCTGTTATCAGTTCATATTAAAAACGTGGTAAAACACACAAATCTATCCCGAGACACTACGTACGGTATGAGGTTAGAAACTGTATGGCTCTTATTTACAGCAACATGAATAAGAACGGTTAAAGGGTTTAAAATGCGTAAGTGGTTTTTCTTGATGGATATGGGACTGCAAAAATGTAGATGATATCGGTGTGCTGTCCCTATATGTGTGACCATCCCACAAATTACAGAGCATGTCCCAGACAAGAATAGGCATATCTACTATTGGGCATGCACGCGGCCTGTATCCATATTCTGCGGATCCGCGGTGTGCGCGAGGCCTTAGTTACAGGACTGACGTGAGACAGACTAGAAGTGCCTCTAACACTTGGATGGATGCTCCCTGCCCCTAAAGAGTCATTTCTCCAGACGTATTCTAATAGGAGATGGTTCCCTGATGTATTCTGTAAAGTGGCTCTGGGGGTGGGGGCCCCACTCTAAGGCAGCGCCATAATAATGTATTTTCTGTCTGATAATGTTCAGCCCGTCCTCAGCCTTCTCTACACTTCACCGGGAGACGACCTTGAAGCGTTGCGTCTCTCAAGGTCACTGATAATTTCCGAGCCCTTTTCCCTTCCTCGTCTGGAGCTGTTCGGATAATTTGACTGATGGAGAAATGTGATCCTTGTGACATAAAACAGGGACGAAGGCTCACGGGAAATATGAACCTTGTCATGTTTCGCCATCGCTTTAAATCAGGGAAGCTTTTGCTTGAGCGCAGCTGTTTCCCGAGAAATGTAAGCACCTTGCACAGTGAAGACGCTGCGAGCGGCGCTCATCTCAAGGGTTAATGGGCTCCATTAATGGATGATACAAGTGAGAGCGCCTGCAGGGTGTCAACACCAATAAAATATACAGAGCTGCGTGCAAGTCCCATCACTTTGTAAACCGCAGATTCCCTGCAGTGAAGTACAGTGGATTGTGTGTATCCGCCTCGTTCTCAGAATATATCAGGAAAAACTGGGGAAAAAAACGAGAACGACTGATTCCAGCGCTGCTCATTCCGGTAGTATTGAGTGTGCCTATAGGCCTAGACTGGATGTAATCTACACGTGCCCCTCATAGGTAGGTAGGTAAGAAGCCATTGCCAGACTCCTGTGGCTTCAGCTCATTTCTCCGAGAACAAGAGGATTGGGCAGCTGGAATACAGCATGCCTGATCCTCATCTCCCCCCCCGAGATCTGCCCTTAGGGGGCGGTAGGACGGCCTCCATACACATTAGATGGTTGTCTAGTCCTGCCCATGTACATCTAATGTTAGGCTGGATTAGGCTACCTGCACACGTTGCCGATTTTCGTGCAGAAAACCCTCAGCGTAATACGGTACCAACAAAGTGAATGAGATTAGACTAATCTCATGTAAACTTTCCTTATTATTTTCCGTCCGTAAATTTAATTGCCATGCAGATTAAAACTCTTTCTCCATCCACACTGTAAGTGTATGATCGGGACCACTGGGACCCCCACTGGTCCTGAGAACAGGAGTCCTGTGTCTCCCCATGTGGATGGTGCTGCAGTCAGGATGCATGCTGCTGCCCCATTTATCTCTATGGACTGCACCGCATAGGGAGATACTGGAGCCCAGTTCTCGTGATTGGTGAGGGTCCCAAAAATGGGAAGGTTATAATGGCCATAGCTCTGTCCTCTGGGTTTTCTCCTCTTCTTTTTGGCCTTTCCGTGCACTGTATACTGCCCCTTCACCTTCCACATTCAACAGCACAGTTGGACCCTTAAGCTTTTGGGCCCCAAAGCAGCTGCTATGCCTTGATCTCCTTTAATTCGGGGGACAAATGAGGCATACAATCGCTATATAGTGTCTGATATAAACAAGAATACAATTCATCAGGGCAAACTCTGCACAGACACTGAGCCAGCAAGGATTGCTGGGACATTTACGCTCTGCAGAATTGTGAATACAGCTCTGGAGTGTAGAACAGGCTGTAACTAAAAACAGATCAAAGTATTCATCACCTATATCCGCAGGTTAGGTGACAAATGTCAGATCATGAGGGGATCCCAAGAAAGAGGGTTTCTGAGCCCCTCTCTGAAAGCAGTTCTAGTGCGCATGACTGTCCACCGTGCCATTCACTTCTATGGGACAGACTTGGACGCTTCAGTCCTATATAAGTGAATGGAGCATTGAACCGACCTGCACCGCTGCATTCAGGGACCCCTTGTGCAGCAGGAGAGGAGAGGGGATTGGAGGAGTGATAGAAGTAATAGAAGTAATAATGGAAGTTGTAGTTACTCACTCTGATGCTCCGTGCACTGATGGGAAAGGCCACACACTCTTCTCTTCTGGGCATACCCTGGTACTCCTGCCTGATGGTGGTTTGGGGTGCCCCAATGCTGACGAACTGTGAAGTGCAAGACAGGGCCCCGTGCAGTGGTGGAGGAGGCAGTGATGAGACAATTCTGCAGTACAGCAGTCCTTCATTATAGATGCAAGTTTAAAGGGGTTGTCTCATCTCGCAGTTACTAAGGCAAGATCAGGCACATCTTGGCCGGGAGAGGTGGTCAGAATTGTCTCATCTCTCCTTGAGTAAAGTTGAGACAACCCCTTTAAGCTCATTAGTATGCCCTGACTGGCAGATTTTATACAAGTTTACTTTCCTAAGATCTCACAGGTTACACGGCTGCGAGGGTAGTTAATAGGCCAAGATGTCTCTTTAAATCAAGCTGAATCTTGCACAAGCATGCAGGAATGGTGGGGTCTAACACTTCTCTTTCTGTGATGCAACCACAGGGTGGACTCTAACATCAGACTCTGCTCTGCACCTTTTTTGAACAGGTATGTGCGGTATGTGGATATTTTCCTATGCAGGTGATAAATTTGCTCCTAGGATGTGTCAAGGCACCGTGAGAGTTTAAACTCCTCCGCATGTGGTTATGGGGACTCAGTGGTCCTTTCCAGACAGCAATTCTCCAAAGAACCTCTGGTCAGTACCTTATCCAGAGCCGGCTTTACTTTCAGCCACCATACTCAGCATGTGTTCTCTCATCTGTCTAGAGTGGTTTAAACTGAACAAACACCTCTTCTCTATACAGAGAGGAAGACCCCAGCCTCATCTAGAGCTGGATGTCAATACGGCCTATTAACACCTTGCTTGCAATCAATACAGTAAATGCATATACCACACAAAAATACAACTTTAACCCCTTTGCAGTATACCACTGCTCTGCAGTGGGACACTGAGCTTGTTCTCGGGATCACTGTAGGTCTCATTGGTCAGACATCCTGTGATCTGACATTTCTCATCCACCCTGTGGATACCTGATCAATACTTTTCGCAGGATATTGTCTACTTAGTACAATATCAATCTACAATATGGTTGGGTAGATGGAAGGGGTGTGGAGTGGAAAGTAGTCTATAGCATGCAGGTTTTCGGCATGCTCCCCCATGGTTTCAGTGGGGTCCAGCTTTCCATTTTTTTTGTACAGGGAGTCTGCAGATCTGTCCCCATACAGGAGAAGCGCCGGCACGCTCAATAGCCGTCGTCCGACCCCTATTTTTACCTAGCCCCCATACGCGTACCCTCTTAACTGGGAATGTATGAAGAGGGGAATACGCCGCTGCCAGAGGAAGCTTTAAAGGGATGGGGCATGCTGAAATCCAACTGCCCCATCCTTTTTCCCCCCAATCTGGTGTTGAGACCTCAATATACATTAGATGGTTAGCGGTTCATATGTCTAGTGTGTGTATAGGCGCCTTTATTCTCTTGTTGAGGAAGTCCTTGCCTTTGCCATCAAGATGGCGGGGGTTCACGTCAGATAAATTCTGCCAGTGATGGGCGTGCTGGGCTGGTCCTCATAGCGCTGACCGATGAATAAGTCACGTGGAAAATGCAATTGTCGTATAGAAGCAATTGGGGACCATTGGGCACCATTACCACTGGCGCCACTGTGGTGTCCTGATTGCCACCAGAGCGTGCTATATTCCAGAGATTGGAAGCCATGTCGCGTCGAGACGTTTGTCACTTTGGTAACGTGCGTGAATATATAGATTGATCATGGCTTCTTTTTTTGCATGATTTACTGCTTGCATTGTGGTCTCCTGTCAGCGGGGGAGGCTTCCGGCTAGAACCGTCCCTGGTTATCGGTGGCTAATACCATCCCTCGGGCGATATTGTCAACACTTCACAGGAGCAGTTAATTGACTCTTAAGAATAAAAGCGAGTTAAACATTGTAATCGGAGCAGATCCCGCGCTGTCACTGCGCGGAGACGCTCGCTCGCAGAGGAAAGCTTAATACTTGGCTTCTCGTCTGATTATACCTTTGTGCAGCCCTCCGCGCGGCTCATAATTGCAGGGCAGGATTACTATTGGACTATCCAGGATTCTCTTTCTCCTTCTATACCTTATTGTGCTCTGGATATTTTATACAAATAATTAAAATGTGATCCAGGGAGACCCAGCGGACATGGCGGGACACAGCAGAGACTGAGGCGGTGACAACCCCTGTGCTTCATAGCCACTAGCGGATGCATGTCGCCAGCAGAGTACATGACTGCTTGAGGGCCCCTGGCTGGAGGGTAACCACCATTGAAGGGGCCCTCAGGATAAGTCATCAATATCAGATGGACGGGGGTGCATCATGGAGGTAACTGATAAGAATCTGGGCTGCATGCAGCCACCACTAGGGGGAGCTAACTAACATAATGACTTATACAGCTAGCATGGAACTCAATGGAGTTCTTATCAGATTGGCGGGGGTCAGACATCCTGTGATCTGACATTTCTCATCTATCGGGCTATTGTCTACTTAGTACAATATCAATCTACAATATGTAGATATGTAAACTGATCGGAGATCGGCGCCGATCAGCTGTATGGCCAGTCTATGGTCTTTGCCATAGACTGCAGCAGCGGACAAGAAGAGAGAACCCCGCCAATCTGATAAGAACTCCATTGATCCCACTGAGTTTCATACTGATGCGTGGTGCAGCCCTTTGCAGCTGCCACATTGCCAACAAACCAAGCAGCAGCGTTGAGCTGGTTGCTTTTCCTGCTGACACCCCCCTATCTACCTGCATTTTTGGCTGAGCCGAGCATGCATGTGTTTTGAAGCTGCATGTCTGTAAGGGTGCACTCGCACCCTGCGGATTATGTTGCAGAACTTTCCACAACTAGAAATTGCTTCCATTCACCTGAATGGGTCTTGCAGAAATCCATTTGCTTGCCTCCTCTTTCTAATGAATAGAACTGATATTCAGTCACGGAAATTTCAGCACGAGAAAGGACCCTTAGGGTGCATTCACACAGCTGTATTTTTGGTCCACGGCCGATCCCAATTTTTTGCAGACTCATTCATTTCTATGGGGATGCAAAAAAAAAGCAGATTGCATGCATCCGTGTGGTTGTGTCACAAATGATAGAACCTGTCCTATTCTTGACCTTTTTTCAATGGGGCTGAGAAGTGCCGGATGCACACGTACCGCAAAACGGATACGGTCGTGTGAATGCCCCTTATACACATAATAGTCAGTCCTATAGAGGTGCATAGCGCAGTTACCACTCCAATTCTGGACATCTCTGGGGCCCGGTTATCATACATTTATCACCTATCCTGTTGGTGGGTGATAAACGTTCATGGGACCAACCCATCCTATGAAGCCAGATTCTTAGAAGGCGCGAAGCCTGGCTGTGAAGGGTTAAATGAATTTACGGCTGGGAGGAAGGCAATTATCTATATATACCCACAGTATATAGACATTAGCCGGCCTCGGAGCTCCCGCTCTGGGGAGGGCGGTGGTATTGGGAATGCTGCTAATTTCTTACCTCCTGGTGTTTGAATGATATAACGAGCGCTTTAATTAGATAAATTCTATCTCCGCAGCCATCGCGGCTTCTCTGCAGCGCTCTGCGCTCACTTCTCTTGCCATGACCTTGTGTGAGGGGAAGATTACAGATTTCATGATAACACCCAGCAGACCAAATGTGCAGGACCTAACGGCTCAGGACATTTGGACCAGCGTGGCCCTGAAGGAACTGCATGTCATCGCTTGGATTATGTATCAACCCTGCCTATGACCACGTTCACACTCCAGCAGTGTACTGTATGTACTGACCGGGACCTGGATGACCGTAGAACCTTATAATAATCATGGCAGCGCACTTGTAACATGAACTCTAAAATGTGAGCGTATTACTGTCCTGTGGCAGGGAGTGCACGACTCTGCAGTGAGCAACAAGAGGGTAACTGATCAGGGTTCGGATATAGGACTCTTACGTATACACCAGTGGCCCAGGTGTGTGGCGCCATTAACATGGAGTTCTTACGAGTACGGCGACATTTCATGTAATAATTGTCAATGGTGTCGCAGTGTGACACACTACGATGCGACTTGTTGCGCGCGACTTCTCATCCATTGACTTTAATGGAAGTCGCATGCAGCACAGTTCTAAAATAGATGCACAACAAGTAGGACATATTTTAGCATTGCGTGACTTTTCTGCAACTTGGAGTTGCGAGACACCGTGTAGCCATACCCTAACACAATGTAGTCTCTGATGTCTTAGTTAAATATACCGTGGGTCCACCAGGTGCCTCCTGCTTTTTGCTCAACTGCACTGAACCAGTGGCTTTACTCCCTGCAGTCCCTGACTCTCTAATCTGCCTTAGTGACCTGGTCTTGAGGAGATGCGACCCAAATGCAGGCTCCACTGCTCTTAGTACAGGCTGCGTTACCGCTGCTAGAAACTGGCCTAAAAGTAATGCCGGGTCTTCACTTGAGTGCAGAAGGGTTAACAGGTTGGCGTTCAGTTATAAACTCGTCCACTATCCAAAAGGTTGCCTAAAAGAAGTAATGCATTTTGCTGGTGACTTTGCGGTGATCTCACCACGCAGTGTGAATACACCCTGACACAGATGTGCACTACATTAGCCACTCTTCTGCAGAAGCGAAACCCGTGTCGAATGGTGTGGATTTTGTGGCGGACATGCTGCTGCCATCACCCGCGGCAAACGGCGAAATCCGCAACATAAAATGGATTTAAAATCAACACCACGGGGCGAGTTGTTTGCAAATTTTGTTGCTGAAAATGTCTGCAAAAAAAGAAAAGATTCTTCAGTTTTTGTGCTACAGGTATTTCCCTAAAATCTCTCAACGCCTGTCGGATCGGAGGAGAAAAGCTCAACGTCTGTGCGTTATCTTATAATCTGCCACTTATTCATTCCCTCAACGGGTTAACCAGCCTACCTGCTGCTTATAAGCCCTGCACATGGTGGATTTTGCTTGCCCAGCCTGCCAGCGAGGAGTAGGAGTGCCGGAGGGTGTGTGGACTTGTTTACTCAGTGGGTTGGTACCTCGCCGACCAATATCCTTGTATTCTCTCCCTGAAGTTGTCATATGCTCAGCACAGCCTGGAAAGCGGAGGCTGTCCCTTTAAAGCCAGCCCGGGTATATAGCAGGTCGCTGTCTTTCTTTTTCCACATGGCTGGATGCTGCAGAGGAATATAGCCGGAGCCCAGGCTGCGTGTCCCCGTACAGAGCGGCACGTTACACAGGCGGCGCCCTCCGCTTCACACCCCAGGCCACCAAAGGGAAGACCTGCCGTGAGTACCACTTCTGTCCCGCTTCCTCTACCGCTGGGGGAGCGGACACTTTTGCAACGCTCCAGTTGCTGGACAGCTCCTTGATTTTAGGGAAAGGGGGGGGGGGGGTTGGAGGATGTTTGCTTTGTTATATTTGGGTCTTTGACTTTTAATTAGAATTCAATGTTTTTTTGTGCATGGGGAGAAAAAAAAATGCAGGCAGCAGATGGGCAGGCAGCAATGGGTTAACAGACTGCTAAATCTTTTAAGAAAGGGACTCTTATTTCGGAGCTCGCCGGCTCTGCTCTTCTTGCATGACTTGGCGGAGATTTGACTGAACATGAAATGCTCGTCTGAAGTATTCTGCAGAACATTAATGGACAATTTATCACCGGGGAGAAGTTTAGCTGATGGGGGCCACTTACACCGCGGCTGCGAGAGATTTCATTCTCGCCTGTCGCCGCGTCCGCCACATGGGCCGCGGCCGGGAATGCTTGATTCCTTCACTGAAAGCGTTTTCATGTGTCCATTTAAAGGGGCCGCTACCCTTAAAGGGTACAGCTTTATTTGAAGGGCTTTATTCACATGGTGCGGTTATGCTGCACGCCAGAGACCACACGCATGCAGCTTTACCACGATTCTGCGGCGAACACAGGGGAAGCAAACCACGGTAAAACTGCACGCAGGCGCGTTTAACCAGGGATTTACAGGCGAAACTTATTTTTAGGCCACATGCACACGGCTGTCTCCGCATATAAAAAAACAAAGGATATGCAAAATACGGATACCCTCCGCGTTTTTCTCACACCCTTTAATAGAAAGGACTATTCCATGATATGGACTATATTCTGTATATTCTCTGATTTACTGAATGGCCCCATAGAAATGAATGCAAAAAGAAAATGTGGATACCACACCGATGAAAAATACAGCCGTGTGCATGAAGCCTTAAAGCTTTCAGAACCAGCCGCCAATAACTGCACCCTAACACCGCCATAAAATATAGGACTTTACCGCTAGGTAATTGGCCACACTTCCACCATGTGTGAGCTCAGCCTAAAAATGTCCGACTCTCCCCTGACGGCGGAAGTTGGAGGGGGGTGAGAACAGTCGGGCATGTTGGATTTCAACATGCCCAATACTTCTGTTCTTAGGAAGATAAGCTGGCGCCAAAGGCAGAAGCTTGGCCGAGCATGCATGTGTACGGGGGGAATCGGGAGAGGGCCAAACAAGCGGTCAAACCCACTCACATCCCTGAAATGGTTAATAGGGAACAATATGAAGTGAAGTCTGGGAGTTGCCACCAGTACACCTCTTCCGGACCCAGATTTCTCAGACTCCTGAATGGTGCTGAACGTCACAGATCTACCGTCAGGAGTCCAAGAAAAGCTGGGTATTTTGGTAGTCACCCCCAATGGGTTAGTTCCCCTTTAAATCCCACCTTTTCTACTTGACATTTAGGGCTCATTCACACGAACGTATGGGTTCCGTTTCCGTGTTGCGGACCGCATATGCGGATCCGCAATAAACGGACACCGTTCCGTATGCATTCCGCATCACGGATGGGGACCCATTCACTTCAATGGGTCCACAAATCAGGAGATGCGGAGCGGTGCAGAACAAAAGCACGGAACGGAACCCTACGGAAGCACTACGGAGGGCTTCTTTGGGGTTCCGTTTCGGAGGGATGTGGACCCATTCACGTTGAATGGGTCTGGATCCGTCCCGGAGGCCTCGCGAACGTTCTCCTTGCATTGGGGACCGTAAATTGCGGCCCCAATGCACGGAACGGAACACATACGTTCGTGCGAATGAGCCCTTACAGGTGCCGTCCTCCTGCACATGATGATTAGTATTTTTTTTGCCCGTTTTTGCTGTAGATGAATGACTGGCTGCCCTCTACTGTGCTGCGGTTTGGGCAGCTGCCTCATTAGGTGCAGAGATTATGGATTACGTTTGCTGTAATACTTCTCGGAGCGATCCGTCTCCTGCTGCTGGAACGAAGGCCAATCACTGATCCATCGGGCTGCGTTAAACACACGGCGGCCTGACCCCCGCTGCCCGATCTGTTGAGCCGGCATTGATTCCGAGTCCGTAGGAATGTGTGTCTATTTGCTGGCATCCCTGAGGATGCGGGCGGCGCGGGGCCAGGCTCATCGATTCGGGCTCAGGACGCTGATGAATATTGAGATCTCTGTAACGCACTGGACATTGTGCTGTGTATTCGGTAATTACTCCATTTTCAACATGAGAAATATTGTGCCTCTCAAATCTCTAACCCTGCGCTGAGGTTTTGGTGCCATGTGTCAGTGCAGGTCACCTGTATCTGCCTGGAGGTAATGAAGCTTAGTTTACTGGGGGGGGTTAAGTGGTTTAGCAGTTAATACCTAATATGTCTGGTCTAATTCAGTGGACTCCAACCTGTAGCTCTTCAGCTGGTGCACAACTACAGCTCCCAGTTTTGCAATAGCTGGAGATCTACAGGTTGGAGACTGCTGGTGAAAGCGGGGTTAATATTTAGATGCATCAGTGGTCAGTATGCAGTGAGCTCCACCTAGTGGTGACACAGGTTTTTTTTCTTTTAATGTTTTCTCCTGGATTGCTATGACTTCAGTGTTTTGTACGTCACAAGGATGCATACAGTGATATCCATAGACTCCCATGTGAAAAAAGAAAAACCGTATACCTTTTTTTTTTTAAGCTTGTATTCACATCAGTGTTTGAGGCTCCATCGCAGATTCCACAAAGACAGACAAAATAGTACAATATGCTCCACACCATAAAAGACACCCGAGGGACCCCATTATAGTCAATAGCAGTCCATCATCTGGCCTTAGTGGAGGACTAGTGCAATGTGAACGAGCCCTAATGCCCCCATACACACTAGATATCCTCCTGATGCCCTCCATACACACTAGATATCCTCCTGATGCCCCCATACGCACTAGATATCCCTCTTGATGCCCCCAATACACACTAGATATCCCTCCTGATGCCCCCATACAGACTAGATATCCTCCTGATGCCCCCATACACACTAGATATTCTCCTGATGCCCCCATACGCACTAGATATCCCTCTTGATGCCCCCAATACACAATAGATATCCCTCCTGATGCCCCCATACACAATAGATATCCCTCCTGATGCCCCCATACACACTAGATATCCCTCCTGATGCCTCCATGCACACTAGATATCCTCTCCTGACGCCTCCATACACACTAGATATCCTCCTGATGCCCCCATACACACTAGATATCCTCCTGATGCCCCCATACACACTAGATATCCCCATACACACTAGATATCCTCCTGATGCCCCCATACACACTAGATATCCTCCTGATGCCCCCATACACACTAGATATCCTCCTGATGCCCCCATACACACTAGATATCCCCATACACACTAGATATCCCTCCTGACGCCCCCATACACACTAGATATCCCTCCTGATGCCCCCATACACACTAGATATCCTCCTGATGTCCCCATACACACTAGATATCCTCCTGATGCCCCCATACACAATAGATATCCTCCTGATGTCCCCATACACACTAGATATCCCTCCTGATGCCCCATACACAATAGATGTCCCTCCTGATGCCCCCATACACACTAGATATCCCTCCTGATGCCCCCATACACACTAGATATCCCTCCTGATGCCCCCATACACACTAGATATCCTCCTGATGTCCCCATACACACTAGATATCCTCCTGATGCCCCCATACACACTAGATATCCTCCTGATGCCCCCATACACACTAGATATCCTCCTGATGCCCCCATACACACTAGATATCCTCCTGATGCCCCCATACACACTAGATATCCTTCTGATGCCCCCATACACACTAGGATATCCCTCCTGATGCCCCCATGCACACTAGATATCCCTCCTGACGCCCCATACACACTAGATATCCTCCTGATGCCCCCATACACACTAGATATCCTCCTGATGCCCCCATACACACTAGATATCCCCATACACACTAGATATCCCTCCTGACGCCCCCATACACACTAGATATCCTACTGATGCCCCCATACACACTAGATATCCTCCTGATGCCCCCATACACACTAGATATCCCCATACACACTAGATATCCCTCCTGATGCCCCCATACACACTAGATATCCCTCCTGATGCCCCCATACACAATAGATATCCTCCTGATGTCCCCATACACACTAGATATCCCTCCTGATGCCCCCATACACAATAGATATCCTCCTGATGTCCCCATACACACTAGATATCCCTCCTGATGCCCCATACACAATAGATGTCCCTTCTGATGCCCCCATACACACTAGATATCCCTCCTGATGCCCCCATACACACTAGATATCCCTCCTGATGCCCCCATACACACTAGATATCCTCCTGATGTCCCCATACACACTAGATATCCTCCTGATGCCCCCATACGCACTAGATATCCCTCCTGATGCCCCCATACACACTAGATATCCTCCTGATGCCCCCATACACACTAGATATCCCTCCTGATGTCCCCATACACACTAGATATCCTCCTGATGCCCCCATACGCACTAGATATCCTCCTGATGCCCCCATACACACTAGATATCCCTCCTGATGCCCCCATACACACTAGATATCCCTCCTGATGCCCCCATACACAATAGATATCCTTCTAATGTCCCCATACACACTAGATATCCTCCTGATGCCCCCATACACACTAGATATCCTCCTGATGCCCCCATACACACTAGATATCCCCATACACACTAGATATCCTCCTGATACCCCCATACACAATAGATGTCCCTTTTGATGCCCCAATACACAATAGATATCCTCCTGACGCCCCCATACACATTAGATATCCTCCTGATGCCCCCATACACATTAGATATCCTCCTGACGCCTCCATACACATTAGATATCCTCCTGACGCCCCCATACACATTAGATATCCTCCTGATGCCCCCATACACACTAGATATCCTCCTGACGCCCCCATACACATTAGATATCCTCCTGAAGCCCCCATACACATTAGATATCCTCCTGACGCCCCCATACACATTAGATATCCTCCTGACGCCCCCATACACATTAGATATTTTCCTGACGCCCCCATACACGTTAGATATCCTCCTGACGCCCCCATACACGTTAGATATCCTCCTGACGCCCCCATACACACTAGATATCCTCCTGACGCCCCCATACACAATAGACACCCCCATACACACTAGTTATCCATTCTGACGCCCAGATGTATACTTAGCCACAGGGGCGGACAGGACTTAAAGTGGCCCTGGAAAAAGTACTAAAAGTGGCCCCGTTTTGTAGTTGGGTCCAAATTGATAAAAGGCAGGGCCAACACAAGTAGAGGGGGCCAGCAATACCTTATTGTAGCACATTATACCACCCAAAAGAGCCAAATACCACAGTCCATCACAAAATACCACCAGCAGCACAAAATACATCCCCAAAAACTTCCACTGGCCATCCGTGAGGAGGGCTCAGGCGACCCCCTGGGCATTGGCCCACCGGTAAATTTCCCTGTAATGTCTATGGCCAATCCGCCCCTGCTTGGCCAAGTGTGCATGTGTTCTCTATGGAGAGGAAGCTGCTGCCAGACCCTTCTGCTGGTGGCTTATCTCCAAAAGGATCAGGCCTGTTGAGGTTCAACAGCCCGATCCTTACCTGTCCTGACATCTGCCATCATAAGGCTCCCATCTACACTAGTTGGCAGGTGGGTTCAAGTCATAGATGGGTACGGCCAGCAGCTGATGTTTGGCACGCTTTAGGAGTATGTAAAGAGATATATCCCAAGAAAGAGAACCATCTCACCAGCGCCTCCTCTTGGAAGTGGCTCCTTATGAGTCAAGATCCGACCTTCCAACAAGCCTTGGGATTTGACAAGGGAATGTAGGCAGGCCAGATATCCATCCGTACCCAGATGGTACGGGTGCTCGCCTGGCTTGTTGGAATATTGGATCTTTACTCCTAAGGAGCCACTTCCAGTAGGTGGCACTGGTGAGATGGTTCTCTTCCTTGGGGGATACCTCTTTGCATATTGTTTTCCCATGGAGCATTCTCAATAAGTCTTCATACAGGACTGGTTTCTGCCTAACACACTATAGGAAGAAGGCTTTACAGAAGTCCAATCTCAGTAGCCCTCTTCATGAACTATGTTTTCTTCATATATTGGGGGGGGGGGGGAGTGTTTTTGTGCCCTGCGAGTGTCTGGGTCATACATAACCGAGGCTCGTCCATCACTGTCACGATTTTGCAGCGTTTATGTAACTTTTCCATCGTTTCCCCATATATAGTCCCATGTTTTTGTCACAGGAGCGGAACTGTGAATTCCCAGGAGCCAGCCATTGTTGTTTTGGGCCCCGTTGCCCGCAGCTATGGAGGCCGCGTATGTGCTGACTACGTTACTATATCAAAGTGACTTCCTCGCTTCATCTACTTTAAGCTTAGAAACAGGGACAGTGACCATGAAGAGGATAAGTGTCTCTACATTAATATGATTAACGTGCATTATCAGCAAGTCCCAAGACATGGTTATTAACAGAACTGCTGCCACTGCAAGGGGGCGCGGACTACAGGCTGCTGTAAATCTCCCGGACTGCTCTACGTCTGCATCCTTCCCACTTACAGCAGTGAGGCTACTGATGATAATGCAAGTCCCTTATATCTTAGGGTGCATTCACACGACCGTATTTTCAGTCCGCGTCCAATCTGCAATTTTTGCACACGGACCCATTCGTTTCTATGGGGCTGCAAAAAAATGCGGACAGCACATGGATGTCATCCGTGTTCTGTCCGCATCCGTGCGGCTGAACCACGAATTATAGGACAAGAATAGGCTTTTTTTTTTTCATCAGGCCCGCAAAACGCACAATTTACACAGACCGCATCCGTATTTTGTGGATCCGCGAAACAGATACGGTAATGTAAACACACCCTTATTCAAAAGTAATATGTATAGCAAGGTTTGGGAGCTGCAGCGCCTCTCATATTTTAGGGGTGGTCTGTGCTGGGAGCAAGTATTATATACCCGTCATACTGCCTGCTCTGATCCTACACATTTAAGGCCTATTGCACACAACCGTATGGTTTTGTGGTCCGCAAAAAACGGATCCGCAAACAAAAATGGATGACATCCGTGTGCATTCCGTCTTTTGCGGAACGGAACATCTGGCCCCTAATAGAACAGTAGTATCCTTGTCCGTGATGCGGACAGTAATAGGACATGTTCTATCTTTGAACGGAAACGGAATGCATATGGAGTACCTTCCGTTTTTTTGGTTTTTTTTGCGGACCCATTGAAATAAATGGTTCTGTATACGAACCATATACGGAACGCAAAAAACGGCCCGTACACTCGCAAAAAAAATGTTTGCGTGAAAGAGGCTTAAAGGGAACATTCCTGGACTTTTCCACTTTCAGCAAATAAACCGTATTTAGATCTCTGTGTGAGGTCAGTGAATGGAAACCCCATTTACATCCAGACCATGAGAATCTCTGCTGATCACCCACTGCACTGATAAGAGCTCTGATAACTGTGATGATCATCATAAGACCTGGACAGATTCTCAACCTCTGGAAGGAAGGTTCCCATTCAACGACAGTTAGTAGAGATCTTGAAAACCTAAAACTATCAATAGGCCAGAAATGTGCAGATGGGTCGACTTGGTTAAGATATGCCATGGCAATTATGTGAGGAGTGCCCTCCGTGGACTGCGGGGCCCCGTCCTTGAGAGAGCAGCGGGTCCCAGAAGTGAAATTTGCACCTATTGATCATTTATGGTCTATCCCACCAACATGCCATAAACTTCCAGATGGGAATACCTCTAAGTTTTGGTTAGGCCTGCTTCGGCCTGCTCTTATGAGTTCCGGCAGAGAACATTGACGGATCTTACCAGAATGGCCGCCGGCCCTATAGACAATAAATCGGAGATCTGACAAATATGCTGGGGTTCAGCTGGACAAAAACCTCTCCAAAAATCCTGCGAATACAGTCGCACGTGTTGGATTTGCCTATGGCTGACGCGTGGGTTTGCCCATCGGATTCCGCAAAAATAACGCTCATTATTTACACAGACAAAAATCCCAGCGGATCTTTTCTGCAGCGTGTGAATGGGGCATACAGATGTGGAATCTGCGCTCCATCCCGAACATATCAATGTGTAAGCGGGGGGGACGAGAGGCGACGGGACGAGAGGCGGCGGGACCCCTCTGGGGGTGCTCTATATAATACATAATGATGATATAATGAGCCGTCACATAACGGGATCTCCATGTTAATGGCCGTGGAGAATATTCATCATGAAGTAACAGATCCGTGCCGGCTCAGGGAGCGTCTGCCCGCGGCCCATCAGTCTCCTCGCCGAGCAGTGTCAAGGTCACCGTCTGCCGGCTATCTCGTCTTCAGTCGCCCCTTTCATCCTTCTTTTTAGGATTCTTTCTTAATTAGTGGCCCCTGTAATTATCATCAGTCACCCGGCAGTCAGCGCAACATCTCCTAATTACGAGGCCGCCTTGGTTATGCCCTGCTTATTTCTAGGGCAGGACGACTGGCAGGAGATTGGGAAACGGCCACGTTCGCTCCTTCCCGCTGCTGCCGGAGTCATTACTTCTTCTGCTGCTCTCGTCCAGCTGAGCTTGACTGATATTTCGTGTTTGAGACGTGGGGAGAGGCAGCAGCTCGTCTGAGATATTAAATGGCTGCATGTGAGACCGGCGACACGATTAGAAGAGCTGCAAAGAAGCTTTAGGGAGATCTGTAAACCATATCTAATGGTCAGCCATTAAAATGCAGTAAAACAGCCCAAAGCAAGGATTTCTATCATGTGTATTACAGGGCATCTGTCAGCAGTTCTGTCCCTATGACACCGGCTGACCTGTTACATGTGCGCTTGGCAGCTGAAGGCATCTGTGTTGGTCCCATGTTCATATGTGCCCGCACTGCTGAGAAAAATTAGCCTCTAAGAGCAACGGGGGCGTTACCGTTACACTTAGAGTCTCTGCACCTGCCGCCCCCTCTGCACTGTGATTGACAGGACCAGGTGTGATGACATTTACACTGCCTGGACTTGTCAATCAAAGTGCAGACGGGCACAGTAGTTGCAGAGAGAGCAGAGCCTCTAGGTGTAATGGTAACGCCCCCGTCGCTCCTTAAAGCTCAGTTGCATATAATAAAACATCATTTTTCTCAGTAATGCGAGGCACATAGGAACATGGGACCAACACAGATGCCTTCAGCTGCCGAGTACACATGTAACAGGTCAGCCAGTGTCATAGGGACAGAACTGCTGACAGATGCCCTTTAAGCTGGTCATACACAATAGATGTATTGTGGCTGAACCCGCTGACTGGGTGACCATCTAATGAGCAGGGAGAGCGGTTATTTATCTACACATATATAGATGGGGGTTGCTCCAATGGACAGGATGGTCAAAGTGTGATGACTGTCCTTGTGGAGACAGAAGTAGTGGCCATATTGTCAGCTTCCTATAAATTATTCTAAGAAACCATTAAAGAGGCCTTCTTAGCTTTTTTTGACATGACTGTTTTAGTGAGTGAATGGTATTCCCTACGAAATAACAATTCTGGATCCTTTCCCATAACTGTGGTGTTCCACGTTCCTCTGTTATTGCCCCTAAAAATGTATGAATTAACTGACACCTGGATTTTACCTTTTGGGAGTGGACACTGTCCAACCAGTGGTGCCAGAGTCAGACTGTGTAGGGACACACCCTTTTGGAAAGGGAGAATGGTCACACCCAACCGACAATTTAGTCTCAGGCTAGAGGCAGACGTCCGTTAAACCCGGACGTGAGCAGTCCGTGGTAATGCGGGCTGGATTTGTTCTTTACAGCCGGAGCGTACGGCGTCATTGGTTGCTATAAAGAACAAATCCAGCCCGCATTACCACGGACTGCTCACGTCCGGGTTTAACGGACGTCTGCCTCTAGCCTTACATTTCCAGAAGGTATAACAGAGGAATAGATGAGAGAGAGATTACTGAAGATTTTCTATGTAGTGGAGATTTTTCCTGAGACTGTGCAGCTCCTCACTGATTCTGGGAATAAGAAGCTCATGCATCTATAACGTGTTAATTGCTCTGAACCGACTCCATCTTCACTTGCGTGCTCATTACATAAGACGGTTGGCGGAGGTCATCCCAGGCAGCAGGTACGGATCCATTCGCCGCCGGCCTCCCTCGTCTGTGATACCAGTGACGGCTCAGGGCGGGTAGGACTCTGAAAACTGCTGCCGGATCGCCACGAACGAACTGAAATCCTTCTGGGATGTGTTCAAATTGCCGTACATGTTCCTTGTCTGCAGCCGTGCGCTTCCAAGCTTCATTGCCCCTGCACTCTTCATTTAACATTTATTGCAACCGTCTCACAGCGACAGCCGCCGCCGCCTCTAATTATGGGCCCTGACCTGTTAACGAGCTGCACATCAGTTCAGAAGAAGACGTCTCGCAGCCCTTCACTTCTGCCTGTGTGCGGTCTCACACTGACTGCTCGTCACATGCATTGCCGGGCTAAGCGAATACCCCCAGGATGCCGCATGTTATTCCTGGCGGCCATCACGGTCCACAACTCCCTTTTACCGTACACGCCGAACTATCACCCCTACATATGCTGAAAGCCCGTTCTTCAGGATATGCTGAGCAGACGTGTTATTTATTGCATAGGAAAGCGGTAATTATTTTTTCAATGCATATCAATGGCGAACGTAGGACACAGGATAGCATACGTCGGAGGCTCCCATCACAGGTATGCCATGTGAATACCCCCTCCCGATACCTCTGGTGGAAGCAGAAATATAGAGCCAGTCTGTCCGCGAGATGTGGGACCAACTGATAACACAGGAGATAAATTCTAATGTCAGGGTAAATGATAGATCTAGGGCAGTGCTGATTCCCCTTGGGGAGACCACCACGAAGTCTCATAGGCCAGGCAGTGCACCCTGGGAAGTAGGATATGTAAATGAGCTCTCATCCAGGAGGAGGAGCCTGCCTCTTTAGTGCCACCTGCTGGAGGTAGCTTCCCAATAAGTAGTCTTCCAACATGATATAAGACAAAGCAGAATCTTTCCTGTAAGGAAAAGACCGCCAAGTGCAGACCGCTGTTTCACAGAGCTACTTCCAGTAGGTGGCACTATGGAGGCAGCTATTGGCCTCCTGGAATTTAGAGATGAAACCGAATCGTCTCCTGGAATAGCACTTTATTCTCCGGGGGTCTGCAGATCATTGCACCTCTCTAGGTAGATCCATCTACACATTACAGATCATCTCACGCTCGTTAACCATGAAAACCCCTCCTATTGTAAGCGGCTGCCGGACCAGTAAATGCATTCCTGTGCGATACGTTATTCCTGGATGTTCTCCTTTACTTTCCGCTTGGTCTCTTTCTGTGCATGTATTGTGTCCTATTCTTTGAACCTTTCCCTGCAGTACTGGAAGGGTTAATTCCCCTTTTTGCTCTGTGTTCAGCTGTTTGACTAGTGAGCTTATTAGCCCTCCTATACATGCTGGGCTGCTTGTTCCGCTCCTGGCCGAAGCAGTAAATTGTTCTGGTTTTACTGGCTCGCCACAGCCTGCAAAAGTACTATAATCTGTCTGTGTACCTCCTGCTCTAAAAGCCGCTGCCTGCAGATTGCACTGCATTCTCACGACAGGTTCCCTTTAAAGGGTGCTTTCACACTCGCGTTGGAGGAATCCGGAAATCCGTGTGCAAACGGATACCATTCGTTTCCGGATCCGTTTGACAAATGCATTGAAATACCGGATCCGTCTCCCCGGTGTCATCCAGAAAAACAGATCCGGTATTTATCTTTTTCACATTTTTAGAGGTCTGTGCATGCGCAGACCGCAAAACCGGATCCGTTTTTCTGGAACACATGGTACCGTATTCGCTATTAATACATTTCAATGGAAAATAATGCCAGCAAGTGTTCTGGAATTTTGGCCGGAGAGCATGCTGCGGTATTTTTTCTGGCCAAATACCGTAAGAGGAACTGAACTGAAGACATCCTAATTAGGTTGAGCGAACTTGTATTTTAAGTTCGGCGTCCAAAGTTTGGGTTATCGAAGAATCCCGTTATGGATTCCGCTACCACGTACCATAACAAGTTTGCGCAACCGTCCTTCACTGATCTACTTGCTTCTTCTCCTCCACACAGAGCACAGGAGCTCCGCCCCTCATGTCACATGATCATTATACCAGGCCCTTTACCACCTCTTATCCGATCCAGTACTGAGCCACGCCCCCTGCACTGATCACATGACGGTGACGTCACCCCAGGTCCTTAGTGGTGTCCAAGGTTCGGGTTCATTGAAGAATCCCCTTATGGATTCTAAATTCCGCTATGGTCCGTCGTAGCGGAATCCATAACGGGATGCTTCGATAACCCAAACCCGAATTTTGGACGCCGAACTTAAAATACAAGTTCCCTCAACCCTAACCCTGATGCATACTGAACGGATTGCTCTCCATTCAGAATGCATTAGGACAAAACTGAAGCGGTTTTTTTCTGGGATTGAGCCTCTAGGACGGAACTCAATGCCGGAAAACTTTCACGCTAGTGCGAAAGTAGCCAAAGATGGGTTTTCGAAATCCTTTCACCTGTAAGAAGTCATACAGCTTTGCTCATCAGGATGCATTCACGTCACCGTTTAGCTTTCCGTTCTTCTGATCCGTCAGAGGAAGAGCGAGAGAGAGAAAAAACAGACTCATGCACACGAACGTATTTTCTTTCCTCTTCCGTTCCAGTTTTTTTGAGGGACCGTATGCAGAACCATTCATTTCAACGGGTCCACAAAAACATTGGAAGTTATTCCGCGTGCATTTCATTTCCGTTTGTCCGCATGGCCGTTCCGCAAAAAAGTAGTGCATGTCCTATTATTGTTCGCAAATCGCGGTCCGTGGCTCCATTAAAGTCAATGCGTTTGCAAAAAATACGGAATGCACACGGGACACATCCGTATGTCATCCGTATTTTGCGGATCCTTACTGTAGAAATGCTATGCCCAGCCCATATTGCTCATGTGTTTGGTGATCAATAAGTTACTGTTTCCGTATACGATCCGCAAAAAACTGATCAAATACAGAAATCATACGGATATGTTTTGTGCAATAACGGAACAGAAGAGGTCTTAAATCGGAGAAAACAAAACCTCAGATGTGGAACAACGGATCTGTGAAAAACGGACCGCAAAACAACGGTCGTGTGCATGAGCCCTTATGCATAGGATCCGTTTTTTTTTACAGGATCCAGTAAAAAAAAGAGGATCCTGTTACATCAGTTGTCATCCATTTGAGCCATTTCCGTCTGATATCCGTTCTTTTAGATGGAAACAAAAGTACTGCAGGCAGTTTTTTCCCGTCTAGGGGTACTTTCACACTTGCGGCAGAGTGATCCGGCAATCTGGATACAAACGGAAAGCAATGGAAGACGGATCCGGCTACTGATTCGTCTTACAAATGCATTGCAAGAACGAATCCGTCTCTCCGCTTGTCATGCGGAGAGACGGATCCGTTATATATTTTTTTCACATTTTTACCGTTCTGCGCATGTGGATCCGGCATTGCTGTGTTTTGAATTCCGGATCTGGCACTAATACATTCCAATGGGAAAAAATGCTGGATCCGGCATTCCGGCAAGTGTTCCGGTATTTTGGCCGGCGATAAAACCGCAGCATGCTGCGGTATTATCTCCATCCTGAAATGTCAAATAGACTGAACTGAAGACGTCCTGATGCATCCTGAATGGATTTCTCACCATTCAGAATGCATGGGGATAAAACTGATCAGTTCTTTTCCGGTATAGAGTACTGACGACGGAACTTTATGCTGGAAAAGAAAAACGCAAGTGTGAAAGTACCCTAAAAACGGATTTCAAACTGAAATGGCTCAAACGGATGACAACTGCTGCAACAGGATCCGTTTTTTTTTTTTCTCTCTCTCCTTCTGATGGATCAGAAGAACGTGTGATTGCATCCTTACTAGTATGTGTGTTTGCAGCTTTAGGAGCACAGAGTATTTCAGCCTTGATTACCAGCTCATTCTAAAGACACTGAGCAGCTTGGCCTCTCAGTCCTAATGGAGCCATGTTGTAATCTGGAAACCGTACTAATAAATTATTAGTAATCAGTATTTTTAATTATAATTATATAATACATTTTAATTATGAATTATAATTATTAGTAATAATCTTATAGAGCCCCAATATGGTACAGGGGGGATAACACACAAGTAAACAAAAGGACAGAAGTCCCTGCCCAAAAGAGCTGACAATCTAAAATGCATGGGAGGAATGGCGCTGCTTTAGTCCAGGGCTTTATGTTGGTGAAGGGACTTTAAAATAAAACTTCACAAACCCACAGTCAGCGAATACAGATCGATAAAATGCATGCGGAGGTAGCTGACGGAGGTTGTGTATGGTACATGGGCTACTGTTAGGTGTCATAGGCCTCCCTGAAAAAGGGGTTTTTGAAAGCACGTCTACACCCGGGAGGTCAGGAGTAAGTCTGGTGTCAGTGAGCTCCCCAGTATGGGTGTCGCCCAGGAGGAGTCCTGCAGACAGAAGCGACAGCGCCAAAGACTATACAGGCAGTTGTAGATATACTGGTCCCTGCGCCTCATGACGTCACGTGTGGCTGCAGTATGGATCCCAATGTGTAAGGCTGAGATTGCTGCCTCTGTATCTTCCATACAGACGACTTGTAGCTGCTGTTTCACAGTAATTAGAGGTCATTCGTGTCCCGAGGTTCTCATCTAATTCATCATGTGCTTTATACTTGAGTGCCGCTCCTTAGCCGCTTCCAACTGAACCCATGAAATGAAGAGCTCCCGCACCTCCCGGGTGCCACTGAATCACTAGCATTCATTAGTCTCCAGCAAATGACAAAATGAGAAGGGAAGAAGGTTGTTTTGCTGAAGACGGCGATCCTGTATGTAAAGGGTCGGGTCATTTTCCTGAAGTGCCCTTAATACTCAGTAAATTAGATGTGAAGCGCCTCAGAAAGCAGCGCTCTGGACTGAAGTGGCTTTTACCAATCCATACGTACGGCCGCCTCTTACAGCTCGGACATAAAAGATTTCTTGCGCTAGAACGTGACGAGCATTTCTTTTTGTGAACCCGTCAGTATTGATGGACTTGGAGCCAGCGGCCGGTTCTGGTTTCGGAGGAGGATCAGCACATTTCAGCAGCTAGGTCCTGGAATCCCTGCCATATGCATCTGCAGGTGGAGTGGCGACCAGTGAGCGCAGCGCCGTATACAGGTAATCAATCCACCGCTACAGCGAAAAGGGAAGTCAGGAGATAAACCAGCAATAAATCTATACGTGGCGAGGTCTCGGGGGCACAGATGGGATTTATGACACGTCTACAAAGCGAGAACTGACGCCAGATCTCGTGTGGGGGAATCAGGAAAGCATCAGGTGTGGATGCAGATTACTGTGTCGTCATATACATACCTATCAACTGCACAACAGACCGGTTCATGTCCCTCCTGCTTGAAAAGTGGGAGATTCTGATAACTATATATTGGGGGGTGTCACCAGGGCAGCATGTGTCACACAGCATTTGATGCAGTGGTTGTCAATGGTGTCGACATTCGCAAAAAATCCAGATATGTATTTTGTGTTGCAGGTCAGTAGTCGCTTGCAACTTTTACTCCATTGACTTTAATGTAAGTCGAGCATGAAACGCAAATCGCCTGCAACTTGGCTGTGTCTTTACAGAGAAATCACAGCTGTAAAGTAATCGCGCAACAGCAAGTTACAGACAAGTCGCCATATTTTGAAACGCAACTATTCTGTGACTTACAAAATGTCACCATGTTGTCCTTTCCTTGGGCTCTGTTCACATACAGGAAGGCTCAGGGGCACCAGGGGGCTTCACCGTATGACGTCCGTCACAGGCATTTGTTATACATGTATGTAATAGCATGGGCTTTAAATGTAATGTGAACACAGCCTTTAGGCTACTTGCTGATTATGTGCATTTTTTCCATGCAGAAAAACACAGTGTAAGGGCCTGTTCACACGACCGTTGGTGTTTTGCGGTCCGTTTTTCACGGATCCGTTGTTCTGTTTTTTTGTATCTGTAGTGTTTCCGTTCCATATTTCCGCAAAATGGAGACAGATCGCAAACGGAAACAGAAATTTTTTTAATCATCACTGTAATGTACTGTAACGGTTGTAAACAGTAAACACATGGGCAAAGTGGTCACGGATCCGCAAAATACAGATGACATACGGATGTGTTCCATATGCATTCCGTATTTTTTGCGGACCCATTGACTTAAATGGAGCCACTGAACGTGATTTACGGACAATAATAGGACTAGACTCAAAATGTTGCGGAACGGAAATACGGAAACGGAATGCACACGGAGTACCTTCCATTTTTTTTGGGGACCCATTGAAATGAATGGTTCCGCATTCGATCAGCAAAAAGAACGGAACGACAATCTGTTCGTGTGCATGAGGCCTAATACAGTACCAGCAAAGTGTATGAGATTAGACAAATGTCATGTATGTTTTTTTTTTTAATCTGTCCCGATTTATAAATCATCAGCATGTCAATTGTTTGTGCAGTTTTTTTGTTATCCGGATATCAACGGAAGGGTGAAAACTGCAGTAAATCCGCACCAAAAACTGCCTGGAGGTAATGCTTACGGCGGGGATCAGCAACCTTCAGCACTCCAGCTGCTGTGACACTACAACTCCCAGCATGCACACTTACTCAGCTGTTCTTGCAACTTCCATAGAAGTAAAAGGAGGATTCTGGGAGTTGTAGTTGTAGAAGTTAGGGCAGATATTCCCACAGTGGAAACTCCATTGCAGATTTTGGCGTGGACTTCTGTAGCATATATTGACGTTCTGCAGATATAAATCCGCACCGCAGGTCAGTTTATGTTTAGGGTTTTTTTTCGTAGCGTATGGATGGGAGTTCTTAAAACCTGGACCACTTTGCAGGTGCAGTAAAATGCTGCAGGGTTCAAGCATGCGCATTCATTCTCTATGGGACTAACAGGGACTCTTAGTAAAAATAACTTTGGTGTCTGTTTTAGAGCCATTGATTTCGGTTTTCTCTAGTCGTGACCCAGGAGCGGTAGCGCTGAGTGATCTTCTGGTCATTCAAATAAAGCCGGGTCCCTCTCTGACTGGCCCAATGGATTTTACGTGAATGGTGCTGCGGAGCCAGTCAGCAGGCAGGGAATGTGCTCTTATGGCCTCCCAACTGGGAGCTGAACCTACCCGATACCTACCTCTCTAAGCAACTCGCTGAGGAGAGGCACAGCCCTGGAGGGGACGCAGTGGGCACTGGTAAATTTGCTCAGAACTGGTCACTGAAAATCATTTTTCCCCCTTTTCCAGTAAAATGCTAAAACAAGTCTGAAGCGGCCGCATCACCATAGACTAATGTGGGGCTGTGATCAATAGTTACTGTAAGGGAGAATCGCATGCTGCATAGATTGCTGTAGGAATGGCCCTGAGTGGCTGGTGGAGCCCAGGAAATCCGGATTAAATGAGCTTCTCTGGGTTGTTTTGCAGAAAATCAATCGGGCTCCTTCTGATGAAGAATGCTTCTTTGACCTCCTAAGTAAATTTCAGAGTAACCGGATGGATGATCAGAGATGTACGTTAGAGGACAGCCAGAGCGGAGAGCCGGAGCCCACAGCGACACCTGCCCTGGACGACCGCATATGTGAGTCCTTATTACTGTGCAGCCTCCGGGCAAAAGTCACAACGAAAGATCTTGAATCTAATCATTTTTATTGATTTTCTTAGTTTTGTACATAAACCAGAAATAATAAGAAAAATCAACAGCACATATTTATGTGTAAAAACAAATACATACCCAGTTGGGTACAGCAATTGTCACAGACAGAACTTCTACAATAACCTAACCCAATCCCCCCTCCCTCCCCTGAACCGCACCAACACCACATCTCTCTGTCTTCCCATCTGCGATAATATACTGCCTACCACAGTGCAACAAAGCTAAAAGGTCACCATTTTATCTTTACCTAATAGTACTCCGCCCTAGCGCTACATGCACACGACAGTTGTTTTTTGCTGTCTGCAAATCGCGGATCCGTCTTCCTTTTTTTTTTTCACGTCCACATCCGTTCCGTGTGTCCACAAATTTTGTAGGTTGTGCTTCTTCCGTTTTTTTTTTTTTTTTTGCGGATCTGCAAAAAAAGACAGAAGGCTTGAACCAGTTTCTTAAAGTACCTGTACAAGTGCCCTGGTTACCAAGCAACCATCCACAAAAAAAACGGATGCGGATGACAAATGGGCGTCTGGATGGAAGTCCCTATAGAGTCAAACTTTTTAATAGTGCCCCTTTTATAATCTACTCCTCTCTCTAACCCGATTATCACACACGTGCTATGAACTCCTCTTTGGTTGGCTATTCAGTTCCTAGCCTGATATAGTAATCTACTTATGCCAATGCTAGGTCCCTCTGAGGAATCATCTTGCAGTAGGCCCAGTATACATATTAACAGTTCAGCCGCGAGACAACTAAAGATCTGTCTGTAGGAAATGGAATATCCTGGATCTAGAACACTTCAGTCTATTTCCTACACACAGAACAATCGAGACCTAGAATATTTTAGTCTATTTTCCTATAAACAGAATATCCTTGACCTAGAACACACCAGTCTGTTTATAGGAAAATAGACTTAAATATTCTAGGTCTGGATTGTTCTGTGTGTAACAGACTGAAATGTTCTAGATCAGGGATGTTCTGTGTGTGGGAAACCAAAGTATTCTAGGTCCAGGATAAGGAAAAATGGCCTCTGCGATTCCTCAAATTACTGCTGGTTTTAATTAAAACCGCAGGACTTTGTGGTAAAGTCACAAACTGACCAGAGTGAAGACTACTGCAACGTGTGAATGAACCCGGAACCGTGTTTCTGGTCTCTTGTAAATTAAGCATAAAGGGGTGTTCCCCTCTATGTCTAAGGCTACTTTCACACTAGCGTTTTGGATTCCGTTTGTGAGATTCGTTTCACGGCTCTCACAAACGGTCCAAAACGGATCAGTTAAGCCCCAATGCATTCTGAATGGATAAGGATCCGTTCAGAATGCATCAGTTCAGCTCCGTTCCGCTTGTATTCTGTTTTTGAGGCGGACACCAAAACGCAGCGTGAAGAGGCGGAGCCTAACGGATCCGTTTTTATTTACAATGTAAGTCAATGGGGACGGATCCGTTTTCAATGACACAATATGGTGCATTTGAAAACGGATCCGTTCCCCATTGACTTTCAATGTAATTCAAAATTTTGGACTTTGTCATTTTTCTTTAAAACGAATGCAAACGGATCCGTTCTGAACGGATACAAACGTTTGCATTATAGGTGCAGATCCGTCTGTGCAAATAAACAGACGGATCTGCACCAACGCAAGTGTGAAAGTACCTTAAGAGATGCCATCACTTTTTGATCAGTAGGGTCTAAGCTCTGCACCTCCAGCGATCAGCTGTTTAAAGAGGCCACGGTGCTTTAGTGATGGGAGCTTCCGATGCACATATGAATATAGATTTCTTCTTCACCAGGGGGTCTCTTTGGCACACATGGGGTTAATGTAATCAGCAAGTGACAGTGGTGGTATCTGTCACATCCCAGCAGATCATTAGCTGCCTGCCGTGACATGGTCGGATGTCCCCTCCCGGTGGTCTTTCCCCCTCGGCTTGCTGGACTGTCATGTCTGGGGAGAAAGCAATCAAACCACCGCATGCAGCTCTGGGGCCCGAGGCGGGCAAAGGGACACAAGCAGCTGGGACCTGCCACTGCCATGTCAGCATGTCCCTGGCCCAGATAGGAGCCCATACGGGGGGTGGGAGGGCGGCTAAATTTAAAATAGAACTACAATATTAACCCTTTAGACAGAATAAGTGAGATCACCGCCGCTCCATGATCTCAGGAACTGGGATCCTCCACCACATAATTATGGCGCCATCTGCAGGCAGCTCTGATTTTACAGGCACAATATCCGGGTTCGTGCCCTCTTCTACTCCCATCAGTGTCAGGTAATCTTTCCAGATCCAGTTTGCCTTTTGTCCTGAGCATCGTGACCTCAGCACACGCGCCGCGCTGTAATATGCGATTATGGGGAGACTCCAGCACTTGTTAGCTGCGAACATGTTAACGCCGGTCACGATACCTACAATAGAGAGCTCTGAAGAAAGGTTTAATTGCCCACAATGAGCGGTAATGACTGGTGTTATGTGCTGCCATCGTGTCACCGAGGACGCACATAGCTTCACATCTCCCAAATAATAGGGGGGGAGGGCCACGCCAATTATCCCCTTCACACAGCCACTCATCCGTAGGTCATCATTAGGCAGGGAAACTTGGGACAAGGGATGTTACATCACTCACGTCTAATGAGTGGAAATAGAAGGACTTGCACCATACTGTCTTATTAAAGGGACACAATAAATAATCGTTTGCTCGGTTACATCACACAAAGTGTAACGTTACAATTGGAATAATTACAGTGGATATAAAAAGTCTACACACCCGTTAAAACGTCAGGCTTCTGTGCTGTTAAAAAATGAGACAAAGATAAATAATTTCAGAACTTTTTCCACCTTTAATGTGACCTATAAACTGTACAACTCAATTGAAAAACAAACTGAAATCTTTTAGGTGGAGGGAAGAAAACAAACAAAAAAAAAAACTAAAATAATGTGGTTGCATAAGTGTGCACACCTTTTTATAACTGGGGATGTAGCTGTGTTCAGAATCCTGTTAAATAGGAGTCAGCATACCCCGGCCATCATTTACAGAGCCTCTGATTTACCCCAAATAAAGTTCAGCTGCTCTAGTTGGTCTTTCCTGACATTTTCTTAGTCGCATCCCACAGCAAAAGCCACGGTCCAGAGAGAGCTTCCAAAGCATCAGAGGAACCTCAATGTTAAAAGGTTAGGAGAAGGGTACAAAAGAATTTCCAAGGCATTAGATCTACCATGGAACACAGTGGAGACGTCATCATCAAGTGGAGAAAATATGGCACAACGGTGACATCACCAAGAACTGGACGTCCCTCCAAAACTGATGAAAAGGCGACAAGAAAACTGGTCTGAGGTGACCAAGAGGCCGACAGCAACATTAAAGGAGCTGCAGGAATATCCGGCAAGTACTGGCCGTGTGGTACATGTGACAACAATCTCCCGTATTCTTCATATGTCTGGGCTATGGGGGAGAGGGGCAAGACGAAAGACTTTTCTTACCAAGAAAAACATCCAAGCCAGGCTACTGCAAACACACATCTGAAGTCTCCCAAAAGCATGTGGGAAAAGGTGTTCTAGTCTGATGAAACCAAGGTGGAACTTTTTGGCCATAATTTCAAAAGATAGGTTTGGTGCAAAAACAACCCTGCACATCACCAGAAGAACCCCCTCCCCACAGTGAAGCATGGCGGGGGCAGCGTCGGGCTGCGGGGCTGGTCTTCTTCAGCTGGAACCCGAGCTTTAGTGAAGATGGAGGGAATTATGAACAGTTCAAAATACCAGTCAATATTGGCACAAAACCTTCAGGCTTCTGCTAGAAAGCTGAACATGAAGAGGAACTTCATCTTTCACATGACAACGACCCAAAGCATACATCCAAATCAACAAAGGAAAGGCTTCACCAGAAGATTACAGTTCTGGAATGGCCCAGCCAGAGCCCAGACCTGAATCTGATTGAAAATCTGTGGGGTGATCTGAAGAGGGCTGTGCCCAGGAGATGCCCTCGCAATCTGACAGAGTTGGAGTGTTTTTGCAAAGAAGAGTGGGCAAATCTTGCCAAGTCAAAATGTGCCATGCTGATACTCATACCCCAAAAGACTGAGTGCTGTAATAAAGTCAAAAGGTGCTTCCACAAAGTATTAGTTTAAGGGTGTGCACACTTATGCAACCATTTTATTTTATTTAAAAAAAAATCTTCCCTCTACCTAAAAGATTTCAGTTTGTTTTTCAATTGAGTTGTACAGTTTATAGGTCACATTAAAGGTGGAATAAGTTCTGAAATGATTTATCTTTGTCTCATTTTCTTTACATCACAGAAACCTGCCATTTTAACAGGGGTGTGTAGACTCTTTATATCCACTGTATATCCTCCTGTGTGTAGATATTACTGTTAGATGCTTGATATGGCGCCCCCTGCTGTTCTTTTGATTCACACTCAGAATATTAACCAAATGTGTCCCGTGACGGTGGTCACACGTGCTCAGTCCCACCACCTGGATCCTCTTGTAGACAGGCGCCAGTGGCGTAATTCTTGCTACTGTACAGACCAGACAGTGAGCGGCCTCTTCTCACCAGCGCTGGGCACAAACTAGACGTTCTGAGCGAGAAACAGAAGAACACAAGGAGGCGCCCGAACAAGTACATAACAGCACAATCTAGTCCTCTGGCCAAACTACAACTCTCACCATGCCCTGATAGCTGTAGACTATATTGCACCTGCTGGAAGAGAACGAGTTTGACATCCCTGATCTAGAATTCTTTGCCTCTCTTTATAAAACAGTATGTAGTAAGCTCCCCCTAGTGGTGGCCACCACTATAAAGATACTAAGAAATCGGCAAACTAAGATGTAGCTTAAAAACAGCTACACTAAGGAATATAACAGAGATGAGCGACTCGATTCATCTCATCAGCAGGACTTCTTCCGGGTCACAGTCGCAGCTCCAAAACTGCAGTAGAGTCTCAGCAGCGCAGGCAGGAGATGGTCAGGGCCGGGCTAAATGGCTAGAGCTGTCAATCAAGAGTCCGATGGGGGGCTTCTTGACCTGCGGGGGCAGCCCTCCACAAACAGCGAAGTCCTGCTGATGAGACAGATCGACGAATGCATTTACTCGCCTATAAGAGAACGTACATACAAGACTCTGCTTTTTAGCAGTTAACCCTTTATCGCTTTACCTTTGCAGCTACTTCCTCGTTAATGGCCTCGCCTCAGACAGAAGAGTTTTTTGACCTGATAGCCAATTCTCAGAGCAGACGGCTGGACGACCAGAGGGCGAACGTTGGGAACCTTCCTGGTCTACGACTAACGCACAATAACATGGGACATCTGAAAGTAGAAGGCGACCAACAGGAGCCGGGGGACGAGTTCTTCAACATGCTGATGAAATGCCAGGTGAGAACCTGTAACGGTACCCGGGTGCAGATCAGTACCAAGTATCAGGCTGGCCATGACATCAGTGGCTGTCGGCCAAAGCTCAGCTCTACCTCCCCATGCTCATCGCTGCCTAGCATGTATGTCTTCTGAATGGCAAGAGACCACTTTGGTGGGCGGCTTAGGATTGGCCGGGCTGAAAGCCAACATGCCTGACCATTTCTCCCTGACATGCATCGGGGGCATTCATACACACTAGATCCGTGATGGCTAACCACCGGCACTCCAGCTGTGGTAAAACTACAACTTCCAAGATGCAAACTTGCTCGGCTGTTCTCAGAATTCCATAGAAATGAATGGAGCATGCTGGGAGTCGTAGTTTTACCACAGCCGGAGGTTAGCCATAACGGCACTAGATGGTCAGCTGGGTTCAGCTGACATACATCTAATGGGAAGACTTTTTTTCCTAGGTGTATAAATATCAGCAGCCATCTTGGTTTATTAAAGGGGTTTTGTGACTTCTTTAAACTGATGATGTCACCTCTGGGTAGGTCTTCAGTATCTGATCAGTGGGGGATCAACTCCTGCCGATCAGCTCTTTGAGAAGGATAGTGCTCCTGTGAGCTCTGCAGCCTTCTCGAAGCTCACCCTAGGCCAGCGAGGTGACGTTTATTGGTTACGTGGCCTGTAGGTGAATGGGGCTGAGCTTAGTAAGCTGTGAGGCAGCGGCACTCAGTGGAGCTCCGTAGTCTCCTTAAATAGCTGATCAGAGGGGTTCCTGGGTGTTGTACTCCCACCAACCAGATACTGAGGAATGGTCATCAGTAGAATAATAAAAAAATAAAAAGTCAGAAAACCCCTTTAAAGAAATAACATACCTGACGTAGATCCTGGTGGAGCAGCACCCCCTAGTGGCCAGTAATATTCAGCACTTTCCTATCTATACCAGTCCTTTCAGTGCAGCTTGGGTTAGCAGCACGGATTTTCCGCTGCCATCTAATGATCAGGTTCCAGCTTTCTGGGAATTGCAGGGGATTTCTGTGTGAACCCTTTCATTAGTTCCCAGGGACGATCATTTGCCTGTCAGCGGTGGATGCAGGGCTCACACACAGGTTTTCATTACGCTTCACTGGAGGAGCGAATCTCTGACTATTGCCATCCACGCTTCAATTAGAGCCGCTCCAGCTGTAGAGACTGTCCAAAGCCTACCACGTGTTCAGCCTATTTTCAAGTATATGTAGGATGGAGGAGAGCGGTGAGTAAGATGATAGATGAGCCGGTGCGGAGCACAAGAGGAGACGTGGGGGGGGGGGGCAGCAAAGACATTCTGCCATCAGCCCCCTCCCATGTGTCCTGTATGACTATTCTGAGTCTTATTAAAGGAGCCGAGTTTAGAAAAAGGGTCTGATTTCTTTAGGGCATCTGTCAGCAGTTCTGTCCCTATGACACTGGCTGACCTGTTACATGTGCACTTGGCAGCTGAAGGCATCTGTGTTGGTCCCATGTTCATAGGTGGCCGCATTGCTGAGAAAGATGATGGTTTTACTATATGCAAATGAGCCTCTAGGAGCAACAGGGGCGTTACTATTACACCTAGAGACTCTGCTCTCTCTGCAACTGTCACGCCCTGTGCACTTTGATCGATAGGACCAGGCAATGAAAACCTCACACCTGTCAAAGTGCAGAGAGAGCAGAGCTTCTAAGTGTAATGGTAACGCCCCCATTGCTCCTATAGGTTAATTTGCATATATTAAAACATCATTTTTTCCCAGCAATGTGGGCACATATGGACATAGGACCAACACAGATCTCTTCAGCTGCCGAGCGCACATGTAACATCATAAACACAAGTCTGATTTCCCCACTGACAGGTCCATTTAGCACCCCTTTATCACAGCCTCAGAGGTTTACTGGAAATCTCCGAGCAGTGCCAAAGGGGTCCGATCTCTCTGGAAGTACATGGTGTCCAATACCAAAGACTTCATTTCGCCATTGACATTTTTCTCTCCACTTACCCGTTTGTGTAGTCTTCACGGATAGACGACCAAAGATGCGCCCCGCCAGACCCCATGCCCAGAGGCCCCACGATGCCTGACGAAGACTTCTTCAGCCTCATCCAGAGAGTACAGGCCAAGAGGATGGACGAACAGCGAGTAGATATCCCGTCCAGCCAGGAAGAAGGCGACCATCAAAGTAACCAACGGAGGCCAAACAACAGCTAAAGCGTTAGCTCTTCTGCCCAGACAAAGACCTGCCTGTAACCAAGGAAGCAAACCTCCTGAGGATCTGACTCCACGTAGTATCTGAAAGCACAAGACAACTTTTGGATTAGAATTTTTTTGTATTTGCATAGCTGAGGCGAATCGTTAAACGTATGTGAAATATCAAGTGTCTTCGGCCAATCAGTAAATTAACAAGGACCTTCCGTTTTTATAGGACTTTTTTGTAGTAGGCCGCAGCAGACGAGAATCTGCGAGGGCCGGAAACCTAGTAATAGAGGCAAAAAGCCGCAGATTTCAGGTGGATGAGATTTGCAGCACAAGCCAACTTCCGAGGAAGCGTTACTCAGAAAAGGGGGCGTCGTGGCCCCCGAGCTTTACAGCGGGAGTATAGTGGGAGATGATGGCGTTACTACTGTATGTCGTAAGCGGGTAAGAAAGCATGGCAATGTTCACTCTGGACCCGGTCACTAAGGGCCTTATTCACTAAATGGCAATAATTACGCTGTTTTGTAGCTTAGTGATTTTTTTTTTTTATTGATTTTTTTTCTTTTGTAATATATTCTTTATGGATTTTAAAGAACAAGTGAGACTGTACATGACATCCATAATGAATGTGAGCGTACCACCTAGAACGCGCTGTGTCTGACCTGGCAGGATAACAGGTACTACTGTGAGCGTTCTAGCAATAATATAGCGGGCAGCTAGGAGGCGCTGTCCTAGATGTACTGCCGTTCAGTGAATGAGGCCTAGAGATTGCAATGGCCGTGTCTCAGCGGATTGGAGCAATCTGCTTGGCACACAAGGCCTCTCTTATTCATTATTGTAAGGACCAAGGAACTCTAGGCATTTCTTTAAGGCAGCCAATCAGGGCGAGGCCTCCGAAGATCGACAGCTTATGTCCCCAGACCATGATCGTAGCCAGCGCAGCCATGTCTACAAGATGGACACTAAAAGCAGTGGGAAAAGTCTATTAGGAGGACATTACAGGACTCGTATCAGTCATGGCCTCATGCTGCTGAGGTAGGTTACTCACAGAGAATCTGATGTTCCCATTCAATAGCAGCAAGCAGAGATTTTAAAAATGGTAAGAAACTGGTTAAGAAAAAAAACTCAGTTATTGAAACTAACATAAAAATGACCCTTTTTGCCCATAGTGACCAATCACAGTCCAGGCTTATGTTACTGTACTCATTACACAATAATTAACCCTTTAAGTCTGCCTGGTAGGTGACACCTCACAGCAAACGATTGTGGCTCTATTGGAGGTATATGTTGAGAGTATTCCCTGATTATGTACAACTTACATCAGGACTCCCATACTGTGCTGTGCACTTTTTGGACCGTGTCCCTCTACATAGGAAAGTGCAGCGGACTTCATTTTCCTGTACATTAAAGGGCATCAGTCAGCAGTTCTGTCCCTATGACACTGGCTGACCTGCTATATGTGCGCTTGGCAGCTGAAGGCGTCTGTGTTGGTCCCATGTTCATATGTGCCCGCATTACTGAGAAAAAGGATGTTTTACCATATGCAAATGAGCCTCTAAGAGGAACGGGGGCGTTACCATTACACCTAGAGACTCTGCGCCCTCTGCACTTTGACAGGACCATGGGTGATCACATTTACACTACCTGGTCCTATCAATCAAAGTGCAGAGGGCGCAGCAGTTGTAGAGAGAGCAGAGCCTCTAGGTGTAATGTTAACGCCCCCGTTGCTCTTAGAAGGTCATTTGCATATGATAAAACATCATTTTTCTCAGCAATGCTGGCACATATGAACATGGGACCAACACAGATGCCTTCAGCTGCCGAGCGCACATGTAACAGGTCAGCCAGTGTCATAGGCGCAAAACTACTGACAGATGGCCTTTAAATATCAACTGCTACAGAACGATCCCGGTAGCACATCACATATTACAGGGTTACCTATCAATATGTCGGAGGCAGTTTTTTTGGAGAATGCAGGAGACACCTTTAGATCTCCCCCCCTCTTGCATAGATTGGTATGTGTCCCAATATCTCCCGCCCCTCCCTTCCGCTGGAGGCATCACCTAGCAGAGCGGGACCACCATTCTCCTGGTAGAGGTCCATTTCTAGGACCCAATCTATCTAATGTAGGAAAACCTCTGAAGAGTCCTGGGACGCGCAAGATGCAATGTAGGTTTCTAATAATGACGTAAGGTCACTAATCACCAATTATAACCATATTCTTACTCCATTATCCCGGGAATTAATTACATCATCATGTGGGTTGTGAGGTCAGAAGACACAGGTGCTGACTGGGAATATATATGTCTTACAGGTGTAGCCTATGTCATATTATACAGCACAGAATCATTAAATATTATAGGGCGTGTCCTCGGTGCACATCAGAAAATACATATTAGCGATTTACCACAATAACATTATACGTAGATTGTACTGATTGCCGGTAACATTCAGATTATCATTAGAGCACTGGTTGTCTCTGTTTTCTAAAAAGAAGGACGCTTGCCTCAGGCCGGCTTGATTGGTTATCCACATAGTATTACATGGCGGTCAATCAAATAACTGACCATGCATGGCCTTCCTGGGTCTGCCAGAGCGGCTCTGGCTCCTAAGGCCTCCCATGCCCATCAGTATATCATCAGTCAGTGTTTGGCCGACAGCTATTAAATCTGTATGGCTGACCTTAGAGGGGAGTCCCAAGCAGGGACACCCCCCACCCCTCCCCCCATGACCGCCAGGGATTGCCATACCACAGGCTAAGGTCTAACTCCAATTAGAACCAAAAACTTATGGTGTGCCTGCAGATAAAAGACAAAAGGGGTAAAGAGACATTGCTATGGTAGGACTAGCATAAGATGAGAAGGTAAAATGACGCCCCCTACAGGGCCAGGAAATGGGAAAAAGCAACCACATGAGCCACATTTGCATCTCTATCCACGGTACGTGATCACACAGGAGACAGACTGCAATTTAAAAAAAAAGCCTCTGCTACAGGATACGGGGGGAGAGGGGCGCACCCAGTCCAAAAGGGCGCTGGACTCTAAACACAGCGGAAATGCCACATACTTGAATGTATTAAAACTATTTATTTTCCAATGTGCATTTGCCGAGTTGTTTTGTTCTTTTCCAAGTTTGGTTTCTACCGGAAATAAAATAATGTAAAGGTACTTGACTTTTTCCTGACATCTGCCAAATATCTGAAGACTTTGTTCTATTGTGCTGAATTAATAAAACATATTTTGTGGTCTATTGGCGTGGCCTGTGTCCTTCACCGACCGTGCAGTATGCAAGTGGCCAGGAGGTGGCGCCAAACTATATTACTCCTCTTCAAGGTGGAGCACATTGTTATACACCCAAGGTTTAAAGGGAATGTCCTATTCCCTGCCACACCATTCCGGCTCCCTGGTCTGGTCCTTGTCCTCCAACTTTCTGGACAGATGGAATCACATTTGTCACCTCAGCAGTGACATGTCCCCAATCAGTATGTCACTGCTGGGTCACGTGCTGCTTGGGACCGTGTCACTGCTGAGGCCAGGCACTGGCTGCAGTGGTGCATGTGACCCGTTCCATCCAGAAGACTGATAAAGTCAGTTGGAGCAAAGCAGCAGGAAGCAGTTCAGTCTTTCAGAAAGTACATGCTGCAGGGGTCTGTTAAACAAACAAAAGCTGGACAACCCCTTTAAGAGGATGTACAAGATTAGAAAAATAAACAGCGCCACATCTGTCCAAAGGTTGTGTGTGGCAGTGCAGTTCAGACATGACTGGCGGAAAGCAGACGTGTTTTTCTAATCCTGGACAGTCCCTTTAGCTTTATTGCCCTGTCTTACAACACAACAAATCATCTTACAATTGATCCCAATGCAGAGAGCACAGAAGACCCGAGTCATATCCAAGGGTGAAATAAATAAGATAGTATATGGACCTAGAATGTAAAACGTGTGGAGATGAAATCTCCGGGTAGAACAGCGACAGGAAGCTACTCACCCGCAGCTCAGTGGAGCAGTATACGGCATGTAGCAGACGGTATACACATCTTGGGGGAGAAACAAACCAGACAAAAACATTACATGAATGTCGGCCAAACGTGCCATGACAGGGGAGATAAGGATCCGGAGGTTGATACTCATCCATCAGGGGGCACCACAGTCACATTTCTTCACTGTGCAATGGTTATGAACTGTCAAACCTTACCCAGCAGGGCATGGTAGGCACAGGCCAAGTGGTAGCAGTGTGTGCACAGTGACATAAGCCGAGTCCCAGTGTCTGCACCTAGTCACACTGCGCATCAGCAAAAGATCAGACTGCAGACAGGGTAGAAGGAAGGAAGCTCAGAACTACTAAACCACTGGAGAACAGGGCACGACATCTACTAGACACCAGGTACTAGGCGCAATATACCCAAAGTCCAGAGGGGCAGGGCACCCACTTGGCATCAAGGACTGGAGGGGGAGCACTACATCAGCTAGACGCCAGGCACTGGAGGGGCACTACATGCACTAAAGACCAAAGACTGGAGGGAACGAACTACATCAGCTAGATGCCAAGGACTGAATTGGCACTACACCCACGAGATACCATGGACTGGAGGGACACTGTACCAACTAGACATACAGGGCTTTTAGAGGGGGTATTCATCCAATAGACCAGTGTTTCCCAACCAGTGTGCCTCCAGCTGTTGCAAAACTACATCTCCCAGCATGCCTGGACAGCCTTTGGCTGTTCAGGCATGCTGGGAGTTGTAGTTTTGCAACAGCTGGAGGCACACTGGTTGGGAAACACTGCAATAGACAACAGGGATTGGAGAGACACAACACCCACTAGTCATTAAGGACCGGGCACACTACACCAATTAGAAACCAGGGACTGGAGAGACACCACAGACTGGAGTAGGGACCACACCCAGTAAACACCAGGGACAGCAGAGACACTATACCCACTAGGCTCAAGAGATGGAGGACGATGTAGACACTAGGGACTGAATTGGCACCACCGACACCAGAGAGGCACTACACCAACTTGACATCAAGGACTGGAGAGACACCATACCAGCTCAACACCTGGGACCAGATGGACATGACACCCAAAAGACACCAGGAACTGGAGAGACGCTACACCTACTACTAGACATCAAGGACTGGGGTGGGGGCACCACACCAGTAGAAACTAGGGACTGGATGAGGACTATGACCACCAGATAGCAGGGACACCAAACCAGTAAACTGGTCACCATCGCTCACAGGCACTACAAGAGCTTGCACTACCCACAGAATTTACCATGCTGTGAAGGGGTTAACAGAGTCCTCTATCCAGGGATTTACCTTGAAGTCTGGCAGAATTGTATTTCTCTGGTAAAGGGCAGAGGACACTCTGTCAGGCGGCATTAATCTCTCCGCTTCAGCTGGTTGAACTTCAATGTCAGCAAGAGATCGTTTTCATTACAAGTGCCAGAAAACTCCGTGTCACAAATGTATTATGTGCGGGCGGGAAGGCTGGAGGGCCATTTGTAAATGTTATTAAATCCTGCGCCGTCTTGTAATTGAGACGAACACGACGGCTGCGCAGGATTTACAGGAGCAGCTGCGGCGCACATACACAATCACCGTCCTACCCGTCTCCTCTAAGGACTACATTCACACTCACCTGCACCTAGAAAGGACCAGGTCTCTGGATGGGTCAGAGGGTAACATCCACACGGCTGTTTTAGGAAATCCTCAATGCTGTAAAACACATGAAAAAGGATGAAGATGGGACTAGAAAACATTATCTGTATCACCATGTAAAGATTTTTTATAGGTCTTCAATCACTTTCCAATTTAGAAAATTCCTGCTGCTACATGGAAACCATCAGCAAGCAGGTTAGCCACTGTTGCTGGATCTTATGGTTTCATTTGCATATCCTAAAAGACAAAGCCCCAAAAGAGTTCTTTCTGGGTCCCATGATTTTGCAAATAAGCAGCAGTTTCACTATCAAGAGAAAACAGCGCCGACGTAACGTTCGGGGCAGTTTGGGGCCACGCTGTGGCCCCACGGAAGCATCTCCGCGTGGACTTACCCAAGTACATCCAGTAGCTAGAATAATCAAAACATATGCCATAGGCCATGTTTGCATGTTGTAACCATATTGTTTTTGCGATTTCGAAAACACTGTGGCAAAACTGCGATATGACTGCATTATGTGAACACAGACTAATACCAGGACTGGAAATTTGTAAGTTAATAAGCCAATTAGTCCACTCACTACAAATCATTACCCATAGGAAGTAGTGAATTGAGAAAAGTGATCCGTCAACAGCAGCTAGTTCATGGTTTCCAAGCAGCGAAATATCTTCTGTGCTGCTCAGAGTAATAAGTCATAAATCACGCTTATAAGTAAGAAATAAGTTACTCGCCTTACACTGTGCTTTCCAGAGCGGAGGACGAGGCCATCAAGTGTGAAAGCCACAGCAGAAGTCCATAGGGAGTCATTACAGGCACACGGCGGTCCTGATCTTCTGTCGCCATGTAGTCCACGGCTGACTGCCGTCTGTTTCCAAGGGCAACCAGTAAAATTGTTAAAGCAAAAAAAAAAAATTCAACAGAATCTCTAATGAATAATTACAACACAATTTTACTTAAAGGGGTCCTCTCACTTTAGCAAATGGCATTTATCATGTAGAGACAGTGAATACAAAGCACTTACTAATGTATTGTGATTCTCCATATTGCCGCCTTTGCTGGCTGGATTCATTTTCCCATCACATTATACACTGCTCATTTCCATGGTTACGTCCACCCTGCAGTCCATCAGTGGTGGTCGTGCTTGCACGCTACAGGAAAAAGTGTCAGCCTCTCTGGTGGCCGGGACTGTGGGAGCTCACATAGGCTGGTGCTTTTCCCTATGGCGTGCAAGCACGACCACCACTGATGGATTGCAGGGTGGTCGTAACCATGGAAACAAGGAGTGTATAACGAGATGGAAAAATGAATCCAGCCAGCAAAGGAAGCAATATGGAGAATCCCAATACATTAGTAAGTGCCTTGTAGTAACTTCCTCTACATGATAAATGCCATTTGCTGAAGTGAGACGACCCCCATCTAGTTCCCGGAGTTCTCCAGATATTGATGACCTGGCCTCCGGTTATCAATACCAGGTTGTTGGGAGTCCAACACCCAGACAGTGGATGAAGCCCAGGGCCGCATAGTGGCCGTGCCAGGGTACTGCAGCTCAGCTCCCATTCAAGTGAATGGTTACTGGGCAGCAGTACACCGACCCTGGAAAATACCCAGTGGTTGAAGCCCGCTGCTTCTATCCAATGTATAGTTTCCAGCGCCTGTGGCTGCCTGAAACAGCTGATCATGGAGATGCCAGATGTTGGACCCCAACAATCTAATGTTGATGACCGATCCTGAAGCCAGGTTATCAATATCTAAGTCTAGAGAACTCCCTTAAGCTGACCCGTTACATGTGCACTTGGCAGCTGAAGGCATCTGTGTTGGTCCCATGTTCATATGTGCCCGCATTGCTGAGAAAAATAGAAGATTTAATATATGCAAATGAGCCTCTAGGAGCAACGGGGGCGTTACCATTACACCTAGAGGCTCTACTCTCTGTACAACTGCCGTGTCCTCTGCACTTTGATCAAACGTGATCACGTTTTCAAGCCTGGTCCTGTCATAGTGCAGAGGACGCGGCAGTTGCAGAGAGAGCAGAGCCTCTAGGTGTAATGGTAACGCCCCCGTTGCTCCTAGAGGCTCATTTGCATATATTAAATCTTCTATTTTTCTCAGCAATACAGGCACATATGAACATGGGACCAACACAGATGTGTTCAGCTGCCAAGTGCCCATGTAACAGGTCAGCCGGTGTCATAGGGACAGAACTGCTGACAGATGCACTTTAAACGTCTTGTTTCTGTGCATTCAAACTCCCATCGTTCTGTAACTACTGACACATCATGAGTCACACTTCATTACTGGATATAACAATCAATATAAAAAAATTGCACAGTGAACGTGTTATCTACCAAGAGATCCGTCTCACAGCACACCTACTGTCTCTGAAAATGCAGATATTTCCAACTGTTGGATATATAATCATTATCCGTGTGACAACCGCTGATCGCTGGAGCTTCCGACCCCCAGTTCAGCTCAGATGGGGGAGTCTCTCGGGTGGACAGTCCCTTCAAAACTTGTATTTCCTGGTTGCAAAAACTTTGACATATCTGCATCACAGCCCATAGCCACTTTCCATTAGGGGCTCTCTAGACACAGGTCTAGAGAGCCCCTTTAGATGCACAGATAGAGTCAGTCAGCGCACGTTACATTCAACCACTCTAAATGTGGAGAGCAGCGGCGCAGGGACAAGCGTTACATAACCCGTCTTCAGGACTCCGCACCTGGAACACTAAATGTAAACACTTGACAAGTGTCTCCGCCACTCAAGAGCTGCGGGAGAGACGACTGCCATGCTTGACTCACCGCCGCAGGCACTTCAGCGCAGCCCGTCACCTCCAGCGTCCCACCGAACACAGGGGAAATCAGGGGAAAATATATATTCACCGCAAGACAGAAGACGAGCGTCTGCGCAGCGAAGGCCTAATTTCAGATGACCTCTGCACAATGCTCAGATGGTTGCTATTTGCACCAGTCTTCATACATCTCCCCAGCTGTAAGTCCGTGTTCAGACCTGGCGGATTTGCCCTGCAAAGCAAACAGTGAAATCTGCTGCAAATGTAACAGACGCGGCCACTTCTGAACACTGCATTTCCCTGCAGGGGATAGAACGATACAGGTACACCTTTCCTCCCCTATTCGGGCGCGGCGGCCATCTTTCCATTCTCACTAATAAAGGCTGCTGGGATTAGTACGCGAGTGATGGAGACGACGGCCTGACGCTCGCGGCCATCAAGAGAGCACTTCCAGAAGAGGTAAGCGCGCACAGCACCCGTCTCCCAGCATCTTTTTCATGAGCCACTTCTACAGTTAGAGGGTCTGACGCGCAGTGCGGACGGAGGAGTCCTCATTATACGAGACACGCGGGACTGGGACTCTTGTTTGCCATTACTCCTAGAGGCTCTGCTCTCTCTGCAACTGCCGCGCCCTCTGCTCTTTGATTGACAGGACCAGGGAGTGTAAACATTATAAAGTGCAACCCTGTCAATCAAAGGGCAGTTGCACAGAGCTGAGCCCCTAGGTGTAATGGTAACGCCCCCGTTGCTCCTAGAGGCTCAGTTGCATATAGTAAAACTTCACCTTTCTCAGCAATGTGGGCACATATGAACTTGGGAACAACTCAGATGTCTTCAGCTGCAGAGCGCACATGTAACAGGTCAGCCGGTGTCATAGGGACAGAACTGCTGACAGATGCCCTTTAAGAGCCTGTGCAATTACATCCGGATTCCTTCACCAAAAATATTTTATTTGCCTTACATGGGAATACTGGATAAATATAAAAAAATACAAGAAAATACTGCAGAGGAAGTACAGGCATGATATACAGCGCCCCCTTGTGGTGCTCGAGTTTATCTGCCATCCAGAAAATTCCTGCTACTACCAGGGACATACATTGACACACGAAGGGCACCTACGGATCTTCTATTTGGTATCGCGCGTCTACGAAGTGAGGGCCACAATGCCGCTGCAGGTCGTCAATTCGGCTCGACACCGGGAGCGGCAAGGCGGTGAGAACTTGGGACCCCAAATCCATTGCTGCTACAAGAACTGCAAACGTGGAGTTTGAGACGGTCAAGTATGGATCCAGCCACAGGTACTATTAATCCTGTCTGGGGTGCAGGCAGCTGAGATACGGGGCGCTGTTCGGCAGGGTCCTCAGCTGCGCGGCACAAGTTGCGGATGAGGGGTACGAGTAAGAACAGTCCACCCCTGATGTGTCCGCAAGACAGGAGGCCATTTTGTCGTCAGGGCGAATAATTGTGGAAATGCGTAGGGTCACCCATATGAGGAAGGTGCAACAAAATGGCCGCCTTACTTTCTTCTGTTCATTTTACTTGTGAACCGACCACTCCGCAGAATTCTCCAAACTTTACGGGATCACAGTTCATCCTGATGGTCAAGTCGCTGACTTCTCACAGGTCGTCTTGTCCTGATTCTCAGGTTGACCCGTCCCCTGCGGTACTGCCGTCCAGCACCAGCTCCAGCGCCTCCTCACCCCCAATCCGACGAACCTTCTCCCCTTTAGCCGCCAAGATTTCTTCAATATTCCTTCAGAGGGGGAGCAATGAACACATGTTAACACAAGACGGCTGCGTGTTTAGGGTCGACGCTCGCAGTCGGCCAGGACACGTGTCCATAATAAGCGTGGACTGAACTGGCCTTAAAAATACAATATTGTAAGCAACCTCTCCAGCTACTGTGAAACTACAACTCCTATTAAGGTCTATTAGCCTGCAGCTTTCAGGACATGCTGGGAGTTGTAGTTACACAGCAGTCAGACACTGCATTACAGTTTACATGCTGTAATCTAACATTTGCTCCACTAGGTGGTAGTGTTGTCTATGACATTTCTAGTAAACCTGTCAGGCAGTGTGAGGCCACGCCCCCTATCTAAAACCACCCACTTTAAAAAGACGGAAAAAAAGTACAAAATGGCAAGAAGTAGCCGGTTTCTGGCAAAAATGTGTCCTCATACACCAGTACTTACTTCTTCCCCTCCAGATCGGAGAACCAGCCCAGGTTGTCGGCTATGATGTGATGGTTCTGGCAGCCGGGACACCTCACGATCACCACGCCGTTATGATACGCCACTTTAGAGATCGTTTTCATGGACCTTGTGGAGCAAACCTGAAGAAAAAACAATCATCATGGACAACATGACAACTACATGTAAAGTGGTTGTCAGGAAGTTTAGCTCTAGCGACCAGACATGACGCCCTGCACCAGGAAGAGCATACACCAGATACTGTCCGCACGCCTATAAACGGTCAGCAGTGGGAACCGAACACTAGCGGCACACTCGCGCGGCAGTGGAAACGTCCGTTTTCAGAACCATTGCATCAATCCGCCCATTAAAAATGGCTACATTATGTAAAGAAAAAACCGTCTCCACAGGCTCAGCCGGGAACACTCGCTCCGCACTGGAGGAGGCGGGACCTGATGAGCGTTGTGACATCACATGATCACACTGGGAACCCTCCACAACGGGCGCAGGCTTCGTGGGGGCGTTCTCCCCCTCAGGCACCGTTACGAGGGGGCACTCTCCCTCAGGCACCGTTACGAGGGGGCACTCTCCCTCAGGCACCGTTACGCGGGGGCACTCTCCCTCAGGCACCGTTACGCGGGGGCACTCTCCCTCAGGCACCGTTACGCGGGGGCACTCTCCCTCAGGCACCGTTACGAGGGGGTCCTCCCTCCTCAGGCACCGTTATCAGGGGGTCCTCTCCCTCAGGCACCGTTATCAGGGGGTCCTCTCCCTCAGGCACCGTTATCAGGGGGTCCTCTCCCTCAGGCACCGTTATCAGGGGGTCCTCTCCCTCAGGCACCGTTATCAGGGGGTCCTCTCCCTCAGGCACCGTTATCAGGGGTCCTCTCCCTCAGGCACCGTTATCAGGGTCCTCTCCCTCAGGCACCGTTATCAGGGGCCCTCTCCCTCAGGCACCGTTATCAGGGGCCCTCTCCCTCAGGCACCGTTATCAGGGGCCCTCTCCCTCAGGCACCGTTATCAGGGGCCCTCTCCCTCAGGCACCGTTATCAGGGGCCCTCTCCCTCAGGCACCGTTATCAGGGGCCCTCTCCCTCAGGCACCGTTATCAGGGGCCCTCTCCCTCAGGCACCGTTATCAGGGGCCCTCTCCCTCAGGCACCGTTATCAGGGGTCCTCTCCTCAGGCACCGTTATGAGGGGGTCCTCTCCCTCAGGCACCGTTATGAGGGGGTCCTCTCCCTCAGGCACCGTTATGAGGGGGTCCTCTCCCTCAGGCACCGTTATGGGGGGGTCCTCTCCCTCAGGCACCGTTATCAGGGGGTCCTCTCCCTCAGGCACCGTTATGGGGGGGTCCTCTCCCTCAGGCACCGTTATGGGGGGGTCCTCTCCCTCAGGCACCGTTATGGGGGTCCTCTCCCTCAGGCACCGTTATGGGGGTCCTCTCCCTCAGGCACCGTTATGGGGGGTCCTCTCCTCAGGCACCGTTATGGGGGTCCTCTCCCTCAGGCACCGTTATGGGGGTCCTCTCCCTCAGGCACCGTTATGGGGGTCCTCTCCCTCAGGCACCGTTATGGGGGGGTCCTCCGCCTCAGGCACCGTTATGAGGGGGTCCTCCGCCTCAGGCACCGTTATGAGGGGGTCCTCCGCCTCAGGCACCGTTATGAGGGGGTCCTCCGCCTCAGGCACCGTTATGAGGGGGTCCTCTCCCTCAGGCACCGTTATGAGGGGGTCCTCTCCCTCAGGCACCGTTATGACGGGGTCCTCTCCCTCAGGCACCGTTATGAGGGGGTCCTCTCCCTCAGGCACCGTTATGAGGGGGTCCTCTCCCTCAGGCACCGTTATGAGGGGGTCCTCTCCCTCAGGCACCGTTATGAGGGGGTCCTCTCCCTCAGGCACCGTTATGAGGGGGTCCTCTCCCTCAGGCACCGTTATGAGGGGGTCCTCTCCCTCAGGCAATGTTATGGGGGGTCCTCTCCCTCAGGCACGGGGGGAGTCCTCTCTCTCTGAATGTACCCACCTTGCAGGTGTACACGAGCTGGTAATGGGTGGACTGCACTTTCCCCAGAGGCTGCTCTACCGGGGCGGCTCCTCCGGTACACAGGCCTCTCCATGCTGGAGTCTGGCAGTTTCGGGTTGTAGATAAAAGCGGGCGGCTGTGACAGTTCACACTGTGCGTCCCCAGGGACGTCGGCACCAGCCTCACCCCGGCACTGGCAGCTAGCCTCCTGCAGCTGACCACCAGCCTCCAGCTCCTCGCTGTCAGCATGTTCCCAGGACTGTTTCCAGCACCTGACCGGAAGCTGCCACTCTGCAGGCGGAAGTACAACCCCGCCATCTTTGTTGAGGGCATTCCATAACTAGGCTTGTCTGAAGTTTGTAGTTTAACCCCTTCCTGACTGGACTTTGTTTATGCTGTAATTAAATATTAAAGTAACACTATTTAATGCGTATCATGTGATGTGTACTACAACTCCCAAAATTCCATGCCAGCTTTCCACAGCAACAATACCCAAGTTGCCTGTAGCTATAACCCCTTAGTGACCAGCCTGTTTTGGGCCTTACCGACCAAGCATTTTTCTTCCTTTTTTCGTCGTCGCCTTTCAAGAGATATAACTTTTTATTTTTCAGTCTATTTAGCTTTATGAGGGCTTGTTTTTTGCATGACAAGTTGTAGTTTTTAATGGCGCCATGTTGGGGTTCACATAACTTTCTGATTAACTTTTATTAACTCTTTCTGGGAGGGAGATGGGAAAAAACAGCAATACTGCCACTGGGTTCTTACGTTATAAACTGTGGCGTTCATTTTTCGGCATAAATAACATAATATCTTTATTCTCTGGGTCAGTACGATTACAGTGATACCAAATACATCGTTTTTTTAAAAATACATTTTACTAGTGTTGAGCGAACTTGTTTTTTAAGTTCTGCGTCCAAAGTTCGGGTTATCGAAGAATCCTGTTATGGATTCCAAATTCCGTTATGGTCTGTAGTAGCGGACTCCATAACGGGATTCTTCGATAAACCGAACCCGAACTTTGGACGCAGAACTTAAAACATAAGTTCGCTCAACACTTTCAATCGGGTTGAGAGACATGTCCCCATCCACCACTCAGGTCTTCAGTTCAAGGCTTAAAGGCCATGTACACCTTCGAGGGCAATGTTTTGAGTACTGCATTGTACTCATTTTGAGCTAGAAATAATTTTTTCAATTGATCTTAATTAAAAAATTGTTGAGCCCCTTTCTCTGTACAGCCTTGAGATTCTCTAGTAGCAGGCTCTGTATTTTTACTCTGTTCCATCAGGCAGCTGAGCTGCCCAACTTCAGAAAGTCTGGTTTCTAGGAATATACTGCCTAACAACCAGTGTTTTAAATGGGGTTGATAGACATGTCCCCATCTACCACTCACTTTTGTGCAATCAAAGCCCTTTTAAAAAAATAAAAAAAATGTGCATCGCTGCTTCCCAAGACCCATAACTTTTTACATTTTCTTTCTATGTAGATGTGTGAGGGCTTGATTTTTGTGGGACGACTTGTAGTTTTCATTGGTATAATTTCAAGGTAGATAACTCTTTTTGATCGCTTGTTATTAAGTTTTTTCAGTGGCGACTAAGAATAAATTAGCAATTCTGTTGTGTTTTTTTTTTAGCAATTCTGTTTTTTTCCCGGCGTTTACTGTAGAGGATAATTTACATGATATTTGTGTAGTGCGGGTCATTACGGATGCGGTGATAATAAACATGTGGGGGAGATTTTGTTTTTGCAATTTTGGAAAAAAATGTGTTTTGGAATTTTTTAAATGTAATACATTTTTTTACTTTTTTCTGACCACTTAATAACAAGGGGTCTATAACAGGCAATCTTTTGATTGCTTCTAAAACACAGTGCACTTTCCCATACCTCCTAACCGTCCTGGATTCTGTGGGACAGTCCCAGATTTCAGTGGCTGTCCCGCGGTCCGGGTACGGGGGAGGTATGGCAGCTGTCCCTGCGTCAGGGTAGGTCATCAATACACGATCGCTGGGGGTTCAACCTCCTGCACCCTTGCCGCCTGAAGAGGACGGAGACGAGTGCCGTCAAACAGCTGATCGGCGGGGGTGCGGAGAGTCCGATCTGCACCGATCCTTAGGATTGATCCTCCATCTCACCCCACTGCAGAACGTATGTCCACACAGGACAAATACATTCCATAACAGAAATTCAGCAGCAGCTTTTTCACAAATCCGCCACCGTAAAAACCACCCGAAATGTGCTGTTTTTTGGGGGTTAAAAGTCGGGGCTAAAACCTGCAGCAAAAACTGACGTGCTGCGCAGTGTTAACCACAAGTCAGTTTGCTCTGCGGTGTTTTCATCACAATGTGTGGATGAGATTTCTGTAAAATGCTGCTGGTTTTCCACATAAAATTGTGCTGTGGAAAATGTGCAGCATTTACGCTCTGTGTGAACGTAGCCATAACTGACCTAATGCGATATGCCCTGGATCAGGACTGCAGAGGTGAAGCCATGACACAGGGACCTCTTTGGCGGTCTTTGGCTCCCCCATGTCATGCTCCACCCTCAGGCCACGCACGAGCCATAACACAGTGTAGAGATTTTGTCCGGAGTGTTCCTTTAATGCACAGTGTAAACTGCACTCACAGTTCAATGGCCATGCAGTTTTATTTTCAGTGAGAACACGGCTGCGTCATGCATGTTTTATTCTCTGTGGTACATTTTAGTTTTTTTTCTATAAAAATAGACTATACAATATCAATACTGTGTGACTTACTAGTACATGGGTGTCCAGGTCTCACGCATAATGGCCGCTGTGATCGCTGAAAGCACACATTTCCTAGCACCATTACAATCTTACACCGTACAATGTGCTTCATCGAATCTGGGGCTTTTTTATGTAGAATCTTTTTTTATCCAGAAAGGTTGAAGATTTGCTAGGAACCAAAAGCCGTGTAAATACCGCCCCAAACAGACAGAAATGAGGGCATTGCGGTGCAATCCAGAACATCCCAAGAGACCGAAAACAGCACTGCCTCATGGACGTTATATAAAGGGAGATCTCCAGATAGGAACCCCCCGCCCCCCAAGACAGAATTTGGTGGAGGTGTCCATATATTACAGGCAGAGGAAATATCTACCCGACTTCAGAGAGACTGGTTACTAGGAATATACTGCCTAATAGTGTTGAGCGAACTTGTTTTTTAAGTTCTGCAGCCAAAGTTCGGGCTCGGGTTATCGAAGCATCCCGTTATGGATTCCAAATTCCGTTATGGTCCGTGTTAGCGGAATCCATAACGGAATTCTTCGATAACCCGAACCCGAACTTTGGACGCAGAACTTAAAAACACAAGTTCGCTCAACACTACTGCCTAACAACCAGTCTTTTCAATCGGGTTGAGAGACATGTCCCCATCCACTACTCAGGTCTTCAGTTCAAGGCTTAAAGGCCACGTACACCTTTGAGGGCAATTTTTTGAATACTGCATTGTACTCATTTGGAGCTAGAAAGAATTTTTTCAATTGATCTTAATTAAAAATTTTGAGTCCCTTTCTCTGTACAGCCTTGAGATTCTCTAGTAGCAGGCTCTGTATTTTTACTCTGTTCCATCAGGCAGCTGAGCTGCCCAACTTCAGAGAGTCTGGTTTCTAGCAATATACTGCCTAACAACCAGTCTTTTCAATGGGGTTGATAGACATGTCCCCATCCACCACTCAGGTCTTCAGTTCAAAGCTTAAAGGCTATGTACACTTTTGAGGGAAATTTTTTTCTGTATTGCATTGTACTCATTTTTTTTAAATTGGTCTTTATTAAAAAAAAAAATTAGTCCCTTTCTCTGTACAGCCTTGAGATTATCTAGTACCTGGCTCTGGTATCTTAGAGATAAGGCTTATAAGATGACCGGCACAAAGTGAAAGTACAGTTCACACAGCTAGACAGTTAACCCTTTGTGACAGAACAGCTGAATATTTTTTTTTTAATAAAGTCCAATTGGAAAAAAAAATATTTTTAGGCCAAAATGAGTAAAATTCAGTCATACAAAAAAGTGTCCATAGCCTTTAATTGGCACCGAACTGAGGGCAATGATGCCTGGTAAGACTCCCCTATTGCCAGATTTTTGCAGATATGCATTTAGGTGGAGAACTTCTTTACGGAGTCTGGCAGGTGACTAATCTCGTCAGTTGCTGCAATTTCAGGTATATTAAAGACGGGCTCAGACACTTTGCTGCACAATTTGACAGCCAAAGCCACATATTTTTTTGCTCCTGGAGTGTTTTTATAAACCTATACATTGGGATTTATAACATTTTCAGCCCTTAAAGCCCTTTGGGTCTATTCACACTGTGATTGCGGACGGTGTACCTCACAGGTGTATGTCAGAAGGATCTCCCAGCATATACCTATACATTATGCACCCATAGGTGCAAACCTTTGTATGGACTGGCATGAGCAGGGAGACCTGGCAGCACAGGAACCAAGTTCTGGATCCACTGTCCTTTAGTCTTTCGTCCAAGCACAATAGTGTACACGGGGGTCTCCACTGCTGGACTTGGAGTGGGCTCTTATGACGTCCCCTCGGTCTCGCTTTCTGATGTGGAGTATTCTTTTTTTTGTTGTGAGGATTCTTTTTTTCTTAGGGCTCCTTTTCTGAAAGACAAAGTTGAAAGGGTGCTATAATAATGGTGGTCCAGGCTTTTACTACTGATGACCAATCCTCTTACAGCTGATCAGCGGGGGTGCTGGGAGTCAGATCCCCGCCAATCTGATGGTAAAGACCTATCCTGAGGATAGGTTATCAATAGTAAAAGCCTGGACCACCCCTTTAACGTGCCAGGGTGATTCATTATAGAAGTTCATGAGGTGGTAGACTGATGGTAGAGAAAAGGGAGCCAATGGCAGGACCACGTCCTATGAGAGGAAGGTAACCATCAGGGGTGACGATGGCTCCAGGATGTAGACAGCCACCTACAACCACCGAGAGAACTTCAACGCCAGACTGTATAACCCAGCAATGAGAAGGGTTTTTTTTACTTTTTTTTAGGCCCCTTTTACACGAACGTGTGCGCCCCGTGCCGTGCAGCGGACCGCAATACACGGGCAACGTTCTGTGGCCATTCCGCATCACGGATGCGGACCCTTTTACTTCAATGGGTCCGCAAATCCGGAGATACGGAACGGAATCATGGAACCGAACACTACGGAGTGCTTCGTGGGGTTACATTCCGTACTTCCGTCCCGCAAAAAGATAGAACATGTCCTATCTTTTTGCGGAACGGGCGGATCTCGGACCCATTGAAGTGAATGGGTCCGCGAGCCGCTGCGGCTGCCCCACGGTCGGTGCCCATGCATTGCAGACCGCAATTTGCAGTCCGCAGCACGGGCACAGAGCGCACACGTTCATGTGAAAGAGGCCTTATACTGATGATCTACCCTCAGGATAAGTCATCAAAATCTGATCTCTAGGGGTCTGAGACCCGGGACCCCTGACGATCAGATGTCTGAGGAGACCGCGGCGCTCCAGTGAGCGCCGCTGCCTCCTCACAGCTTACCAAGCACAGCGCCGTCCATTGTATAGCATCTGTGCTTGGTATCATAGCTCAGCTCTATTCACTTGAATGGGGCTAAGCTTCATCTTGGCCACATGACTGACGAACCTGACGACGCATGGCTTAGGCTAAGCTGTAAGAAGGCCGACTGAAATCCTTTTGACGATCCAGAGAAAAGTCGGAAAGCCTCTAAGTAAAAATACATTAATATTGCTAGAAGCTCAATGTGGAGAATTATATATGTTTTATGTCCCATGTTTTTTTTTTTAGGAAATATTAAATTCCAATTATTATATTTGAAATATTATATTTGAAATATTGTGTCTCATTGCCAGACAGTGTGAGCGTCACTGGCGCCGTCCATACGGGTAGCCATCTACATGCTTGAGCGCCCACATTGTCCGGTTTTCGGTATACGGTGAGCCACTAATTTACATTGTTAATTAGAAATCTTTTTTATTATATCCAACCGTGTGAAGGGAGCTGTACTGGGGCTTACAATCTCCCAGCCCGTTCGGGTGCTGTACATTACCTGCGCCCATGTTCGGTGTTGTTATAAACTTTTCTTTTGTTTCTGAACGTCAGTTCTCCGTTCTCTGCGCCGTGGACCTGGACAGAAGGGAAATGTTTTATAAGGTCGGACTAATAAAGTAATAGGAGATTATGATAACATATGGAGATGCAATTTGTTACTCCAAGAGGGTGCTATGAAGTCAGGAGTGCTACTGTTCTAGAATCTGCATGTATCAGAGTGATGTTGTTTTAGATCCTTCAGGCTCCACTGTTCTCGATTCTTCTCCTATTGTTCTAGATTCTTCTGGTATCAGCATACCATTGTTCTAGGTTCTTCATTAAAGCAGTGTTATTGCTCTAGCTACTATCTGTATCAGAGTGCCGTTGTTCTAGATTTCCTGTGTATCAGTGCGTCATTGTTCTAGATTACTCATATATCAGCATGCCATTGTTATAGATTCTTCTTCATGTATCAGTGCTATTATTCTATATTTTTCATGTATCAGAGTGCCATTGTTCTAGTTTTCCCATGCATCAGTGTAACATTGTTCTGGATCCTTCAGGTAGCATTGTTCTCAATTCTTTATATAACAGAGGCCTATTGTACTAGATTCTTCACATGTCAATGCACCACTGTTCAGATTATTATTATTGTTCTAGACACTTCCTACATTAGGTGCTATTGTTTTAAGTTCTCCATGTATCATAGTACCATTGTTCTAGATTCCTCATGTCTAAGAGTTCCATAGTTCTTGATATTTCAGGAATCACTATTCCTCATGTACCAGGGTCCTCTTGTTCTAGGTTCTTAATGTATCAGCATGCCATTGTACTCATGTATCAAATTGTTGCATGCTCTACATCCTCCATGTATCAGATTTCCATTGTTCCAGGTCCTTCATATATCAGAGTGCCATTGTTCTAGATACTTCATATATCAGAATACCCTTATTCCCACCAAACAGTTGCGTGTTTTAAATCCACCAAGTAGTGGACATCAGCCAGCCATTGTCCTAGATCCCCTAGCATCGATGTGCCATTGTTCTAGATTCCCAACTAACAAAGTACCCTTGTTCTCGGCTCCCCAGATACATCGTTTAAAATTCCCTTAATCTAGAGCAGAATTTTTTGTGTCATCTCTTATATACCAGTATTGTAATAATGGAACTTACATCGTCATGAGTCTCGGACAATTTATCAGGGTTTTCTTTGTTGTGGCCCATTCCTGGCGGTTTCACTGCATTTAGAAAGAGAAGGTCAGTCTTCCAGAAGACGTTACACCATGCAGACAAATGTTATAACATGTCGGAGGGTCTGTAGTGATTAGGGGGGGCAATAGGAAAAGACTAGTCCAAAATAGACAATCCCTTTAAGTGGTTAAGGACGGCCTGCTGTATTATTTAAGGCAGGTGGTCCAGGACTATAAAGCCCACGGCATAGGATATTTACAATGCGGAGTGTAGCCGGCTGCCTGACCGGTGAAACACTGATGGGAACCCTGTGCATAAAACGGAGGCAGCAGGCTGGGGGGGTCATGTCTTTTCTGACCTTTGAGGGACAGAGAATTAAAATAAAAAATATTCGCAAAAAATAACCCACCCCAAAACACTTTGCACACTCGACTCATTCTCATACCGCTAGCCAAGACCTGATTACCTGAAATTGGACATGTAACGTATCAAGATTTATGGGAGACAAGGTCGCAAATCGTAAAGTCTATGTTATGGTAATATTATATTATTACCTTGAAAAATAGCTAAAATGTTTTCAATTTCAAATAAAAAAAAAACTATAATTATGTGCATAAAAAGGAGATGCAGAAAAATAATCATGTCTGTAACCCAACCAATGTGTGCGAAAAATGGCTTCACTGTGTCTGGTCCTGAACTGGTTAAATGACATACCTGGGTGAAAAACTGACGTCAACTAGTCGCCTAACATTTTTTATTTTTTTTTAACCTCAGTCCTTTACCTCAGTCTATAATCACCTCCTATGACGGCGCTACTTACCGGGGTCGGTGGTCGGCGACGGTTGCTCATCTTGAAAATTTTGCACGTTGATCTTAAATAGAGAGGAGAAGACAGGAACGTCCGTTATTTCACAGTCTTCAAGTCACATGTTATTTCTCCTTACCCCCCCCCCCAATTATGTATGCATGCTCAGTTTAGCTGAGCATGCATGTTTTCTCAATACAGGAATAAGCTGCCTATGTGTTATCTCAAATTGATAAGGGTATGTAACCGGACCCTTCTTCCCCCCTTTCCCATTTCAACATTTCATTAGGAACCCCCTAATAAATCATTTTTGCTGTGACCGTTCTGGATCTCCAGCCTCCTGTGGTCGCCGACTACCAGTGTATATAACGCCATTACCATTCTCGCTGGGAACGATGGCAGCCCCAGTGCTGGAGCCTGTGTTACGGATGGATTGGAGGACTCCATGGGGGAGATATTGGCCCCTTGCCATGGTAGGGGGGGGGTTCTTAAAGGCATGTGATAATAAGGCTCACCCTCCGTCACACATGGTCTCCGGGGTTTACTTACTTCCTGGGAGCTGCGCGATGAAAGCTCGTCTGCATCGGAGGACTGGAGGGGACACAAAAGACAGGTTATGTCACGCTGGCAGCCATCAAAAGGCTTTCGTCTAGACAGGAATGCATTTTCCCGCATGGCGTAATGCCTGAGGGATGATGGAGCTTGTAGTACACAGACAGTGCAGACATCTGGTTTTTACGGACATGTTAGTACATAGCATCACAAGGGGACATCTGCTTACTACAAAATAGCTGAGCATCCCCACTGGATATAGGACATTGCAGCTTTATCCATTATACATAGCAGTATCGGATATATACATACAGATCTTCTGCCGTCAGGCCTATCGGTTCCTAGGAAAGATGGGTGACAAGCATTCCTATAGGCCCGAACAGAAAATCTTCCTAGCTATGCATCATGATGGCAGCGTGTGATGTATCGCCGCCTGACTAGACAAGACTTGACATTCCGGGGTCTGGGAGAGATGGATGACCCATCGTTCTGGCATCTCCCAGCTTTCCTATAGACAGAGGAAATCAGCCCCATCATTACGGCTGGGTGGGATGCGACGTTGTATCCGCAGCCCCCTCCTATGACCCGATCATCATCCCTATAGTCCTTTTAGGACATACCAGCGCTATACACTAATCACCACCACAGCTGCATTTAAAGAGGTGTTATGAAGCGGCATGACGTCCGCTTTGCCAGTAGCCCCCTAATGGTGGTCTGATGAGGTGCATGATGGGTGGGGAAGTGTTTGCCGCAAAGAAGTTTTAGGGCCATTTGCTGCTACTCTGAAAGGGACACAGTGATGGGTTGAACATTTAAAGGGACACCCTGGACAAAACACATCAATTGTGTTATGCCTTGTGAAGGGGCGGAGCATGACACAGGAACTCTCTCTAGCGGTTTGTCTCATGCCCCGCACTAGGAATAACATAGTGTATCACTTTTGCCTGGAGTGTTCCTTTAAAATAACCGGGCACAATGGGGGTCATTTACAACCAGTTTTACAAATTGTTTTGCGACTTTTTAAACAATCGTGTTTTTACGCGTCAAGGGAGTGATGGGGGCCGAGATGGGGCATCGGCAAATTTACCAATTTTACTCTAGGAAAAAGGCGTAAAAGTTGCCAGGGCTGGCGTAAATTTCTGTCAGGCACTTGGACTACCAAAAATTCACTTAATTTTTGACATGGCGTGTCTTCCGTCAGCAACGCCAGTGTAAAATGTACAAAAAAGGCCATAAAAAAAATGACAGTCTTAATAAATGACCCCCAATATCTTGTAGGGTCAGCTCCGCTGAATGTAATGATACCCTTCACTTAGTGATCCTTTGCTGGTGAAAAGGCATTTTTTCATATGCAAATGAGCAGTGAAGTGCACAGAAGGCAGGCCCGAGCCACTCTGTGCACCCTTGCTTCTCCCGCCAACCCTCCTTTCAGGGGCGGATTGGGAACTAAAAAAAACTAAAAAGTAACTCCATGTTGTAGGTAGGTCCAAGCTGACAGAAGACGGGACAAAACGAGTAGGCGGGGACAACAGAGGTGGGCGGGGCCTGCAATACCGCAGTGCAGCACAGAATACCGCACCAGCAAAAGGGCAGCAGAAAATACTGCCGCCCCAACCACAGTATTCAACTCTACCACAGTTGAGTTCAGGAAGGTACCTGCGGACGTTGAGCATCAGATTATTATGTACCTGGCCTGCGGCCATCAAGAGGGCTTGTGTGGCCCCCTGGTCATCGGCCCACCGGGAAATTGTACCTGTAGGGTCCATGGCCAATCCGCCCCTGCCTCCTTCTCTTTCCTGATTGGCCAGGCAAGGTAACTATGCAGGAACCTGTCCCTGTCAATCAAAAAGGAGAGGGCGGGTCTGGCAGAGGAAGCAGGAGGAGCAAGGATGCACAGAGTGGTTTGGGCCCACCCCCTGTGCACTTTACTGCTAATTTGCATATGCATTAAAAGTACTCTTTTTCCCCGAATAAAGCAACGGATCGCTAAGTGATCAGCTGAGATAGTCCTACGAGGCCTTGTGCCGGGTTTATCAGTGAATTTCCCCCGGAACGGACTCCCTTCAATAAATCATTTTTGCAGTATTGAAAAATGTGACCATTTAGCGTAAACTGACACCGACGCCTCTCAATTACTCAAAAATACTCTGTAGCACTGCATATGAAAAAAGTCATTTATTTATCTCTCTATATAAAAAAAACAGTTCACAATTATGAGTAGAGAACCAGTCATACAACCAAACAACCATTAGCCCTCTCCTGACACGTCGGTTTTAGTAATTCACTGCTTCCTTATGAAAATTACAATTCTGGAGCATCTATTCTTATAAATCTACATTGTGCCACTCCTCATTTATTCCTTCTGGAAGCATGAATCTGCATCTGGGTGTTACCAGTGGAGGGTGTGTCCTTGCGCAGTCTGACTCTATCCGATCAGTTCTCTCAGTGTCGGGCTTTATGCACACGGCCGTATGTATTTTGCGGTCCGCAAAAAACAGATCCGCAAAAAATACGGATGACGTCCTGTGCATTCCGTTTTTTGCAGAACAGAACAGCTGGCCCCTAATAGAACAGTCCTATCCTTGTCCGTAAGGCGGACAATAATAGGACACGTTGTATTTTTTTGCGTAATGGAAATACGGACATACGGAAATGGAATGCACACGGAGTAACTTCCGTTTTTTTATTTTTTTGCGGACCCATTGAAATGTATGGTTCCATATACGGGCCGCAAATAAAAAGCGGAACAGACACGGAAAGAAAAATTACGTTCGTGTGCATGAGGTCTCAGACTATGAGGAGAATGGATACACCCAGTTCATTTATTAATACATTTATAATAGGAATAGTAGAGGAATGGCACAACAATGCACTATAGGAAAAGATGCTCCTGAATTGTTATTACATGAGGGGAATACAAGTATTTGCTAAAACAGGCATGCACGGAGAGGGGACAGCGCCTCTTCAAAGGAGCCTTAAAGCCCCTATTCAATGCAAAACTTATACATCATAAATATACAATATATATATATAGGAAATGTAAATCCTGCCAGTCGTGTGTAGGACAATATTGTCATTACATTTTGCAGCTTTCACTTATTTTCAAATGTATGGAAGATCTGCAGTTAACTGGACACCATCAGCAAGGAGGCTAGCTGCTGCTAGTCGCAGCTAATGATAGTAAACGCAATTTCTCAGAAAATCATACCAGGAGCAGGGCACGCCTGTGCACGCAAAGTGCTAAATATAAAAATATACTTAGGAAAAAGACCTTCCTAGAGCTGGGCTGCTTGTTGATGGTTTCCAGGTGGCAGCGGAAGTAAAAATAACATGAGAAATAAGTCAAATCAGCAAAAAGATAATGAACTCTATACAGGTAAATGGAGTTGATTAGCCATCCATCCTCCAACTGTATATTCCAGGCTTCCAACACAGTGGTCTTTACTGCCCCCTACTGAAAATGATAAGATTATTCAATGGCACCAGAGAAGTTCTGTGACCACATGAAAGCAGAAGGCTGCAGACTGATTACAGGTCACAGGGGAGCCCTCTAATAGTCTTATAACTTATAGTAGGGAGAACAGTATTTCTTATTATACATACCTCCTGCTGCTGCAGAACCTCTTTTTGAAAACTACCATTGACGCATTAATATGCCCACCATTGATTGACTGATATGACAGTGATTCTTTTCTTAAGCTGCAGCAGCTGAGGTGTGTATTATGATGTTCTGCAGCAGCTGAGGTGTGTATTATGATGTTCTGCAGCAGCTGAGGTGTGTATTGTGAGGTTCTGCAGCAGCTGAGGTGTGTGTTATGATGTTTTGCAGAAGTTGAGGTGTGTATTATGAGGTTTTGCAGCAGCTGAGGTGTGTATTGTGAGGTTCTGCAGCAGCTGAGGTGTGTATTATGAGGTTTTGCAGCAGCTGAGGTGTTTTCTGATGTTCTGCAGCAGCTGAGATGTGTATTTTGATGTTCTGCAGCAGCTGAGGTGTGTATTATGAGATTTTGTGGAGCTGGGGTGTGTATTATGAGGTTCTGCAGCAGCTGAGGTGTGTATTATGATTTTCTGCAGCAGCTGAGGTGTGTATTCTGATGTTCTGCAGCAGCTGAGGTGTGTATTCTGATGTTCTGCAGCAGCTGATGTGTGTATTATGAGGTTCTACAGCAGCTGAGGTATGTATTATGATGTTCTGCAGCAGCTGAGGTGTGTATTATGATGTTCTGCAGCAGCTGAGGTGTGTATTATGATGTTCTGCAGCAGCTGAGGTGTGTATTATGATGTTCTGCAGCAGCTGAGGTGTGTATTATGAAGTTCTACAGCAGCTGAGGTGTGTATTCTGATGTTCTGCAGCAGCTAAGGTGTGCATTAGGAGGTTCTACAGAAGCTGGGGTATGTATTGTGATGTTCTGCAGCAGCTGAGGTGTGTATTAGGAGATTCTGTAGCAGCTGGGGTGTGTATTATGATGTTCTGCAGCAGCTGAGGTGTGTATTATGATGTTCTGCAGCAGCTGAGGTGTGTATTATGATGTTCTGCAGCAGGCAAAGAGTGTATTATGAAGTTCTACAGCAGCTGAGGTGTGTATTATGAAGTTCTACAGCAGCTGAGGTGTGTATTATGAAGTTCTACAGCAGCTGAGGTGTGTATTCTGATGTTCTGCAGCAGCTAAGGTGTGCATTAGGAGGTTCTACAGAAGCTGGGGTATGTATTGTGATGTTCTGCAGCAGCTGAGGTGTGTATTAGGAGATTCTGTAGCAGCTGGGGTGTGTATTATGATGTTCTGCAGCAGCTGAGGTGTGTATTAGATTCTGTAGCATCTGAGGTGTGTATTATGAGGTTCTGCAGCAGCTGGGGGTTTATAAGGTTGCTCTGTATCCTATACCATGGAGCTGCAGGAGATCTTCTTCTTCTACATGTCAATCAGTGATCGGCACAGGAGAAGGCGCTTTTTGCAAAAGTGACAGACAGCTTCTTCAGGAAGAGATAAGCAGCGCCTCTTTAGTGCCGCTCGTCTCATGTCATCAGAATGTAATGTTAATACAACTATTACAGACATGTCAATGAAAAGTTTCCATTGGCACAAACAATGCCAGGAGGACAGTAGTGTTTTGCCCTCAGGGGAGAGGAAGGAAAAACTATACACTATTTAATTGCTCCCATTTAAACCCTATGCACGTCACCTAAATCTATTTTTTTAGATGTGCTGCAATGGCATGCGATAGCCAGAAGGTGTCGCTGTCGCTTCTGCAATCTATGGAGCAGCTTCCTAAAACTGGTGTAGAATATAATTAGCAGCATCTTTGGAAATAACATGCACTCCGCAGCAAGCAGCAGGCTCAGTGCAATCATAGAAAGACTGAAATAATGGACCCCAAATACTGTAATGCTACTACTGAGGGTTTATGTAATGTGTACCAGCGCTGGCGAATCCATCCTTTTCAGTTTTGTCTCCAGAGCTAGCAGTCTTCCCTCGCTCCTGAACAGCTGGATTTGTAGGTCGTCGCACTTTTCCCCTAGTTCACGGATCTGCTTTCTGTACAAGTCTTTCTCTGTAAGACACTTGGTATACTGCGCGTAGAACTGTTCTCTTGTAGCATTGGCCTAAGACAAGGAGAAGGAAGGATCGGTAGAAGAAGATGAACTTACTAATAGTAATTACTGCACAAGCAAAGTGTTGTCGTCGTCCCCCCACCCCCCTTATAATAATTCACAGAGTGGACAACTCAATGTGACCATCCATGTTCACCCATTAATCGGAATAGATGCCGTGCAATACCACATGTCTCCTGCAGAGGCCACTGCAGGAGAAATGTGCAGCTGCCGCATCCTCCACCAACAAGAACAGGAATCGATCACTTGGGGTTTCAGCCGCGGGATCAGCTAATTACCAGCAGCTCTTCGCTTAGGCTACCTGCATACGACAGTAAAGAAAATGGCCATTAAAAACAGACACACTATCCGTTTTTCATGGCCATTTTGAATCAATGTGTGCACCCTTGCATTTCCTTGCCTTAAAAAAAAATGAATTTCATTGGATTTTTTTAAACATCCCAATCCCTGCAGTGCCCTCACAGCATATGTAATGCCCCCATAGTGCTCCCTGGACATCAAATGGCCCCCATAGTGCCCCCCGTATGATTAATGGCCCCTATAGTTCACCCCCAGTATGTTTAATGGCCCCCACAGTGCCCCCCAGTATGATAAATGGCCCCTATAGTGCCCCCCCAGTATGAATAAAGGCGCCCATAGTGCCCCCCAGTATGTTTAAAAGCCGCCATAGTGCCCCCCAGTATGATAAATGGCCCCCATAGTGCCCCTAATATTACTAATGGCCCCCATAGTGTCTCCCAGTGTGATTAATGGCCCCCATAGTGCCCCCAATATTACTAATGGCTCCCATAGTGCTCCCCAATATGATAAATGGCCCCCTTTGTGCTCTCCAGTAAGTATGTTTAATGGCCCCCATAGTGCCCTCGGTATGATAAATGGCCCCTATAGTGCCCTCCCCCCCAGTATGAATAATGGCCCCCATAGAGTCTCCCAGTATGATTAATGGCCCCCATAGTGCCCCCCAGTATGAAAAATGGCCTCCATAATGTCCCCAGTATGATTAATGACCTCCTTTGTGCTCTCCAGTAGGAATAATGCCCTTCTCAGTGCTCCCCAATAGGAAAAATGTCCCCCTTAGTGACCCCCCTTTTAGTGGTCCCCATTCTGTTGGTGCGGAAGAAAATAAATACTCACCTCATCCATTTGAATGCATGTGGACACTCGCTCTTCACTGGAGACAGCAGGACCTGATGCTCTCAGCGTGGTGATGTCATCACAAGGGCAGGACAGGTCCTGCTGCATCCTGTGCGGAGTGAGTGGACGAGATTTTTTAAAAATTATTTTAACCCCTGAAAGGCCACAGTCTATGAGTTTTTAAACATTAGACAGCTGCACTCTAAGGTCCTTAAAAACGGTCTCACTGATTTCAATGGGGGTCCGCTTGGCCATGAAAATGGCCAAAAATAGGACGTACTATTTTTTGACAGTCATTATTGAATATCCGATAAAACAACAAAAAAACAGCCATGTGAATAGCCCTATGGACTTAAATGGGTTCTAAGAACAGCCGTCTGAATGTAGCCTTAGAGAAGACGGCTCCTATGATCAGTCATACGTTATAAGTTAGGATAGGTCATTAAGATAAGATTGACACCCAATACTCCCACCAATCAGCTGTTTCAGTCAGCCACCAGCACTGGAAGCTATAAAAAAACAGCTGATCGGCAGGGGTCCCAGGTGTCGGACCCCCACCAATCTGAAATTGATGACCTCTCCTGAGGATAGACCTATCAGTATCAGTCCTGGAGAACCCCTCTAACATTACCATGTAAACTAGAAGGGCCTGTAAGTCAATAGACCTCATGTGCATAGGAATACCAGTCTCAGGTCCCATCCGTCCAGTTCAAAACCAGTGTGACCTGGGACTTAGAAGGGGAGGCAGGTACTTACCTGGTTGCGCTCAATGCACACCTCCTCCATCTGCTGCAGTATGGCTTCAATGCGTTCCTTGTATACACTGGAGTCTTTCTTTAGGGTGCTGCACTGCAGCTCCAGAACTTCCTTCTCTTCCAGGTACTGAGGACACAAGAGACAATCACGTATGACGCAGGCAAAACGTTTTTTTAAATGTTTTCTTCCCCAGTTTTGCGAATGTTGTACACGAATCTGATGGGGATGTAGTCCCACTCACATGCTTTGCCCAATAGGACATAACATAAAACAAACATTTTTAAAACCCGCTGAGCAATATGTGAGATATTATACTTTCAAAAAACACCTTAAACTTTAGCTGGGGGGGTCCGAGCTTAAAGGGGATGTCCAGTTTACAAAACCTATTTCCATATATCTTGTTAGGGAACTCTGAGTTAAAGGGATTGTCCAGGATTAGAAAAAAATTGCTTCTTTCCTCCAGAAAAAGCATCACACCTGTCCACACGTTGCGTTTGGTATTACTGCAGGTATAGAGTTGAGCTGCGGTACTACACACGACCTGGGGACAGGGGTGGTGCTTTTCGGGAAAAAATCAGCCATGTTTTTGTAATCCTGTACAACCCCATTAATAGAGGGGGGATGGGGTCTTCTGGTCAGAATCCTCATCTCTTGGCCAGACTGGCTAGAAAGAGAAAATCTTGCTCCGGAGGTCCTGTCCTGCATCCCCTGTGGAGGCGCTGCAGGGAAACTGAACAGTTCCTGCCAGGCTTCCCCACAGGCCGCTTCCGGTATTGCAGGTTAGCTCTATTCTCCTGAATGGGGATGCGCTGCAGATTGGTTTCTGCAAAACAACAGATCTTTTATTCTAATTCTGGAAAAAAAATCCCTGTAGACGCCCCTGGTTAAATTACAGCTGTCTGGCGTTATGAGGGTCAGAGTGTAAAGCCCATGTGCAGGAATCGGCCACCTTATCTCGGAGGTCCTCGGCTTGTCTCAGGCTCATCTTCAGGGTGTAGACGTTATTGACCAGTTCCTGATGCTCCTCCGGGGCCTGCCTGCGCTCGTTCTCCAGATCCTGTACAGATTGTTTTGTCCTCTCCCCCGTCGTCTCTTTCTGGAAATTCTGAAATAGTCACATTCATCAGCCTGACGCTTCTTCCAGGGTTCCTGCAGACGGCGCGTCACTCAGGTCCACCCTACCTGTAGAGGAGGAGCGTTATCCAGTTCCTGCAGTCTGGCCTTCAGAAGGTGGTTTTCTCTCTGCAGCTCGTAGATGACGTCCTCACTTGGCCGCTTTTCGATTGCGTTTTTTAGCTTCATCGTTTGCTTCCTCTCCAGTTTGCAGTCGTCCTCCGCCTTCATCAGGTTGTGCTTCAGCTTCTCGATCTGCATTGGGTTGAGGGGGAAAAAGGGAAAATATAGTTAGTGGCAGAGAGAGAGGCCGTCTGAGCTCTCCATGTGCTACGCATCTACACTGTGCACACAATACACACATCCCTTCAATAACCGGAGACCACAAGAGGGCGCTCTCCAGTGCAACCGGCTGCGAGAGGGCGCTCTCCAGTGCAACCGGCTGCGAGAGGGCGCTCTACAGTGAAACCGACTGCGAGAGGGCGCTCTCCAGTGCAACCGACTGCGAGAGGGCGCTCTCCAGTGCAACCGACTGCGAGAGGGCGCTCTCCAGTGCAATCGACTGCGAGAGGGTGCTCTCCAGTGCAATCGACTGCGAGAAGGTGCTCTCCAGTGCAATCGACTGCGAGAGGGTGCTCTCCAGTGCAATCGACTGCGAGAGGGTGCTCTCCAGTGCAACCGACAGAGAGGGCGCTCTCCTCTACAACCAGCCATGAAAGGACACTCTCCTCTACAACCATCAATGAGAGGGCGCTCTACTCTACAGCCATGAGAGGGTGCTCTCCTCTACAACCATGAGAGGGTGCTCTCCTCTACAACCAGACATCAGAAGGGATGCAGTACCAGGTAAGTATTGGTAAAATAGTTGATGATTAATTTCAGGTCAACGCGTTTCAAGGGCGGAACGCCCCCTTCCTCAGGACAATAATACACATAACTTCAGCAAACAGTGATTTTTAAAAGCATTCTTGGCGTGCCAGCCAGAGGGTGGGAGAGGGAGGGGAAACAGTCATAGGCGTGTTCATGCACATTTCCATATGTTAGTGGTATGGTAAATCGGCCGGTTGATAATCTCATGTAGATGGGGTCATTTTCATGCATGAAGGAGAGAATGAGAATGCGCTCTCCTCTACAACCAGCCATGAGAGGGCGCTCTCCTCTACAACCAGCCATGAGAGGCGCTCTCCTCTACTACCAGCCATGAGAGGGCGCTCTCCTCTACAACCAGCCATGAGAGGGCGCTCTCCTATAACCAGTCATGAGAGGACGCTCTCCTCTACTACCAGCCATGAGAGGGCGCTCTCAACTACTACCAGCAGCAAATATAAGCCACTCTCTGATGTCTGCTACTACAACCACCAACCTCTAGCTGTAGCTCTCGGTTCTTCATGAGTGCAGTGTTCTTCTCGTCGCTCTGTCGGGCGTACTTCATGGCCAGTTCATAGTTCTCATCCTTGCACTTCTTGAGCTCTTTGTTTAGGTTTTCTCCCTCCTCTTTCATCTTGAGGACCCTCTCCTGGTGTTTTCTCAGCTCACTGTCCTTCACCTGCATTTGCCGAATGACGTCATCCTTCTCCTGGACTACGGCATGCAGCTCTCTGTATTTTCGCCTCTCCTCCTGAATAGTCTGCTGGAGTTTTAACATTTCGTTCATGAGGAGCTGGGTCAGGCTGGATTCTCCTGCCGTGTCTTTAAAAGAAAACAAATAAGAAATTGGAGTTTCCACTACGACCTAATTCCTCAGTCTTTATTGTGCTGTACATACCCTACAAATAGAAAAAAATATTTAGACCCTGAGCCAAATGGCTCCCAAAACAGCGCCACATATGTCCACAGGTTATATGTGGTATTGCAGTTCAGTCCTATTTACTTTTTCCATGAATTAAATACTCAGGATACGTCACCAATATCAGCTCGATAGAAGCCTAACTCTCCATACACCCACCGATCAGAGGTTTGAAGGGGCAGCAGCGCTTTCCTAGTGTACCGTGCACAGTGCCCTACATTGTGTAGTGGTTGTGCTTGGTACTGCAGGTCAGTCCCATACCTTTAAATGGCACTGAGCTGCACAAAGGACATGTGATTATTTGGACGTGATGTCACTGGCCAGGAAGAGAGCATGAAGTCACCGCAGTACTCGTCCAAGTGCCGTAGCCACTTCAAACAGTCGATCGCCAAGGGTGCCAGAAATCAGGCCCTAGTGATCCGATGACCTACCCTGGACAACCCTGTAGCAGTAGTCTTACAAAGATCCAGAATAGTAGGGCAGTCCTAAGCTCAAATGTTTCCCTATTGTACCCCAAATTGTCCCTATTATCTCTACGCATTTCCTCCTTAAATAACACAGGATTCACCAGGGGAGAAAGAGCCATAAGAGGGCGCTCTCCCATTTACCCAGCCTCAAGCGGGGACTCTCCTATCCAACCAGCCTCAAGAGGGCGCTCTTCTTTTCAAGCAGTCGATAATGAGCGCTCTCATGTGCAACCAACCTCAAGATCAAGCTCTCCTCTTTAACTAACCATGAGAGGGCACTCTCCTATAAAACAAGCGGCAAAAGTGCGACCTTCTGCAGAATCCCCACAAGAGGGCGATCTCCTCTAGAACTACCACAGGGGGGTGACCCCCTCTAGAAGGCCCACAAAAGGATGATCTCCTCTAGAACAACCACAAGAGGGAGACCTCCTCTAGCACAACCACAAAAGGGTGACCTCCTCTAGAGCCACCACAGGAGGGCAGCCTCCTCTAGAACCACCAGAAGAGGGCAGCCTCCTATAGAACCACCAGAAGAGGGCAGCCTCCTCTAGAACCACCACAAGATGGCAACCTACTCTAGAACCCCCTTTAAGAGAGCAAATTCCTCTAGAACAGCCACAAGAGGGCAGCCTCCTCTAGAACCACCACAGGAGGGCAGCCTCCTCTAGAACCCTCACAGGAGGGCGACCTCCTCTAGAACCACCACAAGAGGACAGCCTCCTCTAGAACCCCCACAGGAGGGCGACCTCTTCTAGAACCACCATAAGAGGGTGACTTACTCTAGGACCACCACAAGAGAGCGAAATCCTCTAGAACCCAAACAAGAGGGCGATGTCCTTTAGATCCCCCACAAGAGGGTGGCCTTTTTTAGAACCCTCACAGGAGAGTGACCTCTTTTAGAACCCCCACAAGAGGACAATCTCCTCTAGAACTACTATAGGAGGGCAACCTCCTCTAGAACCACCACAAAAGAGGGTGGCCTCCTCTAGAACCATTGAGGGTTATACTCTGTTATGTAAAAAAATAAAATATACAGCAGCGCCGGTTGTGCGGGGCTCAGTAATTAAGGTGTTGCAAGGCCAGCAATACCCGTAATGCAGCCGTGACCCAGAATACATGGGAACAAACAAGACAAGCAGAGACATGAAATGCGTTACCTATGATCATGGAGAAGACGCGTGTGGGCTCTTTTCCAGTTATCTTCATGTACAAGTGGGGGTAATACAGTTCCAGACTTTCAAGGAAAGCGCCATATCCTTTACACCCTGTTTTCTGGAGAATATCCAGCAACACCCCTGTATGGAGGAAAGTGAGGAACGTCAGCGAGGACAGAGCTGTGACACAGGTATATGGTAAAACCCCTTTGCGTTTCCACTACTTGTGATGAAACGGCCTAGGTTTCAAGGTAAAGCAAAGTATGAAAAGTTCCTAAAACGCTGATCAGCCGTAACACGTCTAATTGTGCATAGTACGCGGCTGCACAGCGAGATGTCCTCTGTGATCCGGCACCTTTCTAACATAGCCTGCAGTGACCTTTTCTGTGGGATCGGATCAGACAGCCCGAGCCTTCATTCCCCATGCACACCAACTAACCACTGCATGCTAGGGACACCCCACAAGACCTTCATTTTGAAGATGCCCTGACACAGTCGCCTTGCCGTCACAATTTAGCCCTTGTCAAAGGCCCTCGGGTCCTTATGCTTTCTCATTTTTCCCGCTTCCAGACAAAAAACCTCTGCTTCCCTTGCTGCCTACTCTTGTAACCAGCCGTGCTGCTGTGTGATCATGAGATGAACAGGACCAGATGTTCATAAAGGTTTCCAGTTCTTGACAGCAAGCAGAGATCTTGTAAATTCTGAGCGAAACCAGAATACCCAACAGGTAGATGGACCAACCTGGATGCACATGGTCACCACTGATACAGCCAGCGTTTCCAGTATGGGTGCCAGCACTTCCAGTATAGGTGCCAGCGCTTCTAGTATGAGTGCCAGAGCTTCCAGTATGGTTGCCAGCGCTTCCAGTATCGTGCCAGCGCTTCCAGTATCGTGCCAGCGCTTCCAGTATCGTGCCAGCGCTTCCAGTATCGTGCCAGAGCCAATCCCTGGACTCATTAGAAATGACACTCACCCACTTTCCTCTTGCGTATGACGAGGCTGGGGTCATTGAAGACTTTCTCTTCGTCGTCACTGTTAAGGACGCGGCACTGGCGCAGGTATGGGGTTATCCGGTTAGGATCGATGATGGAGATCAGCTTAACCCGGTAACAGTCCAGTCTATTCCAACACTCCTCATCTTCATCTTCAGACATGATGGAAATAGGTCACAAGCAAGCTACCTGGAGAGAAGGAAACGGGTCAGTCTGTGATCATGTCTAATACACTGCTATAAAAACACCCAACCCTAATAATAGGGGTGTCCTGACCGTCAGAAATACAGAGGGCAGAGATGAGATCACCGGCACAGGAGTGAGGTCAGTATACCTACAGATTAAGAACTTACTTATATGGTTTATACTAAAACAGTATGCAGCAAGCTCATCAGCTCCCCCTACTGGTGACTCCAGCAAGTCAAAATATCTAATATATAAATCTGAGTGTAAACCAGGAAGGTTTTAGACCGGGTCTCAGCTCTCTAGAACGTACCGTTCCTGAGATATTCCCAAAAAATGCATTAGCCAATAGAAGCCTGGTCACGGGACCCTTATCAGCCAATAGAAGCTCGCAGGCCCTTAGTCTTCACATACACACAGTTTTACACCAGCCATTTTTCTTCACTGCTGTAGGTTGGCTTTAAAGGGGCAGGGCGCTGTGGATGACACTGTTAAGGGAGCAGAGTGCTGTGAAGGTCACAGTTAAGAGGGCAGGTAGGGTGGCCATTCAGGTCATCCTCAAAAGACAGACTTAAAAACCCCGCCCCCAAGTCCCGCTAAGCCACGCCTTGACCCAGTTAGGCCATGCCCCCTGCCACTCTACAGCCGACGGGATTGAAAAAATGAAGGTAAAAATCAACTTCTGTCAGCTGCAGGGGTTGGAGAGAGGGTGACTTTTTCCCTGCAGCTCACGCTCAGACAGCACAGTGCTGCAGTCTGAGAGTGAGCTGTTCAAAAGGACATCCCTGTGTCCGTCCAGGCCCTGCGCCGGACTGAGCACAGGGAGTCTAAAAGCCAGACTGTCTGGCCTAAAACCGGTGCTCAGGCCACCCTAGGGGCAGGCTGCTGTGGAGGTCACAGTTAAGGGGACGATCCGCTATGGAGGTCAGGGTTAAGGGGCAGATTGCTGTAGAGGCCACTGTTAAGGGGACAGGGTGTTGTGGAAGTCACTGTTAAAGAGATGGGGTACTGTGGAGGTCACTAATAAAGGGGCAGCTGCTGTGGAAGTCACTGTTAAAGGGGCAGGCTGCTGTGTAGGTCATTGTTAAAGGAGCAGTCTGCTGTGGAGATCACTGTTAAGGGGGCGGGCACTGTGCAGGTCTCTGTTAAGGGGGCAGGGAACGGTGGAGGTCACAGTTAAAGGGACGGTCTGCTATGGCGGTCAGTGTTAAGAGGCAGATTGCTCAAGATTGAGAACTGCATTGTATTATTTCTGTTTATTGAAAATGGGAAAATTCTATAATAAAAATGATTTGATTAAAAAAAAAAGAGGCAGATTGCTGTAGGGCCACTGTTAAGGGGACGGGTTCTTGTGGAAATCACTGTTAAGGAGATGGGGTACTGTGGAGGTCACTGTTAAGGGGGCGGCCACTGTGGAGCTCACTGTTTGGGGCGGGCGCTGTGAAGGTCACTGTTAAGGGGGCGGGCTGCTGTGGATGTCACTGTTAAGGGGGCAGGATGCTGTGGAGGTCACTGTTAAAGGGGCGGGAGCTGTGCAGGTGTCTGTTAAGGGGGCAGGGGACGGTGGAGGTCACAGTTAAGGGGACGGTCCGCTATGGAGGTTAGTGTTAAGGGGCGAAGTGCTGTAGAGGTCACTGTTAAGGGGCAGGGTGTTGTGGAGGTCACATTTTAAGGGAACCGAGCTCTGTGCAGGTCCCTGTTAGGGGGGTGGGTTATTGTGGAAATCACTTAACGAGACGGGGTACTGTGGAGGTCAGTAATAAAGGGTCAGCCACTTTCGAGGTCACTGTTAAAAGGAGAGGGTGCTGTGGATGTTACTGTTAAGGGGGCAGGCTGCTGTGGAGGTCACTGTTAAAGGGGAGGGGTACTGTAGATGTCACCGTTATAGTGAATACTGGTGATATCTTTTAACGACACACACAAACATTAAATAAAATAGATGAAATTTACCCGTGCGAAGCAGGGGCCTTCTGCTAGTTACAATATAAATTCGTTTTCCAGTAATTAAATAATGATGGCCTATCCTCATCATCAATCATCTAGGTCTGCTGATAAACTATTTAAATGGGCCTCTTCATACTATACCAAGTACAGCGCTGTACACTGTATAGTGGCAGAGCTTGGTATTGCAGCTCAGCCCCATTCACTTGAATGGTACTGAGCTGCACAAAGGTCATGTGACTGATGGACGTGACGTCACAGGCCGAAAGGACGCTACAGCACCTGCCAGATTGGCCAGAATACCAGGAGTCTGGCCCCCGTCTTATATTGATGACCTATTCTAAAGATACCTCATCAATATGCAAGTGCCTGGGAACCCCATTTAAAGGGTTCGATATCGATAACCTATCCTCAGGATCAGATTGGTGGGGGCTTACTTATGGCACACCCATGATCACCTGCCGACCCTCCGGTGAGTGATGTGGCCTCCTCACAGCTTTGCAAGCACAGCACCCTCCATTGGATAGTGGTCGTGCTTGGTATTGCAGCTCAGGCCCATTCACTTGAATAGGGACTGAGCTGCACCTAGGCCATGTAACAGATGTACATGATGTCACGGGCCTAGGACAAGGTTGCAGCTCTCACAGGAACGCAGTGGCCTCTTCAAATAGCTGGTCGGCGGATCCGCATTGATCTGATATTGATGACCTATCCTGAGGCATAGTAAAGCTTTTATTGGAGCAGAATACGTCCAAAGGTCGAGTCTTGAAAAGTGATACCGAAACTTTTACATTTACAAAAACTTCTGCAAAATAAAAGTCACGATGCATAACTGTTAGCTGACTTTCTGCATTTAGAAATGAAGGAATCGGCAAGTGAAGCGCCCAAATTTCAGGGCGTAGTCAGCGATTTTTGATCAGTTTTGAAATTAGGTACTTTTTCCACATCTAAGACACGTATGCATCTTGATATTAAACAGCACATGATCTCCGGGGCCACGCTGAAGATCATATTAGGCATATAACTACCAAGTCTCTATCATAAGGTTTCAGCGGGATCATTGCAAGGCCAACCATGATCAGATATTATTAGTGTTTCGCTCATCACCTTTAATTGTCAGAAATTCTAATTATGGATGCTCAACTTACTGCTGTTGCAAAACTACAACTCCCAGCATGCCCTAATAGCTGTAGACAGTCTGAGGACGCGCCAGATCACAGGCGCTCAGGCTGGATGATAAATGTGGTGCCGGGATAGGTACCTTTCTCTGACTCGATACCAACTATTGATTGTGCCAATATTTTGGTGCAAAAGGTCTTCTTAGGTCGTGTCCCTCTCCAAAGAAGCCAGACGAGCTAGGTGCAATGGATATTTCTAAAACTGCATCACATTTTGGGTCATTTTACAACAAGATCTAGGCGCCATCACTTTAGTAAGTATCTTGGATTGTAACCAATATAGCCGCCATGACAGTGCCCAGAAATTGTCAAGTATTCTTTTTGGAATCTGGAACTGGATACCAGACTAGGGGTTGTCTCATGAAGACAACCTCCTTCTATATGCCCACTCAGGTCCTATGGGCAAGAAGGTTCCCCCTTTATGATGAAGGGAGGAGTGGTGCTAATGGACCAGGCCCATCCATGAATTTCATGGTCGGCCATGGTCCTAGGTCATCAGTATCAGATCGGTGGGAGTCCAACACCCGGCAACCCTATTGGTTAAGCTTTGTTTTGGACAGCTGCCGGCACACAAAACTATACAGTGGATGGAGCCAGAAGCAGAAGGCGCCGTCCACTGTGTAGTGGCCGCGGAGGGGTACTGCATCTCAGCTCCCATTCAAATGAATGGAAGCTGAGCTATAGTACACCGGAAGCTACACAGTTGACGGATTCTTCTGTCCACTGTATAGTTTGCGCCGGTCACGCGAAACAGCTTTGAGGTGGGGATGCTGGATGTTGGATTTTCACTAATCTGATATTGATGTACTATGATAGATCACCAATAAGTTATGGAAGACCCCTTTAAGTCCCACCGCTGTCAGACTCAGGAAACGCCACCAAACCGCCGACTCTGGGGTAAATTTGTGCCCAGTACTGTCAGCCCCTATAATAAATCTCTCTCACGGTCAGAGGATGCAATAACGCCTGTACAAGCGTCATTGATGCCTGTCCAGGCCATTTTACTCCCTGGAAAAAGTCGAAGGCATACCAATACGCCTTAGACTGTGAACGGCGCAGGCAGCGCAGCGATGCTGCCTGTGCCTGCAATAACCAATAGAAAAGCTCCTCACAGTACGGAGCCTTGCTATTGGTTAGTTTGGGCGGGCGCCCGAGCAATACAGACCTCTGCAGCAGGGGAAGCTGGCAGGAAGATGAAAGGAGGAGCGGTACCAACCAGAGCAGGGCGCGCTGCTCAAGGACCACAGCAGATATGTCCCAGACATCAAGAAGACTACTACTATGTCTGGACATCAAGATGGAGGCACAGAACAAGGTGACAGCAGCCGCCTGTCATGTATGTAGTGCAGTGTGTGATCATCACACCCTGCCCCACATGCATCACACCCTGCCCCACATGCATCACGCCCTGCCCCACATGCATCACATCCTGACCCTGCCCCACATGCATCACATCCTGCCCCACATGCATCATATCCTGCCCCACATGCATCACGCCCTGCCCCACATGCATCACGCCCTGCCCCACATGCATCACGCCCTGCCCCACATGCATCACGCCCTGCCCCACATGCATCACGCCCTGCCCCACATGCATCACGCCCTGCCCCACATGCATCACGCCCTGCCCCACATGCATCACACCCTGCCCCACATGCATCACACCCTGCCCCACATGCATCACACCCTGCCCCACATGCATCACACCCTGCCCCACATGCATCACCCCCTGCCCCACATGCATCACACCCTGCCCCACATGCATCATACCCTGCACTCCATACGTCTCACACTGATGTATCTGGTGCATTGTGTGTGATGTATGTAGTGAATGCAGGCAGGCTATTCATAGCCAAGTGATAACGTACAGGAAGATCCAGTATATTGGACTCTACTGTATACTTTTATTGCCTGCTGTTATTTAGATTAGTAATGGTTCCCCAACATAAGTACCCACCGCGGTTCCCCACATAAGTACCCACTGCTTAGGCCACGTTCACACCACCACTATATATTTTGTTGTTCTGCTCCGTTAGATGAGCAGAACAACGAATATAGTGGAAGTGTTGGATCGGGCATGTAAGGCTGGGTTTTTGTCAAAACTTCAACATACACAAAAACCGTATATGTTAACAGACGCCTCAGACAGATGCCACACTGTGGCATCCATCACCATAGAGTTCCATTGCAAAAATAAAAAACTATAAGGTTTTTTTGTTTTTTTTGCAGGACTCTGCAGGATGGGAAAGTGTAGTGTACCATGTTTTTCCATCTTGTAAAGTCCATCAAAAAAATGTATAGGCTAACAAATACTTTTTCTTCTTTTTTTTTTTACAATGGAATTCTATGGTGACAGATGCCACAGTATGGCGGCGTCTGTTAACATACATACGTTTTTTGTGTGTACATTAAATGTATGACAAAAACTTGATGTGAACCTAGCCTAGCTGACAGGGAAGAAGCTGAGCAGACCCCCCAGACTATGATGAGTCCGTTCAGTTTCCGTTTGGGATCTGTCTTTTTACCAGACAAAAAAGTGCTGCCAGAGAGTCCTATATATTATGTATTTGAATTACCGCAAATTGAATACTCCTCCTCGGGTAAAAATACTCCTCAAAATGGTAAGAGGAGTATTTTTACTCTTCCAGAAAAAATGTAGTGCGACCTCTGCCCACGGTGCTAGTGCCTCTTTATATGGTGACCTGCTATACGCAGATCTTTTATTTGAGTTTCCTTTGTAGACTTTAACCCTGTAAATCAATAAAGTTTTATTTTTGGAAACACGAGGCGCGCTTCTTACATAATTCCGCCAACGGCCGGCGATCAGTAAACACTGTGTTACCGTCATAGACCATGCGGACTACGCAGAATATCACCACCAAGCTGACCACAGACATTCACTCCCATAAGGACGTGACAGACTTATAATAGTTACAGGTTCTTTTTAAGAACTTGCACAAATGGCCATTTCTCGGGCGGCTAAAGGGTAAAGGGTTAACAACGAGGTGCCAAGATGAATTGTGTAATGCGTTATACTATCACATCACACCGGGGATTGATTGCACTGGATTAGCGTCTCTACATGGAGTTACGGTGTAGGTGTGAGACAGACAGGGCCAGGTGGGGTGTCTATCCCCTTCAATCCAGGAGAAGGGAGTCACTTGACCAGCAGGGTCAGCACCATCGCTGCTCAAGGAATCCGATTTTTAAACAAATTTGATTTATTAGATTTGTTCCCCTCTAGTCATAAGCAATCCAAATTTGCAGGTCGCAACGCATCCCCATTCACTTTTACGAGATGTAATGCTGCTGCTCTGCAATTTTTGGCCACGTAGTCCTTGGCTAAAGGAAAAACAGACTCGGCCAAGAGGCGTAAAAACTGCACCAAAATCATACGATATGCTGAGAAGCAAAAAATCTCACGTCATCTGAATGGCGCTCGCGGAAATCCACGCGCCCGAAATAAACTGAACCGATTTTCAGCTTCAGAAATTTCAGCAACAGATACAACTGCAGCTGCAACCCAATGGGACAATCGTAGCTCTGCTACATGAACTTGACGAGGACTCCAGGACAAGCTTGCTGTTTGTTAAAGCAGTGAATGGAATGGAAGATAAGCGTGTGTGTACAGTGCCTTCAAATCCAACTTGCGCGCCCTCGCTTACTGCTCAACAAGCATGTCTTCATTCTACGGTTACACCAGAAATAACATCACCAATTTCTCAAAGAAACCTTCGTCACCCTTACATCTAGATCAGGGATGCCCAACCTGCGGCCCTCCAGCTGTTGCAAAACTACAACTCCCAGCATGCCCAGACAGCCTACAGCTATGAGCCTACAGCAAGGCATGGTGGGAGTTGTAGTTTTACAACATCTGGAGGGCCGCAGGTTGGGCATCCCTGATCTAGATGATCAGAGGCACAGGACTGACTATCCTCAACACTTTTAGAGTAGCAACAAAGAGGAGGAGATTCAAAACAAATCTCATCTACAGGACACGTTAAAAAAATTGCGCTGAATTTGCCAATGTCAAGTTATGATGTGGATTTTAACCCTTTGCAATCCATAGGGTTCAATTTATGCAAATCCATGGCAATTTGTTGTAGAGGTGGATATTATGCAGCAACAAAACGCCTTGCGTGGACGTAACCTAAAACGGAAACTTCACATGGATTTTACGTTGAAATCCGCCCCCACTATTCCCAACTCGTGCGTCTGCAGATTACATTTTTTTTCTGGACGGATCTGAAATCCGCATCAAAAAGTGACATCGATTCTAGATATGAAAAATGCAGCGGGTTAACCGCGCACAGATTAGCCTCATTTAATGGACCTGTGGCGGTGATTCGTGCAAATCTGCGGCTGAAACCCACCACATGCATGTACCAGGCAGAAACCGCCACGTGTGTGCTGTTTCCACTAACATGTCTGCATCAATGATCTGAATCATAGTCTCAAGATTACAATTGCCCTCAAGCAAAAACCTGAACCAGTGGGGATAAAAAACTGTATCCGACTGCGGACGGTGTTCTTCTTACTGCCGAGCATGCAAGTGCATGCAACTGGAAGAGAGGAGAAGGCCAACGCACTGCCCCCTGGTGGTGGCTTATCTCCCTTGCGAACAAAAGGATTGGGCATGTGGAAATCATCAAACATGTCTGATCTTTCTACCCCTGGAGGACCCTCATATCCTTTTATTATGCGGATCGCTGATTTCGACAGGAAATGTGTAATGCTTCAATTGCCCTGCGGTGGCGCTGCAGAGAAACTGAACACTGTGTAAACCCGCTTCACCTACCATTCAGAGCTTATTATCATTGGACCCATCTAAGTGGACAGCCCCTTTAAGCTAAAATATGCAAGGTAAGTAAATATTGCTGGAGGCTGTTGATGGAGACGTCACCTACGGTTTGTTCATCTCCAGTAACAATAAAAGACGTAAAGCAGCGCATTCCACTACATCTTGTTACACGGCATAACTCGCCTACTACAAACAAGTGCCAGTGGTCGAGGTTACTCATCAAAAGTCGATAAAATGTCAGGTGGGATAAGAAAGGGAAGTAGTAATCCGGAAATCATATTTGAGATGTAGCAGAGCCGAACTTGTCATTTAACTCTTTGTACAGTTTGTGCACCATGATAACTGAAGGATAATGGGAGCAGGTTTATCTGCAGTCCTATGGAAACGCCAGCACAATGGGGTAACATGGAAACTGACCTTAGTGAAGGTTTGCAGGGGCCCCGGATCATGGAGGCGTCCGGTCTTGTTCCATATGAGAGGCAGAACACGGTGCAGAGGTTGTACACGGGGCTGGAGCAGGGAGGAGCAGCCCCACGTCTACTTCCTAGTAGGTAGACACACTCCACACAGCTGGAGCGTCTGGCCCAGTTCCTCAAGAAAAAAAAAAAAAAAAGTTATATGAGCAAAATCAAAGACACAGGAATAGAAAAGCAGCGTGTACCCGGCTGGCACCACGCACTCCTCCAAACAGGGCGTGCCCCTCTTGTGATGTCTCACATTCTCTCCTCTCTCTAGAAGCATAAAGGTTGCGTGCATCCCAACCATCCAGTGTTTCCCCCAGGATCGATCCCGGAAAATGGACTGCACTTCTGCAAATGGGAATCAAAGTGGGGTTTGTAGGTGTTCCCCATGAATGGCTTTTCAAATGTTGTGAGATCAGGGGAGTCCTAATGTCTCAGGCTGTTGATTTTTAAATCCCTAGAGGTCCACTCACTATAATGGCTTAAAGGGTATTCCCATCTCAGACAATGGGGGCATATCGCTAGGATAGGCCCCCATTGTCTGATAGGTGCAGGTCCCAGCACCTACATTGAGAACGAAGCAGGGAGCGCTGTGGCTGGAGGACCCCGGATTTCCCGGGGACCGTCAACCACCAAGTGCTGCTACCATAGAAGTGAATGGGAGTGCACCACGCATGCGCGGCCCATGCTCCCATTCATTTCTATGGGGCAGACAGAAATTTTCGGCGGCCCATAGAAATGAATGGATGGCGGCTGCACATGCGCAGGGCGCCCTCTGTTCATTTACCCGCTCTGCTGGGACCCGCACCTATCAGGGGTAAAACCTGCAGATTAAAATGATACCTGTCTTGTGAAAATAAATTGCAGCGTACCTGGGGGGGGGGGGGGGGGGCGTTTTAGATTTTTATTCTTTATGCGAATTAGGGCTTCAGTGCACTGGGAAGCTAGGCTCCGCCTCTCAGTGCACTAAAACTCTCACTTGTATAAAGAATATACGCGTTTTTTCTCAGGAACACAGCAACTAATTTTCATAAGACAGGTATCATTTTAATCATCAGGATCAACCCTTCCAGGCAGTTCATCTGGTTTAATAGTGTAATTACACACATTAGTTCCCCACAATCTGACACTCCACAACCGCCACCAGATGCGTTTCGGACAGAGACCCTATCCAATTCTGAATTTTATACCACTGAGGAAGGACTCTGTCCGAAACGCGTCTGATGGCGGTTGTGGGGTGTCGGAATGTGGGTAACTAATGTGCATGGAGACTTAGAAGCCAAAACACAATTACGGATCTTAGCTAAGTGTCGGCTCCCCGGATACCTCTGCGCCGGAGAACGTCCAGCAGAAGATCAAGCCGGTGAACGAGCAGGTCCAGTGGAGGATATCGCAGCGAAAAGCAACATATTGGTTTAACATTACAGTGAGTAGGACGGACGCAAAGTCCAAAGGTGGAACAAAGTGACTGCAATAATATTAAGTGTCATACCTATAAGCATGAACGCCGTGCAGATCAAACAGATGCCGCATCGAGGCTACAACCAAGTAGCAAGCGGTGTGTAAGTGCACGGACATCTGCAGCTAAATATATGTTATGGGACGGTATTTAACCTACTGACCCACTAATCGCTGGTCAACAATTGAGTTACAACTGGACCAAGTGTTTTATTCATTGCAGATCTGTCACCAATCATTAACCATACGTGGAGGCATCTGATGTCCAAGGCAAACTAATCTTGGATACATAACAGAACTAAATCTACTGCAACAAGTGAGCTATAGAAGTGGTGACATAATAAATGAAAGCCTTATGGGGGCCGTTATCCTAGCTTGACCCAGGCGTGGAGTGAAATTAATTTAGGATGGCTGTGAGCCTGAAATTTAAATCCCTTGTTTGCCTCTCCTGTGTGTATCTCTGAACCGTATACCTGGAGAACAGTGGAGATGTGCACCCTCTCCTACCACAGAAACCTACACAGCATTGCCTAGTAAGCCAGGTAAGGCTACTTTCACACTAGCGGCACAGCTATCCGGCAGGCTGTTCTGGTGGGTGAACAGCCTGCCGGATCCGCCATGCCGCAGGTACCCGTGCACTGCCGTGCTGCCACTCCGTCCCCATTGACTATAAGTGCACAGCCGGAGATCGGCGGACTAAAAGTACCGCAGGTCCGACTTTTTAGTCCGGCGATCTCCGGCCGTGCACTGCCGTGCTGCACCGTAGCTCCGCCCTATATCCACTATTTATATCCATTATAGTCAATGGGGACGGAGCGGTAGCACGGCAGTGCACGGGTGCTTGCAACATGGCGGATCCAGCAGGCTGTTCACCCGCCGGAACAGCCTGCCGGATAGCTATGCCGCTAGTATGAAAGTACCCTTAGTCACTGACCTCTGAACAAGTGTTAACAGGAAATGGCTGACACTATGTCAATAGCTGTCAGACCTGAGACTATGAGTCAGTTAATGCACTGACATTGATATAGCTTAAGTCAGTAGCACGACAGGTCGGGCACTATACTGCAAGCATATCACTATACTTCAATCATGAATCAGTTATTTCACTGGCATTCACAAACATCTGAGGCATCGCAATCTTGTCTGACACTATGTCAATAGCTGTCAGAGCCACAGTCACACCAAATCAGTCACATTGCATGCATGGCCCTGCCTAGCTTTAAGCTATGCTGGCTGGCTGACTATGAGCTGCACTGGACTTGCAGACTTAGGCCTCATGCACACGACCGTAGGTGTTTTGCGGTCCGCAATCCGCAAAACATGGAAGCTGTTCAGCGTTCCGTTCCGCAATTTGCAGGACGGAACGCGGCCCATTGTAGAAATGCCTATTCTTGTCCGCAAAACGGACAAGAATAGGGCATGCTATATTTTTTTGCGGGGCCACGGAACGGAGCAAAGGACGCAGACAGCATGCGGAGTGCTGTCCGCATCTTTTGTGGCCCCATTGAAGTGAATGGGTCTGCGCCCGAGCCGCAAAATATGCGGCTTGGACGCGGACCCAAAATACGTTCGTGTGCATGAGGCCTAATGCTGTCACTGAGATGCGATGCTCTGTTTCAATGTGATAGTTGACTACACATGGGCTGACTACACTGGAGTGGACAGACAAACATTAAAACTGTAACTGCCCCCCTGCGTCAGCCATTTCCTGTTAACAGGTGTTCAGAGGTCAGTGACTTACCTGGCTTACTAGGCAATGCTGTGTAGGTTTCTGTGGAGTGGTAGGAGAGGGTGCACATCTCCACTGTTCTCTAGGTATACGGTTCAGACATACACACAGGAGAGGCAAACAAGGGATTTAAATTTGTGTTCAGGCTCAGAGCCATCCTGAACTGCATTAATAAAAGTGATATTTTAATTTTAAAACAGTAAAAAGTAACATACGGTACCTCTAAGTTATGTTCCATTAAGAACAGCAAAAAACCACAACAAAGCCGACACCAAGTGACTTAAGATAGCACCAACCGCATTTTTCATACTGTAATATTTTATATGCGCGAGCTCCGCATCTATAGGACTGGGATCACCAAAATAAATTATTTATTTTTATGAATTGTATGTAAAGAATTTTTTGTGATTTATATTAAATGTATTTTATTGATAGCAGAAGAAGTAAAAACACATGCAGCTAACTGTGAGCCGCCTTTTTGTGTTTATAACCATTGCATTAACGCCTATGACTGCAGCAGTGACAGGTTGTCTATTAGGCCCCGACAGTGGCACAGCCTAATACTCATGCAGTCATGGCAGGCCTATTGCCATGGCAACACATCAGCGCCCCGTAATTGTATTCCTAGAAGCCGATGGTGATAGGGAGCATCTATGTAACTGTCTAGATGCCCCGGTTGTTATTGACAGCGGCATCTAGGGAGTTAGGTCCCCAGCATCAGAGTTAACTGGCCGTTAGAGCAAGGGCCCGGCTACAGTCAGTGCTGGGCTCCTGTCTCTTCGGTCCTTGACACCCCCGCTAGGAATAATGGCGAAGGAAGGTTTGGGCGGGAAGGGGACCAGGGACTCCATAAGAAAAAAAAAAAATCAATATCGTCAGGCTCTAAAAGGGAGAATTAATAACATTAATTTGATTAATCGCCCAGCCCCGACGTGAGCTGTGTTATACTTAATTTCTCCTGTGGTGGCGCTGCAGGGAAACGGAACACTTGCCGCCAGGTTCCTCTACAGATCAAAGCCGATCACTGGGATCTCAGCAGCACAACATCGTGTGATCAGCTCATCGACAGGGGACCCGTCTAACAAAAAAGTGACACAAGATGTTGGAGTTGAAGCTTTGTGTATTATCCCTGGTGATCCCTGGGATCTCCTTCCTCAGCACAAGACTCGGATCAGCTCGTCTATGAAAGGACATGGCCGCCTTCCCAGTGACGGGGTAAATTAGGGTTGTAAATTTTATAGCCACAGTGACTCATCCTACAAGACCACAGCAGGATATGGGTTGTCCTCACACAGCTCTGGTTCCTCCTTCTTCTTCCTTATTTTGTAAGATGCTGTGTCCCCTGACGGTTACAACATATCACCGCTAAAGCCATTCATTTATAAATGATGAAGAAAACTCAGACAGCACCTGACGGCTCTCAATCATATAAGACATGTGCACGCGGAGCAGAGTGGTGGCACCTTCCAGCAGCTCCATGGTCATCCCCTACATTTTGCCTGCTCCAAGTCTCGAGGAGTCACCGTCAACCCCTAGGCTGGTAGAGACAAATTCTTAGGTCCACCTTGGCTGCAGGGGAAGACGGAGCCTTGTTGTACCATGCCGCCTGATGTCTCCATGTTCTCCTGCTCTTCACCATACACAAAAGGGGTAACGGTATGGAGCCCTAGTCTCATGATGCCACCCAAGGCCTTACTGTGTCTACTCCACCGCCAGTTATGGAAAAGCTTCCTCAAATATTGCACCCTCAAAATGGGGTTCCCAGATGCTGTGTAGCGAGTAATGCCCAGGGCCACAAAATCTCATGGCACTTAAAGAGGTTATTAAGGATGCAAAAATTGGGTTGGCTATTTTTCACAAGCAGTGCCACACATCTGTGTCCTATCCTGGCCATATGCCATCAATGTCTGACGTGAGATAACCCCTTACCGGTGGAAGACAGGAACTGAATGCTGAGGGTCACGGAAGGAGGAGATGATCCAGCAGCGGAGTGAATAGCAGTCGTATAGCCTACAGGTAGATGGCGGATGAATGACAGTGAATAGAAACAGAATTCAAGTCAGGAAATCAGACAGGTCAATACAACAGCACAGGCACCAACATGTCCCACACGGGAGAGATCCCTGTAACAAGGCCCCTCGATGGTACGGCTTGTGCTCTGCCAAAGTAAACTTTAGTCATCATTGAAGACAACTCAGAATTTATCATTCAGTCAAAACCGAGCCGTACGGGTTTTACTCAACATTAGTCATGCAGGTTTCTAAAATGGCGTATAATGCAAAACTAAAATGACTAATACGTATAAAAATAAAATAGAAAAAGATGGGAAAGTCAAAAAGATGAATCAGCAAGAATATGCATGTAGGTATACATGTAACATTGCTTATGTTGAGACTTACTACTTGATGTAACTTTAATGTACGTTGTTTCTATTTTTTGTAATACGTACTTTTGAAAACGAATAAAAATGATTTGATTCAAAAAAGATCAGCAGACGCCTCCCGCCAAGGCAAGCTGATACCTGTATGGAGAATTCCCATGGTGGACGTCAAGAGGAAACACCCTGATGTTATTCCTTCAGCTCCTGATGAAGAGATCGCACATGAAAAAACACCACACAACAGTAAAAACCTTACAGCAAACAACCGCGACTGGCGTCCTGGTCCCAGGGAAAACATCAGAATTCGCCTTCAGACTGGAGCATCATTGGAATGGTTGCTTAACTTTCTCAGTACTGAAGCTTAGGATGCATATCGCAGAGCCAATGTGGCTACATAGTAGAGCTGTATGCACTGTGTACCGCCATACGGCGCTCCATGTGGCACTGTATTATGGAGATATGCTGTAATGACAGCCCCAGCTCATGTGCCCTGCCATAGATATCTTTTAGGGTATGTCCACATGGTACAAAATCTTCAGCAGAACCCCAAGGTTGAACATCAGGTTTCTGTCATGGTGTCAGAGTTTGATCCACTTACGGCTTTAGCCCCAATTAATGGCTAATCCGCGAGCGGACGTCTGCATGGGCTGTAATTACTCCGTAGGCACCATATTGGTAGCACAGACTCCACTGAAAACTATGGGGGGGACAGAAATCCGCCATGTGATCGACACATCTTGATCGCACAGAAGTTGTAACCGAAAACAACTCTGGTGTGACACGCAACAGACGCATCCCAGCTATTTCTGGGATAGAGAGTTTGTGTAGGATTAGAAAAACATGGCTGCATTATTCCAGAAACAGCGCCACCCCGTCCACAGCTTGTATGCGGAGCCGCAATGCAAGACACAAATATTCGGCAGGTGGAGGGCTGTTATTGGGAAAAAAAAGCAGCCATGTTTTCTAATCTTTAAGATGCACAGAAATTCAAATCATAAATATGTTTCATCTTCAGGTCTGAAGCAGAGAAGCTAAAGCTTCACAAAAGACGTCTGCGCAGGCAATTATTGGGAACGAACAGTTCATTCCCTATAACTGCCTGTTTATTGGAGGAGGTGAAAGCTGCATTAACATTCAGCGATCACCGCCGTTGTATGGAGACGAGCGATCGCTACTGTGATCATCAACGCCATACAGATTCATTGGGGGTCATTTACTAAGAGCGCTACGTCTATTTTTTGGAGTAACAAAAGCTGCAAGACCTTGTTTTACGACTGTTTAAACGCTCAGGCGACAATATTTTGTCACACAGGCGTTTTAACACCATGTTCCAGCATGAAAGGGGGCCGACACATTTACTGTAACAGTGGCTGCTGTGCGCCGCTGTTCACCTGCTTACCGCAGCGGTCCCGGGCACCGTGTTCAGCGGTGATCTGCGGCCAGTGCTTCCCTTTCACCGCTGCAGTCCTGGGCTCTGTCTGTGTGGCTGTTCTGGGATCTGCTCCACAGTTTCCTCTCAGCCCTGGCCGCAGTATGATCGCTGCTTGTTTCCTGTAGCACTTCCTTAAGGGCCAGCGCGTGTGACTTCCTGGGCTTTATGGGTTAGGTCATGTGACCTCGCTGACCAATCCTAGCCCTCCTGCACATATTTAGGTGGCTGAGCCCCCTTCCCAGATGCCTTAGTGTCAAGGTCCTTGTGTCCTGCTCGAGTTCCTTACTTGTACCTGTATTCCTGGACTCTGCTACCTGTTAGATCCCTGCCTGCTTGCCTTGATTCGACTCTCCTGTTGCCAACCCGGATTTCCTGACCTGTAGCGCCTGCCCTGACCTTTTGCCTGTCGGACTACGCCTCTGCCTCATCCTGGACCAGCTGCCTCGTGTGCCTATCCTCCTCAAGAGGTAGCGACCTGGTGTTCCCCTCGGGAAACTCTATCGCCACCATCAGAGGTACTGTGAAGATCGAGGGGTTCACTTAGACAACACCCTTAGAAGAGGTAAGACACATGGCACAGTGGGTTCACCCGCTGGTTCGTAACATTTACCATCTTTGACATGAGCAGACAGGCATAAAGGCAGAGTGCCCTGACTATTGGCCTTCAGGGTTCAATGCTCTGTCTTGAGACAAAGGGACATGTGAACTCCTTGGAATAATAAGCTGTTGTCTGCATCCTATACTGCCTGCCATCATAATACCACGCAGCCTCTACACACCGGCTCTACAGGTCTAACCTGCCATCGAAGCAGATTATTAATCAAAGTAGATCATTGTAGGAATTAAGTGGTGACATCATAGCAATGAACAACTACTCACATTATGCACTACCCACTTTAAGGCTACGGGGCATTGTCCAGCTTTCCTACAGTCCTGAACAGCAAATCTGCTCTCATATGTTGGTACGGATATGGCCTTATCCCACCTAAAGTATTAGGGCTTCTTCAGACACAGCTTTGCTCAAGACAGTATTTTGGGCAAAAAAAAGCCTAAAAAAACACCACACTTAGGGCTTATGGTTTACATTTCAGACTCACTTTAATGGGGACGCAAAAGATGCAGAAAGCACACCGCATGCTGTCCACATCCATATGTCTATTCCGCGCCCCACAAAAAAAAAAAAAAGTAGAATATGTCCTATTATTGTTGATAGGGCCAGCCATTTCGTTCCGTAAAATGCATGGCCAGTATCCGTGTTTTGCAGACCACAAAAAAACGGCAAAGGCCATGTGCATGAGCCCTAAACCAGTGGTTTTGTAGCCTTCCTGCTACACTCCTGGTGTTGTTTTTCTTTATAAGAAAACATGTGCCCCTCTATAAGGTTACTTCCTTTGTAGTGCTGTATGGGAAAAAACATTGTTAAAAAAAAAAAAAACACACACACACACACACACACACACAATGCATGTGCTTTTTTTAAGCTGCAAAAAGAAAAAAAATACTGGAGGTCTAGGGAAGAAAATGCAAAAATGGCAGGTAACAAGGAGAATGACGGACGTAAAAAATAAAGCCAATAGGAGGTCGTTACAGGGACGAGCCTTCCTAGCGTCACCTGCGATGCTCCGATACAGAAAGGTCAGGCAGAGGCACACAGCATTATCAATCACAATAATGCCGTGCACTTCTGTCGTCCAGACCGCAAGAGCACTTGTTAGGAAATGTCCACTTGCTGTCTGGGAACCTAGAACACGGCCCTGTTTACCTGAATGGATCTATGTTGTACTGGGATGTCTTTTCGATTTAGTGATTGTCGGGACCTCCACTGATCCGACTATAAGGGCTCATGCACACGAACGTGCCGTGTTTTGCGGTCCACAAAACACGGATGCTGCCCGTGTGCCTTGCGCAATTTGCGGAACAGAACGGGCGGCCGGTTATAGAAATACCTATTCTTGTCCGCAAAATGGACATGATCTATAAGTTTTGCAGGGCCACGGAACAGAGCAACGGATGCGGACAGCATACGGAGCGCAGTCCGCATCTTTTGCTGCCCCACTGAAATCAAGGGGTCTGCATCTGAGCCGCAAAAAATGCGTCTCGGCTGCGGACCCAAATCACGTTCGCATGAATGCGTCCTAAGGTCTGCCCATTGCTCCAATGCCGTACAGTGAAGAGGTTAAACCACAACCAGTTATGGAGCCTCTATTGATCAGGTAGAATGGAAGGATCTGCACTCAGTCTGTGTTTTCGACCCGGCTGAAAACCGCTGATTGAAATCACTCACTAAACACTGAAGTCTAAAAACTGGAAATACTTGCCTCCACTGGACCCTAGAATACACAAGGCACAAGTGGGGTATACCACAACCTTTACCGAGACCATAAAGGAATAAGAGTTGCCAACAATAAAAGCGTCTATTTAGATAAGAGAGTGTACACAGTACAATATTACAGGAAACAAATCAACAGTGAGCGGACTTTATGGCGTTGCGTATAAAGCTCTAAAAACCCTTGGACAAATACAAAGCTCTTCACCCGTTTGTGTAAAGAGGTCGGTCAACTATGGACAGGTGCAAGATCTGGCGAGAGCTCAACTTTGCAGGAGTCACTGTGCACCCCCAATAGGACTCTGGGTGCCTGCTGCTGTACTGGCTTGGGTCTGTGCCCCTACTAGTAGGAAACCACAGCATCCATACAAAACCTTGATTAATCACTGAAAGCCTAAATGCAAAAACAAGCAACTTTCTATACAGTCTTCATTTTAAAAAATGCCCTACCATTTTGCTGCTGTAGAGTCTATGCAATTCCTTCACATAGCTGGCTGTGCTGCTGCTGACATAGATCTGACCGCACACTGCTCCTGGCCCCTGTTGGCTGAGGGCTCTGCTCGTCCGCCCTAGCCTTTCCTGCACCAAATTGCTATAGGTCAGCATATTGAAATACACAAACCAGATTAAGTTTCCATAAAACATCTGAAAAAATATAATTACTGGGTGTCAGACTTTAAAGGGCTTGCAAAGGACTAGAAAACCCACGGCTGCTTTATATTAGAAACAGTGCTGCTTCTATCCAGGGCTCACTGAGCTGCGACGCCATATTATACAAGCACACATATACACAAAACAAATACATATATTTTTACACAGTATACCCATTTTTAATGGCAGTAAGAAGGGTGCACTCCTGTCCAAATGGTCATTAAAAACTGGCCCATTGATTTTAATGGTATCTATTTGCCCGTGGCCTTTTTTTTTCTTTTTTTTTTGGTATTCATGCGTTGTTAAACAGTTGTGTGCACACCCCCATAGACTTTCACTTAGTATTAGTATTTCTGTGCCTAGCAGCTCGTCGGTGTTCTATACAGACATCGTATACGTGTTTTATATCAGGACATTTGTTTTTTCCTGCTGTAAAGGCACTTAACTTGTAAATCATTTTTTCTCCTCATCAGCAAACAGATTTCATGTTCGGGAAGCTCTTTCCCAGACCTGAAATACGACTAATCACGCAATTGCGAAGAAAAGAGGAACATAAAAAAAATAAAAAAAACACAGCGGAGAGGAGAGTAAGTGAGAAAATACAAGGACTCTTTTTAATGATATAATCCTCCAGATACAAAAAAAAAAAAAAAAACACATGGAAAAGAAACTGACAAATCCTCAGCTCGGTGATGCCGGTCCCACATAGAACATGTCCACATCGATAACACGGGTTGTGCTACAGGCCCGATTCACAAATTGCATTTATATGTGGTTTCCAAGGGTAAAAAAAAAAAGAAAAGTCAGGGTAAATTCGGATCTTCTGCTACAAACAACAGGCTGAGGCAAACAAGTGTCGTGCTCAAATAAGTCAAATCTGAAAACTGGTCCTTAAAGGGTTCAGCCTGGCAGAATCATAAAGGGGGTCCCCTCCAGAGTGGCTACATAGCAGCGGCTCTGGCTGACCCAGCTGAACGGCGGCACGCAATACTAACTTTCTCCTGCAGTGGCGGCTACAAGGAAAAGGATCAGCAGCCGGCAAATACAGGGGGACTCTGTCTTCTGCATCATTTTAACCAGCGAATACCACAGGATTGGACAAAAACATACAAATGTACAAAACAAGAAGAAATTAAATATTAGTTAGTTACTTTACATAAAGTTGTAGATAAGGTGCCTGACTTTGAACGATTCACTGAACCACATTGTACCCCTGCAGCCTGTTTCGGCTCCGTGCATCAGGTACCTTTCTATACGTTACTTGGCAGGAGTGTAAGGACTAAAGGGGTAACCTACTGACTTGCTCCCTCCGCTGTAAGTAAACGGCAGGAGGACCAGCAAGGAGTCACCGAATCGTCAAACACCAAACACGGGATGGCAAACTCTGGTTTCCAGAGATCTGTGTGCTCCTGTCTCAGGTGCGCAGTAGAGGGGACGCCCATTTCTTCATGAGCTTCGGCAACAGGAAATTGCATCTGAATTGCTTTTCACTGCAAAGGAAGATTTAAAAAAGATACAACACATTTGTATTAGACATGGAGGAAATTAAACAATAAAGCAATAAATCTCTGTGTGGCCTCGCTCTCGATGGACAAGTTGTGCGCTCCTAAATCTGTCCCACACAGAGCAGCGTGTGCGCCTGCTCTACACGGCGTTCCCGTGGCTTCGTACATTGCAGTAGACATGCTGTATATCCAAATGGGTAATGCGCACACTAGTTTCTTTTATGGCATCAGGAAAGCCAGTTTGACACTGTTAAATTAACCTGTGCCCCTGAACATGAAAAAATAAAAATACTCATTTCGCCATGGTCCTGATGCTGGTCAACTTCCGATCCCAGCAGGACCAGGAAGCGGCTTTGTCCCCAATCACAGGACTCCGAGGTCACAGCGGGTTGAGTTTTATGTCCCAGCAGTGACCTACAGTTCCAGCCGCTGTGACCTCTGAGGCCTGTGATTGGCTGCCACGAACACAGGACCCATCCACTTCCTGGTCCTGCGAGGTCCAGAAGCGGCGAGGAAAGGGAGAAGTGGCAGGACCGCGGACAGGTGAGTGTTTTTTTTTTTTAGGGCTCAGGTTAGGACTCCAGGGGTTAATGGCTCCAAGGCCAGACAACCCCTTTAAGCACAAGCTGCTTTATTTGGAGTACATGAGCCCAAAAACAGCAACGTTTCAGCACACAGGCCTTTCTTAGTTGTGAAACAGCCTGCGTGCAGAAATGTTGATCTTTTTTCGGCTTAGGTGCTCCAAATAAAGCAGCATATTCTGCAATAGGGACTTTGTGCGATCACCGTACATTGGGGATATTCATACTAGCCCTATCATTTCAGGCATACAGAGGTCCACTAAGGACCTATAGAAATGTATGATTGAGGAGTTCTGCGTAAAACTATGTAGCTGTAATATGGCATTAAGCAGGATGTGTATAGGGGAGTGGTCTCCTAACGTGGATTTTGCTGCATATTCACAAGGGATTTCCCTTCTGCTACATTGAAAGGGGTGAAATCTGCTGTGAAACTGTAAAACTGACATCGGCAGTAGAGTAAAAAATCAGTGCCGATTATTAATGGCCTGACAGTATTAAAGGCGCCTTTAGCAATGCAGACCGAGACGTGTGGTTTTCCCCTAAACTAATGAGACTGTACTGTTTAGTCTGCACGGTTAATGATCGCGTGGCACGTTCAATACCACGCAGCCATTAACAACGCAAACCGACTGAGGGTACGGCCACACAGTAAAGTTTCTGATTCAACTTTGGAAACCAAAATCAGGAGTGGGTCATAAAAGGAAGCAAAGCATAAAGGACAGAAACAACTTCTCCTCATTTTTGAATTCATCCTGGTTTTGGCTTCCAAAACCGCTTCAGGAAACCTGACCGCCTAGCTGTATCCTTAGTCTGTCTGCATTGTTAATGGCTGCGTGATATTGAAGGTGCTGCGCGGCCATTAACAACGCAGGCTTCGCAGATTGGCGCTGACTTTTGGCATCTCATCTGGGACTGCAGATTTATACAAACATTCTGGGAGGCAGTGGTCGATGTCTTATCTTCCCTGGTGTCTGGCCACTTGACAGCATGCCCCAAGGTTTGCCATTTGGGGATTGTAGACAATGGATCTAGGACACATTGGGAGCTCACCTTCCTGAGGGAATCACTTTTTCTTGCCAGAAAGGCGATAGCGCTTCGCTGGATGGCGGATAGACCCCCGACTCTGAGTCAATGGAAAACCTTAGTGAATAATGTTATCCCTTTTATGAGAATTATATATGCACGCAGAGGGTGCCCCACTAAATTTGAAAAGATTTGGGGCTCATGGTCTACCTCCCCACTCACTGTTACTTCGGGACGTTTGCCGTCAATTCCCTAGGGACATAGTGTGCCTTCACCTTGACATGTGGAATATATGTAACCACTCTTACACTTGGTTTATTATCTGATGCTATTGTACTAATGTACGTCATGTACCTTGTCTGTCTGATATTGACAAATGAGACCACACTGTGCAGTCTTTTGTATTACCAAATGGACTACGTACACTAAGGTTTTATATATTTGCTCTTTGTGTAACATGCTATGCTTTTGCTCTTTAATAAAACGAGTTTAAAAAACAACGCAGGCTTGGTTAGTTAACAAGAGCCAGCTGTGGGCGTTACCAACCTCGCTGTGTGGTCATACCCTCACACTGGGTTCACACCTGAGCGTTTTACAGCGCGTTCCTACGCGCTGTAAAACGCTCAACAGGCAGAAACCCATGTTTCCCTATGGGCATGGTTCTCACCTGAGCGTTTTACAGCGCGTATGAACGCACTGTAAAACGCCCTACGCCCAAAGAAGTACAGGAGCTTCTTTGGGGCGCATTGTCGCGCGTATTGTGATTGACGCCACAGTGGTCAAACACGCGAATGCGCGTACAACGCTCGTTTCCCATTTCCACAAACGCGTTGTAATACGTGCGACAAAAACATGCGTAATACGCTCAAGTGTGAACCCAGCGTAAAAATAAAGGTTATTCTACTTTCTGGTAACAGAAAACTTCCACAGAGATTGGAACAAGCCAGGAAAACCTACAGGGCAAAAAAAAAAAAAACCTCTAAGGATCTGATGCATCAGCTTGTAATAGGATTCTCCCTAAGATGAATGTGCAATAAATCATGCAGCTTTAGCATAAAAATACAGAAGAAGGTGCAGGAAGTGGAAAGATTGCTAGCTATAAGACATGCAATACTTACAGTTCATGTCTCACTGGGGCGATACACCCTTCTCCTCTGGGGGCGCTTCCGGGTGTTCACTGGAGGACACTGGCCGTCAGGATTCGACGTTTCTCCCTTCTAAAGAGCAAGATGAATATTACACACAAGAACAGTGTTAAAAGTGTTGTGCAGTGCTATGACTGATGGGCTACAAGGTAGACGCCGTCCAGTTAAACAGTGACGAGCACGCAGCACTCCAACCAGCGCAGCGACCCCTTCAAACAGCTGACCATTGGGGGCTGCCGGATGTTGGACCCCAGCCAATCTGATACTGATGACCTATCCTCCGACAACAAGTAGCTCAAGAGAAGTTAAAGTATCTAAAAACTGAACATACTTTTCTGGGACTTGCATACTGATGACCTATCCTCAGGATAGGTCATTAACATCGGATTGAAAGGGGGTCCGACGCCCAGCAACCCTGCTGATCAGCTGTTTGAAAGGGCTGCAGCCTCTTCATCGTACACCAAGCATAGCGCCATACATTGTATAGTGGGCGCTTCTGGTGTTGCAACTCAATCCTATTAAATTTGGGACTGAGCTTTGCAAACACCATGAAACCAATGGATTTGAGGTCATAGGCCAAGGTGCTTGCCTTACGTGCTGCGGCCCTTTCAAACACTTAATTGGCGGGGGTGTCGGGAGTCGGACCCCTGCCAATCAAGTACTGATGATCTATCCTAAGGATAGACTATCTATATTTGCTTCCCAGGCAACGCCTTTAAAGGAGTTCTCATACATTGGGGGCATATCGCTTAGCTATGCCACCAGTGTATGGTAGGTGCAGGTCCCACATCTAGGACCCACACCTATCCCTAGAACAAAGCCTGCAAAGTCAAGGAGAGAGGTCGTCCTCCATTCATTTCTATGGGCCTGCCGGAAATAGCCAAGCGCTGGATCGGCTATTTCCGTCAGCCCCATAAAAGCGGTGGTCACGCTTGCGAAGTGTGCTTCGCATTAATTTCTACTGGACTTCCAAAAATAGCACTCAACTAGTTTCGGCAGTCCCACAGAAAATAATGGGGGCGCCCGCACATGCGCTGTGAGCTCTCTTTAAATTCTAGAGATAGGTCCGGGTCCTACCAATCAGACATTGGGGGAATATCCTAGCAATATGCCCCCAATGTATGAGATGGGCCGACCCCTTTGAGCTGTGCAATATTGTCATTACAGTAGGAGATATACACATGTATTCCATATTTACCTCCTGCGGAAATGACTGTGCGGTTGGTCCGGGACTTTCACCTCCCATACGATCATCTGTATTGTTACAGGCGTAGCACTCATACATGTCTATCTCCATCACTTTGTCTTCGTCATCACCCTTCATCCCAAATGTGGGCGCCTCATTTGTTGGTGGCGCAAAAACTGCCAGCACCCCAGAGAATGTGAATGCAGAGAGGAATCGCTGCTTGAGGAGATTGTATGCCGGGTTGTCTTTAAGTTTCTGCTCCACCAGGTTGTCTAGGATCTCCTGCTTCCTACCGATGTCCTCATCTCCTCCTCCGTCAGAACGAGGGATGAGTTTGAAAGCTCTTTCTTCCAAAGTCTTCTTCTGCAGCAGGAGCCTAGAAAAGGTCTTCAAAGTGCAAGCAGATGGCGGCAAATAGGCTGTGCATCTCTTTCCTTGCATCCAGTCTTTCACGCTAGTCTCGTCTTCCAAGGAAACGAGGCCCAAGTCTAAGATCGTCTTCTCAGGGCTCTTTATGGTCATCTGACATGGAGCAGGCGGTTGACTACTTACTGCATTCCCTGTGCATGCATTAGGCTGATTAGAGGTTAGGATTTTTGCTACTTTAACCACAGGATACATTTTGGGTGAAAGGGTGATTTCCGTAGACTTCTTGGGGGGACTAAATGTTGGCAGTATCCTTGGCATCTCGGCAGATACATCGGGTGGTGGACACTGCAGCTGAGCGGCTTCCCTTGGTGCATTTTCTGCTGAAGATCCATTACTTGGCAATGGTTGGCTCGCAGTATTACTCAAATTAGTTGGTGCTTCTGGGATTTTATCAGACGATTCTCCATTTGTCGATGGTTCACGAGCTTTCATACTGGAGGATTCAGAGAGAGTTGAGTTCTGATTCATAAGTATCTGGTATTGAGCAGAAAACAAAGCTTGGATTGGAATCTGGACCAAACCTTGGGGTGTAAGAATCAAGGTGGTAGCTGCGGGGTTCTGAAGCAGCTGTATTGGCACTTGATGTGAAGATATGACTTGAGGACCTGGCACGGCTTGCACAGTACATGGAGAGCCAGTAGATGGCGCACTATTGCACTGATTTCTTGCTTCTGCATCTTGAGTACCAGCCTTAGCTTTACCTGCATCTGCTCCTTGCCGATTTACAGAATCACTGCTTACCGATGATATCTGGTTGCTAGAAATATCATTTGTTTGTGTAATCGAGCACATTGGCAATGGCATAGCTGACAAATTTTGTGAAGTGGTTAAAGTCACAGGAAGAACTGGCGGTGGATGCTGTCCGGGAGGGACACAGGCCTGGGTGAGCACTAGTCGAGGAGAGGTAGTGGTGGCTGCAGGGCTCTGAAGCAGTTGTATTGGCATTTGCTGTGAAGATATGACTTGACCACCTGGCACGGTTTGCACAGTGCATGGAGAGCCAGTAGATGGCGCACTATTGTGCCGATTTGTTGCTTCTGCATCTTGCGTAACGCCCATAGCTTTACCTGCATCTGCTCCTTGCCGGTTTATGGAATCACTGCTTGCCGATGACATCTGGTTGCTAGAAATATTGTTTGTTTGTATAACCGGGCACATTGGCAAGCTTTGTGAAGAGGTTAAAGTCACAGGAAGAACTTGGGGTTGATACTGTCCGGCAGGGACGCAGGCCTGGGTGAGCACAATTCGAGGAGAGGTAGTGGCGGCTGCAGGGCTCTGAAGCAGCTGTAGTGGCATGTTCTGTGACGCTATGATTTGACCACCTGGCACGGTTTGCACAGTGCATGGAGAGCCACTAGATGGCGCACTATTGCACGGATATGTTGCTTCTCCATCGTGAGTACCGGCCACAGCTTTATCTGCATCGGCTCCTTGTCGGTTTACAGAATCACTGCTTGCTGAAACATCGTTCGGCTGTATAACTGGGAACGCTGGCAAGTTTGGTGAAGCGGGTGAAGTCGCAGGATGCACTGGCGGTGGGTGCTGTCCGGCAGGGACACAGGTCTGGGTGAGCACTATTCGAGGAGAGGTAGCTGCAGGGCTCTGAAGCAGCTGTATTGGCATTTGCTGTGAATATATGACTTGAGAACCTGGCACGGCTTGCACAGCGCATGGAGAGCCAGTAGATGGCGCACTATTACTCTGACATCTTGCTTGTGTATCTTGGATAACGGCCATAGATTTATCTGCATCTGCTCCTTGTCGGTTTATGGAATCACTGCTTGCCAATGACATCTGATTGCTAGAACTATTGTTCCTTTGGATAACCGGGCACATTGGCAAGCTTTGTGAGGTGGTTAAAGTCACAGGAAGAACTTGGGGTTGATACTGTCCGGCAGGGACACAGGCCTGGGTGAGCACAATTCGAGGAGAGGTAGTGGCGGCTGCAGGGCTCTGAAGCAGCTGTAGTGGCATGTTCTGTGACGCTATGATTTGACCACCTGGCACGGCTTGCGCAGCACATGGAGAGCCAGTAGATGGCGCACTATTGCACGGATATGTTGCTTCTCCATCGTGAGTACCGGCCACAGCTTTATCTGCATCGGCTCCTTGTCGGTTTACAGAATCACTGCTTGCTGAAACATCGTTCGGCTGTATAACTGGGAACGCTGGCAAGTTTGGTGAAGCGGGTGAAGTCGCAGGATGCACTGGCGGTGGGTGCTGTCCGGCAGGGACACAGGTCTGGGTGAGCACTATTCGAGGAGAGGTAGCTGCAGGGCTCTGAAGCAGCTGTATTGGCATTTGCTGTGAAGATATGACTTGACCACCTGGCACGGCTTGCACAGCGCATGGAGAGCCAGTAGATGGCGCACTATTTCGCTGATTTGTTGCTTCCGCATCTTGCATTACAGCCGCAGCTTTATTTGCATCTGCTCCTTGCTGGTTTACAGAATCACTGCTTGCTGATAATATCTTGTTGCTAGAAATATCGTTCGTCTGTATAACTGGGAACACTGGCAAGTTTGGTGAAGTCGCAGGATGCACTGGAAGTGGGTGCTGTCCGGCAGGGACGCAGGTCTGGGTGAGCACTATTCGAGGAGAGGTAGCTGCAGGGCTCTGAAGCAGCTGTATTGGCATTTGCTGCGAAGATATGACTTGAGGACCTGGCACGGTTTGCACAGTGCATGGAGAGCCAGTAGATGGCGCACTATTGCGCGGATATGTTGCTTCTCCATCGTGAGTACCGGCCACAGCTTTATCTGCATCGGCTCCTTGTCGGTTTACAGAATCGTTGCTTGCTGATAATATCTGGTTGCTAGAAACATTTTTCGGCCGTATAACCGGGAACGTTCGCAAGTTTGGTGAAGCGGGTAGAGTTGCAGGATGCACTGGGGGCTGATGCTGTCCGGCAGGGACACAGGCCTGGGTAAGTACTATCTGAGGAGTGATGAGAATCCTCGGAGCAATGACACCTCTACGACGGGCTCTCGATTCCCGCAGTCTTTTTTCTTTCAGCAACTCAAAGACCGTCTTCGGCTTTGGTGCTACTACAGAACTCCTTACTTGGCACGGAGAAGGCTGACGTTTTGTTTGAGGTTCAGCTTCCTTCGAACTGGCTGGCGGCTGTGATTGCTGAGCACTGGAGGAACTTGCTGTGGAGGAAACAAAGTAGAATGATACTGAGCTCCAAATCCCCAGCTTTGCTTCACACTTAAAGGGGCATGCCATCACTTTAGGATTGAGAAGAGTACAACCTTAGGGTCTCCCACTAAATCTGGAAGATCTGCATGAATGGGTCTGGCTGCAGCTCACTACACAGCCGGGAGTGGGGACACGGCACTAAATCAGCTCTGCGGCTCCTTATTCTCACAATTGGTGTGTCCTGCCTGCAGCTACCACTCGGGGGAGTTGACTGCATACAGCTTCCACTGAGCTCTATAATAAATCTGTAGCCAGGGTCAGGGCAAGGATTTTTGGAAACACAAGCGAAGCTACATCTTGGCGCCCCCAGGGAGCTCACCTGGTCCTGGTCCTGTCTGCGGCAGCTGGCTTCTCCTCTGTGGGGTCCTGGTATCTTCGCTCTGCTTCAATCGCTGGTTTGAGGACTGTATTTTTCGCCCTATAAGAGGCACCGGGCCATAAGACGCACCTAGGTTTTAGAGGAGGATAATAAGACAATATTTTCCATCAGCAAACAGACCCCCAATGTTAATCACACCTCAGATTAGCCCCCCATGCCAGCCGTCAGGCCCCCATGTCAGCCGTCATGCCCTCATGGTCAGCCGTCATGCCCTCATGTCAGCCCCCCATGTCAGCCATCAGCCTCCATCCATCATGCCCCCCATGCTAGCCGCCAGCCCCCCCATGTCAGCCGCCAGCCCCCCCATGTCAGCCGTCATGCCCCCCCATGTCAGCCGTCTTGCCCCCCCATGTCAGCCGTCTTGCCCCCCCATGTCAGCCGTCATGCCCCCCCATGTCAGCCGTCATGCCCCCCCATGTCAGCCGTCAGCCCCCCATGTCAGCCGTCAGCCTCCATCCATCATGCCCTCATGTAAGCCGTCAGCCCCCAATCTCAGCCATCATGCCTTCATGTCAGCCCCCATCCATCATGCCCCCCATGTCAGCCATCATGCCCTCATGTCAGCTGTCAGCCCCGTATGTCAGCAATCAGCCTCCATCTTCATGCCCCCCATGCTAGCCGCCATCCCCCCCATGCTAGCCGCCATCCCCCCCATGCTAGCCGCCATCCCCCCCATGCCAGCCGCCATGCCCCCCCATGTTAGCCGTCATGCCCCTTCATGTCAGCCGTCATGCCCCCCCATGTCAGCCGTCATGCCCCACCATGTCAGCCGTCATGCCCCACCATGTCAGCCGTCATGCCCCCCCATGTCAGCCGTCATGCCCCCCATGTCAGCCGTCATGCCCCCCCATGTCAGCCGTCATGCCCCCCCATGTCAGCAGTCAGCCCCCCCATGTCAGCCGTCAGCCCCCATCCATCATGCCCCCTGATGGGGGACAATGTTGGAGTCTGTACCATTGGGAGGGGGGGGTGACGTGTTATCCGCAGCCAAAATGAGAGCCGAGCTACTCAGTGGACATCAGAGGCACCAAGCAGTAACATGATAGATACTGTTCCGTGCCTCTCTGTGACCCTTTCACTACAAAATCACTAAGATAAAGTTGTAGTTGATTTTGTAGTGGCGAGGGTCCTGGGTATCAGACGCCTCAACGATCAGTAAAAACTTCTCAGAAAATCCCTTTAACATTATGTGCACATATAACAGTTGAAATATACATACCAGAAATGCTTTTTGAAGGCTTCGTAATCTACATATAAAAAGAAAAACAATAAATTAGATAAACAGACTCATAGACAGTCCCTCTCAACACGCAGTAAATGAACACTCTGCGGCTAGTGACTGCCGAGGAGTAATTTCCTTCACATCGAGAGGAACCAGGAAGTAGAGACCACTGGGGACCCCTGGAAAGCGCCTGAACAGGAACAGCTTAGTTGGACATATATTGTTTCTTTTGTTTTAACCATGTTGCGCATTATTAACCACTGGTCAATCCCCTTTTATATTTTTTCTGCCTCACATAATTAGGGCTCACGAACGTATTTGCACAAAAAACATTTTTGGGTTGCATCTGATCCGCATTTTTGTGGGTTGGATGCCGACCCGTTCACTTTAATGGGGCCATAAAAGATGCATATAGCACACCCGTGTGTCCACATCCGTATGTTCCTTCTGCAGCCCCGCATAAAAAAATAAAGTAAAAGAATATGTCCGTTTTATGAACATGTTCTATTAGGATTGTTCTATGAGGGGCTAGCCATTCCATTCCCCTGCGGAATGCACACGGCCAGTATCAGTGTTTTGCGGATCCGCAATTTACAGACCACAAAACGGTCGTGTGCATGAGCCCTTACCAAGAGCTGTTGCTATTAAGGTTTATTGTCCCCCATCCTGTCATCCTGATGTATTGCTTGAATCTATAAGTAACTTTTTCTGTATTCCCCTAAAATGTTATGTTTTGAACAGGAAGGAAGATGTCTATAGCTTCAATTTAGGTTTCTTTACAGGACTTTCTAGGTGTTTAATATTGAACTATCCTCAGGGTAGGTTATCTATATCAGATTGGTGAAGGTCTAAAACCTGGCAACCCGACCACCCAGCTGCTTGAACAGGCATCGGCACACCAGTGAGCCCTGTGGCTTCCCAAGCACAGTTCCGTCCATTATATAGCGGCTGTCCTCGTTATTGCAGCGCAGCCTCATTCACTTGAATAGGACTGAGCTGCGCCTAGACCATGTGACCGATGTACAGGGACGTCACTGGCCTAGGAGGCGCAGCAGTCTTTTCACACAGCTGATTGGCGGGGGGCCAGGAGTGGGACCCTCGCTGATCTGATATTGACGACCTATGCTGAGAACAGGCCGTCAGTATCTTGGACACCTCCTTTAATAGATTCTGCATTATTGAATATAATTCATCTGCAGTTTTTTTTTAAATCAGATAATTTTTATTGAAATAAAAGTATAAAAGACAAATATTTTCAATAAATACAACGACAAAATCCCCAATAACCCCGAGCATTGTAGGAGATGTGCAGCAAATCTAGCATATCATTTCAATACAGTATAATGTGCAATATACAGAGTACAGTGATAGAATCACCACTGGAGACAGTGGAAGCACCGGCAGACCCTTATCACCAAATCCCCAAGTACATCAACCAGCATGGCAATTATGACCATACCAGCGGATATAAAAAATTTCCTCACAATGTGCCATAAATATTATAGAAGACTGGTATGCTCAGCCCTTGTGCGTAGGAGTAATGAGACAATGGCCCACCCCCAGTACACCTGTCTTCAACTCTTAGTCCTATCTTGTTAGTTACAAGTGCTAACGCACTACCTCAACATTATAAATGACCTGGGATACTCCAGCTGCCGTGATGCAAGGATAGCCATTGACTACATACCCCAGATTTATCTATCCATGGTCCCCATATGGATTCGAATTTCGACAGGCAGTTTCGTTTCAGATACGTTCCCCTCTCCAACCGTATAACCACATTCATCCTAGCCACAAATTCTAAAAACTAGGAGGACATGACTGTATCCATTTAGCAGCGATGGTTTTCCGAGCCGGATATAGAAATCTATTTATGCCTGTCTTAATAGGAGATTGCAGAGACTCAGAGTCAAACAGTCCCAGTATGCACATTCTTGCGTCTAGTGTATAAGTAGCACAGTATATTTTGTTAATCAGACGTATTATCTCAGTCCAGTACCTATACAGAGTGTTGCATTTCCAGATCATGTGGAACAGCCCAGCGTCATCTGCCCTGCACTTTGGACATGTCGAGTCAGGGCGACACCCTATCATTTTTAAAAAGAGTGGCGACCTGTACACTCTATGTAGTAGAAAAATCTGGGATAGTCTAGCCGCCTCACTTAGTGACAGGACTGGAGTCAATGCCAACACCTCCTCCCATTGAGCATCCGAAATATGGCCCAGATCTCTTTCCCATTTACTCTTAATTAGCAGTGGATATTTTTTCAGATTCTCCTCCTGCATTGCCCCATAGGCTCTAGAGATCGCTCCTCTGGAGGACCCCCCTTCTATTAATTTGGATAGCACCGGGTGAGAGGCAAGGACTATGGGCCCTATTTTTACTTGTGCACTCAAAGCATGTCTAAGCTGTAGATATTTATAGAATTGTCTGGACTCCAATCCAAATTCTGTACATAAATGTTCAAATTGCTTTAGTATTCCCTGAGAGTACAATTGATCCATATTCCACAGCCCTTTGCGCTCCCAGCCTTGGAAGTCAGACAATTGAGACAACTCTTTCAGTTTAGGATTATTCCATATCGGTGACAGATCAAGTAAATCAGCCACAAGTAAAACTTCTCTAGATTTAGTCCACACGTTTCACATTAATTTAAAAAGTGGGAGCACCTTCACTGTCTCTGCTATATCCTTTTCCAATATCATTATTGGGGGATTACAACCAGTGACCCATTCAACCAATTCTCCGCATTTCCCGGCCTTTCCTATACTCCCCCAACCTTTAAAATGCTGTAATTGAGCTGCTAGAAAGTAAAGATAAGGGTTTGGCAGAGCCAATCCTCCCATGTCCTTACCTCTTTGTAAGGTTTCATACCGGATTCTACTGTATTTGGCCCTCCATATCAGAGAACGGAAAATTTGCTGTATCTTGTAAAAGTGGTGCTGGGGCACCCAAACTGGTGAATTGTGAAGTACATATAACAGTTGTGGCATAAAATTCATTTTGATAAGATTCCCCCGACCTATCACCGATAAAGGAAGTTTATTCCATATAGTTGTTTTTATTTTAAATTTGGCCAGTAGCGGTATCAGGTTATCTGCAATATATGCCTGGGGGCTGTTGGAAACTTCAACACCAAGGTACTTAAATGACGACACTACTTTAAGTTTAATATGGTTCAGACACAGGGACCGAGGTAGAGGGGATAACGGAAGGATAACAGATTTATCCCAATTAATATACAGACCTGACTGTCTGCTGATCTGCAGTTTTATTACAAAGTAGCTGCAATAATCACATCGCACAGCTACCCGGCATAAAGGAATATTTTCTTACCGCTCGAGTCTTCGGCTCTGCTTTCTGTCTCATACGGTTTAGAAATTCAGTTTGTTGGGCTTTCCTTAGACGGATCATTTCTAGACAACCTGTCGCATTGATCTGAAAGAACTAACAGAGAAAAGGGGTGAGTAGTCAAAAACAGCAACTCGGTATTATAATTATCAATTTGCATAAAACTTTATTCTGATACTGTATGGAGCAGGAGCTTCGTACAGTATTAGAATGTATTGGCTCCGATGAGCTGAAATTATTGCTTTACGAAGTCTCTCAAGACTTCGCGTAATAGTTTCATGAATTAATTTGTACTGTGAGAAAACATTTCCAAGTAACGCTGGGAACTGAACCCGAGTCCGGGAAATGTTTTTTTACAGTACAAATTAATTTAATTTATGAAGTCATTACCCGAAGTCTTGCAAGACTTAGCGAAGCAATAATATCGACTCATCGGAGCCTTGGAAAAAAGTTTAGGATCATTACCATATGAGCGTATGATTGGAGAATCCTAATCTGGAAGGGCGTGGTCATTAGATAAGGATTGGGATAATTACCCGAGGGCAGGACTGACCGGGAACCCAAGATTCCAACATTCAACATCCAACTCCCAACACCCAACACCCAGGGAGAGAGGAGAATCCCAAAGGGAAAGAAAAACCCAGGAGGTGAGGAAACCAAAGAGCTAGACACCCACATAGGTTAGCAGACGGACTTAGACACACAAGGACTAGTTGAGCTCTCTAGAGGGGTCTATCAATATGAGAGTCATAGTGAGACATGCGATGATGGACCACCCAGCTTTCCTAGGAGCAGAAGTGAGATTCCTACTAGGACTTGGTAAGAGACATAAAGAATGATATTTCATTTTATTAAGACTAATTGGATAATGTGGGTGAAATCATAGCATCTAGATTGGCGAATACATACACATTAACATTACATACACATTACTTGATCATCTCCATATGGAGATGTAGTCTTAGGATATTGTGAGGCTTCATTCTACCTGCAGAAGAATCAAGACTCGCAATCTATCAAAGTATTAAATGATTGCATATATATCCCACTGGAAAGACTATGTTCCAAGTTCTTCCCATTTCTGTTGTTTGTCTTAACCCCTTAAGGACACGGCCACATTTCAGCTTAAGGACCCGGCCATTTTTTGCAAATCTGACCAGCGTCACTTTATGTGTGAATAATTTTAAAATGCTTTTACATATCCAGGCCATTCTGAGACTGTTTTTTCGTCACATAGTGTACTTCATGACACTGGTAAAATGGAGTCAAAAAAATTCATTTATATTTCTAAAAAAAAAAAATACAAAACTTACAAAAAAAATTGAAAAATTTGCAAATTTCCAAGTTTCAATTTCTCTACTTCTATAATACATAGTAATACCGCCCAAAAAAGTTATTAATTTACATTCCCCATATGTCTACTTCATGTTTGGATCATTTTGGGAATGCCATTTTATTTTTTGGGGACGTTACAAGGCTTAGAAGTTTAGAAGCAAATTTTGAAAATGAGATTTTAGCCAATATATTCCTGTCAGGAACATATCGGAGCCCGCACACCCCGCCAAGGTACAAGCTACACTGAGATGCCTCGGCGGGTGCGCAGGCTCCGATATGTTCCTGACAGAAATATATTGGCTAAAATCTCATTTTTTAACATCAGCTTGAGGGTTTAGCCTTGTATTGTACGTTGCATATTATTGTGGTGCACCATTTGCTGTGATCTACAAACAATGGAAAAGTTAACCGAATACAATGACAACATAGTGATACCAAATCTTACCTGGATAAGCAGAGTGAAAATTGGGGTGCTGGCTATAGTCACAGAAGAAAGCTTCTTTCTCATCACATCAGCTGAAAAGAAAAGATTCTTATTAGCCACAACCACCAAAAAAGAGATCAATAGGCAATTTAATGCTAGCCGTACATAAGGGAAGAAGGGAGGCTCCTGGCAGCTACCCGGACAGCAGATATTGGGGGAAAGAATGATATGACGTGCTGGATGTCAACATGCCCAATCGTTTGTTCCTGATCAGATGCAATCAGAGGGGTCTGGAGGCAGGCGATTCCCCTCTCACCACTGATACAAAGATGCATGTTCAGTAAAGCAAATGTGATGTATAGAAATGTGCCTCTCCCCTCCGTCAGTTCAAGAAATTTCCTTAAATCCTATTCACAATCTGCAGGATAAAATCACTGGGGATCTTAGGAAGCTCTGGAGATTGATAATCTGGAGTGATGATTTGTCATGTCTTTCATCTGCAGTGTGAATAGATCCTAGGAATTCCTTGGGCAGATCACACAGTGACTTCTTGGGCTATAATACAGTCTTATGCACCATCAGTACATTGGACTCTTAGTTGGCATTTACCAAGAATTTGCTTATCCCAAGGCGTCTTGTAGAGAGTCAATAACGGCAGAAAGACATTGCCCACCCAGGGCGTAACGGCAGACAGCAGACCTCTGTCCACAGGGGTTCTCCTTCTCATCCATGCAAACCTTGGACCCAAATTCTCTGCGTTGTCACCCTCAGGCTCCTTCTCGGTTTGACTGAGCTGTTGGCCCTAAAATGATGAGGGAATATGAACTATAGTCACAAAATTCTGAATTTGCATTGTTGTAGAAGAAACTTTGCCATATGGGAAACCACAATAATCATGCTGTTGTCATCATTAAATATATAATTCTGTCTGTCTAAAATCACCACTGGGGGGTCCATAGCTGATGGATTTAAAGGGGTTGCCATACCTCGAAGTTTTGTGCCAAAAGCTTAGAACTGTCTAAACCAGGCATGTCCAAACTCCGGCCCTCCAGATGTTGCAAAACTACAACTCCCATCATTCCTGGACAACCTACAGAAGAGCATGATGGGAGTTGTAGTTCTGCAACACCTGGAGGGCCAGAGTTTGGACATGCCTGGTCTAAACTAACAAACAGAGTAATAGTCACCTTACCAATCCCCCCCACTACAGTCAGCTTCTTCCCTGCCTAAAATGACTGATTAAAGAGAATAATAGATTGGGGACATATTTACATCTTTTTTTTACTGAAGTAAATACTTTTTTGTCTGAAAATCATTTTTGTAAATTTGATTTTAGCAAAAATTTAGCTCCGCAGCCTGCAGGTGTTCTCATACATTGCAGGCCGCGTAGTACAATTCAATGTAAAAGCCGTCAGATGAGCTCTGTGGCCGTTCGGTCTGCAGCATCTCTCGCTCCTCTCCTGAACTCAAATCTACGCTGACATCCAAATAAAAGAAACTTGCGCCAAAAGGGGTTGTCAGCTTTATGAGCTTTCTGAAGAGAAGAAACCGGAAGCTACAGCCTGAGGTGTCAGGGAGCTCAGACGACGGCTTTCGCGCTGAATGGGACTCAGCAGCCTGGAATGTACGAGAGTATACTCAGGCTGCGGAAGACAAACCGGGCAAAAGTTTTAATAAAACCCAAATTACAGAAATAATTTTTTCTAGCCATAAAATAAATGGCATTCTATTAACATAACCTAGAGGTCTCCACTGCCTGAAGCCACTTTAAATATTACATTAGGGATATGGTCAGGCTCCTATTACATATTGTACTGTGTTATATATAAGACAGACCTATAGATCCATCGTTTGCAGGAAGCATGAATACGGCACCTGTTTTCCTTGGCGGAGTATGGTATTCCATCGGAGAATCCTACGGACGTCATATTCACTGAGCTGCACTATATCATGGCCACTGTTCTTAGCCTGCGGAGAAAGGCACACAGCCCTATAACACGTGCCAATTAATCTCCATGTGACACACGGATATATCGATAGAATCTACCAGATAAAACAGATATGTGGAAATGATCTACTAAAACTGGTGAAGAACAGACAAGTCTGACGGACTATGCCGCCTTTGGCTACATGCACACGACCGTTGGTGTTTTGCGGTCCGCAAATCGCGGATCCGCAAAACACGGAAGCTGATCCGCGTTCCGTATTTTGCGGAACGGAACGCGGCCCATTATAGAAATGCCTATTCTTGTTCGCAAAACGGACAAGAATAGGACATGCTCTATTTTTTTTGCGGGGGCACGGAACGGAGCAACGGATGCGGACAGCACACGGAGTGCTGTCCGCATCTTTTGCGGCCCCATTGAAGTGAATGGGTCCGCGGCCGAGCCGCGAAATATGCGGCTCGGACGCGGACCCGAACAACGGCCGTGTGCATGAGGCCTTTACCTGCTAATAGAATAAAATTACAAATATGCTACTAACCTTTTAAATACCCTTTCGTTCTAGCAACCATGGTTCTAGAGGTGTTCTCTGCTTTGGATAAACTCATTTTGTTAGAAGGTGCCCTCAAAGTGAAGTAGATCACTGGGTGGCAGAACCGGGCTGGCAGCAAGTGTTTAATATGTGTGCAGCGCCACCGCAGGGGAAATGTGGCATTACACAGTGCCCTCTGATATCAAACGAATGTAAAGGATGGATGTGTCAGGTCCTCCAAGGGGATGTCTCTGTAGCTGATTTCTACTCCAGCTATGTATAGGGAGGTGTTTTAGTGGTTCCTTCTCCTTTAAATCCTTGTAATGAAGTTGTTTAGTGGTGCTTAAAGACTGGCAGCGTTTCTGAAGTATGAAGTAACTGTACATGAGTACTGCACACTGAAAACCCTTAGGTGAGGCTAGGAAGGTCCAGGAGACTAGAAAACATTGAAGACGTCTCCAGGGTAAGCCCTCTTTCACACGGTCAGTATTTTTGTATCAGTATTTGTAAGGCAAAACCAGAAGTGGGTCCAAAACACAAAAGAGACACAAATATTTTTGTTATACCTTTTCTCTGTAGGTTCCACTTATGCTTTTGGCTTACAAATACTAATCAAATACTGATGCAAAATACTAAACAAATACTGGAACAGGCCTATGATGTGTCTTTCTACCATCACCACCTCCTCTTTGTACATATGGTTGTCGGCCGGGTTCCATGATGGGCGCTGGTTGATGGGAGCTAGCTCACTTGTTCACGGCTTTGGTAACTGTTACTCAAGGCTAAGGCTATGTTCACATTTGCAGAGGCTCCTTCGTAGATTTTGGCATATTTGCTACCCTATCTTTTCCAGGAAAAGATGGACACAATTACAAAATCTAAAAGACCCTATTACAAGACAATGGGCCCAATCAGGTGCCACTGGTGTCCATCGTTTTTGGTTTGTTGCTGCTACGATGGAACAGAAAACCAGAAATGACAACTAAGATATGAATTGAGCCTAAGGGAATCCAGTTACCTGCCACCTCAGAGACGAATCTATGACCCAACCAGAACATAAGGCAATGCCCTGATATTTTCAGGTGAAATTGAAAAAGTCAAACACCCTCGAGGGAGTCCCCCACCAATCAGACACTGATGACCTATCCAGAGGATAGGTCATCAGTAGAAAAGTACATGCTTTTTGCCTTTTCATAAAACATACCTGTAAGAGCATGTCCTCGGGATTTTCTGTTACTGTGTCTGTAGACGGTGGGTAAGCAATACCTTTCAGTATAGTGTTGAACTGGTAATTGCCCCGTCTGCCCCGAACTCTAGTACGTGGTACTCTACAACTGCTAGAAGTTGAAGAAGTCATAGTCCTGTTTATGGGGGCCAAGTCTGGGCTCTTTTTCCTGGGGATCCATAAATCTAACTCAGGCACAGAGTCTAGAAATCTCCTAGCCGCTCTCCTCTCCTCATCCTCATCTTCGCTGCTACTGCTGCTGCTGCTGCTATAAATGCTACTGGTGCTGCTACTACTGATGATGAAGCTGCTGCTGCTACTTTCACTGCTAATATCACTGATGTCTTCTTCACTCAGTTCCTCTTCTTTTATCTTCTTAGGCGCCTTGTTTTGTGGTCTCTTTTGTGGTGCTGCCTTTCGTGGCCTTTTCTGCGGTGCTGTACTTTGCGACCTTTTTCGTTTTCTAGTTTTCCCCTGAAAAGCCATAGAGAGACTTAATAGTTGACTCCCAAGTAAAAAGACAATAGGTCAAGGGTGTCGATCTGTACCATTATGTCTAACCCGCATGTGAATAAACATATTTAATGAAACAGTGACTGTCGGTAAAATGGCTGTAAACAGTGCAAACTGAAACCAGGAATGGCTAGGAGATGCCATACCTCTTCATTTCTAGGGGAGCTCTGCAGATAGTCGAGCGCTGTACTCAGCATCACCAGAACTCCTACAGAAAGTAACAGAACGGCCACATGTATGTGTGACCGGTCGCACATTATTGCTATTTTCAAGGGGGCTGCAGGGGGTATAGGGCTTCTATTCTTGTGATCAGTGATCTGTTGATAATTTTTTAAAAACAAAATACCCCTTTAACCCCATAGTGACCACCCATACACCTTTTTACGGAGGTCACTAAGGGACCTTAGGTGGGCCACTGCCTTTTCACGGCAACCGGTCTCCTGCATTAACAGGCCGGACCGGCAGGAGTGTCTATCCTGCAGGTCCAGGCTGTTAAACCCCTTACATATAGCATTGGCATCCGCTGCATTTAAGCAGTGACAGAGGGATCGGACTCCATCTGTCTCCCATCGGCACCCTGCAAATGCGATCGAGGAGTGCCGAGGTGTATAAGGATGGTGCATTGTATTTTAATAGAAATCAAAAGATTGCCTGTTATAGTCCCCTTGTGGGACTATTAAGTGGTTAAAAAAAAAAAAAAAGGAAAAATAAAAACATCCAGTTTTAAAAAAAAATACTCTTTTAATTGAAAAAAATGCAAAAATAAAATTTCCCCCAAATGTTTGGTATCGCCGTGTCCATAGGGACCTGCATTACACAAATATCATGTAAATGAGCCCCCTATAAAATGCCAGAATTGCTAATTTATTCTTAGTCGACACAGAAAGTGTTATTTATCCCAAAATGATACAAAAGCGGTGGTGTAACAAACAACCATGGGGCCCCAGGCTACACTTGGAATGGGGCCCATTTCACCATGTTTAGCAAATCTTATGATTGTTCTCACTAATGCACAGGGCCAAAAGCACACAATGATGTCATAGTACAAGGTTAATGCACATAGTCATGTAATAGTAGTGGAATAGTGTGTGTGGTGAAGTCACGTTAGTGTCACAGCATTGACATGCACACAGTGGTGTCACATGCAAGTATAATGCACATATGATGTCACAGTACACGTGTTAAAGGCCAATTAATTGGCCTGTATTTGTGGGCGTGGCGCTGCCGTTAGCATAAAGCATGACAGCGCCACTCCCCCTGTGTACGTCGCTCAGCGTTTCTCCCACCCACCCTCCCCTTTTCAAACACCCTACATGAAGGGGATGCCCTCTTTCAGGCGTCCCTACTACATGCGCGGTTACGGCACAACTCCAACCGCCGGGAGCAGGGTACTTCAGGGGTCTCGTCACCTGCTTTAGTAGCCACGACCACAAAAATAATGTAGTGATGTTACAGCGCAAAAAATGCAAAAAGTAATGTCAAGCAGAAGGGAAAAAGCAAACAGCAGAAGTAATAATTATGTTTCATAGTAAAACTTAGAATGTGGTTGTATTACATTTTCAAGGTACTTTATGCACATTTTACCACTAACTGCACCTTGTGTCTGGCTGCAGATGGGCCCCACAGCAGCTGCTATGTCTGCAACCCTTGAAGTTACACCATGGAGGGAACTAAGCTACTGCCAGACACCTCTGTTAGGCTACTTTCACACTGGCGTTTTGGTTTCCGTTTGTGAGATCAGTCATGGGCTCTCACAAGCGGTCCAAAACTGATCAGTTTTGCCCTTAATGCATTCTGAATGGAAAAGGAGCCGCTCAGAATGCATCAGTTTGGCTCCGTTCCACCTCCATTCTGTTTTGGAGGCGGACACCAAAAAGCTGGTGCAGCGTTTTGCTGACCGTCTGACGAAACTGAGCCAAATGGATCCGTCCTGACACACAATGCAAGTCAATGAGGACGGATCTGTTTTCACTGATACAATATAGCACAATAGGTGAACAGAAGGTGTACAGAGACATTCAATGGAAAGCAATACCTTGAAATAACCGTTCATATTCTTCCATTTGCTCAGGCACTGGGATCCTGTCCGGTGTGTTATTTCTCTGCCAACTTTAGCCCAATGGCCTGTAAGGTAACGAAAAAATGTAAAGTCAGTCAAGTCCTTAACAGATACAAGGGCAGGATCATGACTAGCATCAGTGACTCACCTACTCCATACTTCTTAGTCAACTCCACTAGCTTTTGTTCTTCTTCCTGGGTCCATTTGCCCTTTTTTACGTCCTTGTGAAGTCCCTTATAATACCTGAGAGAAGAACCATTCAGTTTATTTAATTAAGTAGAGAAACGCAAAATTCATTTTGGAAAAAAAAAAAAAAAGAATTGTGACCTTTCACGACACTGGATATCACTCCTTCCAGGAACTTCCAATCTGATTTTGTACCAATCCTTTTCTCTATATTTCTCCACAGCTTTTAATAACAGCTAAAGACATAGAAAAAGTAAGTTTAAAATTTGTACAGAAAATGAATTATAATAAGTGTTTCAGGGGAGTAACACTAAGTACTTTGCATCTGGCTAAATATCAATAAATGATGCTGCACTTTAGAGCCTTAAAGGGGTGGCCTTTAAAGCTTTAATGGGGTTGTTGAAGTTATTTTTTTTGTTCTTTGTATGTCTCTAACTAAGCAAATGTAAGGGGTTTTCAGTTTGCTTCCTTTATCTACAGTTCTCCTAAGTTAGCTGAGATGTCAGCTTCTTTCCCTGCTCGGACGACGTTCAGTGCACAAGCCTGGGCTTCAGGAGAGAGCAAGTCTGCCTCTGTGCGCAGAACGTCACTGTGAAGGGTGTGCTGGTTGGAGCAACAAGCCACGCCCCCTGCACTGCCGATCTGCTGGTCACACCCCCTGCACTGCCCTTCTACCATCAGCAGTACAGACTCAGGGCTGGAGGCTCTGCTTCAGGTGCTGAGCAGCTGAAGAGTTTCCTCTTTTCCAAGTACCAAGAAGATATATTCTGTGCACAGGATCTTCCCTCCTCACCCTGCAGACACAGAGCTGACAGAGACAAGAGGAGTTCTCTCCTCTGTAATCTTCTGAAGCTATAAAGAAGTGTTTGCAGAACACTGCACAAGAAAAGGCACGGGAAGATCCTGTTGTGTATCCGAAATGTCACTGTGAAGCTGGGACTTGTAGTCCTACACATACAACATGCTGCTGAGTATCCCAGCAGTCAGTGCAGGAGGAGGGGAAAGCAGGCTTTGTTGACACCTACAAATATTCATGATTAAAACCTCAGTGACTGTTGTTACACGCCCCCACAGCTCTGCAACTGCATGTCAACAAAGGGGCCAGAAGAGAACTAGGGAAATGAATAAATGTAATTTTTTTGCCTAAAATTTGCTTAGCTTATGTATATATTGCTTTCCATCAGATTTACAGTTCTTTAGTTTTTGTTTTTACATAACTCAGACAACCCCTTTAAGGTAATGGTATACCCACTTGGATGGGCCATTGTTTCCTCATCAGTGAGGGCACAACCACCAGGACCCACAAATCCTGAAAATGAAGGGGCTGCAGAGCATCCCCTTCTAAGTGTTCCTGGCTGTGCAGAGAACTGCAGCCGGTCATCAATGAGAACATTACAAGGTGTGAATACGCTCTAGCTGATGTCTACCAGTGTTTTGACCCTCACCACGTCTTCTTCTTTGCTCCAGGACCCCTTCTTCAGACAAGGATCAAGACATTTCGACCATCGATGAAGCAGCTGCATTGAGTCTCTGCCTTCCATAAAATAGGAAACTGAAAAATATAGATACACATAACTAGGGTCCATTCACACGTATATAAGTGTTTTGCGGATCCGCAAAACACAGACATCGGCAATGTGCGCTCCGCAATTTGCAGACCGCAAATCGCCGGCACTATAATAGACAATGCCTTCTCTTGTCCGCAATTGCGGACAAGAATAGGACATGTTCTATTTTTTCCGGGAATGGAATCTGCAGATCAGGAAGAACGGATACAGAAATACGGATGTGGACAGCACATAGTGTCCGTTCCGGCCCCATTGAAAATGAATGGGTCCGCAAAATGTCAGAACAGATGAAGACCCAACTTACGGACATGTGAATGGACCCTTAATATGAGGTCTAATTCACGTGCCGGAATGTTTTGTTACTGGCAGATGTAACTGGCAATGGCAGTCCATGGAATATTTCGTCACTTGCTGGGCCAGCAGTTTCCACTGCAGTGATGCATTTGTACTTTATCTGGTGAAAGCAAGTTTGTTAATTTACAGATTATAAAAAGCTGTCTCACAAGGGGCATAAAAGTTGACATTCAACAGACTGATCCCTCTCTCCCAACATCTGCCAACAGGGAATAGTTGCGACGCCCCCATGAACATGGTCGGCAGGTTTGGCTGACATTCATTTAATGTGTATCTCCTATGTATCTCCTTGGATTGGAAAAGACACATTACAAGTATTCTGAGGGTTAGATTTAGAGGATGATCATGCATATGCCATACCTACCTACTCCCTATTAGGATATATCAGATTTATCAAATTTGCCTTTTTGGTAAATTTTAAACATGTATATGTATGTATGGGTGCTATACTTACTCTTGCGGTAAGGTATGTGCATCCCCACCCTCATTCGCTGGACAAAATACATCAGCATCTCATCATCTTCCCTGGTGAACTCTTTCCTCTTAAAATCTTTGTTGCTGAGCTGGAATTGCTGGAGGCACTGGAAGGCCGTTCTCTGTGTCTGCACGAGTGAAACATGAAGCATAAGTAAAAAACTTGTGGTCTATGCATATTAAATCTACTGCTATTGAGGCATTTAAAGGGGTACTCTGGGACTTAAGTAATGATTGCAGATCAGTAGGATTTCAGAGGCCTTAACCTCTGGGACACCCACCGTTCAGCCTAATGGCGAAGTCTCCTTATTATGCTCATTGGTAGGGGTCTGGAAATACAAATCACCACCGATTAAAGGGTTTTCCAGGAGTTAGATACTGGTGAACTATTCTCAGGATAGATCATCCATACAAAATCGATGGGATTCCGACTCTCAGCAGCCTTGCCAAACAGCTGAAGAGGCAGAGGCTCTTGGACAAGCATTGCGGCTTATTCAAAGTATACCAAGAACAGCATCGCACATTGCTTGGTAATGCAGCTCAACTGCTTTTAATTGAATGGGATTGAGCTGCAGAAAAGTAATGGCTGATGGACGGGATGTCACAGGCCGAGGAAGAGGCTGCAGCATTTGCCCAAGCTTAGCGGCTCCTTCCAACAGCTGATTGGCAGGCGGTGCTGGGAGTCAGAATCACCTGTCCTGAGATCAAATGACTTTCTTTTATTTGCTATGCGGCCTAAATGCTGTAACGTTTCGGCCTGTAAGCCCTTTCTCAAACTGGTGGCGCTTTTTTGCTCAGCTCCCATTCTGATGGCTGCTATGGTATGTGTGTGTGCACGGTAGCACGCCGACTTGGCATTTTCTTGTAGTGCTACCGTGCACACACACACCATAGCAGCCATCAGAACGGGAGCGGAGCAAAAAAGCGCCACCAGTTTGAGAAAGGCCTTACAGGCCGAAACGTTACAGCATTTGGGCCGCATAAAAAATAAAAGAAAGTCATTTGAACCTAACAACTGTCGTTACTGGAGTTTCATTTCGACTATCTATTGGGGTAGGAACCCTACTTCCAGTAAAATAACCAGCGACGCCTGCAGTCGACGCCCAAGCCTTCTTCTACACTGTCCTGAGATCAGTTCATCAACAATTAAGTCTGGAACCCCTTTAAACACTGATAGCCTTTTTGTAACCAAGATGCCAAGTCACAACACTCACCCCCAGCTTCTCGGCTATTAGTTCCCAGTTCACAAAGCTGTGTTCTTTCGCAATTTCTTGCAATTTTTTTATTTCATCTTCTGTCCAGGGCTCCTTGTTGACATGAGGGTGCAGATGGTTCTTCCAAATCTTACTAATCCTATCCGCATTGTGAATGCCTTCAAACTGAGAACAGGGATTTCATAATGTCAAATGTGTATTATAAGCAACTTTTCCACTGCACTTCAATTGCTCAGAGTTTGCAAGATCTCTGTGCTGTCAGTGAATGTGGACCTGTCCTGGTCATGTCTAACAAAGGCTTCATGTGTCAGAGGTATTTCCTGTCCTGAAGTCTGCTCCTACGACATGGACCCATAGTATTATAATGACTGACGTCATTACGTGTACAATTCATTAGAATTGAGGTTGGGCAGCAAGACAGCATTATAAGTCATTATAATGCCTTGGCACCGTGTCATAAGAGCAGCACTGAGGACAGGAAATATCTCTGCTACATGGAGCGTATTTCTCACACTGAATACACTTGTGTGAAATTGGTGAGCAGTGCACAGCTGATTGCACGAGAGGCTCCCGATACACTAGCAAGCCTCACACACAATCAGGACAAGTTTTCAGCCTCCGAATGTAAATTAGAAAATCTATTCACTGACTGCAAGCAGAAATCTTGAACAACATCGAGCTCTTACACAAAGGATATTAGAAATCTGCAGAACTTTGGAAATTGCAATGTACAGTTAATATGTCTGATCTACAAATAATTGTCGTTTATATGTGACTAGCAGGAGGACCCGGCTTCACACGGGTATATTTCATTTATTTCATTTAACGTCTCTGTGTTTTGTTAAAAGATATCGACAGTATCCCCCATAACAGTGACCTCTACAGCACCCCACCCATTTAACAGTTAACTCCACAGTCCCCCACCCCTTAACACGGACACCCCCCCCACAGTGCCCCGCCACTTTAAAATGGGACCTCCACAGCAGCCCATCCCCTTAACTTTGACCTTCACAGCAGCCCACCCCTTTAACGGTGAGTTTCACAGCACCCCACTCCCTTGACAGTGACCTCCTCAGGGGCCCGCCCCCTTAACAGTGACCTCCGAAGTACCCTGCTGCCTTAACAGTGATCTCCACAGAATTTGCCTTTTTAATAGTGGCCCCTGCCCCCTTAACAGTGACCTCCACAGTGTCCGCCCCTTTAACAGTGACCTCCACAGTGTCCGCCCCTTTAACAGTGACCTTCACAGTGTCCGCCCCTTTAACAGTGACCTCCACAGCGCCCTGCCCCTTTAATGCTAGGGCTACATGACTACATGTATTTACACAATATCCAATTGTGTAAAGTTTGTCAATTACCAAGCCAGGCGTCCAAAAACAGAGCCCGAGTCTCACTTACATAGACATTAGAAATCTTCTCCCAGTCATGATCGTCGGTTCTTTGCCCCAAAAGAGTTTCCTCTGGAAGTTGGCTGAATGGAAAAAAAAAGGAAAGACAAAAATACAATTTGCAAAAAAGCCTGTGAATCTCACCAAGACAGCACCACGTAAGAAGTTTGCAAAAGAAAAAGAGTCAAGCCCTGTTCATCCATATTAGGGAATAAGGACAAGATAAAGGGGCTCCCCGTACTAAAGAGCCTCACACATAAGCCAGAAAGGAAAGATGCTCTGTAGGCTATTCTACATTTACCATGCAAAATGATCTGTTCGACAGGAGAAGGATCTGAGACAATCAGCTCATTGCCCTGGATGCCGTATTTTGGAAGGGGCTGTCCAGATTTTTATTATTGATGGTCTATCCTCAGGATAAGCAATCAATATCTGATTGGTGGGGGTCCGACACCCAGCAACCCCTTCAATCAGCCATGGCTTTTCTGCACCTCAGTAAAAGGGATTGAACTATAAACTGTTTTGGAATAGCTCTGGTGCAAAAACTACATAGAACCGTCCACTGTGTCCATTCACTTCAATGGGAGCAGCGCTGCAGTAACCAGCTCCGTCCACTGCACAATGGATGGAGCTGTGGAGTTCCACCGCTGGAGCTACTGCAGAACAGCTGATCAGCGGAGGTACGGGGTGTCAGACCCCCGCCGACCAGATAACAATGGCCTAGGTTGGACACGTACTTTCCTCGGCAAGGCCATTATATGAAAATGCATAATGGCGAACCAATCTGAATTCTGACTGCCATCGCTTTTATATTTTTCTACCTATATTGCCATTTGAAACCTTGTTTTGTGCAGATCGTTTGTAAATTGCTGTTGTTTTTTTTATTACGCAATCTAAGTAAAAGTGACAAAGGACAGAGTGAATGTGAAATAAATATTTTACTGAACAAAATCTGAAATAGTAACTTACTTGATATCATCTATGTCCCGCTCTACCTCTTGGATCTGCTTTGCAATAATGCTTTTTTCAACATCATTTTTGGCATTATCACACTTCTGCTGCAGATATTCAAACCTGGAAAGAAGTCACAGACATAGAAAAGTAAAAAACATATAACTCAATGAATCCGAATCCTAAACGTCAGAATATTTAAACGAATCTGCATCCATCCAAAGTACTAGATTAACATTAGAAATGACAGCCATGTATGTTTGGGTTTGGAGATGACATGCATCAGTACTGATTAGGCTGCAAATAAAAAATTAAAAAGATCTTCTGCCCCCCTCCCTCACCTTTAAATGGAGCGGCAGTCGAGAATGTGCCCTGCTGCCCCAGTTAAACTCTATGGGGCTGTCAGAGATAGCCGAGAACTGTTTGCCATCTTCAATAGTCACAAAGGCTTTGAGTGAAGCAGCAGAGAGCATGCTCAACCACCGCTCCATTACAGGGGATACAGGACTAGCTCTCAGAAACTTACCACCTATCCCATGGCTGGGAACAGCTGTCGTTCTGGGACAACCTCTTTAAAAGGCTTTTCCTAGGATTTAATTATTAGTGACCTATCCTCAGATAATGGACCAGTGGAGTCCAACTTGTGGCACTGCCACTGATCAGCTGCTTTAAGAGGATGTGATGCTCAGGTGAATAGTGTGGCCGCTCCATAGTATACCGAGCATAGGACTGAACGGGACTGAGTGGCCTAAGTAACCGATCAGCTGGTTGAAGGCTCGTCTTCCTAGGCCTTTGACATTAAAAGGATTGGCCAGTTTACATCATTAGCTTCACATGTGCTGGCAACACTATTGGACATCAGTGCAAATAGTTTAATAATGCTTTTTACTAGCCACATGCATGTGCTGTTACCAGTACATGTGCAGCTATTAATATAAACTGGCCAAACCCTTAACCCTGGGTTCAGACCTGAGCGTTCTTGAAACGCGCGTTTTTGTCGCGCGTATTACAGCGCGTTTTTGCAAATAGGAAACGCACGTCGTACGCGCGTTCGTGTGATTGACTACTGTGGTGTCACTCACAATACGCGCGACAAACGCCCCCAAAAAAGCTCAAGTACTTGTTTATGCGTAGGGCGTGTTACAGCGCGTTCGTACGCGCTGTAAAACGCTCAGGTGAGAACCATGCCCATAGGGAAACATGGGTTTTCGCCTGTTGAGCGTTTTACAGCGCGTAGGAACGCGCTGTAAAACGCTCAGGTGTGAACTTAGGGTTAAAGTCAAAGGCCTAGGAAGACAAGCCTTCAACTAGCTGATTGGCAGGGTACCAAGTGTCAGACCCCGATGTCATGACCTATCCTGAGAATAGTTTTTTTTATTCATTTCATTTAAGGGGTTGGCTCATCTCAGACATTGTTGGCATATTGCACCTACTTCCAGAACGGAGAGCAGCCATGCATATGTTCACCACTTTGGGAATACCAAAAAAATATCCAAGCGCAGGCTCAGTTATTTCCAGTAGTCCCATTGCAGTGAATGCAGAAGTCATCCCTGCACAGTGCGCTCTCCATTCACCGCTATAGAATGTCTGAAAACAGGCTTCAAAGCTCCAACAGCGATGAATGGAGAGAATGCTGCGCTTTTGCAGTGTGCTGTCCTTTACTCTGGGTGCCCCTTTGTGGATATAAAGACAGCAGCGCTGTCCAATCGCAGCGCAGAGCTTCACTGCCAGCACTGCGATTGGACAGCGCTGCTGTCAGTGAGAAGAAACCGCCCAGGGAGAAAGTCTGACGTCTCCTCCCAGTTGCTAGGACTGGAGAAGGTAACGGGGGCCAGAGCGGGCGAACAGAGCGGCACCCAGGATTAAAAGTAAGTGCAATTAGATCCCTGGGCGCCGCTCTACACTTCCTGCCACATAGCTTTTTTTTGCTTTTCAGACGATACATACATGGAAGAACCTTTATTGTTGTGAATTTTGCACACTTACTTGAGTAATTTGGGTTGAAGCATTCTTTGTAAGCTGTCACTCACAATTGCCTTTCTTAACTCTTCACTGTCTGCAGTCCTCCCTGCTCAACGGAAAGATAGCCAAAAAATAAATGAGTTTTCTGCACTAAACAGAGAAAACATCTAACAGCATTACTTTATTCTGGTAAGTGCAACATTGGTGTGGTACCTAATCAACCAGGTCTCAAAAAAATAATAATAAAACGCCATAGACTTTCAATAGCTGACTAGTGTATCTCTAAACATGGCCCTCCACACACACACACAGACACAGACTCAGCTCGTCCAAGTGTCTATGTGAGCTCAATGGAGAGAGGGGACTAAACATTCCCTGCAGATTATTTTCCTTGGGAAAAAAAAATGGGTCTTGTTGAAATTCAACACTCCTCCCAGCCATTTGCAGAAGGAACGTCGGCTGAAAATCTTAGGCCGCACGCACACAACAACTAGATCTGCCTCCTACGGACACTAAGCTAAAGCTGTTTTATATTAGTCCCTGTAGGAAGGGTATAGCTGAAGAGGGAGGAACTCACACTTTTGTGCTTAGTGTCGCCTCCTAGTGGCAACAGCTATACCCAAGGTCAAGCCTGTGTCCCCTAATGAAACGGATGAGAAACTATACATTTTGCTGTCTGCAAATAACAGATTTGCAGAGCACGAATACCGACCATTAAAGTTCCACATTTTCCCATTCCACACATCCCTCCCTATGTTACAAAATGCCTATTCTTGTCTGCAGAATGGGTAAGAATAGGACATGCTCTATCCTTTTTCGGAACGGACATACGGATGCAGACAACACACGGTGTGCCGTCTGCATTATTTGGGGCCCTGTTGAAAAGAACGGGTCTGCATTATGGACCGAAGATATGTGTGCTTGAGGCCTTATACACATTAGGGTGTCACTGGTGATGCTGAAACTGGTGTATTTGGCTGACTAGATACAAGGTGCCAAACTTAAGAACACTTAAAGGGGATGTCCAGGATTGTTCATTTTTTTATGTTGATGTTGAAGGGGATGTCCAGGATTGTTCATTTTTTAAACGTTGAAGGGGTTGTCCAGGATTTGTGACACCAATGGCCTATCATGAGGGTAGGTCATCAATATCAGATTGGCGGGGTCTGGCACCCTGCATCTCTGTCGATCAGCTATTTTGTAGGAGCTCTGACATTACACAGTTCCATCCATTGTGTAGTGGCTGGAGCTGGTAATGGCAGCGCTGCTCGCACTGAAGTGAATGATTTCCAGGGCTGGGGCTCCAAGGTAATAGCTGATCATCGGACTTGCAAGATTTTGGTGCCCCTCTCCCCAATCAGTTATTGATTGTCTCCCCTCAGAATAGGAGATCTGTGTCCAAATCTCCTCAACCCGTCAAGGTTGCCCACCTGTTTCCTCTATTCCCTAATGATCAGCTGTTATTGGCAAGGGAAAGTTGAATCCGACCAGGCGCTTCCTTTGCAGACACATGTATTATTGAGCATTACATGGCAGCCATTTAAATGAACTGTAGACCATGTAAAGCCTGAACAGGCCGGGTTAACTGGACTCTTGCCACTAATGAATGTGAACACAAGCTGAAATCAACATCGTCCAGGTTCCAGGGTCCTGTAGGGTGGACGCAAGGGAACAACTCACATTTTCTACTGGTTAATTCTTTAAAGCTTTTCAGAGTATGAGAAGATCGCTCTATCATCTCCGGATTGGCTGGAGGCCCCTGCAAAGAAATCACAAGAAATTATAAGCATTTTCCACGTGTTCTCCAAATATAACGCCCAGGCATGAAAAGTTCTGTTTAACCCATTAAGAAGCGGACCAATTTTCATTTTTTTCATTCTCAGTTCACGTTAATTCACCATGACTTGTTTGGAAAACAGGAAAACAATTCGTTGTGGGGTGAAATTATAAAAAAAAAAAAAATAAACACAATTATGTAAATTTTTTTTTATTTTTTAGTTTTGATATCACACAATTCACTATGTTCTATAAATGACTGTCCTCATTCTGTGGGTCGGTACCATTGCAGCGATACAAAATTTGTATAGTTTTTGTTTTGTTTTATTATTTTTAAGAAAATAAAAACCTTTAAAAAAAAAACATTTTCTCTGCATTGCCATTTTCTGACAGATATAACTTTTTTTATGTTGGTTTTTATTGGTAAAAATGTGGAGTACGTACGACTTTTTATTTACTTTTTTAGGATGGACAAGGTGACCAAAAATGGTGATTAGTGGATTTTTATTTTTCGGTTATGGCGTTCATCGCTTTTATTTATTTTTACGTTTTACACTGAAACTTTTAGTCCCCTAAGGGGACTTCAACATGCAATCATCTGTTCGCTTGTCCTATAGACTGCAAAAGAGTACTATTGCAGTCTATAGGATTCTGACAATCTGCCTGTGAAGCCACGCCTTGGGCACAGCTTTTCAGGCAGTGAGCCATGACAGGCCTGAAAACTTTAACAAGGTCCCATGCTGTCATCGCAATTTCGCAGCAGGAGCTCCAATCAGAAGGCAGAGGGAGCCCCCTCTCTCTGCCTAACCCCAAAGATGCCGCGGTCACTATTGACAATGGCATCTGAGGGGTTATATAGCAGGAACCTGCCACGTAGGGAGTGCGCTCAGCATGTCAGTTCTGTCCATACAGCCTCTTAACACCAAAGATGTTCATGTACGTGATTATGCATTAGGCCTCATGCACACGACCGTATGTTTGTTCCGCGTCCGAGCCGCAAATTTTGCAGCTCGGGTGCGGACCCATTCACTTCAATGGGGCCGCAAAAGATGCGGACAGCACCCGTTGCTCCGTTTCGTGGCCCAGCAAAAAAAAAATAGAACATGTCCTATTCTTGTCCGTTTTGCGGAGCGTCTTCCGTGTTTTGCGGATCCGAAATTTGCGGACGGCAGAACACATGCGGTCGTGTATGAGGCCTTAAGGGGTTAAAAAAAACTGATACAATGGTCTACATTTACTAATGCGAGTGCACCTAGATTCTGGTACAAATTGCCCCAAAGTATAGCACTTAAGAATTATCTGTAGAGGATATCTGTGTCGATGCAACATTTTGCAGCACAATTCTGGTGTAATATTCTGGTGCAAAGTAGGCAAAGAGAATACAAAAGTGTCTGTGCCTGCACCAGATTTATCACAGGGGCTCAGGCTGCAGAAAGCCTGTCCAAGCTTATGCCATCTATTGAATTAATAAATCTGACCCACTGTGTTATGCCTATCGCAGGGCCCAAAGCTGCTATTATGTTTTATGCACTATACACTAAGCATAGCACAGGGTATCAGTTTTGTCCATTGTGTTCCTTTAATGATCAATTGTCAATTCCCTGAAATGTCTATTTAATAACTATTTACATTCCCCATGTAACACTAATTCTGGAAAATTCAATCTTATGACTAGTTTGTGCCATTCCTCTATTATGCCTATTAGAAGTTTACAAATAAATTGGCAGCAGTCAAAAAAAATAAAGGTTGAGATGGATGTTACCATTCGGGGTGTCCCTGCACAGTTTGACACCACCCAATCAGTGCTGCCAGTGCCGGGACACACCATCAACTGGTAACAACAGGAACTAGGAACAACACAGTTGACGCTCCAAAATTGCCATTACATGGGGGATGCAAGTAGTCACTAAAACAGACATGTCAGGAGAAGTGACCGCTCCTCTTTAATGAGTCACCAAACATTTATAAAACCTTTGACATGTTATTGAGACTTTTCTGAACAGTTGATCGGTGGAGGTCATGTGCTGAGAAATTTACCGGAGAAAGGCCTTATGCACACGGCCGTTGTTTTGTTCCGCGTCCGAGCCGCATATTTTGCAGCTCGGGCGCGGACCCATTCACTTCAATGGGGCCACAAAAGATGCGGACAGCACTCCGTGTGCTGTCCGCATCCGTTGCTCCGTTCCGTGGCCCCGCAAAAAAAAATAGAGCATGTCCTATTCTTGTCTGTTTTGCAGACAAGAATAGGCATTTCTACAATGGGCCGCGTTCCGTTCCGCAAGAACGCGGAGCAGCTTCCGTGTTTTGCGGATCCGCAGTTTGCAGACCGCAAAACACATACGGTCGTGTGCATGAAGCCAAATGCTGTTTAAAAACTGCAAAGTTGCTGAAAAAACACCTACCACTCCAGTGGCTTTATCTTTAAAATAAGGTTTGAAGAAATGTCCAATGGACAGATTTGTCGGGTAGGGTTTTGCGCTTCCGGCCTGTTGTGTTTTCCGTCCAGCAAGCTCCCAGAGCAGTTCTTCCTAAAACCACAAAATGCACCATTTCTAACCAATAGCTTTGTAGATTGGTGACTTTACTACCCCCCTCCGCTCTGCCTCCGCACCTGCTGCACTTTATTCTGAGCGATAAGAAGATCCAATTCCTGAAGCTTCTCTTGTAACACTGCCCGATAGACCAGGTTCATCTGCAAACACATCTCTGCTCTGTGACCTCCATCCTCCAGATTAATTTCATCCTGCAATTAGAGACAAAACAATAGAAACACACACGCTGTCAGTATTAGATACTTTATAGCAAAAAAATGTTAACGTGGACGTCCAGTTTAACAGGCTCATCTCTCATATAGTGGACACCAGGCTGATGTTGGCTCCCAAACCCATGCTTACAGCTTCGAGGTCTTCATCCAATGTGTCTCCGCTATCAGAATCATCTACAAATAGAAAAAAATATATAGACGTTAAATAGGCACACTATCGCCTCCTTTTGTAACTTTCTAACACTGCAAGACACTGGTAAACACCCGCAAAACCTGATCGCCCTTAGGCCGGCTTCTCTAAAGATGATCACACCCATTACCCTGGGTTCAGACCTGAGCATTCTTGAAACGCGTATTACAGCGCGTTTTTGCAAATAGGAAACGCGCGTTGTACGCGCGTTCTTGTGATTGACTACTGTGGTGTCAATCACAATACGCGCGACAAACGCCCCAAAAAAAGCTCAAGTACTTGTTTATGCGTAGAGCGTTTTACAGCGCGTTCGAACGAGCTGTAAAATGCGAAAATGTGAACCAGTCCCATAGGGAAGCATTGGTTTGCATGTGTTGAGCGTTTTACAGCGCGTTCGAACGCGCTGTAAAACGCGCAAGTGTGAACTTAGGGTTATAGACAGTCATACCTCCCGACTCCCCGTACACATGAACCCTAGGCTTCGCTTAGCACGCATGTGTTCTGAATGGGGACAGCTCTGGCAGCGGCTTATCTCCCCTGAGACCGAAAGGATCAGGCATGTTGAAATCCAACTGCGTCATTCTTCATCCCCCCAGAGAACTCAGAACACATTCATCTAATATGCACAGCAATCTGTTTGTGGTTTATCACTTTATTGTGCAGCAAAGGTGTAGTATTAGGAAGCACCCTAACAGAGGAGGATAGAAGAGAGTTACAATACTTAGGCCTCTTGCACACGAACGTGTGCACCCCATGCCCGTGCTGCGGGCTGCAAATTGCGGCCCGCAATGCTCGGGCACCGGCCGTGGGGCAGCCGCAGCGGATCGCGGACCCATTCACTTGAATGGGTCCGCGATCTGCCCGTTCCGCAAAAAGATAGGACATGTTCTATCTTTTTGCGGGAGTAAGCAGGAACGGAACCCCGCGGAAGCACTCCGTAGTGCTTCCGTAGTGTTCCGTTCCGTCATTCCATTCCGCATCTCCGGATTTGCGGACCCATTGAAATGAATGGGTCCGCATCCGTGATGCGGAATGGCCACGGAATGGTGCCCGTGTATTGCGGATCCGCAAATGCGGTCCGCAATACGGGCACGGGGCGCACACGTTCGTGTGCAATAGGCCTTAAGGGGGCACATTTACTATACGGCCTGTTTTATGCTACTTTCACACTTGCGTTGTTAATTCCAGTATTGAGATCCAGCAGAGGATCTCAATACCGGAATTAAATGGATCTGTTTTGATTCTGCACATCAGGATTTATCCGTTCTGTTAGCATGCAGTTGTGTGAAATCAACACAGGAAAGAAAAAAACGGATTCGTCACTAAATACATTGAAAGTCAATGGGTGACGGATCCGCATTGTTTTAATTGACGATACTGCTTTTGTCCTTTTTTATGACCGGACACAAACCCACAGCTTGCAACGGTTTTGTGTCTGGTCACAAAACAGAATGCTGACGGAACAGAAGACATCCTGAATGGAACACGTTATATCCAGAATGCATGAGGATTGAACGGAAACGCAATACCGGAAAACAATGATGCAAGTGTGAAAGTAGCCTAAGGGTGCACTTCAGGCCCGCCGGATCCGTCAGAACGCAAGCCGCCTGAAAGCATTTAAAGACTGATCAGGATCCTGATCAGTCTTCGAAATGCTTTCAGGTTACCATGATCAATACGCCGCCCGGACCTGTGACATCAAGAAGAAGCGCCCCGGGGCCGCAGCGCCGGTAAGTACACTGCTGCGGAGTACTTACCATGGCAGCCAAGACTTCAGTAGCGTCCTGGCTGCCATGGCAACCGATCGGAACCCCAGCTTACACTAGGGCCCCGATCGGAACTGCTGCTGCGCATGCTGCACGACAGGTGAAGCAAATACGTCAGCCTAGTTAAAAGCCTAAAAACAGGCGAGCTGGATGAACGTGGCCCAAGATCGGATATCACAAATGCTTGATTGTGGGGGGATGGACAAGTGAAGGAACCATTCCAGGTAAGCAATGTTTTTTTTCTAAGGGCTCATTCAGATGACCGTATGTTTGTGTTTGCATCCGATCCACAATTCCGGATGCGGACTCATTCATTTCAATGGGGCCGCACAAGATGAGGACAGTGCTCCATGTCTGCATCCGTACTTCCGTTCCACGGCCCCGCAAAAAAGATAGAACATATCCTATTTCTATCACCGGGCTGGCCATTCTGTTCAGCAAAATGCGGAATGCACACGGCCGGTATCTGTGTTTTTTGGACTGCAAAAACCGATATGGTTGTCTGAATGAGCCCTAATTCTCACATATTCCTCATTACATACATAGTTCAGTATGGAGGACTACACAGGTACTAAATTAAAGGGGTATTCCAACCCCTCGCCACTCTCAGTGGTGGTCCTGCTCCTTAAAACGAAAAAGGCACAGATTGTTGGAGTGTCCCTTTAGGTTATGTTCACGTCAGTGGGTAGTCTGCATCTAAATCTTATGCACACCACATCCCTTGCAGGTGAATGGCGCTTCCGCATCCCCCATTCACAGACATCACGAATTTCAATTTATAGAGAGATGCCATACGGAGAACTGAAGGAAAGACTGCACCGCAGGATCAGAGGGGGTCTCAGAGGTAAGACCACCCCCACCGATTATGAAGTGATAGCACATCGCTAGTCTATACTATCTCTTTGAAATGGGAGCACCCCTTTAAAGAGACCACAAGGAGGGTCTCACCTCTAGGACCCGCATCTATCTTCAGAATGGGCCCCTGAAAGTGAAGGTGAGCACGCCATGCTCTCCATTCATTTCTATGGAAGTTTTCGGAAAACTGGCGTTGCGCTTTTTCCAGCAGTCCAACAGAAATGAATGGAGAGCATGTCGCGCATACAAGGATGCTCTCCGCTCGCTTAGGGGGTCCTGTTCAGGAGATAGCTGCGGGTCCCATAGGCGAGACCTGCTTCATATGCTGCCAATGTCTCAGATGAGACATCCCCTTTAAAGCCTAAGAATTTAAAGGGGCTGCCATATGAAGACAATTTAGGACGGGAGATAAGTGTCTGATCGGCTGGATCGCAAGAACAGGGTCCTGTACTCCCCGTCTAAATGGTGCGGGAGACACCCATGCACTCAATTAAGCTCTATGGGGTTCCAGAAACGGCCACGCGCTTGTACTCTGCTATGTCCGACAGTCCCATAGGGACGCGAGACCACCGATATGGTTTAGTGGGGAGAAGGGCCCCCATTGTCAGGATCGGCAGTCGGGCACCTGCCTATCAAAGTCTTGTGGATGGAGGATAAAGTGTCTTCATGGGAAAACCCCTTTAGGAATAATATATAAAAGCTATAAAATGAAACTAAAATGACCCAAAATCATACAGAAAAATAAAAAGTATATGACGCCCCCCTTACCGTCATCGGACTCATCACTGCCGCCAGACAGGACCACATCAATTGTTGAGAAGTCCGGACCCAAACTTCTCTCGAGCGCCTCGATTTCTCTCTGAATCTTGTCCCTCGCTGCCTCGAAGTCCCTGGCGGACATGGTGCCTGCGGGCAGAGGGCACAAGCATTAAGCGCACACCAGGGCAGGGGGCTCCTTGTACGATTTTCTTGTCTCCTGACGCTGAGCTTTTCACTGCCTTGTCTGCGAGGGAAGCAGCGGTGCCTTCTGGGTAATCGTATGCAAATGCAGTCACAGGACGTGAGGCAGAGGAGAGCTGTGTGCAGGCTGGAGAGGGGCGTGGCCTTCCAGCCGTGTCTATTAGCATGGATTACCCACAATGCACTGTCCCCGTGCCTCGCTCTGCAGCTCCAGGAGTCTGCACCAGACAGGCTGCGTATGAGACGAATGAATGTGGCTGCAACACTAGGGCTCGCTGCTCGTGGGGAACTACAGGTCCCAGCAAAGTGGGTCTTGATCTACATATTGAAAAGGGTTCATCTTATGGATACATAACGTGCACGTTATAGGGCAGGGTCTGCAATCAGCAGCACTGCGGGCTGGTGTGAAACTACAACTCCCAGCGTGATCCCTTCATTTCTACAGGAGATCTGAGCTAGCAGCCATGCTGGGAGTTGTAGTTTGACAACAGCTAAAGTGCTGCAGGCTGCTGAGGGTGATCAGAGAGGTTGATCAGTACAGGGTCTTAGCCCCTGGGTCCTTTTCACTGACAGCAAGCAGAGATCTTGATAAATTAAGAAGTGTGTACTAGAAAGCTGCAGAACTTCTCAGGGTGTACCCCGACACTGTAATGTACTGTCCTATATATACAGGGGGTACCCCGACACTGTACTGTACTGTTCTATATATACAGGGGGGACCCCGACACTGTAATGTACTGTCCTATATATAAAGGGGGGACCCTGACACTGTACTGTCCTATATATACAGGGGTACCCCGACACTGTAATGTACTGTCCTATATATACAGGGTGTACCCCGACACTGTAATGTCCTATATATACAGGGGGGACCCCGACACTGTAATGTACTGTTCTATATATACAGGGGGGACCCCGACACTGTAATGTACTGTCCTATATATACAGGGTGTACCCCGACACTGTAATGTACTGTCCTATATATACAGGGTGTACCCCGACACTGTAATGTACTGTCCTATATATACAGGGTGTACCCCGACACTGTAATGTACTGTCCTATATATACAGGGTGTACCCCGACACTGTAATGTACTGTCCTATATATACAGGGGACCCCGACACTGTAATGTACTGTCCTATATATACAGGGTGTACCCCGACACTGTAATGTACTGTCCTATATATACAGGGGGACCCCGACACTGTAATGTACTGTCCTATATATACAGGGTGTACCCCGACACTGTAATGTACTGTCCTATATATACAGGGTGTACCCCGACACTGTAATGTACTGTCCTATATATACAGGGGGGACCCCGACACTGTAATGTACTGTCCTATATATACAGGGTGGACCCCGACACTGTAATGTACTGTCCTATATATACAGGGGGGACCCCGACACTGTAATGTACTGTCCTATATATACAGGGTGTACCCCGACACTGTAATGTACTGTCCTATATATACAGGGGGGACCCCGACAATGTACTGTCCTATATATACAGGGTGTACCCCGACACTGTAATGTACTGTCCAATATATACAGGGGGTACCCCGACACTGTAATATACCGTCCAATATATACAGGGGGTACCCCAACACTGTAATGTACTGTCCTATATATACAGGGGGTACCCCAACACTGTAATGTACTGTCCTATATATACAGGGGGGACCCCGACACTGTACTGTACTGTCCTATATATACAGGGGGGACCCCGACACTGTAATGTACTGTCCTATATATACAGGGGGGACCCCGACACTGTAATGTACTGTCCTATATATATACAGGGGATACCCCCGAAACTGTAATGTACTGTCCTATATATACAGGGTGGACCCCGACACTGTAATGTACTGTCCTATATATATACGGGGGGGTACCCCGACACTGTACTGTCCTATATATACAGGGTGTACCCCGACACTGTAATGTACTGTCCTATATACACAGGGGGACCCCAACACTGTAATGTACTGTCCTATATATACAGGGGGACCCCGACACTGTAATGTACTGTCCTATATATATACAGGGGATACCCCGACCCTGTAATCTATTGTCCTATATATACAGGGGGACCCGACACTGTAATGTACTGTCCTATATATACAGGGGACCCCGACACTGTAATGTACTGTCCTATATATACAGGGGGACCCCGACACTGTAATGTACTGTCCTATATATACAGGGGTACCCCGACACTGTAATGTACTGTCCTATATATACAGGGTGTACCCCGACACTGTAATGTACTGTCCTATATATACAGGGGGACCCGACACTGTAATGTACTGTCCTATATATACAGGGTGTACCCCGACACTGTAATGTACTGTCCTATATATACAGGGGGGACCCCGACACTGTAATGTACTGTCCTATATATACAGGGGGTACCCCGACACTGTAATGTACTGTCCTATATATACAGGGGGGACCCCGACACTGTAATGTACTGTCCTATATATACAGGGGGACCCGACACTGTAATGTACTGTCCTATATATACAGGGGACCCCGACACTGTAATGTACTGTCCTATATATACAGGGGACCCCGACACTGTAATGTACTGTCCTATATATACAGGGGGACCCCGACACTGTAATTACTGTCCTATATATACAGGGGGACCCCGACACTGTAATGTACTGTCCTATATATACAGGGGACCCCGACACTGTAATGTACTGTCCTATATATACAGGGGGACCCCGACACTGTAATGTACTGTCCTATATATACAGGGGGACCCGACACTGTAATGTACTGTCCTATATATACAGGGGACCCCGACACTGTAATGTACTGTCCTATATATACAGGGGGACCCCGACACTGTAATGTACTGTCCTATATATACAGGGGGACCCCGACACTGTAATGTACTGTCCTATATATACAGGGGGGACCCCGACCCTGTACTGTCCTATATATACAGGGTGTACCCCGACACTGTAATGTACTGTCCTATATATACAGGGGGACCCCGACACTGTAATGTACTGTCCTATATATACAGGGGTACCCCGACACTGTAATGTACTGTCCTATATATACAGGGGGACCCCGACACTGTAATGTACTGTCCTATATATACAGGGGACCCGACACTGTAATGTACTGTCCTATATATACAGGGGACCCCGACACTGTAATGTACTGTCCTATATATACAGGGGACCCCGACACTGTAATGTACTGTCCTATATATACAGGGGACCCCGACACTGTAATGTACTGTCCTATATATACAGGGGGACCCCGACACTGTAATGTACTGTCCTATATATACAGGGGGACCCCGACACTGTAATGTACTGTCCTATATATACAGGGGGGACCCCGACACTGTAATGTACTGTCCTATATATACAGGGGGACCCCGACACTGTAATGTACTGTCCTATATATACAGGGGACCCGACACTGTAATGTACTGTCCTATATATACAGGGGTACCCCGACACTGTAATGTACTGTCCTATATATACAGGGGACCCGACACTGTAATGTACTGTCCTATATATACAGGGGGACCCCAACACTGTAATGTACTGTCCTATATATACACGGGGGGACCCCGACACTGTAATGTACTGTCCTATATATACAGGGGGGACCCCGACACTGTAATGTACTGTCCTATATATACAGGGGGACCCGACACTGTAATGTACTGTCCTATATATATACAGGGGACCCCGACACTGTAATGTACTGTCCTATATATACAGGGGACCCCGACACTGTAATGTACTGTCCTATATATATACAGGGGACCCCGACACTGTAATGTACTGTCCTATATATACAGGGGGACCCCGACACTGTAATGTACTGTCCTATATATACAGGGGGACCCCGACACTGTAATGTACTGTCCTATATATACAGGGGGACCCCGACATTGTAATGTACTGTCCTATATATACAGGGGGACCCGACCCTGTACTGTCCTATATATACAGGGTGGACCCCGACACTGTAATGTACTGTCCTATATATATACAGGGGACCCCGACACTGTAATTTACTGTCCAATATATACAGGGGGACCCAGACACTGTAATGTACTGTCCTATATATACAGGGGGGACCCCGACACTGTAATGTACTGTCCTATATATATACGGGGGGACCCCGACACTGTAATGTACTGTCCTATATATACAGGGGGACCCCGACACTGTAATGTACTGTCCTATATATATACAGGGGGACCCCGACATTGTAATGTACTGTCCTATATATACAGGGGGGACCCGACCCTGTACTGTCCTATATATACAGGGTGTACCCCGACACCTCAATACTGCCATATGCCACTCTATATATGTGTACCCAATCCTGTCGTGCACCAGTGGGTTCCATACTTAGTGCACCCCACCTTCCCTGTCAGTAAGGCCCCGACATCACCTAGTACTGACCCGCACATTCCCCCAAGTTGCTCTGCCGCACTGTTGTGGCCCCGGGCCCCTCACAGAACACCTCCCACCACGGACACGTACAGCCTTCACCACCAATGTCCCCACACTCAGTGACTTCAGACAGTGCGCAGGCGCCAGTCCACCGGGACTCTTCCGCGCCTGCGCAGTAGGGCTTACCGGGTTAAGCGCAGTGTTCAAATGTCCCGATAAAGAGACTCTTGTATATGACATCAGGCCTGTGTACAGCAGAGCTCCGCCACCTGCAGGGGCACCCGGGCACTACACCCTGACTGACACAAAGTCAGAACTACTGCCCTGAACAGCGACCCGATGTACACACAGACCAAATGTATCTGAATGTAATGGGGCGCCGCTAACTTATCTGTCTATTTCATATTCATCAGCATCACCTATCCTAGTCCCAGACTACCATCTGTCAGCAGTTCTGTCCCTATGACACTGGCTGACCTGTTACATGTGCCGTTGGCAGCTGAAGGCGTCTGTGTTGGTCCCATGTTCATATGTGCCTGCATTACTGAGAAAAAGGATGTTTTATTATATGCAAATGAGGCTTTAGGAGCAACGGGGGCGTTACCATTACACCCAGAGGGTCTGCACCTTATATATAGCCATAGGGGGCGCAGCAGTAGCACCAAGGCTAGGATTCCAAGGTGCCCATAGGCTCTTCTGCCACATAAGACGACACCAGTATTAAGCCTCATGCACACGACCATTGTTTGGTTCCGCATCCGAGCCGCATATTTTGCGGCTCGGGTGCAGACCCATTCACTTCAATGGGGCCACAAAAGATGTGGACAGCACTCCGTGTGCTGTCCGCATCCTTTGCTCCGTTCCGTAGCCCCACGAAAATAATAGAACATGTCCTATTCTTGTCCATTTTGTGGACAATTTTGCAGACCGCAAAACACATAAGGTCGTGTGCATGTACCTTTAGGAGTAGCACATGGTGGGGGGGAGCACTAATAAATATTTTGGCTTGGGGCCCTGATGCTACCCCTATGTGATACATACGGACCTCTAGTTGTGTGCCACAGTCTATGCAATTGCATTGGTAACTATTCTAAGTAATAAATGTGATGCTTTTTACCCTTTAACATTTACACTTCTAGTTAGTTTTTAGTTTGTTTATTTATTTATTTTCTTTTTTAATAGGCCAAACTTTTATGTGCATTTGTGTTTCATGCAAGCTATTCTGCATAAAATGGTATGTATGTGTAATGCCAAAACATGACCACAAGATGGCATCCCCGAGCACAAACTACTGCATACATGTAATGCTACAACATGACCACTGGATGTCACTGCGGAGCGCACAACGTGGGAGACGTCTTCCTGTGACCTGTGGGGAGTCTCGGCCGGGACTCCATGTGACTCCCGTTATCGTCTGCATGTAAGTAATGTCTCCTGTGCCCTTCATACACTGTGACCTGGGCTCCTACCCTGTATTATCACATGTCTTAAGGTATCTCCCTGCAGCTGATACACTGTAAGACTTTGACAATTCAAGGGCATTGGAGTCACAATGTAGCAGGGGAATATCTGGAGCCTTAACCCTTTCACATCTGCGTTTTTGCTTTCCGTCCAAGAGTTCCGTCCTCGGGGCTCTAGGACGGAAAGATACTGATCAGGATTATCCTAATGCATTCTGGATGGAAAGAGATCCGTTCAGGATGCATCAGGATGTCTTCCGTTCAGTATGTGAACGTTTTTTGGACGTTGACAAAACCGTAGCATGCTGCGGATTTGTCTCCGTCCAAAAATCCGGAAGACACGCCTGATCCGGAATTAATGCTCATTGAAGCGCATTAATCCGGATCTGGAATTAAGCTAAACGTCGTTTTGGCTCATCGCCGGATCCGATTGGGTCCCCAGTGTAAGCTGGCGCTCTGATCGGTTACCATGGCAGCCAGGACGCTACTGAAGTCCTGGCTGCCATGATAAGTGCTCCGCAGCAGTGTACTTATCTCCTTCTTGACGTCACGGGTCCGGGCGGCGCATTGATCTATGCGCCGCGGGGACCTGTGATGTCATGAAGGAGCGAGGTAAGTACACTGCTGCGGAGCACTTACCATGGCAGCCAGGACTTCAGTAGAGTCCTGGCTGCCATGGTAACCTGGAAGCATTTCGAAGACTGATCAGGATCCTGATCAGTCTTCAAATGCTTTCAGACGACTTGCGTTCTGACGGATCCGGTGGGATGGAAGTGCCCGCCGATCCTCAGAACGCAAGTGTGAAAGAGGCCTTAAACGCATTTACACGTCAGTGTTTTGGTCAGTGATTTCCATCATTGTGAGCCAAAAACAGGATTGGAGCCTCCACAGACATAAGGTATAACGGAAAGATCAGCACTTGTTCTGTGTTTAGAGCCGCACCTGGTTTTGGCTCAAAATCACTGATGGAAATCACTGACCAAACACTGATGTGTAAGGGTACTTTTACACTTGCCTGCCGGATCTGTCCTGCCGCAAGTACCCGTGCACTGCCGTGTTGCCACTCCGTCCCCATTGACTATAATGGGGCGGGGGAGCTACGACGCAGCACAGCAAAGATCGCCGGACTGAAAAGCAGGACATGCAGGACTTTTAGACCGGCGATCTCCGGCCGTGCACTGCCGTACTGCGCCGTAGCTCCGCCCCCGCCCCATTATAGTCAATGGGGACAGTGCGGCAGCACGGCAGTGCACGGGCACTGCGGCAGGACGGATCCGGCAGGCTGAATAGCCTGTCGGATCCGTCCTGCCGCAAGTGTGAAAGTAGCCTAAGTCAGGCATTATGGGATTGGCAGTAGGTTGTCTCCAGTTTCCTTACATTGCCATAAATGAAATCCACAACAGATAGGTTTCGCGCTCCTGGCATATACACCGTGGATATTGCGCTTATCTCATTCACTCGCTACAGACTTTTTCTGTGAGAAAATCTGTACCTGGCCTGCAGAGTCCATTGCGGTCGCAGATTTAACTCTTGCAGTGAGTACGATGAAATCTATGGCAGACCCAACAGAATTTGTGAGTTTTGCAACAGAAACCATGGGATCAGCAACTTCCGCCAGCTGTTGTGAAAGTACAACTCCCAGCATGCCCAGCTGTTCCACCAGTTCTCTAAACCCCTATAGAAGTTAATGGAGCATGCTGGGAGTTGCAGTTTCACAACAGCGTGAGTGCGGAAGGCCAATGGCCCCTGGCTTGGACCACAGGACATAGGCAATCAGGTAAGTGGTACTACATAGGTATATACTTGCCAATATACACCCTGACTGTAAAGGTAGCCACTGCTCCGGTCACAATGCATATAAAAACTAGTGGCCAGTGGCTTATCCACAGCAGGGTCCCTTTGGGAGTCTCGCTATAGGAGCTTTCTACGCGGTGGGACCCTGGTGTGGGTGTGCTGTTGGATCACAGGAGTCCGATGGTCCTGTCTCTGAATGGAGCAGTAGGGTAAACATCAGTCCACCGCTCCATTCACTTCTGAGGGTCTGATGGAAATGAATGGAGCTGAGGACTGACATGCAGACTATTGCTCCATTTGGGGAGGGGGGGGCTGTCCCCTGTCCCCAGCAGTCAGATTTCCCCCCCCCCCCCCAACAATCTGTTATTTATCACCCATCCTGTGGATAATACGTGTCATGGATTAACCCATTACCTAGTTAGAAGAATATTGCTATTCAGCTTCGTCCGTTCCTTACGCCATGATCCGATTCTGGTGTGATAGGGGTTCATGGATCCGTTTTCTCTTACAGGGAGATGGCCCTAAGGTGCTGAGGACAGGTTTTGAAGGTGCGTCGCAGCCCTTAAGGTGATGAGACGGTCACGCAGTGTGCTGCTCTCCGGGGCCTCCCTGGCGGTTGGAGTGGTCCTTGGCGCAGGACTGACAAGCTGGAAACTAAAGGATGAGGCTGCTCCTAAAATCCTCTACCCTCCTATAGTCCAGGCGGCCTCTGACGTGTCGCTGCCGTCTCCCTCTGGGATCACCCGCTTTGGTCTGCCAGGGCTGAGTCAGCTCAAGACTCGGCAGTCCCATGTACTGAGCTACGACCCCAGGCTTCGGGGCCCATCCTGGGTTTTGGAGCAGCTTAATGGTGAACGGTTACAGGGCAGCGCCAACCGCCAGGGCTGTGATTTCCTAGAAGATGAGTCTGTGCACCCTTATCACCGGGCTACCAACGCCGACTACCGAGGAAGTGGGTTTGACCGGGGGCATCTGGCAGCTGCCGCCAATCACAAGTGGAGCCAGAAGGCAATGGATGAGACATTCATACTCAGCAATATTTACCCTCAGGTTGGTATACTGACTGCCAAGGGATGCTGGGAGTTGTAGTTTTGGAGAGTCAGGGGTTGTAGATCACTAGTTTACAGAATACTGGAGTCGGACCTCGGTCAGACAGCTGCAGTTTAGTGTCGGTGTTACAGGATGCAGACACCCTGTGGATCAAGTAAACTAAACCCTATGGCGACCTACGTTCAGGTCACGTGAATTTGGTGGGATCACGTCTTGCAGCCGTAACCAGAAGCTAAAATGGGGCCCTTGGTTGTCAGTGATGGCTGTCATGTTGAAACATTACTACTGGGGGTGAGCGAATCGACTTCAGTACTCCGTACAGTACTAGAATGTATTGGCTCTGATGGGCCGAAGCTATTGCTTCGCCTAATAACTTCATAAATTGATTTATACTGTAAAAAACCATTTACTGAACTCGGGTTCAGTTCCAAATGGTACCTTGGAGCGGAACCCAAGTTTGGGAAGTGATTTTTTTATTTTATTTTTTATGGTATAAATCAATTTATGAAGTAATAACTTTGGCTCATCGGAGCCAATACATTCTAAGGCTCCATTCACCCGTCCGCAATTTTGCGGAACGGCTGCGGACCCATTTATTCTCTATGGGGCCGGCTGTGATGCGGAGAGTACACTATGTGCTCTCTGCTTCCGTATTTGCGGAGCAAACCCCGAACTTCCGGTCCATGGCTCTGCAGAGAATAGAACATGTCCTCTTCTTGTCCGCAGCTGCGTACAAGAATAGGCAGTTCTATGGGGGGTGCCAGCTGGGTGTGTTGGGGATCCGCAACTGTACGGAGCGCTCGCTCTGTACAGTATTGAAACAAAGTTTTATGTAAATCGACTTCGGATGCTTTATCCGAAGTCGATTCGCTCATCCCTAATTACTACCTAAGTTACGGCCACACAGTGCGGTTGGGATGCACCTGTTTAATTAAGTCGGTGTTCGTGGTGACTGGTTGAGTGGTAACCCCCAAAACCGCACAGCCAACGACCATGAGCACTAAATAATTTGGTTGTAATTCATTAAGGGTTTTTCCAGGTGTTACCCGAGATGTGACCCGATCCCGTGCAGTGGCGACTTCCGGGATCATGTGCCCTACATTGGGCAGGTGATCAGCGGCTGGGATTAGAACCCACACGAGTCTGAATCTCTTGCTGCAGCCTTAGTGGGAGATTCAGACTCGCGGACACGCTGCGGGTTCTAACTCCAGGCTAGGATCACATGCCCAACATCAGGCACATGATCCTGGAAGTAGGGTTGGCGGCATATACCATTGTGTTGGCGGTATACCGCGGTATTAAGACGCAACGATATCGCCGTTTCCTAATAACCACGGGATTTTGTGACATCATAGAAGCAGTCATGCTTGAATATCAGCATCCAACCCCCCTCCCGAGCATACCATTACTGTTACTGCCCGCAGCGGCCAGCCTGGCTCCTCTGAGCTCCCGTAATAAAGTCTCTCACCCACCGACAGACTCAAATAACGAGCGAGGCTGCTGAGCAGCACAGGAGCGATGGAGCAGGTAAAGTCTGACTCCAGGCAAGGGCAAAGCTGGCGCTTTTTCTAGGAAAAAATTGCCTGGTCTGATACTTTATGGTAAAGGTTAGATCAGACCGAAGAAAAGCAGAGAACTTCTCAAAGAAAACTTTAGGCAAGTTATGTATGGTCCTCACATGGACTGTGGCATGTGGACAGGGGCGGACTGGGAACTTTAAGTGGCCCTGGAAAAAATACAAAAAGTGGCCCGTTTTGTAGTTGGGTCCAAATTGATGGAAGGCAGGGCCAGTAATACCATATTAAGGCACATTATACCACCCCAACAGAGCCAAATACCACAGTCCATCACATAATACTGCCAGCAGCACAAATGTCCCCAAAAATTTCCACTGGTTGGCCGCAAGGAGGGCTCAGACGGCCCACCGGAAAATTTCCCTTTTTTCCCTATGGCCAGTGCGCCTGGATTAAGAAGGTTGATCCTGCCGACAGATGCTCTTTAATTGAATCGTCTTACGGGGGTCATTCATAGGTCATTCATTGTTAGAAAAACCTTGCGTCAATAACAGCAACGTGCAAATGAATCCTTACAGGATCCGGACCTGCTGCTGGTTCCAGGTTATATTACACAGACGACTGATCTCCAATACGGTCAGCACATGGGCATCAGCTGTAGAAAGGACTCCCTGCTGTTTAAAGGGGCTTTCTGTTATTTTAGCCCCTTAAAGACCGGACCTATTTTCATTTTTACATTTTGGATTTTTCCTCGTCACATTCCCATAGCCATAACTTTTTTATTTTTCCGTTCACATAGCTATATGAGGGCCTATTTAGACTACTTTCACACTTGCGTTGGTGCGGATCCGTCTGTTTATTTGCACAGACGGATCCGCACCTATAATGCAAACGTTTGTATCCGTTCAGAACGGATCCGTTTGCATAAGCTTTAAAGAAAAATGTCAAAGTCAGAACGGATCCGTTTTGAATTACATTGAAAGTCAATGGGGGAAGGATCCGTTTTCAAATGCGACATATTGTGTCACTGAAAACGGATCCGTCCCCATTGACATAAATTGTAAGTCAAAACGGATCCGTTTGGCTCCACTCGGTCAGACGGACACAAAAATGCTGCAAGCTGCATTTTGGCGTCCGCCTCCAGAACGGAATAGAAGCAGAACGGAGCCGAACTGATGCATTCTGAATGCATTGGGGCTGAACTGATCAGTTTTGGACCGCTTGTGAGAGCCCTGAAACGGATCTCACAAACGGAATCCAAAACGCCAGTGTGAAAGTAGCCTTATTTCCAGGACAACATGCATTTTTTTAATGCCACCATTCAATTTACCATGTCTTGTATTAGAAAACAGGAAAAAATTATTTGTGTGGCAAAATAAAAAAAAAAAAACTGATTTTTTTGACATAACAGCATTCACTATGCACTAAAAATTACATGACGTTCTAATTCTGCAGCTCAATACGAATGTGGTGATGGAAAATATTTTTTTTGTTTTACTACTTTTAAAAAAAATAAAAACCTCTGGAAAAATCCAATTTTTCTTTGCATCGCTATCTACACAGCTGTATGAGGGCTTTTTTTTTTTTTTTGCATAATAAACTGTCGTTTTTATTGGTACAATTTTTGTAGTATGTCCGACTTTTTGATCAGTTATTACATTTTTTGAGGGGACAAGATGACAAGGCAAATTGCGTGTTTTTCATGGCGTTCACAGCACAGGAATTTTTTAAAATATTTTAATAGTTCATACGTGGCGATACCCAATATTGTTATTTGGTTATTATTATTTTAGAGATCTATTAGGGTGAATAGGATTTTTACACTCCATTTTGAGCTATGCCTCGTGCATAGCTCAGTATGGAGAAAGCCATGGCAGGCCTGGAGCGGCCAGGCTGCCATGGCAACCAATCGGAGCACCGCGATTTCACAGCGGGGGCTCCGATCGGAAGTCAAAGGAAGCTGCGCGCCTCTGCCTTTACTCACATGTGCTGTGATCAGCGCTGATCGTGGCACCTGAGGGGTTAAATGGCAGAAGGGATGAAATCGTGCTTCAATCACTTGTCCATGAAGTATCCGTGTTTGGTCCTTGTGTCCAGTTTTTGCCCTCCACATGTCATTTGTATCCCACAGATCACCGCGAGGTTGAAAATTAATCTCTTTGCAACCATCCATGAAAACCACGGACCAAACACGGATGGCGTCATGTGCGTGAGAGATCTTTAATCACAGCCAAAAATAGGGCGCGCTGCTGTGGTGTCACTATGGTCCATGAAAAACCACTGATGTGTGAATGCACACATTAAAGTCAATGGGTACGTAAGCAGTCCATGGAGACCACAGACGGCACACATCCGTGCTTCACTGACGTGAAAAAACTCCCAGCATGCTGGGAGTTGTAGTTTTGTACCAGCGGTTGGAGACCATTGCGGTTTATGTATTGATGTAGATGCTGATTTTGGCCACTTCATTCTTACAGAATCCAAATCTTAATCAGAACGCCTGGAATAACCTGGAGAAATACTGCCGTGGGCTAACCAAGAGTAACAAGAACGTGTACGTGTGCACCGGGCCCCTCTTCCTCCCCAAGTAAGTCACAGGACGCTGATGCAATATTTGTAACCTCATTCACCTCGCTGACCTTTTCTAACACTTTGCAGAATGGAAGTCGATGGGAAGATGTACGTGAAATACCAGGTCATTGGTGCAAACCATGTTGCCGTCCCTACGCACTTTTTCAAGGTGGTCGTCCTGGAGAAGTACAATGGAGAGATAGAACTGCGGCCCTATGTGATGCCGAACTGCCCTGTAGATGAGAAGATCCCCTTGGATCGCTTCTTAGTCCCGATAGAGAGCATTGAGCGAGCCTCAGGTCTACTTTTTGTTCCCAATATACTGAAGAGCTCAAGCAACCTGAAGGCCATCACGGCGGAGGAAGTGACGCAGGCTGGAGCTGCACCCACTAGGACGTCTGTGGACGCTTACCGATTGTGTTTTGATAAAATTAGCAAAAATTCAGCAAATATAATAAAAGAATTTAATTGATGCGGTGGTCTGGTCGTGTGTAGGTACAGTCCGCCATGTCCATAAGTTTACAATGTCCACACCATGAATGGAGGAGTTCGTCTGCCACCGATACTGGTTGTCACAGTCAGTGTTCAGCCATCGTTGATCTTCTGAACTGCACTTTCTATTATGGGTTTCAATGCGGTGAGTGAGATCAATATGGCTTCCTTGAGGAAAAAAAGAAACGTGAAATGAAACGGAGATATCATCACTAATGAGAGGTTCCAATAGTAAGGTCATAACCGTCCTTAAAGGGGCATTCGATTAAAACCACACCTGAGAAGTAAAGATTATGTTTAGCACATGCTACTTAGAGCAGTTAAAGGGGTTGTGCAGGGCGGTATATATTGATAACCTATCGCTGATTGAATGGACAGTGCATCACTTTGGTACTTCTGAGCTTTACCACACACAGCGCCACTCTTTATCCATAGGCTAATCCTGGTACTGCAGCCAAGTCTAAATCATGGCAATGGACCGCGGCTGCTCATACACAAGAATGCCACCGCTTGTAGTAAAACTGCTTTGTTCTTGTGACTGGTGCCAATCCCAGTGGTAGGAACAATACATGTTTATAATAGTGAACTGCATGTACTGTACAATTCACTAAAGCGCTATTATCAGAGCCTGACCGCTTTTTAAGGTGCGATCCAATATTATACTATCTAGCGCTCATTTCTGATATTCAGACTTTACTGCCAAGTGTTCTTCTAAATTCTGCTCCTGTCCTGCCTCGGGAAGGACATCAGAATTTCACCGTGTTCATCATTGCTCCCCTGCAGACGTGTAAGCCGCTGTGTGTTCACCAACCTCGGTTCTGATGGTGCGGCTGCCCTGGCCTGGACATGTGTTCAGGTAATGGTTGAATAAGAGACTAGGTTCTTCTATTTCCAGGTTCTGGTCACTGTCCACACTGGCTTCCAGTCCTTGAAGTCCTCCAAACACAACCAAAGCATGTCTGACAGCATAACAAAAGATAGTGTTACTGTGCTGCCTGACAGTCCTGGGAAATTCATGATTAAGGACCTTTCATGCGATTTTATTAAGGGAAATATATACCTGTACTTGCGGGTTACCCCCGCTGATGCTGCCACCCTCCTGGATTTTTATAATAATATGCATCGCCTATTAACTGCCAGATTTCTCCCGCTCAGTATGCTAATACTGAGCATCGGAGCAATAAGGAGGAGACTGAGACTTTTTCCATGGGCGTCTCATTCTCCCCTCGTTGTAGCGCTGTCCAATCGCAGTGCAGAGCGTCACAGCCAGGGAGAAAAAACCTCCACGATCAAGTGGATGAGGTGAGTTAATTTTTTAACCCCTCAAGTCAAATTTTAGTAAGCATTCTGTATTAAGAATGCTATTATTTTCCTTTATAACCATGTTGTAAGGGAAAATAATAAAATCTACACAACACTGAACCCACACCCGAACTTAAGTGAAGAAGTTTGGGTCTGGGTAACCACATTCAGTTTTTTATTATGCGCCTGCAACATGCATTGCACTTGCACGGAAAAAACGGACAACGCAATCTCGGTCAAATGTACATAGTAAATGAGGTGGCTCACCGTAAACCGAACTGTGGATGATGGGTGCTGTAATCTGGTACCCCACCAGAAAAATAGTATGAAAATAGAAAGAAGGAAGGACTGGCACTCGCAATCTGGAATCACGCCAGAAGCACAAATTCAAAACTGCCTGAAATTGCGTGCGCACTCAGGCGGGTTTCCCACAATGCATCCAGAGCAAAACCATGATGCCGGTGTAAGAGAGGCCTATATCTCCCTTAATAAAATCGCATGAAAGGTCCTTTTTAACCAAGACCACATCTATCAATAGAGTGTACAGTAATGGAAAAACTGTGATACGCTAAGTACAGGGCGAGATAGGGTAGAGCAAGTCAAGGATTCAAAACGCGAATGCACATATGCACTACCGCATCTAGCCCTGCAATAGGCATAACAAAATTTGTTATGCAATAGGCAGTCCCAAAAATAGACATACAACAGAGGAATAATGCTGTACAGATACAGCTACCTGACATCTATCAGGACCCAAAACAGGATCATCAAAATCTGATGGGTGGGGTGGTTGACTCCCGGCACCCTGGCCAATCAGCTGTTTGAAGAGGCCGCCCTGTCACAGTGAGCACTGCAGCCTCCTCTCAGCTTACCAAGCACAGTGCCATATTACAGTGGTTGTACTTTATATTGCAGCTCAGGCCCATTCACTTGAATCGGAGTGAGCTGCACCTGGATGAACGTGATGTCACCGACCAAGGAGTGCTGCGGCCCTGGGAGTTAGACCCCCACCAAACAGATATAGATTACTTACCGTGTGGATAGATCATTATTTTACACCTGGAAAAGCCCTTTAGAGGCTCTGATGCTTACCGGAAATCTGGCAGCGCCACGTCCTCCATACTGCTTCCTCGTTCAGAGGTTCCAATAGTAAGGTCATAGCCGTCCTTAAAGGGGCATTCAGTGAAAACCGCACCTGAGATATAAAGAGGATTATATGTTTAGCACCTGACACACGCACAACATAAGGTCATGAGTGGATCCGGATACTCACTGAGGCACGATGCCAGCCTCACTCTGTACCCCCAGTATATGCCATCTTCAGTCCTTGGATGCTGCGGTGAGACCACAATTCCTTTTCTTACTTTTCGGTCTGGACACAGATCATATATAATTAATATACAAATTATCTGATTAATGAAGCAATAAGAGATGTGTATGGAAGATGTTCAGGCCTGTACTGTTCCTACCAATATTTGTCCTGGCAGTGGAAATCCTTTCCATTATTTACCCCTTAAATTAAAGGGGTTATCCGTAATTAGAAAAAAAAAAGGGTCTGCTTTTCATTCAAGAAATAGCACCACTCCTGTCCATGGGCTGGTACTGCACGTCATCTTTATTCAAGTGGATAGGCTGCTAACAATACTGAGGAGTGACAGGAGAAGACGCTACTTCCTCCCACATCGCTTCTTTCCTATTTTTTGCTTTTCAGGCTAAACATTGGGGTGAAGGTTCAGGCCCCTCTGACAGGTCCAATGAACATTTCAATGTTGGATGCCTGTCTTGTGAGCCGTGATTATTTACCTGGATTCTCAGGCTGCATCTGAACGGTGACTCTGACACCAGCTTGAAGAGTCTTGTCAATCTGCACCTCCTTGGAAGACATAAGAAGGGATGAGACTTCTGACCGGCATTCACACACTTCAGACATCTAAATCTCAAGAACCCCCTTTACACATGCATGCTCGGCTGGTGAACACATCGGTTTTTGTCCGCCCAAAATTCGGCCCTCATGCCAGAAACATGCCGATTCCCTGTCCCATTATAGTCAAAGGGGACTGGTGGTGCATGGCAGCTTTAGCACATGTGTGATACCAGCGTAAGCTGCTGACAGACATCTCTGGCGACGGCTTATCTCCTTGTGAACAAAAGATTGGACGTGTTGAAATTCAGCTGTCTGATCTTGTGTGTGACATAGAAAGACAGCTTTCATAACACTAAATGGAGAGGTGTTCCCTCTGGGAGGTTGTTCTCAGTACCTTCCTCATGCCACAGTTCACGAATGAGCCTTTGCCAGGTTTGGTGGGCCGATCTAACACAACTCCCTCCCGGTACTTAGACTCTTCATCAATTCTCACATGATGAGGACTGTCCAGGGGGTTCAGAAGCCCTAGAAAGGGTTAACATGGTGAATGATTGTGAACACCAAACACAGGAAGGTGCCCTGCCTGTCATCCATATATCGTATACTTACCTGCAAACTGCAGATCTGGATGTTTGGGGAAGAATGATTTTCTTAAGTACCTATGGAAGACAAGACGAGTGTATAAAATATCACATATGTCCTGGAGAAGAGCAACAAAGGTCATCACCAAGAGAGCATTTTATTAGCTCCACCGATGGCGACTTCTACAGTGACCGTGACACATCAACTAATGTTTCACGACTTGAAATGGGAAGTCGTATTCAACCCCTGTGCACAGTATATACAGATGAAAGATACCACTCTAACATGTACTAATGAATACTTATGCAAGCAGCATTTTATCTTCTGTAGGGGTTGGGGTTAAAGGGGTTGTCTCATCATGGACAATGGGGGGCATATCGCTAGCATATGCCCCCATTGTCTTATAGGTGCGGGTCCCACTACTGGGACCCGCACCTATATCAAGAACGGAGCCCTGAAAGTAAAGGAGGGCGCCCTACGCATGCGCAGCACCCCTCGATTAATTTTCTATCGGGCCAGCGAAAATTTCCGTCGGCCTCATAGAAATCAATGGGAGCGGGGGCCACGTGTGCACGGTATGCTCCCATTCACTTCAATGGGGAGCCGGCTTGGTGGTGGCCGGACCGGAGTCCTCCAGCCACCACCTTGCCGGTCTCCGTTCTCGATTTAGGTGCGGGTTCCAGCGGTGGGACCCGCACCTATAAGAATATGGGGGCATATCCTAGTGATATGTCCCCATTGTCCATGATGAGACAATCCCTTTAAACACTTTTGCAATCCACTATGGGCTGTTGCCAGTGGATGTCACCAAAACTCTCCTATAATGCCTCATTCACACAGCCAGTGATTTCCAACAGTGATTTTGAGGCTTTTGAGGCAAAACCAGGTGTGGCTCTAAACACAGAACAGGAGCAGATCTTTCCCTTATACACTATGTCTGTGGATGGGGATAATGACCTGATCAGTGGGGGCCTGACTGCCAGAACCTCTACTGATCCGGAGAATGGAAAGGCAGGTCAAGCATGTGTGCTGCGGCTCCATTCGTTCTTTATGAGTCTGCTAACGCTCAGAAATCTCCAGCAGTTCCATAGAGAATGAACAGAGAGGTATCAGTCGTGCTCTGCCTGCCGCTCCATTCATACATTCCCTGACAGGTCTGTACTCACTGTGGGCACTCCAGGTACTGCAGTATGCGTGCCAGCTGCACACAGCCGTGGCCTTTTTTGCCAACTCCTTCAAACTCCCCCTCCACGCTTCTGAAAGACAAGACATAGACAAGTCAGCTGAGAACATACAGCGGCGAACGTTGCTGCTCGCCCTCAGGTATGCTGTACGTACTTTGATCCTTCGTCGGTCTCATCAAATATCACTATCTCGTCCACACAAAAAATAGCACACGCCCGAGCAATCTGGCCGGCCAGGTACGTGCGCAGCTCCGGGGACTGGGCGTTCTCCATAATGGAACCAGGCAATGCCACACTCAATGTATACAGACGACCTAAGGGGGAATGGATATGCAAGTGTAATGGATATGCAGTGCTGCAACAAAGTATGACGGTCAGCACGGGCTGTACTGTATACAAAGAGGCACACCACAAGTCCCAGCAAAATAGCATGCATTTTTTGCAGTGAGAGCCCCTGAACTCCCATTTCACATGATCACACATTTGATTCTTCCTAAGGTTCTGTAGATCAATTGTCTCCAACTGTTTTAAAACTGCAATTCCCAGCATGCCCTGAAAGTCGCGGGCTGCTTGATACATAAGAACTCAGCACTTTCTTTAGGCCCCTGAAATAGGAGACTTGGGAGCTGCGCTGCCCCTGCTGGATTGTTAGTAGTACAGCGACACTAGTAACATAACTATGACTGTACCGTGTGATGCCTTTTTCACTTCTTTCTCCTGCTCCAGTGTCTCGGCTTCTTTCTGTTTCTGCATTTGCGCCTTTTCTAACGTTTTCAGCAATTTTGCTTCTCTCCATTGTTTTTTCTGCTCTTTTTCTGCAATTCATACAAGTCGTCAGGTAGTTAAAGGGGTTTTCTGGGTTCTGGTTACTGACAACCTGACCTCAGGACGGGGTCGTTGTGCTGCAGCCTCTACATTCTTTACACCTACCTTAGTAGCAGCGGTGGAGGGTACGGCAGCTTCATCCCGTTCACTTGCATAGAACAAACCTACCATACCCCGCTCCGTCATTACTAAACAGACCGCAAGCGGGGAGATGGGCCCAGGCAAACTACTTAGGCTACTTTCACACTCACGTTTTGGGCAGATCCGTCATGGATCTGCAAAAAACGGATCCGTTACAATAATACAACCGCATGCACCGTTTGTATTATCTGTAACATAGCCAAGACGGATCCGTCATGAACTCCATTGAAAGTCAATGGAGGATGGATCCGTTTTCTATTGTGCCAGATTGTGTCAGGGAAAACGGATCAGGCGGACACCAAAACGCTGCATGCAGAATTTTGGTGTCCGCCTCCAGAGCGGAATGGTGACTGAACTGAGCCAAACTGATGCATTCTGAGCGGATCCTTATCCATTCAGAATGCATTAGGGCAAAACTGATCCGTTTTGGACCGCTTCTGAGAGCCCTAAACGGATCTCACAAACAGAAAGCCAAAACGCCAGTGTGAAAGTAGCCTTAAAAGATGCTGTGCTTGCTGAAGAGCTGTGGCCCATAACCGATCTGATACCAATGACATGTTCTGAAGATAGATGATCACTATCCTCAACATGGAAAACCCCTTTAAGACAAGTGAGCTCTTACTTTGTTCCTTATGTTTTCTCCAGTTTACTTTCTGTTCAGGTTCCTAAAAAAACACACAAAAAAAAAAAAAATGGGTTACGATCCGAGGGTGAAGATAAATATCAAGTATTTCACTGCAAATTGTTCCGGGGCCTGAGGGGGCTGAGCATGACACACGACCACCTAGGGGAGCACACCAGTGTCATTCTCCACCCCTTGGCAGGGAGTGTCCCTGCACACTTCTGTAACTTGCTAATATCATTTGTGTTTCAACACCTCACCGTTAAAGATCTCTGCTTGCTGTCAAGTTAGGCCTCACTCACATTTCTGTGTCAGTATTATTTACGTATAAAAAGCGCCCTTTTTATATTCGGGGAAGATGTCTGTGAAGGATCTGTGGTTGGTCCGTGTGTCCGTTTTTACTCTCCGTGTGTCATCCGTAATCCACGGATGTTGCTCAGCGGAAAATAATTTCAAGAGCATTTTCTATCTGGCTTCCGTGAAGGAGGGCGAATCACGGATAGACTTCCGTGGTGCATGCCATTATAGAATTCCGTTATGGTCTGTGGTAGCAGAATCCATAACGTAATTCTTTGTTAACCCCAACTTTGGACGCCGAACTTACAACAAAAGTTCGCTCAACACTAGTCAAGTGTGGTCGTGTGTAGTATTCGGGATGACACTGCTGTGGTCGTGTGTAGTATTTGGGATGACACTGCTATGGTCGTGTGTAGTATTCGGGATGACACTGCTGTGGTCGTGTGTAGTATTCCGGATGACACTGCTGTGGTCGTGTGTAGTATTCGGGATGACACTGCTGTGGTCGTGTGTGGTATTCGGGATGACACTGCTGTGGTCGTGTGTAGTATTCGGGATGACACTGCTGTGGTCGTGTGTAGTATTCGGGATGACACTGCTGTGGTCGTGTGTAGTATTCGGGATGACACTGCTGTGGTCGTGTGTAGTATTCGGGATGACACTGCTGTGGTCGTGTATAGTATTTGGGAGGACACTGCTGTGGTCGTGTGTAGTATTCGGGATGACACTGCTGTGGTCGTGTGTAGTATTCGGGATGACACTGCTGTGGTCGTGTGTAGTATTCGGGATGACACTGCTGTGGTCATGTGTAGTATTCGGGATGACACTGCTGTAGTCGTGTGTAGTATTCGGGATGACACTGCCGTGGTCGTGTGTAGTATTCGGGATGACACTGCCGTGGTCGTGTGTAGTATTCGGGATGACACTGCCGTGGTCGTGTGTAGTATTCGGGATGACACTGCCGTGGTCGTGTGTAGTATTCGGGATGACACTGCCGTGGTCGTGTGTAGTATTCAGGATGACACTGCCGTGGTCGTGTGTAGTATTCGGGATGACACTGCTGTGGTCGTGTGTAGTATTCGGGATGACACTGCTGTGGTCGTGTGTAGTATTCGGGATGACACTGCTGTGGTCGTGTGTAGTATTCGGGATGACACTGCTGTGGTCGTGTGTAGTATTCGGGAGGACACTGCTGTGGTCGTGTGTAGTATTCGGGAGGACACTGCTGTGGTCGTGTGTAGTATTCGGGATGACACTGCTGTGGTCGTGTGTAGTATTCGGGATGACACTGCTGTGGTCGTGTGTAGTATTTGGGAGGACACTGCTGTGGTCGTGTGTAGTATTTTGGATGACACTGCTGTGGTCGTGTGTAGTATTCGGGAGGACACTGCTGTGGTCGTGTGTAGTATTCGGGAGGACACTGCTGTGGTCGTGTGTAGTATTCGGGAGGACACTGCTGTGGTCGTGTGTAGTATTCGGGATGACAATGCTGTGGTCGTGTGTAGGATTCGGGATGACACTGCTGTGGTCGTGTGTAGTATTCGGGATGACACTGCTGTGGTCGTGTGTAGTATTTGGGAGGACACTGCTGTGGTCGTGTGTAGTATTCGGGATGACACTATTATGGTCGTGTGTAGTATTCGGGATGACACTGCTGTGGTCGTGTGTAGTATTTTGGATGACACTGCTGCGGTCGTGTGTAGTATTCGGGAGGACACCGCTGTGGTCAAGTGTAATATTCGGGATGACACTGCTGCGGTCATGTGTAGTATTTGGGAGGACACTGCTGCGGTCGTGTGTAGTATTTGGGATGACACTGCTGCGGTCGTGTGTAGTATTTGGGAGGACACTGCTGCGGTCGTGTGTAGTATTTGGGAGGACACTGCTATGGTCATGTGTAGTATTTTGGATGACACTGCTGCAGTCGTGTGTAGTATTTGGGAGAACATTGCTGTGGTCGTGTGTAGTATTCTGGAGGACACTGCTGTGGTCAAATGTAATATTCGGGATGACACTGCTGCGGTCGTGTGTAGTATTTTAAATGACACTGCTATGGTCGTGTGTAGTATTTGGGATGACACTGCTATGGTCGTGTGTAGTATTTGGGATGACACTGCTGTGGTCGTGTGTAGTATTTGGGAGGACACTGCTGCGGTCGTGTGTACTATTTGGGAGGACACTGCTGCGGTAGTGTGTACTATTTGGGGGGACATTGCTGCGGTCGTGTGTAGTATTTGGGAGAACACTGCTGCTGTCCTGTGATATCTGGGAGGACACTACTGCAGTTGTGTGTAGTTCTGTGGTTGCTCAACACTACACATGACCGCAGCAGCCAATCACTGGCCTCAGCAGTATATGGGACAGCGGGTACAAAGAGTGGCAGCACTGGAATGGAGGGGGGAAGAACAGCACTCTGAGGACCCCTTTGAGAGGTGGCTTTACTTTGGCTTCAATAGACATAGATAACACAGGAGAATAATAAAGAGCACACTGCTGTGGAACCACAAGTACAAGCACTCCCAGACAGGAAATGGCAGCCCGTTTAAACTGTGGCTCCTAAGCTTCCTGCAGCACCACAACTAGACCGTTTTCTACAGCACACGTGTCCTGACTGGAGGAAGCTCCACTCCACGTCCCCGCTCCCTATAACTCTGCCTTGCGACCCTCCTCACCTGCTCCAGCCTCGGTCTCTTCTCCGCCATGTTTGTTCCACGTGTGGTCAGCACTTCCGGTTTGACAGGCCTCTCCTAGCAACCGCGGGGTGAGCCGGGCCTCTGCTGCCCTCGTGTGGCTGGCGACTGGCACTGCAGCCAGAGTCCACAGCTGGCAATACAGGAGCACAAAAATCTAGGATAAAAGTGAATTTACAAGTGGGTCTGATTCAGCAATATTGAGATGCCAAGATGCTCCTAGATTAGCCAGGCGCCTAGTACCGCATCTCAGGCTCCCGTGGGCTCATGTATTATATGGGCGCTTGTTGACTTCAGTCCAACTCTTCTGAAGCCCAAGGCAGGGGTTCAAATTGTAGCCCCCTCTCCACCCTCGCATCCTAAATTTAACATGAAGACGAATGGATAAGAGTTTTTCCCTGATTTGCCCCGTAACATGCCGATCTTGCACGTTACGTAGATTATTAGCTCTGCGTTGTGCTCAATATTTTATGCAGATTTCACCCTTTGCATTCCAAGTCTGAACTCAGCCTTAGACCAATCCACATCAAATCCAATCACCTCCAATGCCACCCCATTCACATGCACAGGAGACCTTTGCGCAGAATTCAGTCCACCATGAGGTTTCGGTTTCGCCCCATTCATGACACTGGAGCTAATTCCTGTGAAGGTCCACAGCAGAAATCCAAGGGGCAGTTATGGATGTCCGCCATGGATTATTATCTGACGTGTGAACATAGCTGAAAGCTGGAAATGAGCATGAACATCTGTGATCAGGCTCGGACTGGGCCACAGGGGTACAGGGGAATCCCCGGGTGGGCCCCTAGTTCAAACCCCCCCTGCCCCTCCCCACTGCACACATGGCACATAACATATTAGATTTATTGCACTACATATACAGCACCTCAACCAGCCTATGTTTATTAGGGATTGACCAATACCGATAACCTGTGAACTTTCAGATCGATAGCCGATAATTTTTCATATATATATATAAAAGAGAGAGAGAGAGAGATTAGATATATAGATTAGATTAAATAGTTATACTTAATATATATATATTTTTTTAAACTTTTTTTATTTCTATTTAATAACTATTTCCCCCTTAGGATCTTTTAATCCCTTGTCCTATTTACCCCAATAGAGCTCTATCAGGGTGAATAGGATCTTACACTCTCCCTGCTGCCCTGTGCATAGTGCACACAGCAGCGGGGAGCTGACCTTGGTAGCCAGGGCTTCAGTAGCATCCTGGCTGCCATGGTAACTGATCAGAGCCCCAGGATTACACTGCTGGGGCGCCGATCGGAACTGTCACTGCCACCAATGAAAAGGAGGGGAGAGGGGACCCTGTGGCCACTGTCACCAATGAGGAGGAGGGGACCCTGTGGCCACTGCCACCAATGAGGAGGAGGGGAGAGGGGACCCTGTGGCCACTGCCACCAATGAGGAGGAGGGGAGAGGGGACCCTGTGGCCACTGCCACCAATGAGGAGGAGAGGGGACCCTGTGGCCACTGCTACCAATATTTTTAATAATGGGGTTGGTTGGGGGGGGGGTGCACTGCTCCACCAATGAAGATACTTTCTCATTAATTCAAGTACAGGAGGCGGGTGCTGGCTGTAGAATCATATAGCCACACCCGACCTCTGTGAGAGGTAGCTGCAATCCGTGGCAGTTAACCCCTCAGGTGCGGCAGGGGTTAACTGCCGTGGATCGCAGCTACCTCTTATAGAGGTCGGGTGCGGCTATATGATTCACCCGCCTCTTGTATTTGAATTAATGATTGAGTAAACTTTATTGGTGGCGAGGCCACAGCCCCTCGTCTCCTCTGCGCTCTCATTGGTGGCAGCGGTGGCACAGGGGGGAGGGAGACACTGCTTCCTTCTCCTCTGTACTGCTGAGCGAACGTGGAGCACACTGACAGCAGCGCGATCCATGTTCGCGATCCGTTTTCGGGAATGATTAATGCTGATTCCGATAACTTTGAAAATCATGAATATCGGCCGATAATGTCGGTATATCCGATAATCGGTCAATCCCTAATGTTTATATAAAAACTTGTTAGATTATTGATTATATTTGAATGTATCCGTACAGTGGGCCCCCAAAATAAATTTTACTGGTGGGCCCTAGGCAGCCCAGTCCGACACTGCCTGTGATCGCGGTTATCTGCCCAGTCTGTATGGTTATTGCACATTAGATAACCGCCCTTTAATACGTGTTTCCTGGAAATGAATAAAGGAACTGAATGAAAGGTGAAAGTATTCTAGATGTGACCAGAGGAAACGTGCAGAGGAAGCGTGCAGGCTTCATACGGGACCAGTGAATACCATGGGTTTAACCCCTGTTGCCGCCTTTGGGGTGATTGTGGAAGTTGCCTTTGTGATTGTGATGATTGCTCTACTGCACAATAAAAATAAGAGGTAAGTCTTGTGATGGCTGCTGGGAGACCCCATAAGGTATGAATACCAGTGGGGTCCCAACGCTAGTGTGAAAGTACCCTAAGATGTCATGTAAAATCAGTTTTCATATCATCTAATCAGGGCCGGCTTCTGCCCCTGGCATACACGGGCAAATGCTGGGGCCCCTGCTCCTGGGGGGCCCACTGAGCTGCTATGAGCACTTCCATCAATGACACTGCTGTCATTTCACTTACGCAGTACCCCTTCTGGTGGGCCCTCTGAGTCACACCAGGCTGGCTGCTGCCTGAGGAAAGAGACTGCAGGACTGGAGCAGAAGTGTGAACACAGTCTGTGAGTCTGTACTGTGACTGTCTCTTCTCTGTGGGACAGGAGGGGGCTGGGGCTCAGGGAACTCTCCCAGATGCTGCTGGATGCTGTAGACCAGCAGCTTCATGCTATTTAGTTGTTCTACTGCTAGAGATGTCCCAAACTATTCGAATGGGGCCTTAGTTAGAGCAGGGAGAGTGCTGCTGCTGCTGCTGCTGAATTAATAGGGAAAGCGTTAGCTAGACCAGTGTTCTGTGTCCACTCCAGTCCTCAAAGACTCATCTGCTGTAAGGACAGCGTCCTGACAGCACCCCAAAAAGCCCTTTTTAGGGCTGGTACATCAGTCTGCTTCTATATTTTTTTTCTATATATATATTGCAGTTGCCTGCCCGTGTGAGAGGCCCCAGGCCCACAGACTGTACTGTGCCCACAGCCCACCACTCATATAGGGTGTCACAGCACGTGTAGTGACCTGAAATTCAAACGAAGCGGACCGAGCATGGGTCTTTTTCCATCTCCCGGTTCCAAACATCTATTCGCTACATCGGCCCTGGCCCTGATAAGGGACAAAACAGAGATTAAACTGATAGGAATAGTACTTAGTTAACACTAGTTGCATTGGTGGCAAATTCCATTGCAAGTGCCCAAAATTAGAAGGCAGCGGACAGAGCAAGCTTTTTTCTCTATCTCCCCATGCAAGGATTCAATTCAAAACACATCCCCTGATAGGGGACTTAAAAAAGATTAAAATGGTAAGAATAGTAGTTCACACTATTTGTATTGGTGGCACAGTACATTGCGCGGCGCACGCGCAGTGCCCCAAATTGGAAGTAAGAGGACCGACCAATCATCTTTTTCCATCTCCCGGTTCCTAAAATCTATTCCATACACCGACCCCTGATAGGGGGCAAAACAGAGAATAAACTGGTAAAAACAGATTTTTCTAATAATAAAAAAAGAGGACAGCCTCTGTGGAGCTGGGTATTTTTTGGCCGCGTTACTGAACGCTCATGCACAATGGCTGTAGGCTCATGCGTCCTTTTGCGGAGGTGACAAACCTGGTCAGTGAAACCCAAGGCAACATCATTGACCTCATCCCATATGCGTTTTTTCTGGAGCGTGCCCTGCGAAGAGTGCTGGATTAGGCCGTAGATGAGCATGAAGAGGAAGAGTTGTGGTCACCATCACCACCAGAAGCAGCCTTGTCGTCGTCGATTGCTGGACCTGCGGCAACGCAGGGAGAGGAGTCTGAAGAAGAGAAGTCAGAGGAGGAAGGTGGCTTTGAGGAGGTGGAAGACCAACCATAGCAGGCATCCCAGGGGGCTTGTTGAAGAGACCTTCAATGACGTCAGTGAGGACAAGGAACGGGACATGGCTAGCTTGGTATCCAACCTTGTGCAAATGGGGAGTTTGCGGTTGTGCAAATGGACTGTTTGCAGTTGTTTGCAGTGCGTTAAACGGGGAGTTTGGTCTGTCAGAGTTTGGTCTGTCACTGTGAAGCGGGCCTAACCCTTACACTACCTGATCGATACAACACCATACCTGATCGTATACACACACTGAATATATTAAAGCACGTTATTTCAAACAGTTTAGGAATGTTAGGAGATTTATGCCCTTTATGGATTAAAACCCGACTCTGCGTCAACTACGTAATTTTCCATGGGAGTTTTGCCATGGATCCCCCTCCGGCATGCCACAGTCCAGGTGTTAGTCCCCTTGAAACAACTTTTCCATCACTATTGTGGCCAGAAAGAGTCCTTGTGGGTTTTAAAATTTGCCTGCCTATTGAAGTCTATGGCAGGTCGCCCGTTCGCAAACATTTGCGGAAGTTCGCGTTCGCCGTTCGAAAATTTTAGGTTCGCGACATCTCTATCTACCTCCTTCACTGCAAGCAGCGTTTTGGTTCCGCCTTCGAAGCGGAATGGAGGCGGAACGGAGCCAAACTGATGCATTCTGAAAGGATCCTTATCCATTCAGAATGCATTGGGGCAAAACTGATCCGTTTTGGACCGCTTGTGGAAAGCCAAAACGTCAGTGTGAAAGTAGCCTCAGCCAATAGAAGCTCGCAGGTAGTTAGACTCCACATACACAGTTTTACTCCATAACAAACCAGCCATGTTTCTTCACTGCTGTAGGTGAGCTTTAAAGGAAATCTGTCACCAGGATAATAGTTAATAGCCTAATAGCACTTAGTACCTTATTTCCACATGTGCCTTTGTTGCAGCAATAGATGTTTTTAACCTCTGAAAGTCCAGTTTATTTGGTATGCAAATGAGCCAGTAAGGTGCGTCACTCTTGCAGGAAGGAGCCCGGACACGCCCCCTGTCACAATGTGTCCACCCTCAAAAGACGAACTTAAAACCCCCACCCCTGGTCCAGTTAGGCCATGCCCCCTCCCACTCCGCAGCTGACGGGGATTGAAAAAACAAAGGTAAAAATAAACTTATGTCAGCTGCAGCTGTGGGAGGGAGGGTGACTTTATCCCTGCAGCTCACACTCAGACAGCACAGTGCTGCTGTCTGAGAGTGAGCTTTTCAAAAAGACATCCCTGTGTCCGTCCAGGCCTTGCGCCAGACGGAGGACGGGGAGTGTGAAAGCCGGACTGTCCGGCCTAAAACTGGACCTCTGACCTCCCTAGGGGCAGGCTGCTGAGGTCACAGTTAAGGGGATGGTCCGCTATGGAAGTCAGTGTTAAGGCGCAGATTGCTGTAGAGGCCACTGAAGGGTTCTATTACTGATCAATTTTATATGGGTTTTTGAGTTTGCATCTATACTTTAAATATGAACAGGGCATTGCTGCTTGTGTGGAATGAACTTTGGACTGTAATGTAGCTGTAAAATGCTTACATGGCAGTCCAAGGTCTATATACATTAATATATCAGGAACATAGAGGTGAGAGGGTTCTCGAGGAACTGTTTTGCTTACATATAGCATATAGATAAGATAACAAATGTGACTCGTGCTAAGACTCGTGTCTCTCTATCATTGGATAGCTTAAACATCATGTCATTGGACTAACGACTATATATGTTTCATATACCCAATAAACATCAGAGTGGCATTGTATACCAGAATCGTATCATGTGTCAATGCTGCTCTCCTAGCGCTAGAAAAGAATCAAATCAGGCTGAATACCGAAGTCTAGTACCAGGGGTACCAACTACCAATAAGAGGGGAAGTAATGAATATTCCTAACAATCTGGGGGCTCTGTCCGGGGTCGAGAAGGTCATCCTCGGGTCTGGTGAGAAGAGACACCAATTTTGTCCTCTGGCCGATCCGAGGGCACTGGCCACGTCTCGGAGTAAGTACAGAGTTTTTGTTGTTTTTTTTTGTATCCGGGATACATAGATAGGTACTCAGGGAGTACCCAGTATTGTGTCAGGGACACATACAATACAACTCAGGGAGTTGTATACAGTTCAGGGAACTGTCATAGGTACTCAGGGAGTACCCAGTATTGTGTCAGGGACACATACGATACAACTCAGGGAGTTGTATACAGTTCAGAGAACTGTCAGATTAGGTACTCAGGGAGTACCCAGTATTGTGTCAGGGACACATACGATACAACTCAGGGAGTTGTATACAGTTCAGAGAACTGTCATAGGTACTCAGGGAGTACCCAGTATTGTGTCAGGGACACATACGATACAGCTCAGGGAGTTGTATACAGTTCAGGGAACTGTCAAGTTAGGAATTTAGGGAAGTCCAGTAACAAGGAAAGTGTACTTCAGAGGGCTTGACTTCACAGAAGGTTTCACAGCTTGATTTGATTCTTAATAAGATAATTATAGAAGTTTTGAATGATAAGTTGTTTGATAATTGTAGAAGTTTTGCATGATAAGTTGTTTTGTTTAACATACTTATATAAGGGGAAGTGACAGGCTGGGTGGTAAGTGTACAGCTGTCGTCCCAAGACTAACATTCTGCTTTGTTTTTTGCTGTTTTGAATTCTGTTTGTAAGAAAATAAGTTTTGATAATAAGTAGTCAAAAATTCTAAGACAGAATGCCCTAAACTAGAACCAGGTGAAACATGTAAATAAAATGTTGCCCGAGTCAGTCCTACAAATTATTACCTTGTTAACCCATGGGTAGATAATTTGGCAGGGTGGACAGAGGCAATGGAAGCGGTAGACCCCTTTCCCAGGGAAGGAGATAATAGCATATATCACATGGTCATGGTTAAGGGTCTATGCTTAGGCGACACTGCCGCCTGGCCGTATTTTGAACCTGACCCTTCATGGGATATGTATTATATGCAGAAAGGAGGAGAACAATGGCTAGAGATAGCTCCTCACTGGTATGACCCCAACATGACAAAAGGTTTAAAAAGATCAAAAGACGATAGAAAACTTCATGAGATACAGACTATGTACATAAAATTGTTCATATGTACATAAAATTAACTGTTTAGCGCTCAGGATTTAATAGCAGCCAGTCACATAATAGCAGGACACGCAGTTAATAAACAACCCACACCCTCAATTGTATCAAGATATAATTTAAGGAACAAGGGTTAAGTGGAAAAGGATAGTGAGATAAGGGGACCTGAGACATCCATGCCTTTTTGACGGTTGGTAATCAACTGATGAAGAAGGCTTTGGACATAGATGACCTTAATAAAATTATTAAACACTGCCCCAAGCCTACTGTGGCTCCGTCTGGCACAGTGGCTTATTTAAAGAAAGCCTGTAAAGGGAGAAATGTGCGAAAGACAGCAGGAAACTTTCATAGATCAAATGATAGAAGCCAAGACTTCCAAACCATGAATAACTGCTGTTATAACTGTGGACAGGAGGGACATTGGGCTAGAAAGTGCACAACGCCCAGGAGAGACACGCAGAATAGGGGAGCACACAGCCAACAACAGCCCATGACACAAAGGGGACAGAATACAGATAGACAGGGTACACAGACTCAGCCCAGGTTCCCCATTGATTGGAATCATCAACAATCCTACTGACGGGGCCCGGAGGGAGTCACCCAAGCTTTCACACAGGTCACCACCCACTGGAAAGATACACCGATTATTTTGCTTAAAGTTGCAGTAAGGAAGGTAGGATTCATGGTAGACAGCGGCGCCACCTCCAGTGTGTTTAACAAAGACATGTACAAGGGACCTTTAAGAAAGTCTGACCCCTCTATGGGAATCAACGGGGTATTAACTAAAACATATAAAATGAGTGCCCTCCCAATAGAGACAGTGGACGGTGAATACATCACGGACCATACTTTTAGCATCATACCAGATTGCCCTGTAAGTTTATTAGGAAGGGACCTGTTTGTGAAGTTGGACTTGGCAGTGACAGTAAAAAATGACGGACTAAGTATTCACTCAGCCACCATGCCCATAGTGACCCCGGCTATATGGACTGTTGTTAGTTTACAGGACCACCCTGAGCTAGGAGACATAAACCCTTCACTATGGTCACAGGGCGACTATGACACGGGCTAGATTGATTGCACACCTTATCAAGCCAATCTTAAACCCGGTGCCACACCGGTGTATCAAAAGCAATACCCACTGTCCAAGGAAAAGATTGAGGGTCTACGGCCAATGATAGAAGAATTTCTGAGAAGAAATCCTCGAGGAGGTGATTTCACCTTACTCCACCCCTATCAATCCTGTGACAAAGGCAGATGGTACTACCCGCTTTGTCCAGGATTTGAGGGCAATCAACAATCTCATTGTGCCCATAGCCTCAGTGGTTCCTGATGTCACAACTATCCTTTCCTCCATCCCCGCGGAAGCCGTTTGTTTAATAAGAGTACTATTTTGATTTTTCCTTTGAGGGACGTCAACTGACCTGGGGTAGAATGCCACAGGGGTATGCTGATTCACCAGTTGTGTACAGCATTGTCCTCCAAGCCACTTTGAAACCCTGGCACCCCCCAAGGTTCCATCCTGATGCAGTATGTTGATAATCTACTGTTGTGCAGCATGTCAGTGGAGGCAAGTGTAAATGATGGTATATCATTGTTGAAATGGTTGTCAGAATGTGGTCATAAAGTGTCGTTAAAGAAACTGCAGTGGTGCAAAAAGCAGGTTGAATACTTGGGCTTTGTCCTCACACAGGGGGAAAGAAGAATCAGTCCCGGGAGAATCCAGTCTATTGTGGGTCTGGTCACCCCACACCAAAAAGGAAATGCTGTCCTTTCTTGGTATGATAAACTACTGTAGACAATGGATCCCCGACTGTTCTTAATATGACAATATTTTGAGGCAAGCCACTCTGGAAGAATCCCCAGAGCTAATAAGATGGTCAAAAGGAATGTTGAATGCTTTCGATACTCTGAAATGTTCATTGATGTGTAGCCCAGGATTGGGCCTCCCTGATTATAACCTACCATTCCACATGTCTGCACAACAAAACTGTAAAACCATGGCGGGGGTACTCACTCAAGAACACGGGGGAAAAGTTGCGTCCTTGTGCTTTTTTCTCAAAGGTAATGCCTGTCCCTGCACAAGGGATGCTGGCATGTCTACGTGCTCTTGCGGCCTGTGCGATGATGGTGGAATTGGCCACACCCTTTACACTGGGACACCACACTGTCTTGCATACTATCCATGACGTAGTGGGACTACTCAGAGGTATTCATACGCAGAACATGTCAGCACAAAGATTGTCAGGTTATGAAGTCCTTTTACTCAGTGATCCATCGTTACAGATTAAATATGCCTCACATACGGCAGGACCAGCACCTATACTAAATGCATTACTAGAACTAAAAGGGACAGAAGACTTTTTACCAGACAAACATGACTGTCTCAAGGTACTAGAATACGAAACCTCCCCCAGACTAGACTTGTCAGTCACCCCCATACCGGACGCACCAGAAGTGTTTGTAGACGGTTCATGTTCACGTCCACTCGACACCGTCTACTGTGCAGCATATGCAGTAGTGATGCTGCCAGATATTATCCTTAAGTCACGACCCGTTCATGTGCAATCAGCCCAAGCTGCAGAATTAATAGCACTTACAAGGGCATGTCAAATACACAAACCTGTCACAATATACACAGACAGCAGATATGCACACGGGGTAGTGTGGGACCATGGGGTAATCTGGCAACGCAGGGGTTTCACCACAGCTGACGGTAAGAAAATATCTCATTCTCAGCTTATAGATGATCTGTTGGCCGTCCTTCAGCTTCCCTCACAAATAGCTGTTATACATTGCAAAGCACATACTCGAGGAAAAGACTGGGTTTATCCTGTTTTGCAGAGGAATCCACAAACTGGATTGATCTGCAAAGAGGGGAAACCATGTATACCCCAGCACAGCGCTGCACTTTTCATAGCACATTTTTACGGAGTAGAGCACAACAGCATCAAATATTTCTTGTAGAATGCATGAATCGAACAGTTAAAGACAAACTTAGGAAAGTACTTTTGAGAAATGGAAACAAACCCTACCTATTATATTGGCAGAAATAAGAATGACTCCTAATAAGAGGTTAGGACTGTCACCCGTTGAAATCCTCATAGGTAGGCCCTTTCCAACTCCTTGGGCAAGCCACCCCCTAGTGGTACAGGAAGGCGACATAGACCAGAATAGGGAAGAATATGTCTCAAAACTGAAGAAAAAGTTGCTTGTAAGTTTCCCTCTCTTCCACAGGAACCGACGCACTCGTTCCGAGCTGGAGACATGGTGGTGGTCAGGGTACTACGTAAAGGAAAAGATCCAAAGGAGCTGGCATTCGGACCCCCTACCACGGTGGTAGCAATCACTAGAACGGCGATTCTCACAGAAGAGGCTCCGATCTGGATTCATGCTAGCAGAGTGAAAAGGATCCCTGAGGTTTCTTCTCCGGTGTCCAACGAAGACAAAGAGCGGAGCTCAGAAGAAGCCTTGCCACAGGCTGAAGATGAAGACCCCACAATATTCTGGGAGATTTGTTTGTCTGCTGCTGATTATTAATCTTTGTGTTTTCTTGCCAATCGGACTCATTACCACTTGTATTTATCATCCAGAGGAGATGAGTTTATTATGTGGTGCACCAAATAATCACACAGTCTCTAAAGGAGCTCAGGAGCAAGATCCAGTTGTTCCTGGCCCCTCTTATTCTGAACAGAATAGTATAATCAGGATAGTGAAGGCCCTAAATGTTAGCTCATCGTGCCTTACAGATTTACAGAGTCCACGAGACCTTATACAAACATGTGTTGTTACTGTATCCAATGTATACCCTCATTAATTAATACATTTATGAGATGTAGGCGAGTCTCAGATACACCACAAGCTGCATACATTTAGGTACCTCAGGAAACCCTGGGTCTCCAGAGGATTACCAACAATACTTACAGAAATATTTTGAAAGGAACAAAATGAAAAAACCAAAAATGAAATATGTAGATGGTTTTTAAGAGGGGATTGAAGGGTTCTATTACTGATCAATTTTATATGGGTTTTTGAGTTTGCATCTATACTTTAAATATGAACAGGGCATTGCTGCTTGTGTGGAATGAACTTTGGACTGTAATGTAGCTGTAAAATGCTTACATGGCAGTCCAAGGTCTATATACATTAATATATCAGGAACATAGAGGTGAGAGGGTTCTCGAGGAACTGTTTTGCTTACATATAGCATATAGATAAGATAACAAATGTGACTCGTGCTAAGACTCGTGTCTCTCTATCATTGGATAGCTTAAACATCATGTCATTGGACTAACGACTATATATGTTTCATATACCCAATAAACATCAGAGTGGCATTGTATACCAGAATCGTATCATGTGTCAATGCTGCTCTCCTAGCGCTAGAAAAGAATCAAATCAAGCTGAATACCGAAGTCTAGTACCAGGGGTACCAACTACCAATAAGAGGGGAAGAAATGAATATTCCTAACAGCCACTGTTAAGGGGGCGGGCCCCTGTGAAAGTCACTGTCAAGGGGGTGGTGTGCTGTGAAACTCACTGTTAACAGGGAAGGCTGCTGTAAAGGTCAAAGTTAAGGGGGTGGGCTGCTGTGGAGGTCCAATTTTAAGAGGACGGGGCACTGTGGGGGGCAGTGTTAAGGGGTGGGGGGCTGTTGAGGTCACTGTTAAGGGGCAGAGTAATGTAGATGACACTGTTATAATGGATACTGTCAATATCTTTTAACAACACAAACAAACATTAAATGAAATAGATGCAAATACCCGAGCAAAGCCGGGTCCTTCAGCTAGTATTTCTATATGTATCAGTGAGGGCTGACATCTACACAGTTGCTTGGAAGCACTCACAGAGCACAGGCATGGGAGGCGACCCTATCCTATGCTGGAGCTCTGTGATGTGAGCAGTTCACATAGTGAAATGTAGGGGGAGTACACAGGGACAGCCAGCACCATTAGTGGAGTGTGGATGGCGCTGCAGAACCTCATAATACACACCTCAGCTGCTGCAGAACCTAATAATATGCAACTTAGCTGCTGCAGAACCTCATAATACACACCCTATCTGCTGCAGAAACTCATAATGTACACCTTAGCTGCTGCAGAACATCATAATACACACCTCAGCTGCTGCAGAACCTCATAATACACACCCTATCTGCTGCAGAAACTCATAATGTACACCTTAGCTGCTGCAGAACCTGATAATACACACCTCAGCTGCTGCAGAACCTCATAATATACACCTCAGTTGGTGCAGAACATCATAATACACACCTCAGCTGCTGCAAAACATCATAATACACACTTCAGCTGCTGCAGAACCTCATTATACACACCTGAATTGGTGCAGAGCTTCAAAATACACACCTCAGCTGCTGCAGAACTTCATAATATACACCTCAACTGCTGCAGAACATCATAATACACACCTCAGCTGCTGCAGAACCTCATTACACACACCTCAGCTGCTGCAGAACTTCATGATACACACATCAACTGCTGCAGAACCTCATAATACACATCTCAGTTGCTGCAGAACCTTATAATATACACCTCATTTGGTGTAGAACTTCATAATACACACCTCAGCTGCTGCCAGGTCTTTAAAGATGGCACCCACTCCTGAGTTTCCTATGGTGCCCTTGTCTGTAATAGTGCATTGGGGTCTATGAGAATAGCAATCTGATGATTTCTTGTTATAGTTCCCCATGTGTAAAAAAAATATATAAAGTTTTTAAAAATAAAAAAAATAAAAATTCAAATCAACCCCTCCCCCCAAAAAAAAAAATACACATCATGGGTATCGCAATGTGTGAAAAACGCCCATAGTATAAAAATATGAAAATATCTTCCCCATACGGTAAACAGCGAAACAGAAAAAGAGAGTCAAAATGGCCGATTCGTCATTTTTGGTGGCTTCGTTTTCTACAAAAAATAAATAAAAAGTAATCAAAAAGTTATACACACTCCAGAATGGTATAAATGAAAGTACAGATCGCTCTGTACACAAAATTACAGACGTTACAGGGGTCAAATTATGGAGATGAAATTATGGAGATGAAAAATAAGATTTTTTTTCCAACTTTATTATTTATTTAAGAAAAACTATACATATAAGGTATCGCCAGATTGTTACTGACCTGTAGAATAAAAGTAACTGGTCAGATTTATCACACATTGAAAGTTGTAAATAAAATAAAAAAAACTGTCAAACTGTTGCGGAATTTCTCCTTTTTTGAAATTTTACCCCATTTGGAATGGTATTCTGCTTCCCACTACATCATATGCAATATTAAATGGTGGCATTGGAAAGTACAACTTGTCCTGCAAAAAACAAGCCCTCATATGGCTATGTAAATTGAAAAATAAAAAAGTTATGGCTCTGGGAAAGCAGGGAGCGCCAAAAGAAAATGCAAAAACAAAAATGTTCCGGGGTAAAAGATGTTAAACGGGGCTATCCTGGAAAAAATATTGATGACCGATCCTCAGTATAGGTCATCAAATTCAGATTCAGACTCCCGGGAACCCCGGCTATCAGCTGTTAGAAGAGGCCAGCGCTCCTTGAGTGCCATGTAATGTCACCAAGCATCAGTCACATGACCTGGCTCCAGCTCAGTTATTGATCCTGGGATCACTGCTCCCCAATAACCGAACCAATTCTTGTCCCAACACAGAACCCACAAAAAATGGTTTATCATCCATCAGGACGAGCGTCTAGAAATGTACCGCATACAGTGAGCAGTCAAACTGTGTGTGAATATTAGACAGGATTAGGAAATCTGCACCAGCTAACTAAAGGCCTTCTTTTGGAATTACGTAAAGGACCAAGTCGGAAGAAGATCCTCAGTCCACAGTCAACCAAGATACACATGATGTTTTGCTCCTGCAGCCTCTGAACTCAGAAGAAGAAACTATCAGTTCTCCATCGATAAAAAACATCAAGGACCAAAGTCAAGAAATTTTACGTCCAACTACAATAGAAGACGGGTAAAAAATGGATAATGTACATTGTGTTTGTCACGCAAATCCAAATCTTATGTCAGACTACACACTTTCTACTTTCTTCACACTCCTTGACTAGGCCATTGCTTTTTGTCACCGGGGGTCTATACACCTATTTACAGTGTTAAAAGGGGTTTTCCTGAAGCAAAAGAGGACTTATCCTAATGATAGGTCATCAATATCTGATTGGTGGGGTTGGGTGGTGATCGTCTGTTTGAAGAGACCACAGTGCCTCTGTCTCTTGGAATAGTCTTGGTGTGGTTGGCTGCATACCCACTGGCGGTCATAGACAACAGCGCTTGGTACAGAGGGATCAGGCCATATGATTGCAGTCAGGAAACAGGCCAAGGTCAGGGCTGGCACAGTTTGCGCAAATCCGTGGAACAGTCCAAAGGTCCAGGCAAGCAACTCAGGATCCAGGAAGACAGGCAGTGGTCGGTACACAGACACACAAATAGAATATAGCTCCTTACAGACGCTAGTTAGAAAAACCTAGCAAGATCAGTAGAGAGGAACTGCACAGGCAAAGCCGATAGGTCAGCAGAACAGCTATGTAGGTGAGCTGATAAGCTCATTAGACAAGCAGCTGAGCACAGGATCGGAAAGGGCATTAACTCCTGCAGGGAAAAGTCTCACAAATACACGCGCAGGTAGAGAACTTGCAGCCAGGCTGCGGCCTGCAGCATAGAACACAGGCGTCTGGCAGCCAGGCAGAAGTGAACTGAGTCCCAGCCGCCTGTGCCCGCCCCTAGTAGCAGGACACGGAGCGCCAATATAACACACACATTCCATCCCCCGTGAATAATAAAACCTCATTCCAACGGGTGTATTGTGCCCATGTTTTAGGGTTCTTATTGTGGATCTTACATCTACAGTGCATTTGGAAATTCTTCAGACGCTTTTACTTTTTGCGCATTTTGTTATGTTGCAGTCGTGTGCTAAAATAAAAATGTTCACATTTTCCCCATCATTCTGCACTCCATACCCCATAATGACAAAGTGAAACCAGAATTTTAGAAATTTTTGCAAATGTATTAGAAAACAAAAACTAACATTTCACCTGGGCATAAGTTTTCAGGCTCTTTCTTATGACAGCTGTTCCCTGTCTCCCTGCCTTCTCAAAAGTGAGCGCTGACTGCCCACTCTCATTTATCTCCTGTCAGCTGCTTACATAGCACGCCGGGCATGCACCCATACAGAGGCATCAGTCGAGGTATATGGGCACCTTTAAACACGGGTACAATATGTCTGAAGGAGGTCTGTCACCTACCTGACAGTATAATGGACTGGGTATCCTTAGTATGACAGTATGCAGCACTTTATCGCGCAAATAACCACTTCCAGCTTGGTATAATGAAGATCTTGTCCTTTTGAAAATATTCAGGAAACAACGCATTTCGGGGATAGCACTTCCCCTTCATCAGGTTGATGTAACCTCTGCAGTGAAAGCAGTGGGTCTGGTGGATGTTGCTGCTGCTGTCAATTATAAGCAGGAACTCACAGCAGCAGGAATTAGTGCTGATTCCTCTGAGGTGAAGTGGACTACAAATCCCATGAGCAACTTCTCCTTCCTGCAGCCAATAGCAGGGGGGCCAGGGGGAAAGGCAAAGGTATCGCTAAGGTTTGGTATCCCCGCGTCTGTAACGACCCGCACTACAGAAATATCATGTAAATTATGCCCCACGGTGAACGCCGTAAAAATAAAAAATGGCAGAATTGATCAATTATACTTAGATGCCACAGAAAACAAAACTTAATAGCAAGTGATCAAAAAGTGTAATTTACCCCAAAATGATACCAATGAAAACTACAAGTCATCTCACAAAAATCAAGCCCTCACACAACTCCATAGAAAGAAAAATAAAAGAGTTAGGCCTCTTTCACACGGGCGTCAAGTTTGACGCCCGGATAAGATGCGGATGCGTTGTTTTCCGTGCGTGTGCAAACAGTTGTAATGCGTTTTGAACGCGCATGTGAAAAATCAGCCATGTTTGGTACCCAGACCTGAAGCCGGACTTCATCACTGAAGTCCGGTTTCGGGTTGAGTATTCTGTATATTTTATTATTTTCCCTTATAACATAGTTATAAAGGAAAATAATAGCATTCAAAATACAGTAAAAAGGGTAATTGAGGGTTAAAAAAAAAATAGAAATTAACACCACCTCCAATTGATCGCGTAGCTGCCGGTCTCCTGTTCTGTCTTCAACTGGGGGTAAAGGACCTTCCGTGACGTCACTGGGTCACATGGTCCAATCACTTGCTCCCATCAGCCGGGAGCTACGCGATCAATTGGAGGTGGTGAATTTCAATTTTTTTTTTAATGAACCCTCATTCACCCTTTTTACTTTGCATTCTGTATTTAGAATGCTATTATTTTCCCTTATAACCATGTTATAAGGGAAAATAATAAAGATTGGGTCCCCATCTCCTAGCAACCATGCGGGAAAATCGCACCACAGAAACTAGAGCATGCTGCAATTTTCACGCAACGCAGATGTGATGCGTGAAAATCACAGCTCATGTGCATAGCCCCATAGAAATGAATGGGTCCGGATTCAGTGCGACTGCAATGCGTTCACGTCACGCGTTGCACCCGCGTGGAAAACTCGCCCGTGTGAAAGGGGCCTTATGGGTCTTGGGAAGCGGTGATGCAAAGATTTTCTTCCTTTAAAAAAAAAGGGGTTTTATTGCACAAAAGTAATAAAACATAGAAAACCTAGAAAGTAAAGTATTTGGTATCACTGTAATCGTACTGACCCAGAGAAAGATAAAGATATTATGCTATTTATGCCGAAAATGAACACAGTAAAATTTATAACTTAAAAACTTAGTGGCAGTATTGCTGTTTTTTTTCCCCATCTCCCTCCCAGAAAGTTAATCAGAAAGTTATGTGTACCCCAAAATGACACCATTAAAAACTACAACTTGTCCCGTAAAAAACAAGCCCTCATACAGCTATATACAGTAGATGGAAAAATAAAAATAAAGTTATAGCTCCTTCCTGGGATGAGTGCGCACTACGCTGGGCAGGGGTTTCCCAAGTCGGACCCTGGCAGAAGAGGAAAGCCCTGCCTCTATTCTATAGAGCTCCAAGCAAGATTTGGGTGGAGGCGCTGTGCCATAGTGAGGTGAGAGCCGCCATACACCCTGCCTACTGAGGGCTGCCCAAAGGGGTGTTACAAATAATGCATCCATGTGAGGTCCAGGGCTGGCTCTAGCTCATAGGCGTGCGCAGGGGGTGTGCCAGGTGTGCCTGGGCACACCCTAATAGGTTCATCACCTCCGTGCTCCTGGGTGTTCCCCCGGCTGATTCTCTTGTCTGTTACGCTGGCCGCCGCCACCCGCCGCAATGTAAACTAATTTACAATACCTGGTTGCGGGCAGGTGGCGGCTAGTATTCACATAGGGGGGCGGTCCCGGCGGAGGCAGAGAGCTGTGCGTGCTGTGCAGGTGCAGGCTGAGTTGACGTCACGCTGCATGCCCCTGCACGACGTGATATGTTGAAAGGGAACTAGGAACTTGGTGCCCACTGCCCAGCTGCTCCGGTCAGGGACCCACCCATACGGTTATATAACGCATATAAAAAAGAAGTATGTTATGTACCCTTTCCCACAGTGCTACTGCTACCCCTCCTCAGTTGTCCCCACTCCCTGTATAATGTACCCTGTCACGCATTATAATAAAGAAGTATGTACCCTGTCCCACAGTGGTACCCTTCCTCAGTTGTCCCCTGTATTACCCGGATACCCCTCAGTAATATAATATAACTGAGTGGTATCAGGGTAAATTATACAGGGGTAATATAACTAGGGTATCAGGGTACATGAGGGGTAATATAACTGAGGAGGGCTATCACAATATACAGGGGTAATATAACTTAAATTACCCCTGTATTATGTCCCTGATAGCCCTCCTCAGTTATATTACCCCGCCCTGTATAATGTACCCTGATACCCCTTAGCTATATAACCCCCTGTATAATTTACCCTGATAGCCCTCCTCAGTTATATTACCCCGCCCTGTATAAGGTACCCTGATACCCCTCAGTTATATAATATAAGGGGTATCAAGGTAAATTATACAGGGCGGGGTAATATAACTAAATGTTTGTTTATATTGATAATTATATGAGTGTGGGTCTGTATGTATGCAGAGTGTATTTGTGTATATATATGTGTGTGTGTATATAATATTTATATATATATACACACGTGCGCGCGGGGTGTGTGTTTGTGCTTCAGGGTGCACACTCTAATGCAATAGGTTGCGCACGCCTATGCTCTAGCTTTGTTAGAAAGAGGCTGTCCTGTACTATATGATGTCTGCTTTAGATTTTTTACATGAATCGTGGGATAACCCCTTTAAGTGAAGGAGATGACATCATTAACCTTTATCTCTCATGGCAAATCCACCCCTCCCCAGTGCCTCTTTCAAAATGATATATGATACTGTGACTTCTACCCTTTGAACGCTCTTTAGTTTCTTGTCACGCCCAGGAAATCTACGCTGCAGTGAAAGTGAAAGTAAAACTGAAGTAATCATTGTATTCAGCTTTCAGAGGAGAGACGAGGGTCTCGGGAGACGACCTAAGAGTAGGATGATCGCTGTTATCCCCGCCGCTCTTGTGGTTGCATTTGGAGTATGGTATATAAGGAGCTCAGGCTACCCATCGGTAAACTTTGCAGGTAAGTCTCCTGGACTGGGCGTGTAGTGGAGCATGCCTCCCAAGTGTCCCTCTTTTTGACCCATGTCCCTCTTTGATGCTTAAACGCAGGGCCGGTTCTATAATAAGGCAGACCAAGCGGCTGCCTTAGGCCAAATTCACACGTCCGTCGTGTTTTGCGGATCCACGGATCCGCGGATCCGCAAAACACGGACATCGGCGATGTGCGTTCCGCAATTTGCGGACCGCACATCGCCGGCACTCTCATAGAAAATGCCTTTTCTTGTCCGCAATTGCGGACAAGAATAGGACATGCTCTATTTTTTCGGGAACGCAATTGCGGACCCGGAAGTGCGGATCCGCAATTGCGGACCCGGCCGGGACATCGCCTGTCCCCATTGAAACTAATGGGTCCGCAATTCTGTTCCGCAAAATGCGGAACAGAATTGCGGACGTGTGAATAAGGCCTTAGGGTGCAGAGAAGGGGGCGGAAAAATTAACTTTTTTTTTTTTTAATCACTTGCGGCGAGTTGCACTGGAGCGCTGCCGGCCACCCACCCCAGCCTGCATGTGCCATGTGGCCCCGGTCCTCACTTACAGAGCGGCAGCACAGCAACATGGTCATGGGGGCACTCAGGGGGTGTGTGACTGGCGAGTGGCTCCGCGGCGGGCAGCAGCAGGGACTGGAGCAGCTGTTGGTGACTGTAACTTACACAGCCAGCCCAGGCCAGCCCAGACGGACTGTCGACTCCCGCAGGGTAGGTGGTAGGTGATGAGCGCATATTGTTTATAATTATTACACAACATTAATGGGGGGGGAGGGTCAAGGGTGACATGATGGGAGGGGGGACAAATCAAATGTCTTGTAGTCTGTGCCATGGAGGGGGAGAAATGTGACATGGGGGGGGGGAGAGAAGTGTGACACAATAGGGGGTCATAATGTGATCATAGGGGGAGGGGGGGCGCCAAAATGTAGCTTCGCTTGTGTTGGCAAAAATCCCTGCATCGGCCCTGCTTAAACGTCCCTCTTTTTGACCTGGAGAATTAATGCTTAAATGTGCATTAATACATTAGCAAATTTGCTCCTTACTAAACTATCTATAGGGTTTCTACCTGTATATTAGACTAGAACTTCATTATTTGGTGCAAGTTGGACCTTAACCCTTTCCCAAACAGCGCCAGTGGCCGGGTCTTTAAAGATGGCGCCCGCTCCCCAGCGGAGCGGGTGCCATAGCCACGGGTGGCTTATAGCAGACACCCGTGGCTAATGTCCACCATCGGCAGTAACAAAAGACAACAATGTACATCTCCCAGCAACCATCAGTGAAAAACACACATTGCATCCAGATGCCTTCTGTTTTTCAGGCACGGGGGGCGTAACAATGAGGATCTGTCACCAGATTTTAGAACATAAGCTGTCTAATCCTTTTAAAGTTTTCCCACTAAATATTAAGAGTTTTTAGAGACTTTAAAGAGTAACTGTGTCAGCAGGATCAACCCTATTAAACCAAGCATACTACCTGGTAAGGTTGATTCTGCTGATTAAAATTATACCTGTGAATATCGTTGGCAGCGTTCCTGAAAAAATTTATTTTTATTCTTTGTGCAAGTGAGACCTTCAGGGCACTGAGGGGCGTGGCCGGCACTGGAAAGCTGAGGGGCACCAAGGGGCTAGGCCCCGCCCATTGGTACACTGAAGCCCTAATTTGTATAAAGCAGGCATGCTCAACCTGCGGCCCTCCAGCTGTTGCAAAACTACAACCCCCATCATTCCTTGGCAGCCTACAGCTATCATTCTACAGAAGGGCATCGTGGGAGTTGTAGTTTTACAACAGCTGGAGGGTGGCAGGTTGAGCATGCCTGGTATAAAGAATAAAAGTATTTTTTCTTGGGAATGCCACAATCAATGTTCACAAGACAGGTATAATTTTAATCAGTTAGAATAGATCAACCCTACAGGGCTATATGCATGGTTTAATGGTGTTGATGCTACTGAAATATACGCTTTAATATTGACCACTTGAGGCAGAAAAATGTTGAAAAGGATTATATGGCCATTCTGACATGGATTTTCGTGTCTATTTACAGTCTCTTTACAGCAGCACAGATTTCCCACTGAAACCAGTTGGAGGGCAGATGTTGTTGCTTAAAACATGGCAAATCTGTTGTGAGGAAATCCATATGCAGTGAGCTCCCCCTAGTGGTGGCTATATCAATCCATATGCAGTGAGCTCCCCTAGTGGTGGCTATATCAATCCATATGTAGTGAGCTCCCCCTAGTGGTGGCTATATCAATCCATATGCAGTGAGCTCCCCCTAGTGGTCGCTATATCAATCCATATGCAGTGAGCTCCCCCTAGTGGTGGCTATATCAATCCATATGCAGTGAGCCCCCCCTAGTGGTGGCTATATCAATCCATATACAGTGAGCTCCCCTTAGTGGTGGCTATATCAATCCATATGCAGTGAGCTCCCCTAGTGGTGGCTATATCAATCCATATGCAGTGAGCTCCCCTAGTGGTGGCTATATCAATCCATATGCAGTGAGCTCCCCTAGTGGTGGCTATATCAATCCATATGCAGTGAGCTCCCCTAGTGGTGGCTATATCAATCCATATGCAGTGAGCTCCCCTAGTGGTGGCTATATCAATCCATATGCAGTGAGCTCCCCTAGTGGTGGCTATATCAATCCATATGCAGTGAGCTCCCCTAGTGGTGGCTATATCAATCCATATGCAGTGAGCTCCCTTAGTGGTGGCTATATCAATCCATATGCAGTGAGCTCCCCTAGTGGTGGCTATATCAATCCATATGCAGTGAGCTCCCCTAGTGGTGGCTATATCAATCCATATGCAGTGAGCTCCCCTAGTGGTGGCTATATCAATCCATATGCAGTGAGCTCCCCTAGTGGTGGCTATATCAATCCATATACAGTGAGCTCCCCCTAGTGGTGGCTATATCAATCCATATGCAGTGAGCTCCCCTAGTGGTGGCTATATCAATCCATATGCAGTGAGCTCCCCTTAGTGGTGGCTATATCAATCCATATGCAGTGAGCTCCCCTTAGTGGTGGCTATATCAATCCATATGCAGTGAGCTCCCCCTAGTGGTGGCTGTATCAATCCATATGCAGTGAGCTCCCCCTAGTTGTGGCTATATTAATCCATATACAGTGAGCTCCCCCTAGTTGTGGCTGTATCAATCCATATGCAGTGAGCTCCCCCTAGTTGTGGCTATATTAATCCATATACAGTGAGCTCCCCCTAGTGGTGGCTATATAAATCCATATGCAGTGAGCTCCCCCTAGTGGTGGCTATATCAATCCATATACAGTGAGCTCCCCCTAGTGGTGGCAGCATGGAGCTAGGATTCTGTAATTTATCAAGTCTGAAAAGCACAGCTCATTCATATTTTTTAGCAAATTCCTATATTTCCTATCAATATACTATAAAAATCTCATTCTTGTGCATTTCCCTTTTTCAGCTCTGGAGAAGGACTATTCCACCAATGTATTTGGGCAGCACTTGGTGGCGCCAGTGATTCTCAAGGCAGTGCCTGATTTCTGGAATAACACCAACCCTCAGAAGCCCTTAGTCCTTTCCTTTCATGGTTGGACTGGTGGCGGCAAGAACCTTGTGAGCCAGATCCTGGTCAGGAATCTCTATCCGGCAGAGGCCGAGAGGACAAAATGTGTACAGCTGTTTGATGTAACACACCATTTTTCCTCAGAAGAGAACATAGCGAAGGTAAAATACTGGGACAATATCTGGGACCGTGTGTGAATGTGTCCGGGGTGTTAAAAGTGTTTTCCAGGATTGAATATCAATGACCTAGCCTCAGGACAGGTCATCAACAACAGATAGGAGCCGGACCCCTCCAAGCACCCCTGCTGATCAGCTGTTTTAAGGGTCCACAATGCTATGTTCATAGTATACAGAGCACAGCGCCATACATTGCATTGTGGCTGTGCTTGGTATTGCAGGTCAATCCCACTTGAGTGGAACTGAGCTGCAGGAAGGCAGTTGCTGATGGAAATAAGGTCACAAGTGAAAAAAAATTCAAAAGTGGGAAATTTTTTATTTTTTTATTTTTGTCGCCATATTTTGACCCCTATAACTTTTTTGTAATTAAGTGTATGGCATTGTATGGGGGCTTATTTTTTGCGGGGCGATCTGAACTTTTAGTTGATACCATTATGGGGTGTGTAGGACTTTTTGATCACTTTTTATTTAATTTTTTTTGAGGAAATGAAGCGTTCAAAAATGGCGAATCCGCCATTTGTGCGCTTTTTTCCGTTTTTCTGTTTACCGTATGGGGAATATATTTTTATATTTTTATACCACGGGTGTTTTCGCACATTATGACACCCATGATGTGTATTTTTTAAAAAAATTATTATTTTATTTTAATTTTGGGAAAGGGGGTGATTTGAATTTTTAGGTTTTTTTATTTATTTTTTATTTTTTTATTTCTTTTATTTTTCTTTTACACTGTTATATAGGTCCCATAGGGACCTATATAAATCAGTCATCTGATTGCTTCTAACATAAACTCCAATACACTTGTATTGGAGTTTATGAGAATTTACTACTTTCTATGAAGCCCTATTGCTAACAAGGGCTCCATAGGAAATAGTAAGTGATAGCCTCATGCTGAATGAAAGGCTTGAGGCTATCCCTTACAGTGCTCCGATTCTCCCGATCACCACTAGGGGAGCCGGAGCGCTGCCGAGATTTACTTTCGGTTTTAGCGCCCGCAGATGCCGTGGTCAGGATTGACCACGGCATCTGCGGGGTCATGATTGCGATCGGCATCGCTGCCGGCCGCGATCATTAGCCGCGGGGGTCAGCTACAGGAAACAGCTGGACCCCCGCAGCGATCGCGCCCACAGAGGGCAGGAGCGGGCGCCATACTTAGGGATCGGACCCATGACGTACCCATACGTCATGGGTCCTTAAGGGGTTAAATATTTTACTGGGTATAAAATATATATAGAGTTATTGAAATAACTGAACAGAAAAATAAGTTACGGCTGTATGGCGTTTGTGGACGCAGAGATGCCTATGATGTTTATTTTTTTGTTTATTTTTATTTTGAAAAAAGGGGCGATTAGAATTTTTGATTTTTTAAATATTTTTAAAAGCTTTTTACAGTTTTGTTCCTACTTTCTTCTAGGCCCCCACGGGCTTAACATTATGCAATCGGTAGTTTACCACTTCTATTTATCAATGGAAATAAATGAAGTGACAAATAGAAGATTGAGTATATAGTAACGCAGTGCTGCCATCTGCAGGCCTATGTTGGAATATACCTGTGAAAAGCATCAGTGCCTCAGCAAGCTCTGACCTTTCGCAGACAACGATCGGCAACCCTAATCGCCGTGTCGGAGAGCTGTTTCAGTCCCAGAAGTGCAAAGTTTGCAGGTTTTGCACTCTCAGATGCCGTGGTCACATTTGACCATAGTATCTGAAGGGTTAAATGACTGCAATTGTCGTTATTGCAGATTTAAGACATTAGCCCCGGGTGTCAGCTGTATAAAACAGCAGAAACCCGGTGGCTATGGCACCCTCTGCACTTGCAAGTGGGAGTCATTTTTAAAGACCGCAATTGCGGACAAGAATAGGACATGTTCTATTTTTTTTGCAGAAACGGAAGTGCGGATCCAGAAATGCGGATGCAGAAGGCACATAGTGTGCTGTCCGCATCTTTTCCGTCCCTATTGGAAATGAATGGCTCTGCACCCATTCCACAAAATTGCGGAATGGATGCGGACCCATTTTGCGGATGTGTGAATGGAGCCTAAGGCCTAATTCACACGTCCGCAAAATGGATCCGCATCCCATCCGCAATTTTGCGGAAGGGTTGCAGACCCATTCATTTCAAAGGGGCAGGAATGGATGTGGACAGCACACTATGTGATGTCCGCATCCGTGTTTCCGCATCCACGTTTCCGTAAAAAAATAGAACATGTCCTATTCTTGTCCGCAATTGCGGACAAGAAAAGGCATTCTCTATATAGTGCCAGCAATGTGCGGTCCACAAAATGCGGAATGCACATTGCAGCCGTCCGTGTTTCCGCAAAACACACTACGGACGTGTGAATTAGGCCTAAGACGCACTCAAAAAAGTTTGCTCAGTTGACAGATTGTGAGAGGGGCACATTATTGGACTAAGGCCTCTTGCACACGACAGTATTTTGCGGACCGTATACTGGCAGTTTTTTCAGTTCAGTATACTGATCCATTCACTTCAATGGGACTGCAAAAAATATTGAAGTGTCTCCGTATGCCTTCCGTTTCCGTTTTTCCGTTCCGTTTAAATATAGAACATGTCCTATTCTTGTCCGCAAATCACGTTCAGTGGCTCCATTCAAGTCAATGGGTCCGCAAAAAAAAACGGAAAGCAAATTCAATATTTAAGAATTGACTTGCTATTGGACACATCCCTTCCCCCTCCTCTTGTCCCTTTTGTAGTGTCAGTATTATACTACGTTGTATTGATGTACAAATATGTTTGTCTTAAAGCTTTTCAATAAAAATCTATTGAACATTAAAAAACGGAAAGCATACGGAAGTGCATCCGTATGTCTTCCGTATCCGTTCCGTTTTTTGCGGAACCATCTATTGAAAATTTTCAGACCAGCCCAATTTTTTCTTTGTTATTACTGTATACTGTATATGCCATACGGAAAAACGTAACCGAAACGGAAACACAACGGAAGCAAAAAATGGAAAAACGGATAAAAAAAAAAAAACGGACCGCAAAACACTGAAAAAGCCATACGGTCGTGTGCAAGAGGCATAAGAGAAGCAGGATGGTAATTTCGATGAATTACCCCCCATGTAGCCTGTTCTGACATAGCTGTTGGGAGCAGTGGTTTTTTGAGGGCACACATACACGGTGAACAGGCTCTGGTTGGTCCAGACAGACTGCCAGTAGAGACAATCATTTATTCTGCCGTCAAGCACGTGCAGCTCCCACAGTTTTGTTGTCCACTATGCAGACACAGGTGGCATCTTCATTACACATCCCTGTCTCTGCCTGGACCATTTCTAGGTGCTTAGCAGAAGAAAATTTGTCATGGTGCTCCTTACATGTCCTGCCATTGACAGTGGTGTCATGAAGGAGAAATCTGGACTGCTCCAGACTAGAACCGTATCATCTTTAGTGATGAATCCAGGTTCTATTTGGGATCCTATAAGTCTGGTTCACGTATGGAGGCCTCGTGGTGAATACTTCAATCCTGACTTGACGCAACAGAGTGCCCCAACTGCTTATGTGATGATCTGGGGAGCCATCGCATATGACAGTCGGTCACCCCTAGTAGTAATACGAGGGATACTATCAGTTCAGCGATATATACAGGACATCCTGCAGACACATGTGTTCCTCTCATGGCAGTTCTTCAAGCTGGCATGTTTTACCAGGATACTGCTCGCCGCACATAGCAAGGTTTTCCCAGGAATGTCTCCTCCAGATTACAGCACTTCCTTGGCTGCCCAGTCACCAGATTTATCACCAATCCAGCATTTATGGGACCAGTTGGGACACCAGTTTTGGCAACCGACGAGTGTACAGGATCTACAGGCCCAGCTGTGGGCAAATGTGCTGCAGGATACCATATGGAACCTGTATGTCACCATGCCCCACCATATCTCATCTTGTATCCAGGCTAGAGACCGTATCTCATCTTGTATCCAGGCTAGAGACTGTATCTCATCTTGTATCCAGGCTAGAGACTGTATCTCATCTTGTATCCAGGCTAGAGACCGTATCTCATCTTGTATCCAGGCTAGAGACAGTATCTCATCTTGCATCCAGGCTAGAGACAGTATCTCATCTTGTATTCAGGATAGAGACCGTATCTCATCTTGTATTCAGGATAGAGACCGTATCTCATCTTGTATTCAGGATAGAGACCGTATCTCATCTTGTATCCAGGATAGAGGCCGTATCTCATCTTGTATCCAGGCTAGAGACAGTATCTCATCTTGCATCCAGGCTAGAGACAGTATCTCATCTTGTATTCAGGATAGAGACCGTATCTCATCTTGTATTCAGGATAGAGACCGTATCTCATCTTGTATTCAGGATAGAGACCGTATCTCATCTTGTATCCAGGATAGAGGCTGTTTCTCATCTTGTATCCAGGCTAGAGGTGGTCCACAGGAACCTAGAGCCTCATTTCAATTGTACAGACTTCTCCTATAGACTTCTCCTATAGACTTCTCCTTTCACTCTTATACTGTAAGCACTCACATATATCATCATTACATTCCAACATAGAAAGTTTCATTCCATTGCAACAACTGCTTCTTTTTTTTTTTAAATCAGATCATTTTTATTAGCAAGATTGTAAACAAGTAACATTGTTACATATAATCATCACCCGATACCAATACAAATACAGAATTTGAAAAGGCAAATCACAATTAGGAAGTTGCATAGAAGTAACATCAAAGCTACCCAACGCACCTACCCCCCACCTCCTCCCCACCCTCAATCACAAAAGCCTTATAAAGCCACAGCAGCCAATTATCTGCCCCACAGGTTTTCAAATTTCTGAGGACAACCTCTTTTCTGGTACACCATTCTCTCATACACCAACAGCGTATTCACTTTTCTCCTAAATTCCCCTATATCAGGGGGACTGGATTGGATCCAGTGTAGTGCAATCAATTTCCTGGCCACATATAAAAGCCTACCAACCACAGTTTTGGCAACCTCCTCCCCACCAATATCTGAGACATATCCCAAGAGACATACTTTAGGGTCACGGGGTATTTGCAATGCGTATACATTTTGGATCAGCTCCAACACTTCCGTCCAATAATCACCTAGCTGCGAACAGTGCCACAACATGTGAAGCAAATCTGCTGGTTCCACCTGACAACGTGGACATTTTGCATCTGTCCTAACGCCTATGCGATGTAAAAAGACCGGAGTTTTGTGAACTCTATGTAAAATGAATAGTTGTGACAATTTCCCACTTTCGCTTAGTGATACCTTTGGAACCGCCTCCAAAATATCGTCCCATTGGTGTTTGGTCAATTCACCTACGTCTTTCTCCCAACCTTTCATTCTGGATAATGGGAACGCCTCCAAGAATTTATCTAGTAACCTCTGATAAATCAGGGATATAATGCCTCTCCTATCTCCCTTCTCAACTATAAGGTGCAGTAAGGAGTCTCCATATGCCACCATTTCATTTTGTTTACACATTGTAAAAATTGGTAGAACCGATTATTCGGTAAATTGTACTCCTCCTGCAACTTAGAAAACTCTTTAAGTTCACCTTTCAACAACTGCTTCTTAGTGCGGTATTTAAAAAAATATTTTTTGCCAAACAGTGTAACAGAAAATTGTAGGACTTACATTTTCTTTGTGTTGACAGGACACTATAAAACAGCGGATCCATGGCACAGTGGAGAAGTGTGAACGGGCCATCTTCATATTTGATGAGATGGATAAGATGCCGCCAGGCCTCATTGATGTCATCAAACCTTACCTGGATACCTATGAAAAACTGGACGGATTATCTTTCCAAAAATGCATATTTATCTTCCTCAGGTAAGCTCAACCATGTTATATGGTTTTCTAGTCTTTTTGATGGCACATAGGGTGGCATAGGTAATGCCAGGCGCTGGTAACATAATGTGATCACTTGGGTAGCCATAGTGGGGAATACAATGCTAGCTGTTAAAGGATTATACAATATATAATAGTACCTTCTAGTACATTTTAGTAGCTCTAGTAGCTTCAAGTAAGCTTTCTCTCTTACCTCAGTGCTGAATTCACAGCTACACTACTCAGTATTGATGTATAATGCTGATAATTAGGTATGGAGCCTGCGCAGAGGAAAACTGGTTTGTTTGTAGGTCATATGCTCTGTGATACTTGGCCAGATACTTCATAGCCTCTGAAGTATCACAGCATCTTCAGACTTCACGTGTTTTATGTTACAGTAATTCTGGAGGAGAGAAGATTACAGAGTTGGCCTTGGAGTTTTGGAAGAATAAAAAAAAAAGGGAAGAGATTAAACTGTCTGATGTGGAAAGCCATTTATTAAAGCATGCCTTCAACAACAAAAAGGGTAAGTAAGATAACCTCTGCCCGGGTACTGGGAGGATTCATATAATCCACAATGGGATTTTCTGTAGTTTAACGCTGGGTTCAGACCGGAGCGTTTCTGAGACGCGCATTTTTGTGCGCGTTTTTGGCAATAGTAAACGCGCGTTTTACGCGCGTTTGTATGATTGACTGCAGTGTTGGCTTCTCTCCAAACTGTGCCTAGCACCTGGGGTTTTGCCTTTCCAGCATGTTGCAAATTCATAAACGTGCGTTCGAACGCGCGTTTTCAGTGTCAAAAACGCGCAAAATACAAGCGTTGCGTGTTCCCAGTGAAGTCTATGGGCCAAAACGCGCGACAAACGCCCCAAAAAAAGCTCAAGTACTTGTTTATGCGTCGGGTGTTTTTCTGCGCGTTCGAACGCGCTGTAAAACGCGAAAATGTGAACCAGTCCCATAGGGAAGCATTGGTTTGCATCGGTTATGCGTTTTACAGCACGTTCGAACGCGCTGTAAAACGCGCAAGTGTGAACTGAGGGTAAAAGTGTTCCAGATTTTTTTTTACTGATGCTTATCATAGGCCATCAATATCTTAAAGGTGGTTGTCTGGTGCCCACGCCCTCGCCTTCAATGAGACGACCCCTGCAACCACCAGCTTTGTGCAGTACACTGCCGACAGAGCTGTGTAGTTCCAGTACCAATTTCCGGTTGCAGTGATCAGATATTGATGGTCTATCTTTATATTAGGCATATGTCATTAATATTACATTGGTGGGGGTCTGACACCTAGCTGTTCGAAGAGCGCTGCAGCCACTTCATAGTATATTAAGAATAGTGCCGCCCACTGTATAGTGGCTGTGCTTGATATTGCAGCTCAGTCCCATCCACATGAATGGAACTGAGCTACAGAAAGCCCATGTGGCTGATGGATTTGACATCACAGGCGAGAAACAGGCCACAGTGCCCACCTAAGATTTGTGGCCACCTATCCTGATGATCAGTTCAGCAATATATTGATAAAAAAGATGGCTACTTTCTTCCAAATACAGCACCACGCCTGTCCACAGGTTGTGTGTGGTATTATAGCTGAACCCCAATGGAACTGAGCTGCAATACCAGACACAACCCATGGACAGGTGTGAAACTGTTTTTATAACAAAGCAGCCATCTTGGACAACTTCTTTAATCCCCAGAAAACCCATTTAATCCCTTGACAACAAACATCGTACAAGTGCCTGCTGTTTCGTACAG